>CAKKTE020000077.1:0-600000 GCA_920105625.2 Clusia tigrina
ATACCCCTATCTGCATCAGTCGGCGTCGCAGCCTCTGCCAGCGTCTCTGAAGCCGTCTCAGTCGCTGCCGCAGACGATTGGGGGGTTTGCTGCCTTCTCTATGCCTATATCTACCCCTATCTGCCTCAGTCGGCGTCTCAGTCGGCGTCGCTGCCTCTGTCAGCGTCTCTGTAGGAGTCTCAGTCGTTGCCGCTGTCGATTGGGGGTTCTGCTGCCTTTTCTATACCTATATCTACCCCTATCTACCTCAGTCGGCGCCTCTGTCGGCGTCTCTGTAGGCGTCTCAGTCGCAGCCGCTGTCGATTGGGGGGTTTGCTGCCTTCTCTATGGCAATATCTACCCCTATCTGCCTCAGTCGGCATCGCAGCCTCTGTCAGCGTCTCTGAAGCCGTCTCAGTCGCTGGCGCTGTCGATTGGGGGGCTGATGATTTCTCTATGCCTATATCTACCTCAATCTGCCTCAGTCGGCGTCTCAGTCGGCGTCGCAGCCTCTGTCAGCGTCTCTGTAGGCGTCTCAGTCGCTGGCGCTGTCGTTTGGGGGGCTGATGATTTCTCTATGCCTATATCTACCCCTATCTGCCTCAGTCGGCGTCTCAGTCGGCTCGCAACCTTTGTCAGCATATCTGTAGGTACCTCAGTTGCTGCCGCAGTCGATTGGGGGGGTCTGCTGCTTTCTCTATGCCAATATCTAACCCTATCTGCCTCAGTCGGCGTCGCAGCCTCTGTCAGCGTCTCTGTAGGCGTCTCAGCCACTGGCGCTGTCGATTGGGGGGTCTGCTGCCTTCTCTATGCCTATATCTACCCCTATCTGCCTAAGTCGGTGTCTCAATCGGTGTCGCAACCTATGTCAGTGTTTCTGTAGGTGGCTCAGTCGCTGCCTCTGTCGATTGGTGGGGTCTGCTGCTTTCGCTATGCCAATATCTAACCCTATCTACCTCAGTCGGCGTCGCAGCCTCTGTCAGCGTCTCTGAAGGCGTATCAGTCGCTGCCGCAGTCGATTGTGGGGGGTTTGCTGCCTTCTCTATGCCTATATCTACCCCTATATGCCTCAATCGTCGTCGCAGCCCCTGTCAGAGTCTCTGTAGGCGTCTCAGTCTCTGCCGCTGTCGATTGGGATGTCTGCTGCCTTCTCTATGTCTATCTCTACCCCTATCTGCCTCAGTCGACGTCTCAATCGGTGTCGCAACCTCTGTCAGTGTATCTGTAGGAGTCTCAGTCGTTGCCGCTGTCGATTGGGGGTTCTGCTGCCTTTTCTATACCTATATCTACCCCTATCTACCTCAGTCGGCGCCTCTGTCGGCGTCTCTGTAGGCGTCTCAGTCGCAGCCGCTGTCGATTGGGGGGTTTGCTGCCTTCTCTATGGCAATATCTACCCCTATCTGCCTCAGTCGGCATCGCAGCCTCTGTCAGCGTCTCTGAAGCCGTCTCAGTCGCTGGCGCTGTCGATTGGGGGGCTGATGATTTCTCTATGCCTATATCTACCTCTATCTGCCTCAGTCGGCGTCTCAGTCGGCGTCGCAGCCTCTGTCAGCGTCTCTGTAGGCGTCTCAGTCGCTGGCGCTGGCGTTTGGGGGGCTGATGATTTCTCTATGCCTATATCTACCCCTATCTGCCTCAGTCGGCGTCTCAGTCGGCTCGCAACCTTTGTCAGCATATCTGTAGGTACCTCAGTTGCTGCCGCAGTCGATTGGGGGGTCTGCTGCTTTCTCTATGCCAATATCTAACCCTATCTGCCTCAGTCGGCGTCGCAGCCTCTGTCAGCGTCTCTGTAGGCGTCTCAGCCACTGGCGCTGTCGATTGGGGGGTCTGCTGCCTTCTCTATGCCTATATCTACCCCTATCTGCCTAAGTCGGTGTCTCAATCGCTGTCGCAACCTATGTCAGTGTTTCTGTAGGTGGCTCAGTCGCTGCCTCTGTCGATTGGTGGGGTCTGCTGCTTTCGCTATGCCAATATCTAACCCTATCTACCTCAGTCGGCGTCGCAGCCTCTGTCAGCGTCTCTGAAGGCGTATCAGTCGCTGCCGCAGTCGATTGTGGGGGGTTTGCTGCCTTCTCTATGCCTATATCTACCCCTATATGCCTCAATCGTCGTCGCAGCCCCTGTCAGAGTCTCTGTAGGCGTCTCAGTCTCTGCCGCTGTCGATTGGGATGTCTGCTGCCTTCTCTATGTCTATCTCTACCCCTATCTGCCTCAGTCGACGTCTCAATCGGTGTCGCAACCTCTGTCAGTGTATCTGTAGGCGTCTCAGCAACTGGCGCTGTCGATTGGGGGATCTGCTGCTTTCGCTATGCCAATATCTAACCCTATCTACCTCACTCGGCGTCGCAGCCTCTGTCAGCGTCTCTGTAGGCCTCTCAGTCGCTGCCGCTGTCGATTGGGGGGTTTGCTGCCTTCTCTATGGCAATATCTACCCCTATCTGCCTCAGTCGGCGTCATAGCCTCTGTCAGCGTCTCTGTAGGCGTCTCAGTCGCTGCCGCTGTCGATTGGGGGTCTGCTGCCTTCTCTATGCCTATATCTACTCATATCTGCAACAGTCGGCATTTCTGTAGGTGTCTCAGTCGCTGCCGCTATCGATTGGTGGGGTTTGCTGCTTTTTCTATGCCTATAACTACCCCTATCTGCCTCAGTCGGCGTCTCAGTCGGCTCGCAACCTTTGTCAGCATATCTGTAGGTATCTCAGTTGCTGCCGCAGTCGATTGGGGGGGTCTGCTGCTTTGTCTATGCCAATATCTAACCCTATCTACCTCACTCGGCGTCGCAGCCTCTGTCAGAGTCTCTGAAGGCGTCTCAGTCGCTGCCGCAGTCGATTGGGGGGGGGGGGGGGGGGTTTGCTGCCTTCTCTATGCCTATATCTACCCCTATATGCCTCAGTCGTCGTCGCAGCCCTTGTCAGAGTCTCTGTTGGCGTCTCAGTCGTTGCCGCTGTCGATTGGGGGTTCTGCTGCCTTCTCTATACCTATATCTACCCCTATCCACCTCAGTCGGCGCCTCTGTCGGCGTCTCTGTAGGCGTCTCAGTCGCTGCCGCTGTCGATTGGGGTGTCTGCTGCCTTCTCTATGCCTATATCTACCCTATCTGCCTCAATCGGCGTCTAAGTCGGCGTCGTAGCCTCTGTCAGCGTCTCTGTAGGCGTCTCAGTCACTACCGCTGTCGATTGGGTGGTCTCCTGCCTTCTCTATGCTGATTTCTCTATGCCAATATCTAACCCTATCTGCCTCAATCGGTGTCGCAACCTCTGTCAATGTTTCTGTAGGTGTCTCAGTCGCTGCCGCTATCGATTGGTGGGGTTTGCTGCTTTTTCTATGCCTATAACTACCCCTATCTGCCTCAGTGGGCGTCTCAGTCGGCTCGCAACCTTTGTCAGCATATCTGTAGGTATCTCAGTTGCTGCCGCAGTCGATTGGGGGGGTCTGCTGCTTTGTCTATGCAATATCTAACCCTATCTACCTCACTCGGCGTCGCAGCCTCTGTCAGAGTCTCTGAAGGCGTCTCAGTCGCTGCCGCAGTCGATTGGGGGGGGGGGGGGGGGTTTGCTGCCTTCTCTATGCCTATATCTACCCCTATATGCCTCAGTCGTCGTCGCAGCCCTTGTCAGAGTCTCTGTTGGCGTCTCAGTCGCTGCTGCTGTCGATTGGTAAGTCTGCTGCCTTCTCTATGCCTATCTCTACCCCCATCTGCCTCTGTCGGCGTCTCAATCGGTGTCGCAACCTCTGTCAGTGTATCTGTAGGCGTCTCAGTCGCTACCGCTGTCGATTAGGGGGGTCTGCCGCCTTCTCTATGTCTACCCATATCTGCCTCAGTCGACGTCTCAGTCGGCGTCTCTGTAGGCGTCTCAGTCGCTGCCGCTGGCGATTGGGGGGTTTGCTGCCTTCTCTATGGCAATATCTACCCCTATCTGCCTCATTGGGCGTCGCAGCCTCTGTAAGCGTTTCTGTAGGCCTCTCAGTCGCTGCCGATGTCGATCTGGGTTTGCTGCCTTTTCTATGGCAATATCTACCCCTATCTGCCTCAGTCGGCGTCGCAGCCTCTGTCAGCGTCTCTCAAGGCGGCTAAGTCGCTGCCGCAGTCGATTGGGGGGGTTTCCTGCCTTCTCTATGCCTATATCTACCCCTATTTGCCTCAGTCGGCGTCGCAGCCTCTGTCAGCGGTTCTGTAGACGTCTCAGTCACTGCCGGTGTCGATAAGGGGGGTCTGCTGCTTTCTCTATGCCAATATCTACCCCTATCTGCCTCAGTCGGCGTCTCAGTCGGTGTCGCAGCCTCTGTCAGCGTCTCTGTAGGAGTCTCAGTCGTTTCCGCTGTCGATTGGGGGTTCTGCTGCCTTCTATATACCTATATCTACCCCTATCTACCTCAGTCGGCGCCTCTGTCGGCGTCCCTGTAGGCGTCTCTGTAGGCGTCTCAGTCGCTGCCGCTGTCGATTGGGGGGTTTGCTGCCTTCTCTATGGCAATATCTACCCCTATCTGCCTCAGTCGGCGTCGTAGCCTCTGTCAGCATCTCTGTAGGCCTCTCAGTCGCTGCCGCTGTCGATTGGGGGGTTTGCTGCCTTCTGTATGCCTATATCTACCCCTATCTGCCTCAGTCGGCGTCTCAGTCGGCGTCGCAGCCTCAGTCAGCGTTTCTGTGGGCGTCTCAGTCGCTGCCGCTGTCGATTGGGATGTCTGCTGCCTTCTCTATGCCTATATCTACCCCTATCTGCTTCAGTCGGCGTCGCAGCCTCTGTCAGCGTCTCTGAAGGCGTCTCAGTCGCTGCCGCAGTCGATTGGGGGGGTTTGCTGCCTTCTCTATGCCTATATCTACCCCTATCTGCCTCTGTCGCAGCCTCTGTCAGCGTCTCTGTAGGCGTCTCAGTCGCTGCCGCTGTCGATTGGGATGTCTGCTGCCTTCTCTATGCCTATATCTACCCCTATCTGCTTCAGTCGGCGTCGCAGCCTCTGTCAGCGTCTCTGAAGGCGTCTCAGTCGCTGCCGCAGTCGATTGGGGGGGGTTTGCTGCCTTCTCTATTCCTATATCTACCCCTATCTGCCTCAGTCGGCGTCTCAGTCGGCGTCGCAGCCTCTGTCAGCGGTTCTGTAGACGTCTCAGCCGCTGCCGCTGTCGAGAAGGGGGGCCTTCTCTATGCCAATATCTACCCCTATCTGCCTCAGTCGGCGTCTCAGTCGGTGTCGCAACCTCTGTCAGCGTCTCTGTAGGAGTCTCAGCCGTTGCCGCTGTCAATTGGGGGTTCTACTGCCTTCTCTATACCTATATCTACCCCTTTCTACCTCAGTCGGCGCTTCTGTCGGCGTCTCTGTAGGCGTCTCAGTCGCTGCCGCTGTCGATTGGGGGGTTTGCTGCCTTCTCTATGGCAATATCTACCCCTATCTGCCTCAGTCGGCGTCGTAGCCTCTGTCAGCCTGTCTGTAGGCCTCTCAGTCGCTGCCGCTGTCGATTGGCGGGTCTGCTGCCTTCCCTATGCCTATATCTACACCTATATGCCTCAGTCGTCGTCGCAGCCCTTGTCAGAGTCTCTGTAGGCATCTCAGTCGCTGCCGCTGTCGATTAGGATGTCTGCTGCCTTCTCTATGCCTATCTCTACACCCCATCTGCCTCAGTCGGCGTTTCAATCGGTGTCGCCACCTCTGTCAGTGTATCTGTAGGCGTCTCAGTCGCTACCGCTGTCGAGAAGGGGGGCCTTCTCTATGCCAATATCTACCCCTATCTGCCTCAGTCGGCTTCTCAGTCGGTTCGCAACCTTTGTCAGCATATCTTTAGGTATCTCAGTTGCTGCCGCAGTCGATTGGTGGGGTCTGCTGCTTTCTCTATGCCAATATCTAACCCTATCTGCCTCAGTCGGCGTCGCAGCCTCTGTCAGCGTCTCTGTAGGCGTCTTAGTCACTGGCGCTGTCGATTGGCGGGTCTGCTGCCTTCTCTATGCCTATATCTACCCCTATCTGCCTAAGTCGGCGTCTCAATCGGTGTCGCAACCTCTGTCAATGTTTCTGTAGGTGTCTCAGTAGCTGCCGCTGTCGATTGGTGGGGTCCGCTGCTTTCTCTATGCCAATATCTAACCCTATCTGCCTCAGTCGGCGTCGCAGCCTTTGTCAGCGTCTCTGTAGGTGTTTCAGTTGCTGCCGATGTCGGTTGGGGGGTCTGCTGCCTTCTCTATGACTATATCTACCCCTATATACCTCACTCGGCGTCGCAGCCTCTGTCAGCGTCTCTGGAGGCGTCTCAGTCACTGGCGCTGTCGATTGGCGGGTCTGCTGCCTTCCCTATGCCTATATCTACACCTATATGCCTCAGTCGTCGTCGCAGCCCTTGTCAGAGTCTCTGTAGGCGTCTCAGTCGCTGCCGCTGTCGATTAGGATGTCTGCTGCCTTCTCTATGCCTATCTCTACACCCCATCTGCCTCAGTCGGCGTTTCAATCGGTGTCGCCACCTCTGTCAGTGTATCTGTAGGCGTCTCAGTCGCTACCGCTGTCGATTAGGGGGGTCTGCCGCCTTCTCTATGCTTATATATACCCATATCTGCCTCAGTCAGCGTCTCTGTCGGCGTCGCAGCCTCTGTCAGCGTCTCTGTAAGCGTCTCAGTCACTGGCGCTGTCGATTGGGGGGTCTGCTGCCTTCTCTATGCCTATAACTACCCCTATCTGCCTCAGTCGGCGTCTCAATCGGTGTCGCAACCTCTGTCAGCGTCTCTGTAGGTGTCTCAGTTGCTGCCGCTGTCGATTGGGGGATCTGCTGCCTTCTCTATGCCTATATCTACCCCTAACTGCCTCAGTCTGCGTCGCAGCCTCTGCCAGCGTCTCTGAAGCCGTCTCAGTCGCTGCCGCAGTCGATTGGGGGGTTTGCTGCCTTCTCTATGCCTATATCTACCCCTATCTGCCTCAGTCGGCGTCTCAGTCGGCGTCGCAGCCTCTGTCAGCGTCTCTGTAGGAGTCTCAGTCGTTGCCGCTGTCGATTGGGGGTTCTGCTGCCTTTTCCATACCTATATCTACCCCTATCTACCTCAGTCGGCGCCTCTGTCGGCGTTTCTGTAGGCGTCTCAGTCGCTGGCGCTGTCGATTGGGGGGTTTGCTGCCTTCTCTATGGCAATATCTACCCCTATCTGCCTCAGTCGGCATCGCAGCCTCTTTCAGCATCTCTGAAGCCGTCTCAGTCGCTGCCGCAGTCGATTGGGGGGTTTGCTGCCTTCTCTATGCCTATATCTACCCCTATCTGCCTCAGTCGGCGTCTCAGTTGGCGTCGCAGCCTCTGTCAGCGTCTCTGTAGGCGTCTCAGTCGCTGGCGTTGTCGATTGGGGGGCTGATGATTTCTCTATGCCTATATCTACCCCTATCTGCCTCAGTCGGCGTCTCAGTCGGCTCGCAACCTTTGTCAGCATATCTGTAGGTACCTCAGTTGCTGCCGCAGTCGATTGGGGGTGGTCTGCTGCTTTCTCTATGCCAATATATAACCCTATCTGCCTCAGTCGGCGTCGCAACCTCTGTCAGCGTCTCTGTAGGCGTCTCAGCCACTGGCGCTGTCCATTGGGGGGTCTGCTGCCTTCTCTATGCCTGTATTTACCCCTATCTGCCTAAGTCGGTGTCTCAATCGGTGTCGCAACCTCTATCAGTGTTTCTGTAGGTGTCTCAGTCGCTGCCGCTGTCGATTGGTGGGGTCTGCTGCTTTCGCTATGCCAATATCTAACCCTATCTACCTCACTCGGCGTCGCAGCCTCTGTCAGCGTCTCTGAAGGCGTCTCAGTCGCTTCCGCAGTCGATTGGGGGGTTTGCTGCCTTCTCTATGCGTATATCTACCTCTATATGCCTCAATCGTCGTCGCAGCCCCTGTCAGAGTCTCTGTAGGCGTCTCAGTGGCTGCCGCTGTCGATTGGTTTGTCTGCTGCCTTTTCTATGTCTATCTCTACCCCTATCTGCCTCAGTCGGCGTCTCAATCGGTGTCGCTACCTCTGTCAGTGTATCTGTAGGCGTCTCAGCCACTGCCGTTGTCGATTGGGGGGTTTGCTGCCTTCTCTATGGCAATATCTACCCCTATCTGCCTCAGTCGGCGTCGTAGCCTCTGTCAGCGTCTCTGTAGGCGTCTCAGTCGCTGCCGCTGTCGATTGGGGGTCTGCTGCCTTCTCTATGCCTATATCTACTCCTATCTGCATCAGTCGGCGTCTCATTCGGTGTCGCAGCCTCTGTCAGCGTCTCTGTAGGCGTCTCAATCGTTGCCGCTGTCGATTGGGGGGTCTGCTGCCTTCTCTATGATTATATCTATAATTATATGCCTCAGTCGGCATCGCAGCCTCTGTCAGCGGTTCTGTAGGCGTCTCAGTCGCTGCCGCTGTCGATTGGGGGGTATGCTGCTTTCTCTATGCCAATATCTACCCCTATCTGCCTCAGTCGGCATCTCAGTCGTTGTCTCAGCCTCTGTCAGCGTCTCTGTAGGAGTCTCAGTCGTTGCCGCTGTCGATTGGGGGTTCTGCTGCCTTCTCTATACCTATATCTACCCCTATCTACCTCAGTCGGCGCCTCTGTCGGCGACTCTGTAGGCGTCTCAGTCGCTGCCGCTGTCGATTGGGGGTTCTGCTGCCTTCTCTATTCCTATATCTACCCCTATCTACCTCAGTCGGCGCCTCTGTCGGCGACTCTGTAGGCGTCTCAGTCGCTGCCGCTATCGATTGGTGGGGTTTGCTGCTTTCTCTATGCCTATAACTACCCCTATCTGCCTCAGTCGGCGTCTCAGTCGGCTCGCAACCTTTGTCAGCATATCTGTTGGTATCTCAGTTGCTGCCGCAGTCGATTGGGGGGGTCTGCTTCTTTGTCTATGCCAATATCTAACCCTATCTGCCACCGTCGGCGTCGCAGCCTTTGTCAGCGTCTCTGTAGGTCTCTCAGTTGCTGCCGCTGTCGGTTGGGGAGTCTGCGGCCTTCTCTATGACTATATCTACCCCTATCTACCTCAGTCGGCGCCTCTGTCGGCGTCTCTGTAGGCGTCTCAGTCGCTGCCGCTGTCGATTGGGGGGTTTGCTGCCTTCTCTATGGCAATATCTACCCCTACCTGCCTCAGTCGGCGTCGTAGCCTCTGTCAGCCTCTCTGTAGGCCTCTCAGTCGCTGCCGCTGTCGATTGGGGGGTTTGCTGCCTTCTCTATGCCTATATCTACCCCTATCTGCCTCAGTTGGCGTCTCAGTCGGCGTCGCAGCCTCTGTCAGCGTCTCTGTGGGCGTCTCTGTCGCTGCCGCTGTCGATTGGGATGTCTGCTGCCTTCTCTATGCCTATATCTACCCTATCTGCCTCAGTCGGCGTCTCAATCTTTGTCGCAACCTCTGTCAATGTTTCTGTAGGTGTCTCAGTAGCTGCCGCTGTCGATTGGTGGGGTCCGCTGCTTTCTCTATGCCAATATCTAACCCTATCTGCCTCAGTCGGCGTCGCAGCCTTTGTCAGCGTCTCTGTAGGCGTCTTAGTCACTGGCGCTGTCGATTGGCGGGTCTGCTGCCTTCTCTATTCCTATATCTACCCCTATCTGCCTAAGTCGGCGTCTCAATCGGTGTCGCAACCTCTGTCAATGTTTCTGTAGGTGTCTCAGTAGCTGCCGCTGTCGATTGGTGGGGTCCGCTGCATTCTCTATGCCAATATCTACCCCTATCTGCCTCAGTCGGCGTCTCAGTCGGTGTCGCAGCCTCTGTCAGCGTCTCTGTAGGAGTCTCAGTCGTTTCCGCTGTCGATTGGGGGTTCTGCTTCCTTCTCTATACCTATATCTACCCCTATCTACCTCAGTCGGCGCCTCTTTCGGCATCCCTGTAGGCGTCTCTGTAGGCGTCTCAGTCGCTGCCGCTGTCGATTGGGGGGTTTGCTGCCTTCTCTATGGCAATATCTACCCCTATCTGCCTCAGTCGGCGTCGTAGCCTCTGTCAGCGTCTCTGTAGGCCTCTCAGTCGCTGCCGCTGTCGATTGGGGGGTTTGCTGCCTTCTCTATGCCTATATCTACCCCTATCTGCCTCAGTCGGCGTCTCAGTCGGCGTCGCAGCCTCTGTCAGCGGTTCTGTAGACGTCTCAGCCGCTGCCGCTGTCGAGAAGGGGGGCCTTCTCTATGCCAATATCTACCCCTATCTGCCTCAGTCGGCGTCTCAGTCGGTGTCGCAGCCTCTGTCAGCGTCTCTGTAGGAGTCTCAGTCGTTGCCGCTGTCGATTGGGGGTTCTGCTGCCTTCTCTATACCTATATCTACCCCTATCTACCTCAGTCGGCGCTTCTGTCGGCGTCTCTGTAGGCGTCTCTGTAGGCGTCTCAGTCGCTGCCGCTGTCGATTGGGGGGTTTGCTGCCTTCTCTATGGCAATATCTACCCCTATCTGCCTCAGTCGGCGTCTCAGTCGGCGTCGCAGCCTCTGTCAGCGTCTCTGTGGGCGTCTCAGTCGCTGCCGCTGTCGATTGGGGGGGTTTGATGCCTTCTCTATGCCTATATCTACCCCTATCTGCCTCAGTCGGCGTCTCAGTCGGCGTCGCAGCCTCTGTTAGCGGTTCTGTAGACGTCTCAGCCGCTGCCGCTGTCGAGAAGGGGGACCTTCTCTATGCCAATATCTACCCCTATCTGCCTCAGTCGGCGTCTCAGTCGGTGTCGCAGCCTCTGTCAGCGTCTCTGTAGGAGTCTCAGTCGTTGCCGCTGTCGATTGGGGGTTCTGCTGCCTTCTCTATACCTATATCTACCCCTATCTACCTCAGTCGGCGCTCCTGTCGGCGTCTCTGTAGGCGTCTCAGTCGCTGCCGCTGTCGATTGGTTAGTTTGCTGCCTTCTCTATGGCAATATCTACCCCTATCTGCCTCAGTCGTCGTCGTAGCCTCTGTTAGCCTGTCTGTAGCCGTCTCCGTCGCTGGCGCTGTCGATTGGGGGGCTGCTGATTTTTCTATGCCTATATCTACCCCTATCTGCCTCAGTCGGCTTCTCAGTCGGTTCGCAACCTTTGTCAGCATTACTGTAGGTATCTCAGTTGCTGCCGCAGTCGATTGGTGGGGTCTGCTGCTTTCTCTATGCCAATATCTAACCCTATCTGCCTCAGTCGGCGTTGCAGTCCCTGTCAGTGTCTCTGTAGGCGTCTTAGTCACTGGCGCTGTCGATTGGCGGGTCTGCTGCCTTCTCTATGCCTATCTCTACACCCCATCTGCCTCAGTCGGCGTTTCAATCGGTGTCGCAACCTCTGTCAATGTTTCTGTAGGTGTCTCAGTAGCTGCCGCTGTCGATTAGGGGGGTCTGCCGCCTTCTCTATGCTTATATATACCCATATCTGCCTCAATCAGCGTCTCTGTCGGCGTGGCAGCCTCTGTCAGCGTCTCTGTAAGCGTGTCAGTCACTGGCGCTGTCGATTGGGGGGTCTGCTGCCTTCTCTATGCCTATATCTACCCCTATCTGCCTAAGTCGGCGTCTCAATCTTTGTCGCAACCTCTGTCAATGTTTCTGTAGGTGTCTCAGTAGCTGCCGCTGTCGATTGGTGGGGTCCGCTGCTTTCTCTATGCCAATATCTAACCCTATCTGCCTCAGTCGGCGTCGCAGCCTTTGTCAGCGTCTCTGTAGGCGTCTTAGTCACTGGTGCTGTCGATTAGGATGTCTGCTGCCTTCTCTATGCCTATCTCTACACCCCATCTGCCTCAGTCGGCGTTTCAATCGGTGTCGCAACCTCTGTCAGTGTATCTGTAGGCGTCTCAGTCGCTACCGCTGTCGATTAGGGGGGTCTGCCGCCTTCTCTATGCTTATATATACCCATATCTGCCTCAATCAGCGTCTCTGTCGGCGTCGCAGCCTCTGTCAGCGTCTCTGTAAGCGTGTCAGTCACTGGCGCTGTCGATTGGGGGGTCTGCTGCCTTCTCTATGCCTATAACTACCCCTATCTGCCTCAGTCGTCGTCGCAGCCCTTGTCAGATTCTCTGTAGGCGTCTCAGTCGCTGCCGCTGTCGATTAGGATGTCTGCTGCCTTCTCTATGCCTATCTCTACTCCCCATCTGCCTCAGTCGGCGTTTCAATCGGTGTCGCAACCTCTGTCAGTGTATCTGTAGGCGTCTCAGTCGCTACCGCTGTCGATTAGGGGGGTCTGCCGCCTTCTCTATGCTTATATATACCCATATCTGCCTCAGTCAGCGTCTCTGTCGGCGTCGCAGCCTCTGTCAGCGTCTCTGTAAGCGTCTCAGTCACTGGCGCTGTCGATTGGGGGGTCTGCTGCCTTCTCAGACATTACCGCAGTCGATTTGTTGTCTGCTGCCTTCTCTATGCCTATATCTACCCCTATCTGCCTCAGTCGGCGTCTCAGTCTGCGTCGCAGCCTCATTCGGCGCCTCTGTAGGCGTCTCAGTCGCTGCCGCTGTCGATTGGGGGGTCTGCTGCCTTCTCTATGCCTATATCTACCCCTAACTGCCTCAATCATCATCTCAGTCGGCGTCGTAGCCTCTGTCAGCGTCTCTGTAGGCGTCTCTGTCATTACCGCTGTCGATTGGGGGGTCTGCTGCCTTCTCTATGCCTATAACTACCCCTATCTGCCTCAGTCGTCGTCGCAGCCCTTGTCAGAGTCTCTGTAGGCGTCTCAGTCGCTGCCGCTGTCGATTAGGATGTCTGCTGCCTTCTCTATGCCTATCTCTACACCCCATCTGCCTCAGTCGGCGTTTCAATCGGTGTCGCAACCTCTGTCAGTGTATCTGTAGGCGTCTCAGTCGCTACCGCTGTCGATTAGGGGGGTCTGCCGCCTTCTCTATGCTTATATATACCCATATCTGCCTCAGTCAGCGTCTCTGTCGGCGTCGCAGCCTCTGTCAGCGTCTCTGTAGGCGTCTCCGTCGCTGACGCTGTCGATTGGGGGGCTGCTGATTTTTCTATGCCTATATCTACCCCTATCTGCCTCAGTCGGCTTCTCAGTATGTTCGCAACCTTTGTCAGCATATCTGTAGGTATCTCAGTTGCTGCCGCAGTCGATTGGGGGGGTCTGCTGCTTTCTCTATGCCAATATCTAACCCTATCTGCCTCAGTCGGCGTCGCAGCCTCTGTCAGCGTCTCTGTAGGCGTCTTAGTCACTGGCGCTGTCGATTGGCGGGTCTGCTGCCTTCTCTATGCCTATATCTACCCCTATCTGCCTAAGTCGGCGTCTCAATCTTTGTCGCAACCTCTGTCAATGTTTCTGTAGGTGTCTCAGTAGCTGCCGCTGTCGATTGGTGGGGTACGCTGCTTTCTCTATGCCAATATCTAACCCTATCGGCCTCAGTCGGCGTCGCAGCCTTTGTCAGCGTCTCTGTAGGCGTCTTAGTCACTGGCGCTGTCGATTGGCGGGTCTGCTGCCTTCTCTATGCCTATATCTACCCCTAAATGCCTAAGTCGGCATCTCAATCGGTGTCGCAACCTCTGTCAATGTTTCTGTAGGTGTCTCAGTAGCTGCCGCTGTCGATTGGTGGGGTCCGCTGCTTTCTCTATGCCAATATCTACCCCTATCTGCCTCAGTCGGCGTCTCAGTCGGTGTCGCAGCCTCTGTCAGCGTCTCTGTAGGAGTCTCAGTCGTTTCCGCTGTTGATTGGGGGTTCTGCTGCCTTCTCTATACCTATATCTACCCCTATCTACCTCAGTCGGCGCCTCTGTCGGCGTCCCTGTAGGCGTCTCTGTAGGCGTCTGAGTCGCTGCCGCTGTCGATTGGGATGTCTGCTGCCTTCTCTATGCCTATATCTACCCCTATCTACTTCAGTCGGCGTCGCAGCCTCTGTCAGCGTCTCTGAAGGCGTCTCAGTCGCTGCCGCAGTCGATTGGGGGGGTTTGCTGCCTTCTCTATGCCTATATCTACCCCTATCTGCCTCAGTCGGCGTCTCAGTCGGCGTCGCAGCCTCTGTCAGCGGTTCTGTAGACGTCTCAGCCGCTGCCGCTGTCGAGAAGGGGGGCCTTCTCTATGCCAATATCTACCCCTATCTGCCTCAGTCGGCGTCTCAGTCGGTGTCGCAGCCTCTGTCAGCGTCTCTGTAGGAGTCTCAGTCGTTGCCGCTGTCGATTGGGGGTTCTGCTGCCTTCTCTATACCTATATCTACCCCTATCTACCTCAGTCGGCGCTTCTGTCGGCGTCTCTGTAGGCGTCTCAGTCGCTGCCGCTGTCGATTGGGGGATTTGCTGCCTTCTCTATGGCAATATCTACCCCTATCTGCCTCAGTCGGCGTCGTAGCCTCTGTCAGCCTGTCTGTAGGCCTCTCAGTCGCTGCCGCTGTTGATTGGGGGGTTTGCTGCCTTCTCTATGCCTATATCTACCAGTATCTGCCTCAGTCGGCGTCTCAGTCGGCGTCGCAGCCCCTGTCAGCGTCTCTGTGGGTGTCTCAGTCGCTGCCGCTGTCGATTGGGATGTCTGCTGCCTTCTCTATGCCTATATCTACCCTATCTGCCTCAGTCGGCGTCGCAGCCTCTGTCAGCGTCTCTGAATGCGTCTCAGTCGCTGCCGCAGTCGATTGGGGGGGTTTGCTGCCTTCTCTATGCCTATATCTACCCCTATCTGCCTCTGTTGCAGCCTCTGTCAGCGGTTCTGTAGAAGTCTCAGTCGCTGCTGCTGTCGAGAAAGGGGGCTTTCTCTATGCCAATATCTACCCCTATCTGCCTCAGTTATCGTCTCAGTCGGTGTCGCAGCCTCTGTCAGCGTCTCTGTAGGAGTCTCAGTCGTTGCCGCTGTCGATTGGGGGTTCTGCTGCCTTCTCTATACCTATATCTACCCCTATCTACCTCAGTCGGCGCCTCTGTCGGCGTCTCTGTAGGCGTCTCAGTCGCTGCTGCTGTCGATTGGGGGGTTTGCTGCCTTCTCTATGCCTATATCTACCAATACCTGCATCAGTCGGCGTCTCAGTCGGTGTCGCAGAATCTGTCAGCGTCTCTGAAGGTGTCTCAGTCGCTGCCGCTGTCGATTAGGGGGGTCAGCTGCCTTCTCTATGCCTATATCTACCCATATCTGCCTCCGTCGGCGTCTCAGTCGGCGTCGCAGCCTCTGTCAGCGTCTCTGTAGGCGTCTCAGACATTACCACAGTCGATTGGGTGGTCTGCTGCCTTCTCTATGCCTATATCTACCCTATATCTGCCTCAGTCGGCGTCTCAGTCTGCGTCGCAGCCTCATTCGGCGCCTTTGTAGGCGTCTCAGTCGCTGCCGCTGTCGATTGGGGGGACTGCTGCCTTCTCTATGCCTATATCTACCCCTATCTGCCTCAATCATCATCTCAGTCGGCGTCGTAGCCTCTGTCAGCGTCTCTGTAGGCGTCTCTGTCATTACCGCTGTCGATTGGGTGGTCTGCTGCCTTCTCTATGCCTATATCTACCCCTATCTGCCTCAGTCGGCGTCTCAGTCGGCGTCGCAGCCTCTGTCAGCGTCTCTGTAGGCGTCTCCGTCGCTGGCGCTGTCGATTGGGGGGCTGCTGATTTTTCTATGCCTATATCTACCCCTATCTGCCTCAGTCGGCTTCTCAGTCGGTTCGCAACCTTTGTCAGCATATCTGTAGGTATATCAGTTGCTGCCGCAGTCGATTGGGGGGTCTGCTGCTTTCTCTATGATAATATCTAACCCTATCTGCCTCAGTCGGCGTCGCAGCCTCTGTCAGCGTCTCTGTAGGCGTCTTAGTCACTGGCGCTGTCGATTGGCGGGTCTGCTGCCTTCTCTATGCCTATATCTACCCCTATCTGCCTAAGTCGGCGTCTCAATTGGTGTCGCAACCTCTGTCAATGTTTCTGTAGGTGTCTCAGTAGCTGCCGCTGTCGATTGGTGGGGTCCGCTGCTTTCTCTATGCCAATATCTAACCCTATCTGCCTCAGTCGGCGTCGCAGCCTTTGTCAGCGTCTCTGTAGGTGCTTCAGTTGCTGCCGCTGTCGGTTGGGGGGTCTGCTGCCTTCTCTATGACTATATCTACCCCTATCTACCTCACTCGGCGTCGCAGCCTCTGTCAGCGTCTCTGGAGGCGTCTCAGTCACTGGCGCTGTCGATTGGCGGGTCTGCTGCCTTCTCTATGCCTATATCTACACCTATATGCCTCAGTCGTCGTCGCAGCCCTTGTCAGAGTCTCTGTAGGCGTCTCAGTCGCTGCCGCTGTCGATTAGGATGTCTGCTGCCTTCTCTATGCCTATCTCTACACCCCATCTGCCTCAGTCGGCGTTTCAATCGGTGTCACAACCTCTGTCAGTGTATCTGTAGGCGTCTCAGTCGCTACCGCTGTCGATTAGGGGGGTCTGCAGTCTTCTCTATGCTTATATATACCCATATCTGCCTCAGTCAGCGTCTCTGTCGGCGTCGCAGCCTCTGTCAGCGTCTCTGTAAGCGTCTCAGTCACTGGCGCTGTCGATTGGGGGGTCTGCTGCCTTCTCTATGCCTATAACTACCCCTATCTGCCTCAGTCGGCGTCTCAATCGGTGTCGCAACCTCTGTCAGCGTCTCTGTAGGTGTCTCAGTTGCTGCCGCTGTCGATTGGGGGGTCTGCTGCCTTCTCTATGCCTATATCTACCCCTATCTGCCTCAGTATGCTTCGCAGCCTCTGCCAGCGTCTCTGAAGCCGTCTCAGTCGCTGCCGCAGTCGATTGGGGGGTTTGCTGCCTTCTCTATGCCTATATCTACCCCTATCTGCCTCAGTCGGCGTCTCAGTCGGCGTCGCAGCCTCTGTCAGCGTCTCTGTAGGAGTCTCAGTCGTTGCCGCTGTCGATTGGGGGTTCTGCTGCCTTTTCCATACCTATATCTACCCCTATCTACCTCAGTCGGCGCCTCTGTCGGCGTTTCTGTAGGCGTCTCAGTCGCTGCCGCTGTCGATTGGGGGGTTTGCTGCCTTCTCTATGGCAATATCTACCCCTATCTGCCTCAGTCGGCATCGCAGTTGGCGTCGCAGCCTCTGTCAGCGTCTCTGTAGGCGTCTCAGTCGCTGGCGCTGTCGATTGGGATGTCTGCTGCCTTCTCTATGCCTATATCTACCCTATCTGCCTCAGTCGGCGTCGCAGCCTCTGTCAGCGTCTCTGAAGGCGTCTCAGTCGCTGCCGCAGTCGATTGGGGGGTTTTCTGCCTTCTCTATGCCTATATCTACCCCTATCTGCCTCAGTCGGCGTCTCAGTCGGTGTCGCAGCCTCTGTCAGCGTCTCTGTAGGAGTCTCAGTCGTAGCCGCTGTCGATTGGGGGTTCTGCTGCCATCTCTATACCTATATCTACCCCTATCTACCTCAGTCGGCGCCTCTGTCGGCGTCTCTGTAGGCATCTCAGTCGCTGCCGCTGTCGATTGGGGGGTTTGCTGCCTTCTCTATGCCTATATCTACCAATACCTGCATCAGTCGGCGTCTCAGTCGGTGTCGCAGAATCTGTAAGCGTCTCTGAAGGCGTCTCAGTCGCAGCCGCTGTCGATTAGGGGGGTCAGCTGCCTTCTCTATGCCTATATCTACCCATATCTGCCTCCGTCGGCGTCTCAGTCGGCGTCGCAGCCTCTGTCAGCGTCTCTGTAGGCGTCTCAGACATTACCGCAGTCGATTTGTTGTCTGCTGCCTTCTCTATGCCTATATCTACCCCTATCTGCCTCAGTCGGCGTCTCAGTCTGCGTCGCAGCCTCATTCGGCGCCTCTATAGGCGTCTCAGTCGCTGCCGCTGTCGATTGGGGGGTCTGCTGCCTTCTCTATGCCTATATCTACCCCTATCTGCCTCAATCATCATCTCAGTCGGCGTCGTAGCCTCTGTCAGCGTCTCTGTAGGCGTCTCTGTCATTACCGCTGTCGATTGGGTGGTCTGCTGCCTTCTCTATGCCTATATCTACCCCTATCTGCCTCAGTCGGCGTCTCAGTCGGCGTCGCAGCCTCTGTCAGCGTCTCTGTAGGCGTCTCCGTCGCTGACGCTGTCGATTGGGGGGCTGCTGATTTTTCTATGCCTATATCTACCCCTATCTGCCTCAGTCGGCTTCTCAGTATGTTCGCAACCTTTGTCAGCATATCTGTAGGTATCTCAGTTGCTGCCGCAGTCGATTGGGGGGGTCTGCTGCTTTCTCTATGCCAATATCTAACCCTATCTGCCTCAGTCGGCGTCGCAGCCTCTGTCAGCGTCTCTGTAGGCGTCTTAGTCACTGGCGCTGTCGATTGGCGGGTCTGCTGCCTTCTCTATGCCTATATCTACCCCTATCTGCCTAAGTCGGCGTCTCAATCTTTGTCGCAACCTCTGTCAATGTTTCTGTAGGTGTCTCAGTAGCTGCCGCTGTCGATTGGTGGGGTACGCTGCTTTCTCTATGCCAATATCTAACCCTATCTGCCTCAGTCGGCGTCGCAGCCTTTGTCAGCGTCTGTGTAGGCGTCTTAGTCACTGGCGCTGTCGATTGGCGGGTCTGCTGCCTTCTCTATGCCTATATCTACCCCTAAATGCCTAAGTCGGCGTCTCAATCGGTGTCGCAACCTCTGTCAATGTTTCTGTAGGTGTCTCAGTAGCTGCCGCTGTCGATTGGTGGGGTCCGCTGCTTTCTCTATGCCAATATCTACCCCTATCTGCCTCAGTCGGCGTCTCAGTCGGTGTCGCAGCCTCTGTCAGCGTCTCTGTAGGAGTCTCAGTCGTTTCCGCTGTTGATTGGGGGTTCTGCTGCCTTCTCTATACCTATATCTACCCCTATCTACCTCAGTCGGCGCCTCTGTCGGCGTCCCTGTAGGCGTCTCTGTAGGCGTCTGAGTCGCTGCCGCTGTCGATTGGGGGGTTTGCTGCCTTCTCTATGGCAATATCTACCCCTATCTGCCTCAGTCGGCGTCGTAGCCTCTGTCAGCGTCTCTGTAGGCCTCTCAGTCGCTGCCGCTGTCGATTGGGGGGTTTGCTGCCTTCTCTATGCCTATATCTACCCCTATCTGCCTCAGTCGGCGTCTCAGTCGGTGTCGCTGCCTCTGTCAGCGTCTCTGTGGGCGTCTCAGTCGCTGCCGCTGTCGATTGGGATGTCTGCTGCCTTCTCTATGCCTATATCTACCCCTATCTGCTTCAGTCGGCGTCGCAGCCTCTGTCAGCGTCTCTGAAGGCGTCTCAGTCGCTGCCGCAGTCGATTGGGGGGGTTTGCTGCCTTCTCTATGCCTATATCTACCCCTATCTGCCTCAGTCGGCGTCTCAGTCGGCGTCGCAGCCTCTGTCAGCGGTTCTGTAGACGTCTCAGCCGCTGCCGCTGTCGAGAAGGGAGGCCTTCTCTATGCCAATATCTACCCCTATCTGCCTCAGTCGGCGTCTCAGTCGGTGTCGCAGCCTCTGTCAGCGTCTCTGTAGGAGTCTCAGTCGTTGCCGCTGTCGATTGGGGGTTCTGCTGCCTTCTCTATACCTATATCTACCCCTATCTACCTCAGTCGGCGCTTCTGTCGGCGTCTCTGTAGGCGTCTCAGTCGCTGCCGCTGTCGATTAAGGGATTTGCTGCCTTCTCTATGGCAATATCTACCCCTATCTGCCTCAGTCGGCGTCGTAGCCTCTGTCAGCCTGTCTGTAGGCCTCTCAGTCGCTGCCGCTGTTGATTGGGGGGTTTGCTGCCTTCTCTATGCCTATATCTACCCCTATCTGCCTCAGTCGGCGTCTCAGTCGGCGTCGCAGCCCCTGTCAGCGTCTCTGTGGGTGTCTCAGTCGCTGCCGCTGTCGATTGGGATGTCTGCTGCCTTCTCTATGCCTATATCTACCCTATCTGCCTCAGTCGGCGTCGCAGCCTCTGTCAGCGTCTCTGAATGCGTCTCAGTCGCTGCCGCAGTCGATTGGGGGGGTTTGCTGCCTTCTCTATGCCTATATCTACCCCTATCTGCCTCTGTTGCAGCCTCTGTCAGCGGTTCTGTAGAAGTCTCAGTCGCTGCTGCTGTCGAGAAAGGGGGCTTTCTCTATGCCAATATCTACCCCTATCTGCCTCAGTTATCGTCTCAGTCGGTGTCGCAGCCTCTGTCAGCGTCTCTGTAGGAGTCTCAGTCGTTGCCGCTGTCGATTGGGGGTTCTGCTGCCTTCTCTATACCTATATCTACCCCTATCTACCTCAGTCGGCGCCTCTGTCGGCGTCTCTGTAGGCGTCTCAGTCGCTGCTGCTGTCGATTGGGGGGTTTGCTGCCTTCTCTATGCCTATATCTACCAATACCTGCATCAGTCGGCGTCTCAGTCGGTGTCGCAGAATCTGTCAGCGTCTCTGAAGGCGTCTCAGTCGCAGCCGCTGTCGATTAGGGGGGTCAGCTGCCTTCTCTATGCCTATATCTACCCATATCTGCCTCCGTCGGCGTCTCAGTCGGCGTCGCAGCCTCTGTCAGTGTCTCTGTAGGCGTCTCAGACATTACCGCTGTCGATTGGGTGGTCTGCTGCCTTCTCTATGCCTGTATCTACCCCTATCTGCCTCAGTCGGCGTCTCAGTCGGCGTCGCAGCCTCTGTCAGCGTCTCTGTAGGCGTCTCCGTCGCTAGCGCTGTCGATTGGGGGGCTGCTGATTTTTCTATGCCTATATCTACCCCTATCTGCCTCAGTCGGCTTCTCAGTCGGTTCGCAACCTTTGTCAGCATATCTGTAGGTATCTCAGTTGCTGCCGCAGTCGATTGGGGGGGTCTGCTGCTTTCTCTATGCCAATATCTAACCCTATCTGCCTCAGTCGGCGTCGCAGCCTCTGTCAGCGTCTCTGTAGGCGTCTTAGTCACTGGCGCTGTCGATTGGCGGGTCTGCTGCCTTCTCTATGCCTATATCTACCCCTATCTGCCTAAGTCGGCGTCTCAATTGGTGTCGCAACCTCTGTCAATGTTTCTGTAGGTGTCTCAGTAGCTGCCGCTGTCGATTGGTGGGGTCCGCTGCTTTCTCTATGCCAATATCTAACCCTATCTGCCTCAGTCGGCGTCGCAGCCTTTGTCAGCGTCTCTGTAGGTGCTTCAGTTGCTGCCGCTGTCGGTTGGGGGGTCTGCTGCCTTCTCTATGACTATATCTACCCCGATCTACCTCACTCGGCGTCGCAGCCTCTGTCAGCTTCTCTGGAGGCGTCTCAGTCACTGGCGCTGTCGATTGGCGGGTCTGCTGCCTTCTCTATGCCTATATCTACACCTATATGCCTCAGTTGTCGTCGCAGCCCTTGTCAGAGTCTCTGTAGGCGTCTCAGTCGCTGCCGCTGTCGATTAGGATGTCTGCTGCCTTCTCTATGCCTATCTCTACACCCCATCTGCCTCAGTCGGCGTTTCAATCGGTGTCGCAACCTCTGTCAGTGTATCTGTAAGCGTCTCAGTCACTGGCGCTGTCGATTGGGGGGTCTGCTGCCTTCTCTATGCCTATAACTACCCCTATCTGCCTCAGTCGGCGTCTCAATCGGTGTCGCAACCTCTGTCAGCGTCTCTGTAGGTGTCTCAGTTGCTGCCGCTGTCGATTGGGGGGTCTGCTGCCTTCTCTATGCCTATATCTACCCCTATCTGCCTCAGTCGGCGCCTCAGTCGGCGTCGCAGCCTCTGTCAGCGTCTCTGTAGGAGTCTCAGTCGTTGCCGCTGTCGATTGGGGGTTCTGCTGCCTTTTCCATACTTATATCTAACCCTATCTACCTCAGTCGGCGCCTCTGTCGGCGTTTCTGTAGGCGTCTCAGTCGCTGCCGCTGTCGATTGGGGGGTTTGCTGCCTTCTCTATAGCAATATCTACCCCTATCTGCCTCAGTCGGCATCGCAGCCTCTATCAGCGTCTCTGAAGCCGTCTCAGTCGCTGCCGCAGTCGATTGGGGTGTTTGCTGCCTTCTCTATGCCTATATCTACCCCTATCTGCCTCAGTCGGCGTCTCAGTTGGCGTCTCTGTAGGCGTCTCAGTCGCTGCCGCTGTCGATTGGGGGATTTGCTGCCTTCTCTATGGCAATATCTACCCCTATCTGCCTCAGTCGGCGTCGTAGCCTCTGTCAGCCTGTCTGTAGGCCTCTCAGTCGCTGCCGCTGTTGATTGGGGGGTTTGCTGCCTTCTCTATGCCTATATCTACCCCTATCTGCCTCAGTCGGCGTCTCAGTCGGCGTCGCAGCCCCTGTCAGCGTCTCTGTGGGTGTCTCAGTCGCTGCCGCTGTCGATTGGGATGTCTGCTGCCTTCTCTATGCCTATATCTACCCTATCTGCCTCAGTCGGCGTCGCAGCCTCTGTCAGCGTCTCTGAATGCGTCTCAGTCGCTGCCGCAGTCGATTGGGGGGGTTTGCTGCCTTCTCTATGCCTATATCTACCCCTATCTGCCTCTGTTGCAGCCTCTGTCAGCGGTTCTGTAGAAGTCTCAGTCGCTGCTGCTGTCGAGAAAGGGGGCTTTCTCTATGCCAATATCTACCCCTATCTGCCTCAGTTATCGTCTCAGTCGGTGTCGCAGCCTCTGTCAGCGTCTCTGTAGGAGTCTCAGTCGTTGCCGCTGTCGATTGGGGGTTCTGCTGCCTTCTCTATACCTATATCTACCCCTATCTACCTCAGTCGGCGCCTCTGTCGGCGTCTCTGTAGGCGTCTCAGTCGCTGCTGCTGTCGATTGGGGGGTTTGCTGCCTTCTCTATGCCTATATCTACCAATACCTGCATCAGTCGGCGTCTCAGTCGGTGTCGCAGAATCTGTCAGCGTCTCTGAAGGCGTCTCAGTCGCAGCCGCTGTCGATTAGGGGGGTCAGCTGCCTTCTCTATGCCTATATCTACCCATATCTGCCTCCGTCGGCGTCTCAGTCGGCGTCGCAGCCTCTGTCAGTGTCTCTGTAGGCGTCTCAGACATTACCGCTGTCGATTGGGTGGTCTGCTGCCTTCTCTATGCCTGTATCTACCCCTATCTGCCTCAGTCGGCGTCTCAGTCGGCGTCGCAGCCTCTGTCAGCGTCTCTGTAGGCGTCTCCGTCGCTAGCGCTGTCGATTGGGGGGCTGCTGATTTTTCTATGCCTATATCTACCCCTATCTGCCTCAGTCGGCTTCTCAGTCGGTTCGCAACCTTTGTCAGCATATCTGTAGGTATCTCAGTTGCTGCCGCAGTCGATTGGGGGGGTCTGCTGCTTTCTCTATGCCAATATCTAACCCTATCTGCCTCAGTCGGCGTCGCAGCCTCTGTCAGCGTCTCTGTAGGCGTCTTAGTCACTGGCGCTGTCGATTGGCGGGTCTGCTGCCTTCTCTATGCCTATATCTACCCCTATCTGCCTAAGTCGGCGTCTCAATTGGTGTCGCAACCTCTGTCAATGTTTCTGTAGGTGTCTCAGTAGCTGCCGCTGTCGATTGGTGGGGTCCGCTGCTTTCTCTATGCCAATATCTAACCCTATCTGCCTCAGTCGGCGTCGCAGCCTTTGTCAGCGTCTCTGTAGGTGCTTCAGTTGCTGCCGCTGTCGGTTGGGGGGTCTGCTGCCTTCTCTATGACTATATCTACCCCGATCTACCTCACTCGGCGTCGCAGCCTCTGTCAGCTTCTCTGGAGGCGTCTCAGTCACTGGCGCTGTCGATTGGCGGGTCTGCTGCCTTCTCTATGCCTATATCTACACCTATATGCCTCAGTTGTCGTCGCAGCCCTTGTCAGAGTCTCTGTAGGCGTCTCAGTCGCTGCCGCTGTCGATTAGGATGTCTGCTGCCTTCTCTATGCCTATCTCTACACCCCATCTGCCTCAGTCGGCGTTTCAATCGGTGTCGCAACCTCTGTCAGTGTATCTGTAAGCGTCTCAGTCACTGGCGCTGTCGATTGGGGGGGTCTGCTGCCTTCTCTATGCCTATAACTACCCCTATCTGCCTCAGTCGGCGTCTCAATCGGTGTCGCAACCTCTGTCAGCGTCTCTGTAGGTGTCTCAGTTGCTGCCGCTGTCGATTGGGGGGTCTGCTGCCTTCTCTATGCCTATATCTACCCCTATCTGCCTCAGTCGGCGCCTCAGTCGGCGTCGCAGCCTCTGTCAGCGTCTCTGTAGGAGTCTCAGTCGTTGCCGCTGTCGATTGGGGGTTCTGCTGCCTTTTCCATACTTATATCTAACCCTATCTACCTCAGTCGGCGCCTCTGTCGGCGTTTCTGTAGGCGTCTCAGTCGCTGCCGCTGTCGATTGGGGGGTTTGCTGCCTTCTCTATGGCAATATCTACCCCTATCTGCCTCAGTCGGCATCGCAGCCTCTATCAGCGTCTCTGAAGCCGTCTCAGTCGCTGCCGCAGTCGATTGGGGTGTTTGCTGCCTTCTCTATGCCTATATCTACCCCTATCTGCCTCAGTCGGCGTCTCAGTTGGCGTCGCAGCCTCTGTCAGCGTCTCTGTAGGCGTCTCAGTCGCTGGCGCTGTCGATTGGGGGGCTGATGATTTCTCTATGCCTATATCTACCCCTATCTGCCTCAGTCGGCGTCTCAGTCGGCTCGCAACGTCTGTCAGCATATCTGTAGGTACCTCAGTTGCTGCCGCAGTCGATTGGGGGGGGTCTGCTGCTTTCTCTATGCCAATATATAACCCTATCTGCCTCAGTCGGCGTCGCAACCTCTGTCAGCGTCTCTGTAGGCGTCTCAGCCACTGGCGCTGTCGATTGGGGGGTCTGCTGCCTTCTCTATGCCTGTATCTACCCCTATCTGCCTAAGTCGGTGTCTCAATCGGTGTCGCAACCTCTGTCAGCGTCTCTGAAGGCGTCTCAGTCGCTTCCGCAGTCGATTGGGGGGGTTTGCTGCCTTCTCTATGCCTACATCTACCTCTATATGCCTCAATCGTCGTCGCAGCCCCTGTCAGAGTCTCTGTAGGCGTCTCAGTGGCTGCCGCTGTCGATTGGGATGTCTGCTGCCTTTTCTATGTCTATCTCTACCCCTATCTGCCTCAGTCGGCGTCTCAATCGGTGTCGCAACCTCTGTCAGTGTAGCTGTAGGCGTCTCAGCAACTGGCGCTGTCGATTGGGGGGTCTGCTGCTTTCGCTATGCCAATATCTAACCCTATCTACCTCACTCGGCGTCGCAGCCTCTGTCAGTGTCTCTGTAGGCCTCTCAGTCGCTGCCGTTGTCGATTGGGGGGTTTGCTGCCTTCTCTATGGCAATATCTACCCCTATCTGCCTCAGTCGGCGTCGCAACCTCTGTCAGCGTCTCTGTAGGCGTCTCAGTCGCTGCCGCTGTAGATTGGGGGTCTGCTGCCTTCTCTATGCCTATATCTACTCCTATCTGCATCAGTCGGCGTCTCAGTCGGCGTCGTAGCCTCTGTCAGCGTCTCTGTAGGCGTCTCAGTCACTACCGCTGTCGATTGGGTGGTCTCCTGCCTTCTCTATGCTGATTTCTCTATGCCAATATCTACCCCTATCTGCCTCAGTCGGCATCTCAGTCGTTGTCGCAGCCTCTGTCAGCGTCTCTGTAGGAGTCTCAGTCGTTGCCGCTGTCGATTGGGGGTTCTGCTGCCTTCTCTATACCTATATCTACCCCTATCTACCTCAGTCGGCGCCTCTGTCGGCGTCTCTGTAGGCGTCTCAGTCGCTGCCGCTGTCGATTGGGGGGTCTGCTGCCTTCTCTATGCCTATATCTACCCTATCTGCCTCAATCGGCGTCTCAGTCGGCGTCGTAGCCTCTGTCAGCGTCTCTGTAGGCGTCTCAGTCACTACCGCTGTCGATTGGGTGGTCTCCTGCCTTCTCTATGCTGATTTCTCTATGCCAATATCTAACCCTATCTGCCTCAATCGGTGTCGCAACCTCTGTCAATGTTTCCGTAGGTGTCTCAGTCGCTGCCGCTATCGATTTGTGGGGTTTGCTGCTTTCTCTATGCCTATAACTACCCCTATCTGCCTCAGTCGGCGTCTCAGTCGGCTCGCAACCTTTGTCAGCATATCTGTCGGTATCTCAGTTGCTGCCGCAGTCGATTGGGGGGTCTGCTTCTTTGTCTATGCCAATATCTAACCCTATCTGCCTCCGTCGGCGTCGCAGCCTTTGTCAGCGTCTCTGTAGGTGTCTCAGTTGCTGCCGCTGTCGGTTGGGGGGTCTGCGGCCTTCTCTATGACTATATCTACCCCTATCTACCTCAGTCGGCGCCTCTGTCGGCGTCTCTGTAGGCGTCTCAGTCGCTGCCGCTGTCGATTGGGGGGTTTGCTGCCTTCTCTATGGCAATATCTACCCCTATCTGCCTCAGTCGGCGTCGTAGCCTCTGCCAGCGTCTCTGTAGGCCTCTCAGTCGCTGTCGATTGGGGGGTTTGCTGCCTTCTCTATGCCTATATCTACCCCTATCTGCCTCAGTCGGCGTCTCAGTCGGCGTCGCAGCCTCTGTCAGCGTCTCTGTGGGCGTCTCAGTCGCTGCCGCTGTCGATTGGGATGTCTGCTGCCTTCTCTATGCCTATATCTACCCTATCTGCCTCAGTCGGCGTCGCAGCCTCTGTCAGCGTCTCTGTAGGAGTCTCAGTCGTTGCCGCTGTCGATTGGGGGTTCTGCTGCCTTTTCCATACTTATATCTAACCCTATCTACCTCAGTCGGCGCCTCTGTCGGCGTTTCTGTAGGCGTCTCAGTCGCTGCCGCTGTCGATTGGGGGGTTTGCTGCCTTCTCTATGGCAATATCTACCCCTATCTGCCTCAGTCGGCATCGCAGCCTCTATCAGCGTCTCTGAAGCCGTCTCAGTCGCTGCCGCAGTCGATTGGGGTGTTTGCTGCTTTCTCTATGCCTATATCTACCCCTATCTGCCTCAGTCGGCGTCTCAGTTGGCGTCGCAGCCTCTGTCAGCGTCTCTGTAGGCGTCTCAGTCGCTGGCGCTGTCGATTGGGGGGCTGATGATTTCTCTATGCCTATATCTACCCCTATCTGCCTCAGTCGGCGTCTCAGTCGGCTCGCAACGTCTGTCAGCATATCTGTAGGTACCTCAGTTGCTGCCGCAGTCGATTGGGGGGTCTGCTGCTTTCTCTATGCCAATATATAACCCTATCTGCCTCAGTCGGCGTCGCAACCTCTGTCAGCGTCTCTGTAGGCGTCTCAGCCACTGGCGCTGTCGATTGGGGGGTCTGCTGCCTTCTCTATGCCTGTATCTACCCCTATCTGCCTAAGTCGGTGTCTCAATCGGTGTCGCAACCTCTGTCAGCGTCTCTGAAGGCGTCTCAGTCGCTTCCGCAGTCGATTGGGGGGGTTTGCTGCCTTCTCTATGCCTACATCTACCTCTATATGCCTCAATCGTCGTCGCAGCCCCTGTCAGAGTCTCTGTAGGCGTCTCAGTGGCTGCCGCTGTCGATTGGGATGTCTGCTGCCTTTTCTATGTCTATCTTTACCCCTATCTGCCTCAGTCGGCGTCTCAATCGGTGTCGCAACCTCTGTCAGTGTAGCTGTAGGCGTCTCAGCAACTGGCGCTGTCGATTGGGGGGTCTGCTGCTTTCGCTATGCCAATATCTAACCCTATCTACCTCACTCGGCGTCGCAGCCTCTGTCAGTGTCTCTGTAGGCCTCTCAGTCGCTGCCGTTGTCGATTGGGGGGTTTGCTGACTTCTCTATGCCTATATCTACCCCTATCTGCCTCAGTCGGCGTCGCAACCTCTGTCAGCGTCTCTGTAGGCGTCTCAGTCGCTGCCGCTGTAGATTGGGGGTCTGCTGCCTTCTCTATGCCTATATCTACTCCTATCTGCATCAGTCAGCGTCTCAGTCGGCGTCGTAGCCTCTGTCAGCGTCTCTGTAGGCGTCTCAGTCACTACCGCTGTCGATTGGGTGGTCTCCTGCCTTCTCTATGCTGATTTCTCTATGCCAATATCTACCCCTATCTGCCTCAGTCGGCATCTCAGTCGTTGTCGCAGCCTCTGTCAGCGTCTCTGTAGGAGTCTCAGTCGTTGCCGCTGTCGATTGGGGGTTCTGCTGCCTTCTCTATACCTATATCTACCCCTATCTACCTCAGTCGGCGCCTCTGTCGGCGTCTCTGTAGGCGTCTCAGTCGCTGCCGCTGTCGATTGGGGGGTCTGCTGCCTTCTCTATGCCTATATCTACCCTATCTGCCTCAATCGGCGTCTCAGTCGGCGTCGTAGCCTCTGTCAGCGTCTCTGTAGGCGTCTCAGTCACTACCGCTGTCGATTGGGTGGTCTCCTGCCTTCTCTATGCTGATTTCTCTATGCCAATATCTAACCCTATCTGCCTCAATCGGTGTCGCAACCTCTGTCAATGTTTCCGTAGGTGTCTCAGTCGCTGCCGCTATCGATTGGTGGGGTTTGCTGCTTTCTCTATGCCTATAACTACCCCTATCTGCCTCAGTCGGCGTCTCAGTCGGCTCGCAACCTTTGTCAGCATATCTGTCGGTATCTCAGTTGCTGCCGCAGTCGATTGGGGGGTCTGCTTCTTTGTCTATGCCAATATCTAACCCTATCTGCCTCCGTCGGCGTCGCAGCCTTTGTCAGCGTCTGTGTAGGTGTCTCAGTTGCTGCCGCTGTCGGTTGGGGGGTCTGCGGCCTTCTCTATGACTATATCTACCCCTATCTACCTCAGTCGGCGCCTCTGTCGGCGTCTCTGTAGGCGTCTCAGTCGCTGCCGCTGTCGATTGG
This sequence comes from Clusia tigrina, assembly GCA_920105625.2. Classification (NCBI taxonomy): domain Eukaryota; kingdom Metazoa; phylum Arthropoda; class Insecta; order Diptera; family Clusiidae; genus Clusia; species Clusia tigrina. The sequence continues at coordinate 28,315 of CAKKTE020000077.1, forward strand.
GGGGTTTGCTGCCTTCTCTATGGCAATATCTACCCCTATCTGCCTCAGTCGGCGTCGTAGCCTCTGTCAGCGTCTCTGTAGGCCTCTCAGTCGCTTCCGCTGTCGATTGGGGGGTTTGCTGCCTTCTCTATGCCTATATCTACCCCTATCTGCCTCAGTCGGCGTCTCAGTCGGCGTCGCAGCCTCTGTCAGCGTCTCTGTGGGCGTCTCAGTCGCTGCCGCTGTCGATTGGGATGTCTGCTGCCTTCTCTATGCCTATATCTACCCTATCTGCCTCAGTCGTTGTCGCAGCCTCTGTCAGCGTCTCTGAAGGCGTCTCAGTCGCTGCCGCTGTCGATTGGGGGCTCTGCTGCCTTCTCTATGATTATATCTATAACTATATGCCTCAGTCGGCATCGCAGCCTCTGTCAGCGGTTCTGTAGGCGTCTCAGTCGCTGCCGCTGTCGATTGGGGGGTCTGCTGCTTTCTCTATGCCAATATCTACCCCTATCTGCCTCAGTCGGCATCTCAGTCGTTGTCGCAGCCTCTGTCAGCGTCTCTGTAGGAGTCTCAGTCGTTGCCGCTGTCGATTGGGGGTACTGCTGCCTTCTCTATACCTATATCTACCCCTATCTACCTCAGTCGACGCCTCTGTCGGCGTCTCTGTAGGCGTCTCAGTCGCTGCCGCTGTCGCTTGGGGGGGTCTGCTGCCTTCTCTATGCCTATATCTACCCTATCTGCCTCAATCAGCGTCTCAGTCGGCGTCGTAGCCTCTGTCAGCGTCTCTGTAGGCGTCTCAGTCACTACCGCTGTCGATTGGGTGGTCTCCTGCCTTCTCTATGCTGATTTCTCTATGCCAATATCTAACCCTATCTGCCTCAATCGGTGTCGCAACCTCTGTCAATGTTTCCGTAGGTGTCTCAGTCGCTGCCGCTATCGATTGGTGGGGTTTGCTGCTTTCTCTATGCCTATACCTACCCCTATCTGTCTCAGTCGGCGTCTCAGTCGGCTCGCAACCTTTGTCAGCATATCTGTAGGTATCTCAGTTGCTGCCGCAGTCGATTGGGGGGGTCTGCTTCTTTGTCTATGCCAATATCTAACCCTATCTGCCTCCGTCGGCGTCGCAGCCTTTGTCAGCGTCTCTGTAGGTGTCTCAGTTGCTGCCGCTGTCGGTTGGGGGGTCTGCGGCCTTCTCTATGACTATATCTACCCCTATCTACCTCAGCCGGCGCCTCTGTCGGCGTCTCTGTAGGCGTCTCAGTCGCTGCCGATGTCGATTGGGGGGTTTGCTGCCTTCTCTATGGCAATATCTACCCCTATCTGCCTCAGTCGGCGTCGTAGCCTCTGTCAGCGTCTCTGTAGGCCTCTCAGTCGCTGCCGCTGTCGATTGGGGGGTTTTCTGCCTTCTCTATGCCTATATCTACCCCTATCTGCCTCAGTCGGCGTCTCAGTCGGCGTCGCAGCCTCTGTCAGCGGTTCTGTAGAAGTCTCAGTCGCTGCCGCTGTCGAGAAAGGGGGCTTTCTCTATGCCAATATCTACCCCTATTTGCCTCAGTCGGCGTCTCAGTCGGTGTCGCAGCCTCTGTCAGCGTCTCTGTAGGAGTCTCAGTCGTTGCCGCTGTCGATTGGGGGTTCTGCTGCCTTCTCTATACCTATATCTACCCCTATCTACCTCAGTCGGCGCCTCTGTCGGCGTCTCTGTAGGCGTCTCAGTCGCTGCCGCTGTCGATTGGGGGTTTGCTGCCTTCTCTATGCCTATATCTACCAATACCTGCATCAGTCGGCGTCTCAGTCGGTGTCGCAGAATCTGTAAGCGTCTCTGAAGGCGTCTCAGTCGCTGCCGCTGTCGATTAGGGGGGTCAGCTGCCTTCTCTATGCCTATATCTACCCATATCTGCCTCCGTCGGTGTCTCAGTCGGCCTCGCAGCCTCTGTCAGCGTCTCTGTAGGCGTCTCAGACATTACCGCAGTCGATTTGTTGTCTGCTGCCTTCTCTATGCCTATATCTACCCCTATCTGCCTCAGTCGGCGTCTCAGTCTGCGTCGCAGCCTCATTCGGCGCCTCTGTAGGCGTCTCAGTCGCTGCCGCTGTCGATTGGGGGGTCTGCTGCCTTCTCTATGCCTATATCTACCCCTATCTGCCTTAATCATCATCTCAGTCGGCGTCGTAGCCTCTGTCAGCGTCTCTGTAGGCGTCTCTGTCATTACCGCTGTCGATTGGGTGGTCTGCTGCCTTCTCTATGCCTATATCTACCCCTATCTGCCTCAGACGGCGTCGCAGCCTCTGTCAGCGTCTCTGTAGGCGTCTCCGTCGCTGACGCTGTCGATTGGGGGGCTGCTGATTTTTCTATGCCTATATCTACCCCTATCTGCCTCAGTCGGCTTCTCAGTATGTTCGCAACCTTTGTCAGCATATCTGTAGGTATCTCAGTTGCTGCCGCAGTCGATTGGGGGGGTCTGCTGCTTTCTCTATGCCAATATCTAACCCTATCTGCCTCAGTCGGCGTCGCAGCCTCTGTCAGCGTCTCTGTAGGCGTCTTAGTCACTGGCGCTGTCGATTGGCGGGTCTGCTGCCTTCTCTATGCCTATATCTACCCCTATCTGCCTAAGTCGGCGTCTCAATCGGTGTCGCAACCTCTGTCAATGTTTCTGTAGGTGTCTCAGTAGCTGCCGCTGTCGATTGGTGGGGTCCGCTGCTTTCTCTATGCCAATATCTAACCCTATCTGCCTCAGTCGGCGTCGCAGCCTTTGTCAGTGTCTCTGTAGGTGTTTCAGTTGCTGCCGCTGTCGGTTGGGGGGTCTGCTGCCTTCTCTATGACTATATCTACACCTATATGCCTCAGTCGTCGTCGCAGCCCTTGTCAGAGTCTCTGTAGGCGTCTCAGTCGCTGCCGCTGTCGATTAGGATGTCTGCTGCCTTCTCTATGCCTATCTCTACCCCCATCTGCCTCAGTCGGCGTTTCAATCGGTGTCGCAACCTCTGTCAGTGCATCTGTAGGCGTCTCAGTCGCTACCGCTGTCGATTAGGGGGGTCTGCCGCCTTCTCTATGCCTATATATACCCATATCTGCCTCAGTCAGCGTCTCTGTCGGCGTCGCAGCCTCTGTCAGCGTCTCTGTAAGCGTCTCAGTCACTGGCGCTGTCGATTGAGGGTCTGCTGCCTTCTCTATGCCTATAACTACCCCTATCTGCCTCAGTCGGCGTCTCAATTGGTGTCGCAACCTCTGTCAGCGTCTCTGTAGGTGTCTCAGTTGCTGCCGCTGTCGATTGGGGGGTCTGCTGCCTTCTCTATGCCTATATCTACCCCTATCTGCCTCAGTCTGCGTCGCAGCCTCTGCCAGCGTCTCTGAAGCCGCCTCAGTCGCTGCCGCAGTCGATTGGGGGGTTTGCTGCCTTCTCTATGCCTATATCTACCCCTATCTGCCTCAGCCGGCGTCTCAGTCGGCGTCGCAGCCTCTGTCAGCGTCTCTGTAGGAGTCTCAGTCGTTGCCGCTGTCGATTGGGGGTTCTGCTGCCTTTTCCATACCTATATCTACCCCTATCTACCTCAGTCGGCGCCTCTGTCGGCGTCTCTGTAGGCGTCTCAGTCGCTTCCGCTGTCGATTGGGGGGTTTGCTGCCTTCTCTATGGCAATATCTACCCCTATCTGCCTCAGTCGGCATCGCAGCTTCTGTCAGCGTCTCTGAAGCCGTCTCAGTCGCTGCCGCAGTCGATTGGGGGGTTTGCTGCCTTCTCTATGCCTATATCTACCCCATCTGCCTCAGTCGGCGTCTCAGTCGGCGTCGCAGCCTCTGTCAGCGTCTCTGTAGGCGTCTCAGTCGCTGGCGCTGTCGATTGGGGGGCTGATGATTTCTCTATGCCTATATCTACCCCTATGTGCCTCAGTCGGCGTCTCAGTCAGCTCGCAACCTTTGTCAGCATATCTGTAGGTACCTCAGTTGCTGCCGCAGTCGATTGGGGGGGTCTGCTGCTTTCTCTATGCCAATATATAACCCTATCTGCCTCAGTCGGCGCCGCAGCCTCTGTCAGCGTCTCTGTAGGCGTCTCAGCCACTGGCGCTGTCGATTGTGGGGTCTGCTGCCTTCTCTATGCCTGTATCTACCCCTATCTGCCTAAGTCGGTGTCTCAATCGGTGTCGCAACCTCTGTCAGTGTTTCTGTAGGTGTCTCAGTCGCTGCCGCTGTCGATTGGTGGGGTCTGCTGCTTTCGCTCTGCCAATATCTAACCCTATCTATCTCACTCGGCGTCGCAGCCTCTGTCAGCGTCTCTGAAGGCGTCTCAGTCGCTGCCGCAGTCGATTGGGGGGGTTTGCTGCCTTCTCTATGCCTGTATCTATCTCTATATGCCTCAATCGTCGTCGCAGCCCCTGTCAGAGTCTCTGTAGGCGTCTCAGTGGCTGCCGCTGTCGATTGGGATGTCTGCTGCCTTCTCTATGTCTATCTCTACCCCTATCTGCCTCAGTCGGCGTCTCAATCGGTGTCGCAACCTCTGTCAGTGTATCTGTAGGCGTCTCAGCCACTGGCGCTGTCGATTGGGGGGTCTGCTGCTTTCGCTATGCCAATATCTAACCCTATCTACCTCACTCGGCGTCGCAGCCTCTGTCAGCGTCTCTGTAGGCGTCTCAGTCGCTGCCGCTGTCGATTGGGGGTCTGCTGCCTTCTCTATGCCTATATCTACTCCTATCTGCATCAGTCGGCGTCTCATTCGGTGTCGCAGCCTCTGTCAGCGTCTCTGTAGGCGTCTCAATCGTTGCCGCTGTCGATTGGGGGGTCTGCTGCCTTCTCTATGATTATATCTACAACTATATGCCTCAGTCGGCGTCGCAGCCTCTGTCAGCGGTTCTGAAGGCGTCTCAGTCGCTGCCGCTGTCGATTGGGGGGTCTGCTGCTTTCTCTATGCCAATATCTACCCCTATCTGCCTCAGTCGGCATCTCAGTCGTTGTCGCAGCCTCTGTCAGCGTCTCTGTAGGATTCTCAGTCGTTGCCGCTGTCGATTGGGGGTTCTGCTGCCTTCTCTATACCTATATCTACCCCTATCTATCTCAGTCGGCGCGTCTGTCGGCGTCTCTGTAGGCGTCTCAGTCGCTGCCGCTGTCGATTGGTGGGTTTGCTGCCTTCTCTATGGCAATATCTACCCCTATCTGCCTCATTCGGCGTCGCAGCCTCTGTAAGCGTTTCTGTAGGCCTCTCAGTCGCTGCCGATGTCGATCTGGGTTTGCTGCCTTCTCTATGGCAATATCTAACCCTATCTGCCTCAGTCGGCGTCGCAGCCTCTGTCAGCGTCTCTCAAGGCGTCTCAGTCGCTGCCGCAGTCGATTTGGGGGGTTTCCTGCCTTCTCTATGCCTATATCTACCCCTATTTGCCTCAGTCGGCGTCACAGTCGGCGTCGCAGCCTCTGTCAGCGGTTCTGTAGACGTATCAGTCACTGCCGCTGTCGATAAGGGGGGTCTGCTGCTTTTTCTATGCCAATATCTACCCCTATCTGCCTCAGTCGGCGTCTCAGTCGGTGTCGCAGCCTCTGTCAGCGTCTCTGTAGGAGTCTCAGTCGTTTCCGCTGTCGATTGGGGGTTCTGCTGCCTTCTCTATACCTATATCTACCCCTATCTACCTCAGTCGGCGCCTCTGTCGGCGTCTCTGTAGGCGTCTCTGTAGGCGTCTCAGTCGCTGCCGCTGTCGATTGGGGGGTTTGCTGCCTTCTCTATGCCTATATCTACCCCTATCTGCCTCATTCGGCGTCGCAGCCTCTGTAAGCGTTTCTGTAGGCCTCTCAGTCGCTGCCGATGTCGATCTGAGTTTGCTGCCTTCTCTATGGCAATATCTACCCCTATCTGCCTCAGTCGGCGTCGTAGCCTCTGTCAGCGTCTCTGTAGGCCTCTCAGTCGCTGCCGCTGTCGATTGGGGGGTTTGCTGCCTTCTCTATGCCTATATCTACCCCTATCTGCCTCAGTCGGCGTCGTAGCCTCTGTCAGCGTCTCTGTGGCGTCTCAGTCGCTGCCGCTGTCGATTGGGGGCCTGCTGCCTTCTCTATGCCTATATCTACCCCTATCTGCCTCAGTCGGCGTCTCAGTCGGCGTCGCTGCCTCTGTCAGCGTCTCTGTAGGCCTCTCAGTCGCTGCCGCTGTCGATTGGGGGGTTTGCTGCCTTCTCTATGCCTATATCTACCCCTATCTGCCTCAGTCGGCGTCGTAGCCTCTGTCAACGTCTCTGTAGGCGTCTCAGTCATTACCGCTGTCGATTGGATGGCTCTGCTGCCTTTTCTATACCTATATCTACCCCTATCTACCTCAGTCGGCGCCTCTGTTGGCGTCTCTGTAGGCGTCTCAGTCGCTGCCGCAGTCCATTGGGGGGTTTACTGCCTTCTCTATGGCAATACCTACCCCTATCTGCCTCAGTCGGCGTCGCAGCCTCTGTCAGCGTCTCAGTCGTTGCCGCTGTCGATTGGGGGGTTTGCTGCCTTCTCTATGGCAATACCTACCCCTATCTGCCTCAGTCGGCGTCGCAGCCTCTGTCAGCGTCTCAGTCGTTGCCGCTGTCGATTGGGGGGTCTGCTGCTTTCTCTATGCCAATATCTACCCCTATCTGCCTCAGTCGGCATCTCAGTCGTTGTCGCAGCCTCTGTCGGCGTCTCTGTAGGCGTCTCAGTCGCTGCCGCTGTCGATTGGGGAGTTTGCTGCCTTCTCTATGCCTATATCTACCCCTATCTGCCTCAGTCGGCGTCTCAGTCGGCGTCGCAGCCTCTGTCAGCGTCTCTGTAGGAGTCTCAGTCGTTGCCGCTGTCGATTGGGGTCTCAGTCGCTGCCGCTGTCGATTGGGGGGTCTGCTGCCTTCTCTATGCCTATAACTACCCTATCTGCCTCAATCGGCGTCTCAGTCGGCGTCGTAGCCTCTGTCAGCGTCTCTGTAGGCGTCTCAGTCACTACCGCTGTCGATTGGGTGGTCTCCTGCCTTCTCTATGCTGATTTCTCTATGCCAATATCTAACCCTATCTGCCTCAATCGGTGTCACAACCTCTGTCAATATTTCTGTAGGAGTCTCAGTCGTTGCCGCTGTCGATTGGGGTCTCAGTCGCTGCCGCTATCGATTGGTGGGGTTTGCTGCTTTTTCTATGCCTATAACTACCCCTATCTGCCTCAGTCGGCGCCTCAGTCGGCTCGCAACCTTTGTCAGCATATCTGTAGGTATCTCAGTTGCTGCCGCAGTCGATTGGGGGGGTCTGCTGCTTTGTCTATGCCAATATCTAACCCTATCTGCCTCCGTCGGCGTCGCAGCCTTTGTCAGCGTCTCTGTAGGTGTGTCAGTTTCTGCCGCTGTCGGTTGGGGGGTCTGCTGCCTTCTCTATGACTATCTACCCCTATCTACCTCACTCGGCATCGCAGCCTCTGTCAGCGTCTCTGAAGGCATCTCAGTCGCTGCCGCAGTCGATTGGGGGGGGGGGGTTTGCTGCCATCTCTATGCCTATATCTACCCTTATATGCCTCAGTCGTCGTCGCAGCCCTTGTCAGAGTCTCTGTAGGCGTCTCAGTCCCTGCCGCTGTCGATTGGTAAGTATGCTGCCATCTCTATGCCTATCTCTACCCCCATCTGCCTCAGTCGGCGTCTCAATCGGTGTCGCAACCTCTGTCAGTGTATCTGTAGGCGTCTCAGTCGCTACCGCTGTCGATTAGGGGGGTCTGCCGCCTTCTCTATGTCTACCCATATCTGCCTCAGTCGACGTCTCAGTCGGCGTCGCAGCCTCTGTCAGCGTCTCTGTAGGCGTCTCAATCGTTGCCGCTGTCGATTGGGGGGTCTGCTGCCTTCTCTATTATTATATCTACAACTATATTCCTCAGTCGGCGTCGCAGCCTCTGTCAGCGGTTCTGTAGGCGTCTCAGTCGCTGCCGCTGTCGATTGGGGCGTCTGCTGCTTTCTCTATGCCAATATCTACCCCTATCTGCCTCAGTCGGCATCTCAGTCGTTGTCGCAGCCTCTGTCAGCGTCTCTGTAGGATTCTCAGTCGTTGCCGCTGTCGATTGGGGGTTCTGCTGCCTTCTCTATACCTATATCTACCCCTATCTATCTCAGTCGGCGCCTCTGTCGGCGTCTCTGTAGGCGTCTCAGTCGCTGCCGCTGTCGATTGGTGGGTTTGCTGCCTTCTCTATGGCAATATCTACCCCTATCTGCCTCATTCGGCGTCGCAGCCTCTGTAAGCGTTTCTGTAGGCCTCTCAGTCGCTGCCGATGTCGATCTGGGTTTGCTGCCTTCTCTGTGGCAATATCTACCCCTATCTGCCTCAGTCGGCCTCGCAGCCTCTGTCAGCGTCTCTCAAGGCGTCTCAGTCGCTGCCGCAGTCGATTTGGGGGGTTTCCTGCCTTCTCTATGCCTATATCTACCCCTATTTGCCTCAGTCGGCGTCTCAGTCGGCGTCGCAGCCTCTGTCAGCGGCTCTGTAGACGTATCAGCCACTGCCGCTGTCGATAAGGGGGGTCTGCTGTTTTTCTATACCAATATCTACCCCTATCTGTCTCAGTCGGCGTCTCAGTCGGTGTCGCAGCCTCTGTCAGCGTCTCTGTAGGAGTCTCAGTCGTTTCCGCTGTCGATTGGGGGTTCTGCTGCCTTCTCTATACCTATATCTACCCCTATCTACCTCAGTCGGCGCCTCTGTCGGCGTCTCTGTAGGCGTCTCTGTAGGCGTCTCAGTCGCTGCCGCTGTCGATTGGGGGTTTGCTGCCTTCTCTATGGCAATATCTACCCCTATCTGCCTCAGTCGGCGTCGTAGCCTCTGTCAGCGTCTCTGTAGGCCTCTCAGTCGCTGCCGCTGTCGATTGGGGGGTTTGCTGCCTTCTCTATGCCTATATCTACCCCTATCTGCCTCAGTCGGCGTCGTAGCCTCTGTCAGCGTCTCTGTGGCGTCTCAGTCGCTGCCGCTGTCGATTGGGGGCCTGCTGCCTTCTCTATGCCTATATCTACCCCTACCTGCATCAGTCGGCGTCTCAGTCGGTGTCACAGAATCTGTCAGCATCTCTGAAGGCGTCCTATCTGCCTCAATCGGCGTCTCAGTCGGCGTCGTAGCCTCTGTCAACGTCTCTGTAGGCGTCTCAGTCATTACCGCTGTCGATTGGATGGTTCTGCTGCCTTTTCTATACCTATATCTACCCCTATCTACCTCAGTCGGCGCCTCTATTGGCGTCTCTGTAGGCGTCTTAGTCGCTGCCGCAGTCGATTGGGGCGTTTGCTGTCTTCTCTATGGCAATACCTACCCCTATCTGCCTCAGTCGGCGTCGCAGCCTCTGTCAGCGTCTCAGTCGTTGCCGCTGTCGATTGGGGGAGTTTGCTGCCTTCTCTATGCCTATATCTACCCCTATCTGCCTCAGTCGGCGTCTCAGTCGGCGTCGCAGCCTCTGTCAGCGTCTCTGTAGGAGTCTCAGTCGTTGCCGCTGTCGATTGGGGGTTCTCCTGCCTTTTCTATACCTATATCTACCCCTATCTGCCTCAGTCGGCGTCTCAGTCGGCGTCGCTGCCTCTGTCAGCGTGTCTGTGGTCGGCTCAGTCGCTGCCGCTGTCGATTGGGATGTCTGCTGCCTTCTCTATGCCTATATCTACCCCTATCTGCCTCAGTCGGCCTCGCAGCCTCTGTCAGCGTCTCTGAAGGCGTCTCAGTCGCTATCGCAGTCGATTGGGGGGGTTTGCTGGTTTCTCTATGCCTATATCTACCCCTATCTGCCTCAGTCGGCGTCTCAGTCGGCGTCGCAGACTCTGTCAGCGGTTCTGTAGGCGTCTCAGTCGCTGCCGCTGTTGATTGGGGGGTCTGCTGCTTTCCCATATCTGCCTCAGTCGGAGTCTCAGTCGGTGTCGCAGCCTCTGTCAGCGTCTCTGTAGGAGTCTCAGTCGTTGCCGCTGTCGATTGGGGTCTCAGTCGCTGCCGCTATCGATTGGGGGGTCTGCTGCCTTCTCTATGCCTATAACTACCCTATCTGCCTCAATCGGCGTCTCAGTCGGCGTCGTAGCCTCTGTCAGCGTCTCTGTAGGCGTCTCAGTCACTACCGCTGTCGATTGGGTGGTCTTCTGCCTTCTCTATGCTGATTTCTCTATGCCAATATCTAACCCTATCTGCCTCAATCGGTGTCGCAACCTCTTTCAATGTTTCTGTAGGAGTCTCAGTCGTTGCCGCTGTCGATTGGGGTCTCAGTCGCTGCCGCTATCGATTGGTGGGGTTTGCTGCTTTTTCTATGCCTATAACTACCCCTATCTGCCTCAGTCGGCGCCTCAGTCGGCTCGCAACCTTTGTCAGCATATCTGTAGGTATCTCAGTTGCTGCCGCAGTCGATTGGGGGGGTCTGCTGCCTTCTCTATGCCTATATCTACCCCTATCTGCCTCAGTCGGCGTCGTAGCCTCTGTCAGCGTCTCTGTGGCGTCTCAGTCGCTGCCGCTGTCGATTGGGGGCCTGCTGCCTTCTCTATGCCTATATCTACCCCTACCTGCATCAGTCGGCGTCTCAGTCGGTGTCACAGAATCTGTCAGCATCTCTGAAGGCGTCCTATCTGCCTCAATCGGCGTCTCAGTCGGCGTCGTAGCCTCTGTCAACGTCTCTGTAGGCGTCTCAGTCATTACCGCTGTCGATTGGATGGTTCTGCTGCCTTTTCTATACCTATATCTACCCCTATCTACCTCAGTCGGCGCCTCTGTTGGCGTCTCTGTAGGCGTCTCAGTCGCTGCCGCAGTCGATTGGGGGGTTTGCTGCCTTCTCTATGGCAATACCTACCCCTATCTGCCTCAGTCGGCGTCGCAGCCTCTGTCAGCGTCTCAGTAGTTGCCGCTGTCGATTGGGGGAGTTTGTTGCCTTCTCTATGCCTATATCTACCCCTATCTGCCTCAGTCGGCTTCTCAGTCGGCGTCGCAGCCTCTGTCAGCGTCTCTGTAGGAGTCTCAGTCGTTGCCGCTGTCGATTGGGGGTTCTCCTGCCTTTTCTATACCTATATCTACCCCTATCTGCCTCAGTCGGCGTCTCAGTCGGCGTCGCTGCCTCTGTCAGCGTCTCTGTGGGCGGCTCAGTCGCTGCCGCTGTCGATTGGGATGTCTGCTGCCTTCTCTATGCCTATCTCTACCCCTATCTGCCTCAGTCGGCCTCGCAGCCTCTGTCAGCGTCTCTGAAGGCGTCTCAGTCGCTATCGCAGTCGATTGGGGGGGTTTGCTGGTTTCTCTATGCCTATATCTACCCCTATCTGCCTCAGTCGGCGTCTCAGTCGGCGTCGTAGCCTCTGTCAGCGTCTCTGTAGGCGTCTCAGTCACTACCGCTGTCGATTGGGTGGTCTCCTGCCTTCTCTATGCTGATTTCTCTATGCCAATATCTAACCCTATCTGCCTCCGTCGGCGTCGCAGCCTTTGTCAGCGTCTCTGTAGGTGTCTCAGTTTCTGCCGCTGTCGGTTGGGGGGTCTGCTGCCTTCTCTATGACTATAACTACCCCTATCTACCTCACTCGGCATCGCAGCCTCTGTCAGCGTCTCTGAAGGCATCTCAGTCGCTGCCGCAGTCGATTGGGGGGGGGGGGGGGGGGGGTTTGCTGCCTTCTCTATGCCTATATCTACCCCTATATGCCTCAGTCGTCGTCGCAGCCCTTGTCAGAGTCTCTGTAGGCGTCTCAGTCCCTGCCGCTGTCGATTGGTAAGTATGCTGCCATCTCTATGCCTATCTCTACCCCCATCTGCCTCAGTCGGCGTCTCAATCGGTGTCGCAACCTCTGTCAGTGTATCTGTAGGCGTCTCAGTCGCTACCGCTGTCGATTAGGGGGGTCTGCCGCCTTCTCTATGTCTACCCATATCTGCCTCAGTCGACGTCTCAGTCGGCGTCGCAGCCTCTGTCAGCGTCTCTGTAGGAGTCTCAGTCATTGCCGCTGTCGATTGGGGGTTGTGCTGCCTTCTCTATACCTATATCTACCCCTATCTTCCTCAGTCGGCCCCTCTGTCGGCGTCTCTGTAGGCGTCTCAGTCGCTACCGCAGTCGATTGGGGGGTTTGCTGCCTTCTCTATGGCAATATCTACCCCTATCTGCCTCATTCGGCGTCGCAGCCTCTGTAAGCGTTTCTGTAGGCCTCTCAGTCGCTGCCGATGTCGATCTGGGTTTGCTGCCTTCTCTATGGCAATATCTACCCCTATCTGCCTCAGTCGGCGTCGCAGCCTCTGTCAGCGTCTCTGAAGGCGTCTCAGTCGCTGCCGCAGTCGATGGGGGGTTTGCTGCCTTCTCTATGCCTATATCTACCCCTATCTACCTCAGTTGGCGTCTCAGTCGGCGTCGCAGCCTCTGTCAGCGTCTCTGTAAGCGTCTCAGTCACTTTCGCTGTCGATTGGGGGGTCTGCTGCCTTCTCTATGCCTATAACTACCCTATCTGCCTCAATTGGCGTCTCAGTCGGCGTCGTAGCCTCTGTCAGCGTCTCTGTAGGCGTCTCAGTCACTACCGCTGTCGATTGGGGGGTCTGCTGCCTTCTCTATGCCTATAACTACCCTATCTGCCTCAATTGGCGTCTCAGTCGGCGTCGTAGCCTCTGTCAGCGTCTCTGTAGGCGTCTCAGTCACTACCGCTGTCGATTGGGTGGTCTCCTGCCTTCTCTATGCTGATTTCTCTATGCCAATATCTAACCCTATCTGCCTCAATCGGTGTCGCTACCTCTGTCAATGTTTCTGTAGGTGTCTCAGTCGCTGCCGCTATCGATTGGTGGGGTTTGCTGCTTTTTCTATGCCTATAACTACCCCTAACTGCCTCAGTCGGCGTCTCAGTCGGCTCGCAACCTTTGTCAGCATATCTGTAGGTATCTCAGTTGCTGCCGCAGTCGATTGGGATGTCTGCTGCCTTCTCTATGCCTACATCTACCCCTATCTGCCTCAGTCGGCGTCGCAGCCTCTGTCAGCGTATCTGAAGGCGTCTCAGTCGCTGCCGCAGTCGATGGGGGGTTTGCTGCCTTCTCTATGCCTATATCTACCCCTATCTACCTCAGTTGGCGTCTCAGTCGGTGTCGCAGCCTCTGTCAGCGTCTCTGTAGGAGGCTCAGTCGTTGCCGCTGTCGATTGGGGGTTCTGCTGCCTTCTCTATACCTATATCTACCCCTATCTACCTCAGTCGGCGCGTCTGTCGGCGTCTCTGTAGGCGTCTCAGTCGCTGCCGCTGTCGATTGGGGGGTTTGCTGCCTTCTCTATGCCTATATCTACCCCTATCTGCCTCAGTTGGCGTCGCAGCCTCTGTCAGCGTCTCTGAAGGCGTCTCAGTCGCTGCCGCAGTCGATTGGGGGGGTTTGCTGCCTTCTCTATGCCTATATCTACCCCTATCTGCCTCAGTCGGCGTCGTAGCCTCTGTCAGCGGTTCTGTAGACGTCTCAGTCGCTGCCGCTGTCGAGAAGGGGGGCTTTCTCTATGCCTATATCTACCCCTATCTGCCTCAGTCGGCGTCTCATTCGGCGTCGCAGCCTCTGTAAGCGTTTCTGTAGGCCTCTCAGTCGCTGCCGATGTCGATCTGGGTTTGTTGCCTTCTCTAAGGCAATATCTACCCCTATCTGCCTCTCTCGGCATCGCAGCCTCTGTCAGCGTCTCTCAAGGCGTCTCAATCGCTGCCGCAGTCGATTGGGGGGGTTTCCTGCCTTCTCTATGCCTATATCTACCCCTATTTGCCTCAGTCGGCGTCTCAGTCGGCGTCGCAGCCTCTGTCAGCGGTTCTGTAGACGTCTCAGTCACTGCCGCTGTCGATAAGGGGGGTCTGCTGCTTTCTCTATGCCAATATCTACCCCTATCTGCCTCAGTCGGCGTCTCAGTCGGTGTCGCAGCCTCTGTCAGCGTCTCTGTAGGAGTCTCAGTCGTTTCCGCTGTCGATTGGGGGTTCTGCTGCCTTCTCTATACCTATATCTACCCCTATCTACCTCAGTCGGCGCCTCTGTCGGCGTCTCTGTAGGCGTCTCTGTAGGCGTCTCAGTCGCTGCCGCTGTCGATTGGGGGGTTTGCTGCCTTCTCTATGGCAATATCTACCCCTATCTGCCTCAGTCGGCGTCGTAGCCTCTGTCAGCGTCTCTGTAGGCGTCTCAATCGCTGCCGCTGTCGAATGGGGGGTTTGCTGCCTTCTCTATGCCTATATCTACCTCTATCTGCCTCAGTCGGCGTCGCAGCCTCTGTCAGCGTCTCTGAAGGCGTCTCAGTCGCTGCCGCAGTCGATTGGGGGGGGGGGGTTGCTGCCTTCTCTATGCCTATATCTACCCCTATCTGCCTCAGTCGGCGTCTCAGTCGGTGTCGCAGCCTCTATCAGCGTCTCTGTAGGAGTCTCAGTCGTTGCCGCTTTCGATTGGGGGTTCTGCTGCCTTCTCTATACCTATATCTACCCCTATCTACCTCAGTCGGCGCCTCTGTCGGCGTCTCTGTAGGCGTCTCAGTCGCTGCCGCTGTCCATTTGGGGGTTTGCTGCCTTCTCTATGGCAATATCTACCCCTATCTGCCTCAGTCGGCGTCGTAGCCTCTGTCAGCGTCTCTGTAGGCCTCTCAGTCGCTGCCGCTGTCGATTGGGGGGGTTTGCTGCCTTCTCTATGCCTATATCTACCCCTATCTGCCTCAGTCGGCGTCTCAGTCGGCGTCGCAGCCTCTGTCAGCGTCTCTGTGGGCGTCTCAGTCGCTGCCGCTGTCGATTGGGATGTCTGCTGCCTTCTGCTGCCCCTATCTGCCTCAGTCGGCGTCGCAGCCTCTGTCAGCGTCTCTGAAGGCGTCTCAGTCGCTGCCGCAGTCGATTGGGGGTTTGCTGCCTTCTCTATGCCTATATCTACCCCTATCTGCCTCAGTCGGCGTCTCAGTCGGCGTCGCAGCCTCTGTCAGCGGTTCTGTAGACGTCTCAGTCGCTGCCGCTGTCGAGAAAGGGGCTTTCTCTATGCCAATATCTACCCCTATCTGCCTCAGTCGGCGTCTCAGTCGGCGTCGCAGCCTCTGTCAGCGTCTCTGTAAGCGTCTCAGTCACTGGCGCTGTCGATTGGGGGTCTGCTGCCTTCTCTATGCCTATAACTACCCTATCTGTCTCAATCGGCGTCGTAGCCTCTGTCAGCGTCTCTGTAGGCGTCTCAGTCACTACCGCTGTCGATTGGGTGGTTTCCTGCCTTCTCTATGCTGATTTCTCTATGGCAATATCTAACCCTATCTGCCTCAATCTGTGTCGCAACCTCTGTCAGCGTCTCTGTAGGAGTCTCAGTCGCTGCCGCTGTCGAGAAGGGGGGCTTTCTCTATGCCAATATCTACCCCTATCTGCCTCAGTCGGCGTCTCAGTCGGTGTCGCAGCCTCTGTCAGCGTCTCTGTAGGAGTCTCAGTCGTTGCCGCTGTCGATTGGGGGTTCTGCTGCCTTCTCTATACCTATATCTACCCCTATCTACCTCAGTCGGCGCCTCTGTCGGCGTCTATGTAGGCATCTCAGTCGCTGCCGCTGTCGATTGGGGGGTTTGCTGCCTTCTCTATGGCAATATCTACCCCTATCTGCCTCATTCGGCGTCGCAGCCTCTGTAAGCGTTTCTGTAGGCCTCTCAGTCGCTGCCGATGTCGATCTGGGTTTGTTGCCTTCTCTATGGCAATATCTACCCCTATCTGCCTCAGTCGGCATCGTAGCCTCTGTCAGCGTCTCTGTAGGCCTCTCAGTCGCTGCCGCTGTCGATTGGGGGGGTTTGCTGCCTTCTCTATGCCTATATCTACACCTATCTGCCTCAGTCGGCGTCTCAGTCGGCGTCGCAGCCTCTGTCAGCGGTTCTGCAGACGTCTCAGTCGCTGCCGCTGTCGAGAAGGGGGGCTTTCTCTATGCCAATATCTACCCCTATCTGCCTCAGTCGGCGTCTCAGTCGGCGTCGCAGCCTCTGTCAGCGTCTCTGTAAGCGTCTCAGTCACTTTCGCTGTCGATTGGGGGGTCTGCTGCCTTCTCTATGCCTATAACTACCCTATCTGCCTCAATCGGCGTCTCAGTCGGCGTCGTAGCCTCTGTCAGCGTCTCTGTAGGCGTCTCAGTCACTACCGCTGTCGATTGGGTGGTCTCCTGCCTTCTCTATGCTGATTTCTCTATGCCAATATCTAACCCTATCTGCCTCAATCGGTGTCGCTACCTCTGTCAATGTTTCTGTAGGTGTCTCAGTCGCTGCCGCTATCGATTGGTGGGGTTTGCTGCTTTTTCTATGCCTATAACTACCCCTAACTGCCTCAGTCGGCGTCTCAGTCGGCTCGCAACCTTTGTCAGCATATCTGTAGGTATCTCAGTTGCTGCCGCAGTCGATTGGGATGTCTGCTGCCTTCTCTATGCCTACATCTACCCCTATCTGCCTCAGTCGGCGTCGCAGCCTCTGTCAGCGTCTCTGAAGGCGTCTCAGTCGCTGCCGCAGTCGATGGGGGGGTTTGCTGCCTTCTCTATGCCTATATCTACCCCTATCTACCTCAGTCGGCGTCTCAGTCGGTGTCGCAGCCTCTGTCAGCGTCTCTGTAGGAGGCTCAGTCGTTGCCGCTGTCGATTGGGGGTTCTGCTGCCTTCTCTATACCTATATCTACCCCTATCTACCTCAGTCGGCGCGTCTGTCGGCGTCTCTGTAGGCGTCTCAGTCGCTGCCGCTGTCGATTGGGGGGTTTGCTGCCTTCTCTATGGCAATATCTATCCCTATCTGCCTCAGTCGGCGTCGTAGCCTCTGTCAGCGTCTCTGTAGGCCTCTCAGTCGCTGCCGCTGTCGATTGGGGGGGTTTGCTGCCTTCTCTATGCCTATATCTACCCCTATCTGCCTCAGTCGGCGTCTCAGTCGGCGTCGCAGCCTCTGTCAGCGTCTCTGTGGGCGTCTCAGTCGCTGCCGCTGTCGATTGGGATGTCTGCTGCCTTCTCTATGCCTATATCTACCCCTATCTGCCTCAGTTGGCGTCGCAGCCTCTGTCAGCGTCTCTGAAGGCGTCTCAGTCGCTGCCGCAGTCGATTGGGGGGGTTTGCTGCCTTCTCTATGCCTATATCTACCCCTATCTGCCTCAGTCGGCGTCGTAGCCTCTGTCAGCGGTTCTGTAGACGTCTCAGTCGCTGCCGCTGTCGAGAAGGGGGGCTTTCTCTATGCCAATATCTACCCCTATCTGCCTCAGTCGGCGTCTCAGTCGGTGTCGCAGCCTCTGTCAGCGTCTCTGTAGGAGTCTCAGTCGTTGCCGGTGTCGATTGGGGGTTCTGCTGCCTTCTCTATACCTATATCTACCCCTATCTACCTCAGTCGGCGCCTCTGTCGGCGTCTCTGTAGGCGTCTCAGTCGCTGCCGCTGTCGATTGGGGGGTTTGCTGCCTTCTCTATGGCAATATCTACCCCTATCTGCCTCATTCGGCGTCGCAGCCTCTGTAAGCGTTTCGGTAGGCCTCTCAGTCGCTGCCGATGTCGATCTGGGTTTGTTGCCTTCTCTAAGGCAATATCTACCCCTATCTGCCTCTCTCGGCATCGCAGCCTCTGTCAGCGTCTCTCAAGGCGTCTCAATCGCTGCCGCAGTCGATTGGGGGGGTTTCCTGCCTTCTCTATGCCTATACCTACCCCTATTTGCCTCAGTCGGCGTCTCAGTCGGCGTCGCAGCCTCTGTCAGCGGTTCTGTAGACGTCTCAGTCACTGCCGCTGTCGATAAGGGGGGTCTGCTGCTTTCTCTATGCCAATATCTACCCCTATCTGCCTCAGTCGGCGTCTCAGTCGGTGTCGCAGCCTCTGTCAGCGTCTCTGTAGGAGTCTCAGTCGTTTCCGCTGTCGATTGGGGGTTCTGCTGCCTTCTCTATACCTATATCTACCCCTATCTACCTCAGTCGGCGCCTCTGTCGGCGTCTCTGTAGGCGTCTCTGTAGGCGTCTCAGTCGCTGCCGCTGTCGATTGGGGGGTTTGCTGCCTTCTCTATGGCAATATCTACCCCTATCTGCCTCAGTCGGCGTCGTAGCCTCTGTCAGCGTCTCTGTAGGCGTCTCAGTCGCTGCCGCTGTCGAATGGGGGGTTTGCTGCCTTCTCTATGCCTATATCTACCTCTATCTGCCTCAGTCGGCGTCGCAGCCTCTGTCAGCGTCTCTGAAGGCGTCTCAGTCGCTGCCGCAGTCGATTGGGGGGGGGGTTGCTGCCTTCTCTATGCCTATATCTACCCCTATCTGCCTCAGTCGGCGTCTCAGTAGGTGTCGCAGCCTCTATCAGCGTCTCTGTAGGAGTCTCAGTCGTTGCCGCTGTCGATTGGGGGTTCTGCTGCCTTCTCTATGGCAATATCTACCCCTATCTGCCTCATTCGGCGTCGCAGCCTCTGTAAGCGTTTCGGTAGGCCTCTCAGTCGCTGCCGATGTCGATCTGGGTTTGTTGCCTTCTCTAAGGCAATATCTACCCCTATCTGCCTCTCTCGGCATCGCAGCCTCTGTCAGCGTCTCTCAAGGCATCTCAATCGCTGCCGCAGTCGATTGGGGGGGTTTCCTGCCTTCTCTATGCTTATACCTACCCCTATTTGCCTCAGTCGGCGTCTCAGTCGGCGTCGCAGCCTCTGTCAGCGGTTCTGTAGACGTCTCAGTCACTGCCGCTGTCGATAAGGGGGGTCTGCTGCTTTCTCTATGCCAATATCTACCCCTATCTGCCTCAGTCGGCGTCTCAGTCGGTGTCGCAGCCTCTGTCAGCGTGTCTGTAGGAGTCTCAGTCGTTTCCGCTGTCGATTGGGGGTTCTGCTGCCTTCTCTATACCTATATCTACCCCTATCTACCTCAGTCGGCGCCTCTGTCGGCGTCTCTGTAGGCGTCTCAGTCGCTGCCGCTGTCGATTGGGGGGTTTCCTGCCTTCTCTATGGCAATATCTACCCCTATCTGCCTCATTCGGCGTCGCAGCCTCTGTAAGCGTTTCGGTAGGCCTCTCAGTCGCTGCCGATGTCGATCTGGGTTTGTTGCCTTCTCTAAGGCAATATCTACCCCTATCTGCCTCTCTCGGCATCGCAGCCTCTGTCAGCGTCTCTCAAGGCGTCTCAATCGCTGCCGCAGTCGATTGGGGGGGTTTCCTGCCTTCTCTATGCCTATACCTACCCCTATTTGCCTCAGTCGGCGTCTCACTCGGCGTCGCAGCCTCTGTCAGCGGTTCTGTAGACGTCTCAGTCACTGCCGCTGTCGATAAGGGGGGTCTGCTGCTTTCTCTATGCCAATATCTACCCCTATCTGCCTCAGTCGGCGTCTCAGTCGGTGTCGCAGCCTCTGTCAGCGTCTCTGTAGGAGTCTCAGTCGTTTCCGCTGTCGATTGGGGGTTCTGCTGCCTTCTCTATACCTATATCTACCCCTATCTACCTCAGTCGGCGCCTCTGTCGGCGTCTCTGTAGGCGTCTCTGTAGGCGTCTCAGTCGCTGCCGCTGTCGATTGGGGGGTTTGCTGCCTTCTCTATGGCAATATCTACCCCTATCTGCCTCAGTCGGCGTCGTAGCCTCTGTCAGCGTCTCTGTAGGCGTCTCAGTCGCTGCCGCTGTCGAATGGGGGGTTTGCTGCCTTCTCTATGCCTATATCTACCTCTATCTGCCTCAGTCGGCGTCGCAGCCTCTGTCAGCGTCTCTGAAGGCGTCTCAGTCGCTGCCGCAGTCGATTGGGGGGGGGGGGGTTGCTGCCTTCTCTATGCCTATATCTACCCCTATCTGCCTCAGTCGGCGTCTCAGTAGGTGTCGCAGCCTCTATCAGCGTCTCTGTAGGAGTCTCAGTCGTTGCCGCTGTCGATTGGGGGTTCTGCTGCCTTCTCTATACCTATATCTACCCCTATCTACCTCAGTCGGCGCCTCTGTCGGCGTCTCTGTAGGCGTCTCAGTCGCTGCCGCTGTCCATTTGGGGGTTTGCTGCCTTCTCTATGGCAATATCTACCCCTATCTGCCTCAGTCGGCGTCGTAGCCTCTGTCAGCGTCTCTGTAGGCCTCTCAGTCGCTGCCGCTGTCGATTGGGGGGGTTTGCTGCCTTCTCTATGCCTATATCTACCCCTATCTGCCTCAGTCGGCGTCTCAGTCGGCGTCGCAGCCTCTGTCAGCGTCTCTTGTGGCGTCTCAGTCGCTGCCGCTGTCGATTGGGATGTCTGCTGCCTTCTGCTGCCCCTATCTGCCTCAGTCGGCGTCTCAGTCGGCGTCGCAGCCTCTGTCAGCGGTTCTGTAGACGTCTCAGTCGCTGCCGCTGTCGAGAAGGGGGCTTTCTCTATGCCAATATCTACCCCTATCTGCCTCAGTCGGCGTCTCAGTCGGCGTCGCAGCCTCTGTCAGCGTCTCTGTAAGCGTCTCAGTCACTGGCGCTGTCGATTGGGGGTCTGCTGCCTTCTCTATGCCTATAACTACCCTATCTGTCTCAATCGGCGTCGTAGCCTCTGTCAGCGTCTCTGTAGGCGTCTCAGTCACTACCGCTGTCGATTGGGTGGTTTCCTGCCTTCTCTATGCTGATTTCTCTATGCCAATATCTAACCCTATCTGCCTCAATCGGTGTCGCAACCTCTGTCAGCGTCTCTGTAGGAGTCTCAGTCGTTGCCGCTGTCGATTGGGGGTTCTGCTGCCTTCTATATACATATATATCTACCCCTATCTACCTCAGTCGGCGCCTCTGTCGGCGTCTCTGTAGGCGTCTCAGTCGCTGCCGCTGTCGATTGGGGGGTTTGCTGCCTTCTGTATGGCAATATCTATCCCTATCTGCCTCAGTCGGCATCGTAGCCTCTGTCAGCGTCTCTGTAGGCCTCTCAGTCGCTGCCGCTGTCGATTGGGGGGGTTTGCTGCCTTCTCTATGCCTATATCTACACCTATCTGCCTCAGTCGGCGTCTCAGTCGGCGTCGCAGCCTCTGTCAGCGGTTCTGCAGACGTCTCAGTCGCTGCCGCTGTCGAGAAGGGGGGCTTTCTCTATGCCAATATCTACCCCTATCTGCCTCAGTCGGCGTCTCAGTCGGTGTCGCAGCCTCTGTCAGCGTCTCTGTAGGAGTCTCAGTCGTTGCCGCTGTCGATTGGGGGTTCTGCTGCCTTCTCTATACCTATATCTACCCCTATCTACCTCAGTCGGCGCCTCTGTCGGCGTCTATGTAGGCGTCTCAGTCGCTGCCGCTGTCGATTGGGGGGTTTGCTGCCTTCTCTATGGCAATATCTACCCCTATCTGCCTCATTCGGCGTCGCAGCCTCTGTAAGCGTTTCTGTAGGCCTCTCAGTCGCTGCCGATGTCGATCTGGGTTTGTTGCCTTCTCTATGGCAATATCTACCCCTATCTGCCTCAGTCGGTGTCGCAGCCTCTGTCAGCGTCTCTCAAGGCGTCTCAGTCGCTGCCGCAGTCGATTGGGGGGGTTTCCTGCCTTCTCTATGCCTATATCTACCCCTATCTGCCTCAGTCGGCGTCTCAGTCGGTGTCGCAGCCTCTGTCAGCGTCTCTGTAGAAGTCTCAGTCGTTGCCGCTGTCGATTGGGGGTTCTGCTGCCTTCTCTATACCTATATCTACCCCTATCTGCCTCAGTCGGCGTCTCAGTCGGTGTCGCAGCCTCTGTCAGCGTCTCTGTAGGAGTCTCAGTCGTTGCCGCTGTCGATTGGGGGGTTTGCTGCCTTCTCTATGGCAATATCTACCCCTATCTGCCTCATTCGGCGTCGCAGCCTCTGTAAGCGTTTCTGTAGGCCTCTCAGTCGCTGCCGATGTCGATCTGGGTTTGTTGCCTTCTCTATGGCAATATCTACCCCTATCTGCCTCAGTCGGTGTCGCAGCCTTTGTCAGCGTCTCTGTAGGTGTTTCAGTTGCTGCCGCTGTCGGTTGGGGGTCTGCTGCTTTCTCTATGACTATATCTACCCCTATCTACCTCACTCGGCGTCGCAGCCTCTGTCAGCGTCTCTGAAGGCGTCTCGGTCGCTGCCGCAGTCGATTGGGGGGGGAGTTTGCTGCCTTTTCTATGCCTATATCTACACCTATATGCCTCAGTCGTCGTCGCAGCCCTTGTCAGAGTCTCTGTAGGCGTCTCAGTCGCTGCCGCTGTCGATTAGGATGTCTGCTGCCTTCTCTATGCCTATCTCTACCCCCATCTGCCTCAGTCGGCGTCTCAATCGGTGTCGCAACCTCTGTCAGTGTATCTGTAGGCGTCTCAGTCGCTACCGCTGTCGATTAGGAGGGTCTGCCGCCTTCTCTATGCTTATATATACCCATATCTGCCTCAGTCGGCGTCTTATGTCGGCGTCGCAGCCTCTGTCAGCGTCTCTGTAAGCGTCTCAGTCACTGGCGCTGTCGATTGGGGGGTCTGCTGCCTTCTCTATGCCTATAACTACCCCTATCTGCCTCAGTCGGCGTCTCAATCGGTGTCGCAACCTCTGTCAGTGTATCTGTAGGTGTCTCAGTCGCTGCCGCAGTCAATTGGTGGGATCTGCCGATTTCTCTATGCCAATATCGAACCCTATCTGTCTCAGTCGGCGTCGCAGCCTCTGTCAGCATCTCTGTAGGAGTCTCAGTCGTTGCCGCTGTCGATTGGGGGTTCTGCTGCCTTCTCTATACCTATATCTACCCCTATCTACCTCAGTCGGCGCCTCTGTCGGCGTCTCTGTAGGCGTCTCAGTCGCTGCCGCTGTCGATTGGGGGGTTTGCTGCCTTCTCTATGGCAATATCTACCCCTATCTGCCTCATTCGGCGTCGCAGCCTCTGAAAGCGTTTCTGTAGGCCTCTCAGTCGCTGCCGATGTCGATCTGGGTTTGTTGCCTTCTCTATGGCAATATCTACCCCTATCTGCCTCAGTCGGCGTCGCAGCCTCTGTCAGCATCTCTCAAGGCGTCTCAGTCGCTGCCGCAGTCGATTGGGGGGGTTTCCTGCCTTCTCTATGCCTATATCTACCCCTATTTGCCTCAGTCGGCGTCGCAGCCTCTGTCAGCGGTTCTGTAGACGTCTCAGTCACTGCCGCTGTCGATAAGGGGGGTCTGCTGCTTTCTCTATGCCAAAATCTACCCCTATCTGCCTCAGTCGGCGTCTCAGTCGATGTCGCAGCCTCTGTCAGCGTCTCTGTAGGAGTCTCAGTCGTTTCCGCTGTCGATTGGGGGTTCTGCTGCCTTCTCTATACCTATATCTACCCCTATCTACCTCAGTCGGCGCCTCTGTCGGCGTCTCTGTGAGCGTCTCTGTAGGCGTCTCAGTCGCTGCCGCTGTCGATTGGGGGGTTTGCTGCCTTCTCTATGGCAATATCTACCCCTATCTGCCTCAGTCGGCGTCGTAGCCTCTGTCAGCGTCTCTGTAGGCGTCTCAGTCGCTGCCGCTGTCGAATGGGGGGTTTGCTGCCTTCTCTATGCCTATATCTACCCCTATCTGCCTCAGTCGGCGTCGCAGCCTCTGTCAGCGTCTCTGAAGGCGTCTCAGTCGCTGCCGCAGTCGATTGGGGGGGTTTGCTGCCTTCTCTATGCCTATATCTACCCCTATCTGCCTCAGTCGGCGTCTCAGTCGGTGTCGCAGCCTCTGTCAGCGTCTCTGTAGGAGTCTCAGTCGTTGCCGCTGTCGATTGGGGGTTCTGCTGCCTTCTCTATACCTATACCTACCCCTATCTACCTCAGTCGGCGCCTCTGTCGGCGTCTCTGTAGGCGTCTCAGTCGCTGCCGGTGACAATGGGGGGGGTTTGCTGCCTTCTCTATGGCAATATCTACCCCTATCTGCCTCAGTCGGCGTCGTAGCCTCTGTCAGCGTCTCTGTAGGCCTCTCAGTCGCTGCCGCTGTCGATTGTGGGGTTTGCTGCCTTCTCTATGCCTATATCAACGGCTATCTGCCTCAGTCGGCGTCTCACTCGGCGTCGCAACCTCTGTCAGCGTCTCTGTGGGCGTCTCAGTCGCTGCCGCTGTCGATTGGGATGTCTGCTGCCTTCTCTATGCCTATATCTACCCCTATCTGCCTCAGTCGGCGTCGCAGCCTCTGTCAGCGTCTCTGAAAGCGTTTCAGTCGCTGCCGCAGTAGATTGGGGGAGTTTGCTGCCTTCTCTACGCCTATATCTACCCCTATCTGCCTCAGTCGGCGTCGCAGCCTCTGTCAGCGGTTGTGTAGACGTCTCAGTCGCTGCCGCTGTCGAGAAGGGGGCTTTCTCTATGCCAATATCTACCCCTATCTGCCTCAGTCGGCGTCTCAGTCGGTGTCGCAGCCTCTGTCAGCGTCTCTGTAGGTGTCTCAGTCGTTGCCGCTGTCGATTGGGGGTTCTGCTGCCTTCTCTATACCTATATCTACCCCTATCTACCTCAGTCGGCGCCCCTGTCGGCGCCCCTGTCGGCGTCTCTGTAGGCGTCTCAGTCGCTGCCGCTGTCGATTGGGGGGTTTGCTGCCTTCTCTATGCCTATATCTACCAATAACTGCATCAGTCGGCGTCTCAGTCGGTGTCGCAGAATCTGTCAGCGTCTCTGAAGGCGTCTCAGTCGCTGCCGCTGTCGATTAGGGGGGTCTGCTGCCTTCTCTATGCCTATATCTACCCATATCTGCCTCCGTCGGCGTCTCAGTCGGCGTCGCAGCCTCCGTCAGCGACTCTGTAGGCGTCTCAGATATTACCGCAGTCGATTGGGTGGTCTGCTGCCTTCTCTATGCCTATATCTACCCCTATGTGCCTCAGTCGGCGTCTCAGTCTGCGTCGCAGCCTCATTCGGCGCCTCTGTAGGCGTCTCAGTCGCTGCCGCTGTCGATGGGGGGTCTGCTGCCTTCTCTATGCCTATATCTACCCCTATCTGCCTCAATCATCATCTCAGTCGGCGTCGTAGCCACTGTCAGCGTCTCTGTAGGCGTCTCTGTCATTACCGTTGTCGATTGGGTGGTCTGCTGCCTTCTCTATGCCTATATCTACCCCTATCTGCCTCAGTCGGCGTCTCAGTCGGCGTCGCAACCTCTGTCAGCGTCTCTGTAGGCGTCTCCGTCGCTGGCGATGTCGATTAGGGGGCTGCTGGTTTCTCTATGCCTATATCTACCCCTATCTGCCTCAGTCGGCTTCTCAGTCGGTTCGCAACCTTTGTCAGCATATCTGTAGGTATCTCAGTTGCTGCCGCAGTCGATTGGGGGGGAGTTTGCTGCCTTTTCTATACCTATATCTACACCTACATGCCTCAGTCGTCGTCGCAACCCTTGTCAGAGTCTCTGTAGGCGTCTCAGTCGCTGCCGCTGTCGATTAGGATGTCTGCTGCCTTCTCTATGCCTATCTCTACCCCCATCTGCCTCAGTCGGCGTCTCAATCGGTGTCGCAACCTCTGTCAGTGTATCTGTAGGCGTCTCAGTCGCTACCGCTGTCGATTACGGGGGTCTGCCGCCTTCTCTATGCTTAAATATACCCATATCTGCGTCAGTCGGCGTCTTATGTCGGCGTCGCAGCCTCTGTCAGCGTCTCTGTAAGCGTCTCAGTCACTGGCGCTGTCGATTGGG
The DNA here is from genome assembly GCA_920105625.2 of Clusia tigrina. Taxonomy (NCBI): domain Eukaryota; kingdom Metazoa; phylum Arthropoda; class Insecta; order Diptera; family Clusiidae; genus Clusia; species Clusia tigrina. The sequence continues at coordinate 53,603 of CAKKTE020000077.1, forward strand.
GGGTCTGCTGCCTTCTCTATGCCTATATCTACCCCTATCTGCCTAAGTCGGTGTCTCAATCGGTGTCGCAAACTCTGTCAGTGTATCTGTAGGCGTCTCAGCCACTGGCGCTGTCGATTGGGGGGTCTGCTGCTTTCGCTATGCCAATATCTAACCCTATCTACCTCACTCGGCGTCGCAGCCTCTGTCAGCGTCTCTGTAGGCCTCTCAGTCGCTGCCGCTGTCGATTGGAGGGTTTGCTGCTTTCTCTATGCCAATATCTGCCCCTATCTGCCTCAGTCGGCATCTCAGTCGTTGTCGCAGCCTCTGTCAGCGTCTCTGTAGGAGTCTCAGTCGTTGCCGCTGTCGATTGGGGGTTCTGCTGCCTTCTCTATACCTATATCTACCCCTATCTACCTCAGTCGGCGCCTCTATCGACGTCTCTGTAGGCGTCTCAGTCGCTGCCGCTGTCGATTGGGGGGTCTGCTGCCTTCTCTATGCCTATATCTACCCTATCTGCCTCAATCGGCGTCTCAGTCGGCGTCGTAGCCTCTGTCAGCGTCTCTGTAGGCGTCTCAGTAACTACCGCTGTCGATTGGGTGGTCTCCTGCCTTCTCTATGCTGATTTCTCTATGCCAATATTTAACCCTATCTGCCACCGTCGGCGTCGCAGCCTTTGTCAGCGTCTCTGTAGGTGTCTCAGTTGCTGCCGCTGTCGGTTGGGGGGTCTGCTGCCTTCTCTATGACTATATCTACCCCTATTTACCTCACTCGGCGTCGCAGCCTCTGTCAGCGTCTCTGAAGGCGTCTCAGTCGCAGCCGCAGTCAATTGGGGGGGGGAGTTCGCTGCCTTCTCTATGCCTATATCTACACCTATATGCCTCAGTCGTCGTCGCAGCCCTTGTCAGAGTCTCTGTAGGCGTCTCAGTCGCTGCCGCTGTCGATTGGTAAATCTGCTGCCTTTTCTATGTCTATCTCTACCCCCATCTGCCTCAGTCGGCGTCTCAATCGGTGTCGCAACCTCTGTCAGTGTATCTGTCGCTACCGCTGTCGATTAGGGGGTCTGCCGCCTTCTCTATGCCTATATATACCCATATCTGCCTCAGTCGGCGTCTAATTCGGCGTCGCAGCCTCTGTCAGCGTCTCTGTAAGCGTCTCAGTCACTGGCGCTGTCGATTGGGGGGTCTGCTGCCTTCTCTATGCCTATAACTACCTATATCTGCCTCAGTCGGCGTCTCAATCGGTGTCGCAACCTCTGTCAGTGTATCTGTAGGTGTCTCAGTCGCTGCCGCAGTCAATTGGTGGTGTCTGCTGATTTCTCTATGCCAATATCTAACCCTATCTGCCTCAGTCGGCGTCGCAGCCTCTGTCAGCGTCTCTGTAGGTGTCTCAGTTGCTGCCGCTGTCGATTGGGGGGTCTACTGCCTTCTCTATGCCTATATCTACCTCTATCTGCCTCACCCGGCGTCGCAGCCTCTGCCAGCGTCTCTGAAGCCGTCTCAGTCGCTGCCGCAGTCGATTGGGGGGTTTGCTGCCTTCTCTATGCCTATATCTACCCCTATCTGCCTCAGTCGGCGTCGCAGCCTCTGTCAGCGTCTCTGTAGGAGTCTCAGTCGTTGCCGCTGTCGATTGGGGGTTCTGCTGCCTTTTCTATACCTATATCTACCCCTATCTACCTCAGTCGGCGCGTCTGTTGGCGTCTCTGTAGGCGTCTCAGTCGCTGCCGCTGTCGATTGGGGGTTTTGCTGCCTTCTCTATGGCAATACCTACTCCTATCTGCCTCAGTCGGCGTCGCAGCCTCTGTCAGCGTCTCAGTCGTTGCCGCTGTCGATTGGTGGGGTTTGCTGCCTTCTCTATGCCTATATCTACCCCTATCTGCCTCAGTCGGCGTCTCAGTCGGCGTCGCAGCCTCTGTCAGCGTCTCTGTAGGAGTCTCAGTCGTTGCCGCTGTCGATTGGGGGTTCTGCTGCCTTTTCTATACCTATATCTACCCCTATCTGCTTCAGTCGGCGTCTCAGTCGGCGTCGCTGCCTCTGTCAGCGTCTCTGAAGGCGTCTCAGTCGCTATCGCAGTCGATTGGGGGGTTTGCTGCCTTCTCTATGCCTATATCTACCCCTATCTGCCTCAGTCGGCGTCTCAGTCGGCGTCGCAGACTCTGTCAGCGGTTCTGTAGGCTTCTCAGTCGCTGCCGCTGTCGATTGGGGGGGTCTGCTGCTTTCCCCTATCTGCCTCAGTCGGAGTCTCAGTCGGTTGTCGCAGCCTCTGTCAGCGTCTCTGTAGGAGTCTCAGTCGTTGCCGCTGTCGATTGGGGTTTCTGCTGCCTTCTCTATACCTACATCTACCCCTATCTACCTCAGTCGGCGCCTCTGTCGGCGTCTCTGTAGGCGTCTCAGTCGCTGCCGCTGTCGATTGGGGGTTTTGCTGCCTTCTCTATGGCAATACCTACTCCTATCTGCCTCAGTCGGCGTCGCAGCCTCTGTCAGCGTCTCAGTCGTTGCCGCTGTCGATTGGTGGGGTTTGCTGCCTTCTCTATGCCTATATCTACCCCTATCTGCCTCTGTCGGCGTCTCAGTCGGTGTCGCAGCCTCTGTCAGCGTCTCTGTAGGCGTCTCAGTCGCTACCGCTGTCGATTAGGGGGGTCTGCCGCCTTCTCTATGCTTATATATACCCATATCTGCGTCAGTCGGCGTCTCAGTCGGCGTCGCAGCCTCTGTCAGCGTCTCTGAAGGCGTCTCAGTCGCTATCGCAGTCGATTGGGGGGGTTTGCTGCCTTCTCTATGCCTATATCTACCCCTATCTGCCTCAGTCGGCGTCTCAGTCGGCGTCGCAGACTCTGTCAGCGGTTCTGTAGGCGTCTCAGTCGCTGCCGCTGTCGATTGGGGGGTCTGCTGCTTTCCCCTATCTGCCTCAGTCGGAGTCTCAGTCGGTGTCGCAGCCTCTGTCATCGTCTCTGTAGGAGTCTCAGTCGTTGCCGCTGTCGATTGGGGTTTCTGCTGCCTTCTCTATACCTACATCTACCCCTATCTACCTCAGTCGGCGCCTCTGTCGGCGTCTCTGTAGGCGTCTCAGTCGCTGCCGCTGTCGATTGGGGGGTTTTCTGCCATCTCTAAGGCAATATCTTCCCCTATCAGCCTCAGTCGGCGTCGCTGCCTCTGTCAGCGTCTCTAAGGGCGGCTCAGTCGCTGCCGCTGTCGATTGGGATGTCTGCTGCCTTCTCTCTGCCTATATCTACCCCTATCTGCCTCATTCGGCGTCGCAGCCTCTGTAAGCGTTTCTGTAGGCCTCTCAGTCGCTGCCGCTGTCGATTGGGGGGTTTGCTGCCTTCTCTATGGCAATACCTACCCCTATCTGCCTCAGTCGGCGTCGCAGCCTCTGTCAGCGTCGCAGTTGTTGCCGCTGTCGATTGGGTGGTCTGCTGCCTTCTCTATGCCTATATCTACCCCTATCTGCCTCAGTCGGCGTGTCAGTCGGCTCGCAACCTTTGTCAGCATATCTGTAGGTATCTCAGTTGCTGCCGCAGTGGATTGGGGGGGTCTGCTGCTTTCTCTATGCCAATATCTAACCCTATCTGAATCAATCGGTGTCGCAACCTCTGTCAATGTTTCTGTAGGTATCTCAGTTGCTGCTGCAGTCGATTGGGGCGGTCTGCTGCTTTCTCTATGCCAATATCTAACCCTATCTGCCTCAGTCGGCGTCGCAGCCTCTGTCAGCGTCTCTGTAGGCGTCTCAGTCACTGGCGCTGTCGATTGGCGGATCTGCTGCCTTCTCTATGCCTATATCTACCCCTGTCTGCCTAAGTCAGCGTCTCAATCGGTGTCGCAACCTCTGTCAATGTTTCTGTAGGTGTCTAAGTCGTGTCCGCTGTCGATTGGTGGGGTCTGTTGCTTTCTCTATGCAAATATCTAACCCTATCTGCCTCAGTCGGCGTCGTAGCCTTTGTCAGCGTCTCTGTAGGTGTCTCAGTTGCTGCCGCTGTCGGTTGGGGGGTCTGCTGCCTTCTCTATGACTATATCTACCCCTATCTACCTCACTCGGCGTCGCAGCCTCTGTCAGCGTCTCTGAAGGCGTCTCAGTCGCAGCCGCAGTCAATTGGGGGTGGGGGGGGAGTTTGCTGCCTTCTCTATGCCTATATCTACACCTATATGCCTCAGTCGTCGTTGCAGCCCTTGTCAGAGTCTCAGTAGGCGTCTCAGTCGCTGCCGCTGTCGGTTGGGATGTCTGCTGCCTTCTCTATAACTATCTCTACCCCCATCTGCCTCAGTCGGCGTCTCAATCGGTGTCGCAACCTCTGTCAGTGTATCTGTAGGCGTCTCAGTCGCTACCGCTGTCGATTAGGGGGGTCTGCCGCCTTCTCTATGCCTATATATACCCCTATCTACCTCAGTCGGCGCCTCTGTCGGCGTCTCAGTCGCTGCCGCTGTCGATTGGGGGGTTTGCTGCCTTCTCTAAGGCAATATCTACCCCTATATGCCTCAGTCGGCGTCGTAGCCTCTGTCAGCGTCTCAGTAGGCCTCTCAGTCGCTGCCGCTGTCGATTGGGGGGTTTGCTGCCTTCTCTATGGCAATATCTACCCCTATCTGCCTCATTCGGCATCGCAGCCTCTGTAAGCGTTTCTGTAGGCCTCTCTGTCGCTGCCGCTGTCGATTGGGGGGTTTGCTGCCTTCTCTTTGCCTATATCTACCCCAATCTGCCTCAGTCGGCGTCGCAGCCTCTGTCAGCGTCTCTGAAGGCGTCTCAGTCGCTGCCGCAGTCGATTGGTGGGGTCTGCTGATTTCCCTATGCCAATATCTAACCCTATCTGCCTCAGTCGGCGTCGCAGCCTCTGTCAGCGTCTCTGTATTCGTCTCAGTCGCTGCCGCTGTCGATTGTGGGTCTGCTGCCTTCTCTATGCCTATATCTACCCCTATCTACATCAGTCGGCGTCTCAATCGGTGTCGCAACCTCTGTCAACGTATCTGTAGGCGTCTCCATCGTTGCCGCTGTTGATTGGGGGGTCTGCTGCCTTCTCTATGATTATATCTACCCCTATCTGCCTCAGTCGGCGTCTCAGTCGGCTCGCAACCTTTGTCAGCATATCTGTAGTTATCTCAGTTGCTGCCGCAGTCGATTGGGGGGGTCTGCTGCTTTCTCTATGCCAATATCTAACTCTATCTGAATCAATCGGTGTAGCAACCTCTGTCAATGTTTCTGTAGCTATCTCAGTTGCTGCCGCAGTCGATTGGGGTGGTCTGCTGCTTTCTCTATGCCAATATCTAACCCTATCTGCCTCAGTCGGCGTCGCAGCCTCTCTCAGCGTCTCTGTAGGCGTCTCAGTCACTGGCGCTGTCGATTGGCGGGTCTGCTGCCTTCTCTATGCCTATATCTACCCCTATCTGCCTAAGTCGGCGTCTCAATCGGTGTCGCAACCTCTGTCAATGTCTCTGTAGGTGTCTCAGTCGCTGCCGCTGTCGATTGGTGATGTCTGCTGCCTTCTCTAAGCCTATATCTACCCCTATCTGCCTCAGTCGGCGTCTCAGTCGGCGTTGCTGCCTCTGTCAGCGTCTCTGTGGGCGGCTCAGTCGTTGCCGCTGTCGATTGCGATGTCTGCTGCCTTCTCTCTGCCTATATCTACCCCTATCTGCCTCATTCGGCGTCGCAGCCTCTGTAAGCGTTTCTGTAGGCCTCTCAGTCGCTGCCGCTGTCGATTGGGGGTTCTGCTGCCTTTTCTATACCTATATCTACCAATATCTACCCCAGTCGGCGCCTCTGTCGGCGTCTCTGTAGGCGTCTCAGTCGCTGTCGATTGGGGGGTTTGCTGCCTTCTCTATGGCAATACCTACCACTATCTGCCTCAGTCGGCGTCGCAGCCTCTGTCAGCGTCTCAGTCGTTGCCGCTGTCGATTGGGGGGTTTGCTGCCTTCTCTATGGCAATACCTACCCCTATCTGCCTCAGTCGGCGTCGCAGCCTCTGTCAGCGTCTCAGTCGTTGCCGCAGTCGATTGGTGGGGTCTGCTGATTTCCCTATGCCAATATCTAACCCTATCTGCCTCAGTCGGCGTCGCAGCCTCTGTCAGCGTCTCTGTAGGCCTCTCAGTCGCTGCCGCTGTCGATTGGGGGGTTTTCTGCCTTCTCTATGGCAATATCTACACCTATCTGCCTCAGTCGGCGTCGCAGCCTCTGTCAGCGTCTCTGAAGGCGTCTCAGTCGCTGCCGCAGTCGATTGGTGGGGTCTGCTGATTTCCCTATGCCAATATCTAACCCTATCTGCCTCAGTCGGCGTCGCAGCCTCTGTCAGTGTCTCTGTATTCGTCTCAGTCGCTGCCGCTGTCGATTGTGGGTCTGCTGCCTTCTCTATGCCTATATCTACCCCTATCTACATCAGTCGGCGTCTCAATCGGTGTCGCAACCTCTGTCAACGTATCTGTAGGCGTCTCCATCGTTGCCGCTGTTGATTGGGGGGTCTGCTGCCTTCTCTATGATTATATCTACCCCTATCTGCCTCAGTCGGCGTCTCAGTCGGCTCGCAACCTTTGTCAGCATATCTGTAGTTATCTCAGTTGCTGCCGCAGTCGATTGGGGGGGCTGCTGCTTTCTCTATGCCAATATCTAACTCTATCTGAATCAATCGGTGTAGCAACCTCTGTCAATGTTTCTGTAGCTATCCCAGTTGCTGCCGCAGTCGATTGGGGGGGTCTGCTGCTTTCTCTATGCCAATATCTAACCCTATCTGCCTCAGTCGGCGTCGCAGCCTCTGTCAGCGTCTCTGTAGGCGTCTCAGTCACTGGCGCTGTCGATTGGCGGGTCTGCTGCCTTCTCTATGCCTATATCTACCCCTATCTGCCTAAGTCGGCGTCTCTATCGGTGTCGCAACCTCTGTCAATGTCTCTGTAGGTGTCTCAGTCGCTGCCGCTGTCGATTGGTGGGGTCTGCTGCTTTCTCTATGCAAATATCTAACCCTATCTGCCTCAGTCGGCGTCGCAGCCTTTGTCAGCGTCTCTGTAGGTGTCTCAGTTGCTGCCGCTGTCGGTTGGGGGGTCTGCTGCCTTCTCTATGACTATATCTACCCCTATCTGCCTCAGTCGGCGTCTCAGTCGGCTCGCAACCTTTGTCAGCATATCTGTAGTTATCTCAGTTGCTGCCGCAGTCGATTGGGGGGGCTGCTGCTTTCTCTATGCCAATATCTAACTCTATCTGAATCAATCGGTGTAGCAACCTCTGTCAATGTTTCTGTAGCTATCCCAGTTGCTGCCGCAGTCGATTGGGGGGGTCTGCTGCTTTCTCTATGCCTATATCTACCCCTATCTGCCTCAGTCGGCGTCGCAGCCTCTGCCAGTGTCTCTGAAGCCGTCTCAGTCGCTGCCGCAGACGATTGGGGGGGTTTGCTGCCTTCTCTATGCCTATATCTACCCCTATCTGCCTCAGCCGGCGTCTCAGTCGGCGTCGCAGACTCTGTCAGCGGTTCTGTAGGCGTCTCAGTCGCTGCCGCTGTCGATTGGGGGGGTCTGCTGCTTTCCCCTATCTGCCTCAGTCGGCGTCTCAGTCGGCGTCGCAGCCTCTGTCAGCGTCTCTGTAATAGTCTCAGTCGTTGCCGCTGTCGATTGGGGGTTCTGCTGCCTTCTCTATGCCTATATCTACCCATATCTGCCTCAGTCGGCGTCGCAGCCTCTGTCAGCGTCTCTGTAGGAGTTTTAGTCGTTGCCGCTGTCGATTGGGGTTTCTGCTGCCTTCTCTATACCTATATCTACCCCTACCTGCCTCAGTCGGCGTCTCAGTCGGCGTCGCTGCCTCTGTCAGCGTCTCTGTGGGCGGCTCAGTCGCTGCCGCTGTCGATTGGGATATCTGCTGCCTTCTCTATGCCTATATCTACCCCTATCTGCCTCAGTCGGCGTCGCAGCCACTGTCAGCGTCTCTGAAGGTTTCTCAGTCGCTATCGCAGTCGATTGGGGGGGTTTGCTGCCTTCTCTATGCCTATATCTACCCCTATCTGCCTCAGTCGGCGTCGCAGACTCTGTCAGCGGTTCTGTAGGCGCCTCAGTCGCTGCCGCTGTCGATTGGGGGGGTCTGCTGCTTTCCCCTATCTGCCTCAGTCGGAGTCTCAGTCGGTGTCGCAGCCTCTGTCAGCGTCTCTGTAGGAGTCTCAGTCGTTGCCGCTGTCGATTGGGGTTTCTGCTGCCTTCTCTATACCTATATCTACCCCTATCTACCTCAGTCGGCGCCTCTGTCGGCGTCTCTGTAGGCGTCTCAGTCGCTGCCGCAGTCGATTGGTGGGGTCTGCTGATTTCCCTATGCCAATATCTAACCCTATCTGCCTCAGTCGGCGTCGCAGCCTCTGTCAGCGTCTCTGTAGGCCTCTCAGTCGCTGCCGCTGTCGATTGGGGGGTTTGCTGCCTTCTCTATGGCAATATCTACACCTATCTGCCTCAGTCGGCGTCATAGCCTCTGTCAGCGTCTCTGTAGGCGTCTCAGTCGCTGCCGCTGTCGATTGTGGGTCTGCTGCCTTCTCTATGCATATATCTACCCCTATCTGCATCAGTCGGCGTCTCATTCGGTGTCACAGCCTCTGTCATTTTCTCTGTAGGCGTCTCAATCGTTGCCGCTGTCGATTGGGGGGTCTGCTGCCTTCTCTATAATTATATCTACATACAACTATATGCGTCAGTCGGCATCGCAGCCTCTGTCAGCGGTTCTGTAGGCCCCTCAGTCGCTGCCGCTATCGATAGGGGGTTCTGCTGCCTTTTCTATACCTATATCTACCAATATCTACCTCAGTCGGCGCCTCTGTCGGCGTCTCTGTAGGCGTCTCAGTCGCTGCCGCTGTCGATTGGGGGGTTTGCTGCCTTCTCTATGGCCTTCCCTATCTGCCTCAGTCGGCGTCGCAGCCTCTGTCAGCGTCTCAGTCGTTGCCGCTGTCGATTGGGTGGTCTGCTGCCTTCTCTATGCCTATATCTACCCCTATCTGCCTCAGTCGGCGTCTCAGTCGGCTCGCAACCTTTGTCAGCATATCTGTAGGTATCTCAGTTGCTGCCGCAGTGGATTGGGGGGGTCTGCTGCTTTCTCTATGCCAATATCTAACCCTATCTGAATCAATCGGTGTCGCAACCTCTGTCAATGTTTCTGTAGGTATCTCAGTTGCTGCTGCAGTCGATTGGGGGGGGTCTGCTGCTTTCTCTATGCCAATATCTAACCCTATCTGCCTCAGTCGGCGTCGCAGCCTCTGTCAGCGTCTCTGTAGGCGTCTCAGTCACTGGCGCTGTCGACTGGCGGGTCTGCTGCCTTCTCTATGCCTATATCTACCCCTGTCTGCCTAAGTCGGCGTCTCAATCGGTGTCGCAACCTCTGTCAATGTTTCTGTAGGTGTCTCAGTCGTTGCCGCTGTCGATTGGTGGGGTCTGCTGCTTTCTCTATGCCTATATCTAACCCTATCTGCCTCAGTCGGCGTCGCAGCCTTTGTCAGCGTCTCTGTAGGTGTCTCAGTTGCTGCCGCTGTCGGTTGGGGGGTCTGCTGCCTTCTCTATGACTATATCTACCCCTATCTACCTCACTCGGCGTCGCAGCCTCTGTCAGCGTCTCTGAAGGCGTCTCAGTCGCAGCCGCAGTCAATTGGGGGGGGGGGAGTTTGCTGCCTTCTCTATGCCTATATCTACACCTATATGCCTCAGTCGTCGTCGCAGCCCTTGTCAGAGTCTCAGTAGGCGTCTCAGTCGCTGCCGCTGTCGATTGGGGGGGTCTGCCGCCTTCTCTATGCCTATATATACCCATATCTGCCCCAGTCGGCGTCTCAGTCGGCGTCGCAGCCTCTGTCAGCGTCTCTGTAAGCGTCTCAGTCACTGGCGCTGTCGATTGGGGGGTCTGCTGCCTTCTCTATGCCTATATCTACCTCTATCTGCCTCAGTCGGCGTCTCAGTCGGCTTCGCAGCCTCTGTAAGCGTTTCTGTAGGCCTCTCAGTCGCTACCGCTGTCGATTGGGGGTTCTGCTGCCTTTTCTATACCTATATCTACCAATATCTACCCCAGTCGGCGCCTCTGTCGGCGTCTCTGTAGGCGTCTCAGTCGCTGCCGCTGTCGATTGGGGGGTTTGCTGCCTTCTCTATGGCAATACCTACCCCTATCTGCCTCAGTCGGCGTCGCAGCCTCTGTCAGCGTCTCAGTCGTTGCCGCTGTCGATTGGGGGGTTTGCTGCCTTCTCTATGGCAATACCTACCCCTATCTGCCTCAGTCGGCGTCGCAGCCTCTGTCAGCGTCTCAGTCGTTGCCGCTGTCGATTGGTGGGTTCTGCTGATTTCCCTATGCCAATATCTAACCCTATCTGCCTCAGTCGGCGTCGCAGCCTCTGTCAGCGTCTCTGTAGGCCTCTCAGTCGCTGCCGCTGTCGATTGGGGGGTTTTCTGCCTTCTCTATGGCAATATCTACCCCTATCTGCCTCAGTCGGCGTCGCAGCCTCTGTCAGCGTCTCTGAAGGCGTCTCAGTCGCTGCCGCAGTCGATTGGTGGGGTCTGCTGATTTCCCTATGCCAATATCTAACCCTATCTGCCTCAGTCGGCGTCGCAGCCTCTGTCAGCGTCTCTGTATTCGTCTCAGTCGCTGCCGCTGTCGATTGTGGGTCTGCTGCCTTCTCTATGCCTATATCTACCCCTATCTGCATCAGTCGGCGTCTCAATCGGTGTCGCAACCTCTGTCAACGTATCTGTAGGCGTTTCCATCGTTGCCGCTGTTGATTGGGGGGTCTGCTGCCTTCTCTATGATTATATCTACCCCTATCTGCCTCAGTCGGTCTCAGTCGGCTCGCAACCTTTGAAAGCATATCTGTAGTTATCTCAGTTGCTGCCGCAGTCGATTGGGGGGGTCTGCTGCTTTCTCTATGCCAATATCTAACTCTATCTGAATCAATCGGTGTCGCAACCTCTGTCAATGTTTCTGTAGCTATCTCAGTTGCTGCCGCAGTCGATTGGGGGGGTCTGCTGCTTTCTCTATGCCAATATCTAACCCTATCTGCCTCAGTCGGCGTCGCAGCCTCTGTCAGCGTCTCTGTAGGCGTCTCAGTCACTGGCGCTGTCGATTGGCGGGTCTGCTGCCTTCTCTATGCCTATATCTACCCCTATCTGCCTTAGTCGGCGTCTCAATCGGTGTCGCAACCTCTGTCAATGTCTCTGTAGGTGTCTCAGTCGCTGCCGCAGTCAATTGGTGGGGTCTGCTGATTTCTCAATGCCAATATCTAACCCTATCTGCCTCAGTCGGCGTCGCAGCCTCTGTCAGCGTCTCTGTAGGCGTCTCAGTCACTGGCGCTGTCGATTGGCGGGTCTGCTGCCTTCTCTATGCAAATATCTAACCCTATCTGCCTCAGTCGGCGTCGCAGCCTTTGTCAGCGTCTCTGTAGGTGTCTCAGCCGCAGCCGCAGTCGATTGGGATGTCTGCTGCCTTCTCTATAACTATCTCTACCCCCATCTGCCTCAGTGGGCGTCTCAATCGGTGTCGCAACCTCTGTCAGTGTATCTGTAGGTGTCTCAGTCGCAGCCGCAGTCGATTGGGGGGTCTGCTGCCTTCTCTATGCCTATAACTACCCCTATCTGCCTCAGTCGGCGTCTCAATCGGTGTCGCAACCTCTGTCAGTGTATCTGTAGGTGTCTCAGTCGCTGCCGCAGTCAATTGGTGGGGTCTGCTGATTTCTCAATGCCAATATCTAACCCTATCTGCCTCAGTCGGCGTCGCAGCCTCTGTCAGCGTCTCTGAAGGCGTCTCAGTCGCTGCCGCTGTCGATTCGGGTGTTTGCTGCCTTCTCTATGGCAATACCTACCCCTATCTGCCTCAGTCGGCGTCGCAGCCTCTGTCAGCGTCTCAGTCGTTGCCGCTGTCGATTGGGGGGGTTTGCTGCCTTCTCTATGCCTATATCTACCCCTATCTGCTTCAGTCGGCGTCGCAGCCTCTGTCAGCGTCTCTGAAGGCGGCTCAGTCGCTGCCGCTGTCGATTGGGATGTCTGCTGCCTTATCTATGCCTATATCTACCCCTATCTACCTCAGTCGGCGTCGCAGCCTCTGTCAGCGTCTCAGTCGTTGCCGCTGTCGATTGGAGGGGTTTGCTGCCTTCTCTATGCCTATATCTACCCCTATCTGCCGCAGCCGGCGTCTCAGTCGGCGTCGCAGACTCTGTCAGCGGTTCTGTAGGCGTCTCAATCGCTGCCGCTGTCGATTGGGGGGGTCTGCTGCTTTCCCCTATCTGCCTCAGTCGGCGCCTCAGTCGGTGTCGCAGCCTCTGTCAGCGTCTCTGTAGGAGTCTCAGTCGCTGCCGCTGTAGATTGGGGGGTTTGCTGCCATCTCTAAGGCAATATCTACCCCTATCTGCCTCAGTCGGCGTCGTAGCTTCTGTCAGCGTCTCAGTAGGCCTCTCAGTCGCTGCCGCTGTCGATTGGGGGGTTTGCTGCCTTCTCTATGGCAATATCTACCCCTATCTGCCTCATTCGGCGTCGCAGCCTCTGTAAACGTTTCTGTAGGCCTCTCAGTCGCTGCCGCTGTCTATTGGGGGGTTTGCTGCCTTCTCTATGCCTATATCTACCCCTATCTGCCTCAGTCGGCGTCGCAGCCTCTGCCAGTGTCTCTGAAGCCGTCTCAGTCGCTGCCGCAGTCGATTGGGGGGTTTGCTGCCTTCTCTATGCCTATATCTACCCCTATCTGCCTCAGTCGGCGTCTCAGTCGGCTTCGCAGCCTCTGTCAGCGTCTCTGTAGGAGTCTCAGTCGTTGCCGCTGTCGATTGGGGGTTCTGCTGCCTTCTCTATGCCTATATCTACCCATATCTGCCTCAGTCGGCGTCTCAGTCGGCGTCGCAGCCTCTGTCAGCGTCTCTGTAAGCGTCTCACTCACTGGCGCTGTCGATTGGGGGGTCCGCTGCCTTCTCTATGCCCATAACTACCCCTATCTGCCTCAGTCGGCGTCTCAATCGGTGTCGCAACCTCTGTCAGTGTATCTGTAGGTGTCTCAGTCGCTGCCGCAGTCGATTAGTGGGGTCTGCTGATTTCTCTATGCCAATATCTAACCCTATCTGCCTCAGTCGGCGTCGCAGCCTCTGTCAGCGTCTCTGTAAGCGTCTCAGTCACTGGCGCTGTCGATTGGGGGGTCCGCTGCCTTCTCTATGCCTATATCTACCCCTATCTGCCTAAGTCGGCGTCTCAATCGGTGTCGCAACCTCTGTCAATGTTTCTGTAGGTGTCTCAGTCGCTGCCGCTGTCAATTGGTGGGGTCTGCTGCTTTCTCTATGCAAATATCTGACCCTATCTGCCTCAGTCGGCGCCTCTGTCGGCGTCTCTGTAGGTGTCTCAGTTGCTGCCGCTGTCGGTTGGGGGGTCTGCTGCCTTCTCTATGACTATATCTACCCCTATCTACCTCACTCGGCGTCGCAGCCTCTGTCAGCGTCTCTGAAGGCGTCTCAGTCGCAGCCGCAGTCGATTGGGATGTCTGCTGCCTTCTCTCTAACTATCTCTACCCCCATCTGCCTCAGTCGGCGTCTCAATCGGTGTCGCAACCTCTGTCAGTGTATCTGTAGGCGTCTCAGTCGCTACCGCTGTCGATTAGGGGGGTCTGCCGCCTTCTCTATGCCTATATATACCCATATCTGCCTCAGTCGGCGTCTCAGTCGGCGTCGCAGCCTCTGTCAGCGTCTCTGTAAGCGTCTCAGTCACTGTCGCTGTCGATTGGGGGGTCTGCTGCCTTCTCTATGCCTATAACTACCCCTATCTGCCGCAGTCGGCGTCTCAATCGGTGTCGCAACCTCTGTCAGTGTATCTGTAGGTGTCTCAGTCGCTGTCGCAGTCAATTGGTGGGGTCTGCTGATTTCTCAATTCCAATATCTAACCCTATCTGCCTCAGTCGGCGTCGCAGCCTCTGTCAGCGTCTCTGAAGGCGTCTCAGTCGCTGCCGTTGTCGATTAGGGTGTTTGCTGCCTTCTCTATGGCAATACCTACCCCTATCTGCCTCAGTCGGCGTCGCAGCCTCTGTCAGCGTCTCAGTCGTTGCCGCTGTCGATTGGGGGGGTTTGCTGCCTTCTCTATGCCTATATCTACCCCTATCTGTTTCAGTCGGCGTCTCAGTCGGCGTCGCTGCCTCTGTCAGCGTCTCTGTGGGCGGCTCAGTCGCTGCCGCTGTCGATTGGGATGTCTGCTGCCTTCTCTATGCCTATATCTACCCCTATCTGCCTCAGTCGGCGTCGCAGCCTCTGTCAGCGTCTCTGTGGGCGGCTCAGTCGCTGCCGCTGTCGATTGGGATGTCTGCTGCCTTCTCTATGCCTATATCTACCCCTATCTGCCTCAGTCGGCGTCTTAGTCGGCGTCGCAGACTCTGTCAGCGGTTCTGTAGGCGTCTCAGTCGCTGCCGCTGTCGATTGGGGGGGTCTGCTGCTTTCCCCTATCTGCCTCAGTCGGCGCCTCAGTCGGTGTCGCAGCCTCTGTCAGCGTCTCTGTAGGAGTTTCAGTCGCTGCCGCTGTCGATTGGGGGGTTTGCTGCCTTCTCTAAGGCAATATCTACCCCTATCTGCCTCAGTCGGCGTCGTAGCCTCTGTCAGTGTCTCAGTAGGCCTCTCAGTCGCTGCCACTGTCGATTGGGGGGTTTGCTGCCTTCTCTATAGCAATATCTACCCCTATCTGCCTCATTCGGCGTCGCAGCCTCTGTAAACGTTTCTGTAGGCCTCTCAGTCGCTGCCGCTGTCTATTGGGGGGTTTGCTGCCTTCTCTATGCCTATATCTACCCCTATCTGCCTCAGTCGGCGTCGTAGCCTCTGTCAGTGTCTCAGTAGGCCTCTCAGTCGCTGCCACTGTCGATTGGGGGGGTTTGCTGCCTTCTCTATGCCTATATCTACCCATATCTGCCTCAGTCGGCGTCTCAGTCGGCGCCGCAGCCTCTGTCAGCGTCTCTGTAAGCGTCTCAGTCACTGGCGCTGTCGATTGGGGGGTCCGCTGCCTTCTCTATGCCCATAACTACCCCTATCTGCCTCAGTCGGCGTCTCAATCGGTGTCGCAACCTCTGTCAGTGTATCTGTAGGTATCTCAGTCGCTGCCGCAGTCGATTGGTGGGGTCTGCTGATTTCTCTATGCCAATATCTAACCCTATCTACCTCAGTCGGCGTCGCAGCCTCTGTCAGCGTTTCAGTCACTGCCGCAGTCAATTGGGGGTGTTTGCTGCCTTCTCTAAGCCTATATATACCCCTTATCTGCCTCAGTCGGCGTCGCTGCCTCTGTCAGCGTCTCTGTGGATTGGGATGTCTGCTGCCTTCTCTATGGCAATATCTACCCCTATCTGCCTCAGTCGGCGTCATAGACTCTGCCAGCGTCTCTGTAGGCGTCTCAGTCGCTGCCGCTGTCGATTGGGGGTCTGCTGCTTTCTCTATGCCAATATCTAACCCTATCTGCCTCAGTCGGCGTCGCAGCCTTTGTCAGCGCCTGTGTATGTGTCTCAGTTGCTGCCGCTGTCGGTTGGGGGGTTTGCTGCCTTCTCTATGACTATATCTACCCCTATCTACCTCACTCGGCGTCGCAGCCTCTGTCAGCGTCTCTGAAGGCGTCTCAGTCGCAGTCGTAGTCGGTTGGGGGGGGGGGGGAGTTTGCTGCCTTCTCTATGCCTATATCTACACCTATATGCTTCAGTCGTCCTCGCAGCCCTTGTCAGAGTCCCTGTAGGCGTTTCAGTCGCTACCGCTGTCGATTAGGGGGGTCTGCCGCCTTCTCTATGCCTATATACACCCATATCTGCCTCTGTCGGCGTCTCAGTCGGCGTCGCAGCCTCTGTCAGCATCTCTGTAAGCGCCTCAGTCACTGGCGCTGTCGATTGGGGGGTCTGCTGCCTTCTCTATGCCTATAACTACCCCTATCTGCCTCAGTCGGCGTCTCAATCGGTGTCGCAACCTCTGTCAGTGTATCTCTAGGTGTCTCAGTCGGTGCCGCAGTCAATTGGTGGGGTCTGCTGATTTCTCTATGCCAATATCTAACCCTATCTGCCTCAGTCGGCGTCGCAGCCTCTGCCAGCGTCTCTGAAGCCGTCTCAGTCGCTGCCGCAGTCGATTGGGGGGTTTGCTGCCTTCTCTATGCCTATATCTACCCCTATCTGCCTCAGTCGGCGTCTCATTCGGCGTCGCAGCCTCTGTCAGCGTCTCTGCAGGAGTCTCAGTCGTTGCCGCTGTCGATTGGGGGTTCTGCTGCCTTTTCTATACCTATATCTACCCCTATCTACCTCAGCCGGCGCCTCTGTCGGCGTCTCTGTAGGCGTCTCAGTCGCTGCCGCTGTCGATTGGGGGGGTTTGCTGCCTTCTCTATGGCAATACCTACCCCTATCTGCCTCAGTCGGCTTCGCAGCCTCTGTCAGCGTCTCTGAAGGCGTCTCAGTCACTGCCGCAGTCGATTGGGGGGTTTGCTGCCTTCTCTAAGCCTATATCTACCCCTATCTGCCTCAGTCGGCGTCGCTGCCTCTGTCAGCGTCTCTGTGGGCGGCTCAGTCGCTGCCGCTGTCGATTGGGATGTCTGCTGCCTTCTCTATGCCTATATCTACCCCTATCTGCCTCAGTCGGCGTCGCAGCCTGTGTCAGCGTCTCTGAAGGCGTCTCAGTCGCTGCCGCAGTCGATTGGTGGGGTCTGCTGATTTCCCTATGCCAATATCTAACCCTATCTGCCTCAGTCTGCGTCGCAGCCTCTGTCAGCGTTTCTGTAGGCCTCTCAGTCGCTGCCGCTGTCGATTGGGGGGTTTGCTGCCTTCTCTATGGCAATATCTACCCCTATCTGCCTCAGTCGGCGTCATAGCCTCTGTCAGCGTCTCTGTAGGCGTCTCAGTCGCTGCCGCTGTCGATTGTGGGTCTGCTGCCTTCTCTATGCCTATATCTACCCCTATCTGCATCAGTCGGCGTCTCATTCGGTGTCGCAGCCTCTGTCAGCGTCTCTGTAGGCGTCTCAATCGTTGCCGCTGTCGATTGGGGGGTCTGCTGCCTTCTCTATGATTATATCTACACCTATATGCGTCAGTCGGCATCGCAGCCTCTGTCAGCGGTTCTGTAGGCGTCTCAGTCCGTGCCGCTGTCGATTGGGGGTTCTGCTGCCTTCTCTATACCGATACTACCCCTATCTGCCTCAGTCGGCTCGCAACCTTTGTCAGCATATCTGTAGGTATCTCAGTTGCTGCCGCAGTCGATTGGGGGGGGGGTCTGCTGCTTTCTCTATGCCAATATCTAACTCTATCTGAATCAATCGGTGTCGCAACCTCTTTCAATGTTTCTGTAGGTATCTCAGTTGCTGCCGCAGTCGATTGGTGGGGTCTGCTGATTTCCCTATGCCAATATCTAACCCTATCTGCCTCAGTCGGCGTCGCAGCCTCTGTCAGCGTCTCTGTAGGCGTCTCAGTTACTGGCTCTGTCGATTGGCGGGTCTGCTGCTTTCTCTATGCCTATATCTACCCCTATCTGCCTAAGTCGGCGTCTCAATCGGTGTCGCAACCTCTGTCAGCGTCTCTGTAGGTGTCTCAGTTGCTGCCGCTGTCGGTTGGGGGGTCTGCTGCCTTCTCTATGACTATATCTACCCCTATCTACCTCACTCGGCGTCGCAGCCTCTGTCAGCGTCTCTGAAGGCGTCTCAGTCGCAGCCGCAGTCGATTGGGGGGGAGTTTGCTGCCTTCTCTATGCCTATATCTACACCTATATGCCTCAGTCGTCGTCGCAGCCCTTGTCAGAGTCTCTGTAGGCGTCTCAGTCGCTGCCGCTGTCGATTGGGATGTCTGCTGCCTTATCTATAACTATCTCTACCCCCATCTGCCTCAGTCGGCGTCTCAATCGGTGTCGCAACCTCTGTCAGTGTATCTGTAGGCGTCTCAGTCGCTACCGCTGTCGATTAGGGGGGTCTGCCGCTTTCTCTATACCTATATATACCCATATCTGCCTCAGTCGGCGTCTCAGTCGGCGTCGGAGCCTCTGTCAGCGTCTCTGTAAGCGTCTCAGTCACTGGCGCTGTCGATTGGGGGGTCTGCTGCCTTCTCTATGCCTATAACTACCCCTATCTGCCTCAGTCGGCGTCTCAATCGGTGTCGCAACCTCTGTCAGTGTATCTGTAGGTGTCTCAGTCGCTGCCGCAGTCAATTGGTGGGGTCTGCTGATTTCTCAATGCCAATATCTTACCCTCTCTGCCTCAGTCGGCGTCGCAGCCTCTGTCAGCGTCTCTGTAGGTGTCTCAGTTGCTGCCGCTGTCGATTGGGGGGTATGCTGCCTTCTCTATGCCTATATCTACCCCTATCTGCCTCAGTCGGCGTCGCAGCCTCTGCCAGCGTCTCTGAAGCCGTCTCAGTCGCTGCCGCAATCGATTGTGGGGTTTGCTGCCTTCTCTATGCCTATATCTACCCCTATCTGCCTCAGTCGGCGTCTCAGTCGGCGTCGCAGCCTCTGTCAGCGTCTCTGTAGGAGTCTCAGTCGTTGCCGCTGTCGATTGGGGGTTATGCTGCCTTTTCTATACCTATATCTACCCCTATCTACCTCAGTCGGCGCCTCTGTCGGCGTCTCTGTAGGCGTCTCAGTCGCTGCCGCTGTCGATTGGGGTGTTTGCTGCCTTCTCTATGGCAATACCTACCCCTATCTGCCTTAGTCGGCGTCGCAGCCTCTGTCAGCGTCTCAGTCGTTGCCGCTGTCGATTGGGGGGGTTTGCTGCCTTCTCTATGCCTATATCTACCCCTATCTGCCTCAGTCGGCGTCGCAGCCTCTGTCAGCGTCTCTGAAGGCGTCTCAGTCGCTTCCGCAGTCGATTGGGAGGGTTTGTTGCCTTCTCTAAGCCTATATCTACCACTATCTGCCTCAGTCGGCGTCTCAGTCGGCGTCGCTGCCTCTGTCAGCGTCTCTGTGGGCGGCTCAGTCGCTGCCGCTGTCGATTGGGATGTGTGCTGCCTTCTCTATGCCTATATCTACCCCTATCTGCCTCAGTCGGCGTCGCAGCCTCTGTCAGCTTCTCTGAAGGCGTCTCAGTCGCTATCGCAGTCGATTGGGGGGGTTTGCGGCCTTCTCTATGCCTATATCTACCCCTATCTGCCTCAGTCGGCGTCTCAGTCGCTGCCGCTGTCGATTGGGGGGGTCTGCTGCTTTCCCCTATCTGCCTCAGTCGGCGTCGCAGCCTCTGTAAGCGTTTCTGTAGGCCTCTCAGTCGCTGCCGCTGTCGATTGGGGGGTTTGCTGCCTTCTCTATGCCTATATCTACCCCTATCTGCCTCAGTCGGCGTCTCAGTCGGCGTCGCAGCCTCTGTCAGCGTCTCAGTCGTTGCCGCTGTCGATTGGGGGGGTTTGCTGCCTTCTCTATGCCTATATCTACCCCTATCTGCCTCAGTCGGCGTCATAGCCTCTGTCAGCGTCTCTGTAGGCGTCTCAGTCGCTGCCGCTGTCGATTGGGGGTCTGCTGCTTTCTCTATGCCAATATCTAACCCTATCTGCCTCATTCGGCGTTGTAGCCTCTGTCAGCGTCTCTGTAGGGGTCTCAGTCGTTGCCGCTGTCGATTGGGGTTTCTGCTGCCTTTTCTATACCTATATCTACCCCTATCTACCTCAGTCGGCGCCTCTGTCGGCGTCTCTGTAGGCGTATCAGTCGCTGCCGCTGTCGATTGGGGCGTTTCCTGCCTTCTCTATGGCAATACCTACCCCTATCTGCCTCAGTCGGCGTCGCAGCCTCTGTCAGCATCTCAGTCGTTGCCGCTGTCGATTGGGGGGTTTGCTGCCTTCTCTATGCCTATATCTACCCCTATCTGCCTCAGTCGGCGTCGCAGCCTCTGTCAGCGTCTCTGAAGGCGTCTCAGTCGCTGCCACAGTCGATTGGGGGGGTTTGCTGCCTTCTCTAAGCCTATATCTACCCCTATCTGCCTCAGTCGGCGTCGCAGCCTCTGTCAGCGTCTCTGAAGGCGTCTCAGTCGCTGCCGCAGTCGATTGGGATGTCTGCTGCCTTCTCTATGGCACTATCTACCCCCATCTGCCTCAGTCGGCGTCATAGCCTCTGTCAGCGTCTCTGTAGGCGTCTCAGTCGCTGCCGCTGTCGATTGGGGGTCTGCTGCTTTCTCTATGCCAATATCTAACCCTATCTGCCTCAGTCGGCGTCGCAGCCTTTGTCAGCGTCTCTGTATGTGTCTCAGTTGCTGCCGCTGTCGGTTGGGGGGCTGCTGCCTTCTCTATGACTATATCTACCCCTATCTACCTCACTCGGCGTCGCAGCCTCTGTCAGCGTCCCTGAAGGCGTCTCAGTCGCAGCCGCAGTCGATTGGGGGGGGAGTTTGCAGCCTTCTCTATGCCTATATCTACACCTATATGCCTCAGTCGTCGTCGCAGCCCTTGTCAGAGTCTCTGTAGGCGTTTCAGTCGCTGCCGCTGTCGATTGGGACGTTTGCTGCCTTCTCTATAACTATCTCTACCCCCATCTGCCTCAGTCGGCGTCTCAATCGGTGTCGCAACCTCTGTCAGTGTATCTGTAGGCGTCTCAGTCGCTACCGCTGTCGATTAGGGGGGTCTGCCGCCTTCTCTATGCCTATATATACCCATATCTGCCTCAGTCGGCGTCTCAGTCGGCGTCGCAGCCTCTGTCAGCGTCTCTGTAAGCGTCTCAGTCACTGGCGCTGTCGATTGGGGGGTCTGCTGCCTTCTCTATGCCTATAACTACCCCTATCTGCCTCAGTCGGCGTCGCAGCCTCTGTCAGCGTCTCTGAAGGCGTCTCAGTCACTGCCGCAGTCGATTGGGGGGTTTGCTGCCTTCTCTAAGACTATATCTACCCCTATCTGCCTCAGTCGGCGTCGCTGCCTCTGTCAGCGTCTCTGTGGGCGGCTCAGTCGCTGCCGCTGTCGATTGGGATGTCTGCTGCCTTCTCTATGCCTATATCTACCCCTATCTGCCTCAGTCGGCGTCGCAGCCTCTGTCAGCGTCTCTGAAGGCGTCTCAGTCGCTGCCGCAGTCGATTGGTGGGGTCTGCTGATTTCCCTATGCCAATATCTAACCCTATCTGCCTCAGTCGGCGTCGCAGCCTCTGTCAGCGTCTCTGTAGGCCTCTCAGTCGCTGCCGCTGTCGATTGGGGGGTTTGCTGCCTTCTCTATAACTATCTCTACCCCCATCTGCCTCAGTCGGCGTCTCAATCGGTGTCGCAACCTCTGTCAGTGTATCTGTAGGCGTCTCAGTCGCTACCGCTGTCGATTAGGGGGGTCTGCCGCCTTCTCTATGCCTATATATACCCATATCTGCCTCAGTCGGCGTCTCAGTCGGCGTCGCAGCCTCTGTCAGCGTCTCTGTAAGCGTCTCAGTCACTGGCGCTGTCGATTGGGGGGTCTGCTGCCTTCTCTATGCCTATAACTACCCCTATCTGCCTCAGTCGGCGTCATAGCCTCTGTCAGCGTCTCTGTAGGCGTCTCAGTCGCTGCCGCTGTCGATTGTGGGTCTGCTGCCTTCTCTATGCCTATATCTACCCCTATCTGCACCAGTCGGCGTCTCATTCGGTGTCGCAGCCTCTGTCAGCGTCTCTGTAGGCGTCTCAATCGTTGCCGCTGTCGATTGGGGGGTCTGCTGCCTTCTCTATGATTATATCTACACCTATATGCGTCAGTCGGCATCGCAGCCTCTGTCAGCGGTTCTGTAGGCGTCTCAGTCGCTGCCGAAGTCGATTGGGAGGTTTGCTGCCTTCTCTATGCCTATATCTACCCCTATCTGCCTCAGTCGGCGTCTCATTCGGCGTCGCAGCCTCTGTCAGCGTCTCTGTAGGAGTCTCAGTCGTTGCCGCTGTCGATTGGGGGTTCTGCTGTCTTTTCTATACCTATATCTACCCCTATCTACCTCAGTCGGCGCCTCTGTCAGCGTCTCTGTAGGCGTCTCAGTCGCTGCCGCTGTCGATTGGGGGGGTTTGCTGCCTTCTCTATGGCAATACCTACCCCTATCTGCCTCAGTCGGCGTCGCAGCCGCTGTCAGCGTCTCAGTCGTTGCCGCTGTCGATTGGGGGGGTTTGCTGCCTTCTCTATGCCTATAACTACCCCTATCTGCCTCAGTCGGCGTCGCAGCCTCTGTCAGCGTCTCTGAAGGCGTCTCAGTCACTGCCGCAGTCGATTGGGGGGTTTGCTGCCTTCTCTAAGCCTATATCTACCCCTATCTGCCTCAGTCGGCGTCGCTGCCTCTGTCAGCGTCTCTGTGGGCGGCTCAGTCGCTGCCGCTGTCGATTGGGATGTCTGCTGCCTTCTCTATGCCTATCTCTACCCCCAATCTGCCTCAGTCGGCGTCTCAATCGGTGTCGCAACCTCTGTCAGTGTATCTGTAGGCGTCTCAGTCGCTGCCGCTGTCGATTGGGATGTCTGCTGCCTTCTCTATGCCTATCTCTACCCCCAATCTGCCTCAGTCGGCGTCTCAATCGGTGTCGCAGCCTCTGTCAGCGCTTTTGTAAGCGTCTCAGTCACTCTCGCTGTCGATTGGGGGTCTGCTGCCTTCTCTATGCCTATAACTACCCCTATCTGCCTCAGTCGGCGTCTCAATCGGTGTCGCAACCTCTGTCAGTGTATCTGTAGGTGTCTCAGTCGCTGCCGCAGTCAATTGGTGGGATCTGCTGATTTCTCTATGCCAATATCTAACCCTATCTGTCTCAGTCGGCGTCGATTCCTCTGTCAGCGTCTCTGTAGGTGTCTCAGTTGCTGCCGCTGTCGATTGGGGGGTTTGCTGCCTTCTCTATGCCTATATTTACCCCTATCTGCCTCAGTCGGCGTCTCAGTCGACGTCACAGCCTCTGTCAGCGTCTCTGTAGGAGTCTCAGTCGTTGCCGCTGTCGATTGGGGGTTCTGCTGCCTTTTCTATACCTATATCTACCCCTATCTACCTCAGTCGGCACCTGTGTCTGCGTCTCCAGACCCCCCAATCGAGAGCGGCAGCGACTGAGACGCCTACAGAAACGCTGACAGAGGCTGCGACGCCGACTGAGACGCCGACTCAGGCAGATAGGTGTAGATATAGGCATAGAGAAGGCAGCAGACCCCCCAATCGACAGTGGAAGCGACTGACACACCTACAGAGACGCTGACAGAGGCTGCGACGCCGACTGAGGCAGATAGGGTTAGATATTGGCATAGAGAAAGCAGCAGACCCCCCAATCGACAGTGCAGCGACTGAGACATCTACAGATACGCTGACAGAGGTTGCGACGCCGACTATGACGCCGACTGAGACAGATAGGGGTAGATATAGGCATAGAGAAGGTAGCAGACCCCCAAATATACAGCGCCAGCGACTGAGACTCCTACAGAGACGTTGACAGAGGCTGCGACGACGACTGAGACGCCGACTGAGGCAGATAGGGGTAGATATAGGCATAGAGAAGGCAGCATATCCCCTAATCGGCAGCGGCAGCAACTGAGACGCCTACAGAAGCGCTGACAGAGGCTGCGACGCCGACTGAGGCAGATAGGGGTATACATAGGCATAGAGAAGGCAGCAGAACCCCAAATCGACAGCGGCAACGACTGAGACTCCTACAGAGACGTTGACAGAGGCTGCGACACCGACTGAGACATCGACTGAGGCATTTAGGGGTAGATATAGGCATAGAGAAGGCAGCAGACCTCCCAATCGACAGCGGCAGCTACTGAGACGACTACAGAAACGCTGACAGAGGCTGCGACGCCGACTGAGGCAGATAGGGCCAGATATAATCATAGAGAAGGCAGCAGACCCCCCAATCGACAGCGGCAACGACTGAGACGCCTACAGAGACGTTGACAGAGGCTGCGACGACGACTGAGACGCCGACTGAGGCAGATAGGGGTAGATATAGGCATAGAGAAGGCAGCATATCCCCTAATCGCGGCGGCAGCAACTGAGACGCCTACAGTGGCGCCGAATGAGGCTGCGACGCAGACTGAGATGCCGACTGAGGCAGATAGGGGTGGATATAGGCATTGAGAAGGCAGCAGACCCCCCAATCGTCAGCGGCAGCGACTGAGACACATACAGAGTCGCTGACAGAGGCTGAGACGCCGACTGAAACGTCGACTTAGGAAGGTAGGGGTAGATATAGGCATAGAGAAGGCAGCAGACCCCCCAATCGACAGTGGCAGCGACTGAGACATCTACAGATACGCTGACAGAGGTTGCGACGCCGACTATGACGCCGACTGAGACAGATAGGGGTAGATATAGGCATAGAGAAGGTAGCATACCCCCAAATCGACAGCGCCAGCGACTGAGACTCCTACAGAGACGTTGACAGAGGCTGCGACGACGACTGAGACGCCGACTGAGGCAGATAGGGGTAGATATAGGCATAGAGAAGGCAGCATATCCCCTAATCGGCAGCGGCAGCAACTGAGACGCCTACAGAAGCGCTGACAGAGGCTGCGACGCCGACTGAGGCAGATAGGGGTATACATAGGCATAGAGAAGGCAGCAGAACCCCAAATCGACAGCGGCAACGACTGAGACTCCTACAGAGACGTTGACAGAGGCTGCGACACCGACTGAGACATCGACTGAGGCAGATAAGGTTAGATATAGGCATAGAGAAGGCAGCAGACCTCCCAATCGACAGCGGCAGCTACTGAGACGACTACAGAAACGCTGACAGAGGCTGCGACGCCGACTGAGGCAGATAGGGCCAGATATAATCATAGAGAAGGCAGCAGACCCCCCAATCGACAGCGGCAACGACTGAGACGCCTACAGAGACGTTGACAGAGGCTGCGACGACGACTGAGACGCCGACTGAGGCAGATAGGGGTAGATATAGGCATAGAGAAGGCAGCATATCCCCTAATCGGCAGCGGCAGCAACTGAGACGCCTACAGAAGCGGTGACAGAGGCTGCGAAGCCGACTGAGGCAGATAGGGGTATATATAGGCATAGAGAAGGCAGCAGACCCGCCAATCGACAGCGGCAGTGATTGGGACGCTTACAGAGATGCTGACAGAGGCTGCGACGCCGACTGAGGCAGATAGGGGCAGATATAGGCATTGAGAAGGCAGCAGACCCCCCAATCGACAGCGGCAGCGACTGAGACCCCACAGAAACGCTGACAGAGGCTGCGACGCCGCCTGAGGCAGATGGGGGTGGATATAGGCATAGAGAAGGCAGCAGAGCCCCCAATCGACAGCGACAGCGACTGAGACAACTACAGAAACGCTGACCGAGGCTGCGACGCCGACTAAGGCAGATAGGGGTAGATATAGACACAGAGAAGGCAACAGACCCCCCATTCGACAGCGGCAGCGGCTGACACGCCAACAGAAACGCTGACAGAGGCTGCGACGCCGACAGAGACGCCGACTGAGGCTGATAGGGGTAGATATTGGCATAGAGAAGGCAGCAGACCTCCCCAATCGACAGCGGCAGCGACTGAGACGCCTCCAGAGACGCCTCCAGAGACGCCGACTGAGACGCCGACTGAGACGTTGACTGAGGCAGATAGGGGTAGATATAGGCATAGAGAAGGCAGCAGATCCCCCAATCGACAGCGGAAGCTACTGAGACGCTTACAGAAACGCTGACAGAGGCTGCGACGCCGACTGAGGCAGATAGGGGTAGATATAATCATAGAGAAGGCAGCAGACCCCCCAATCGACAGCGGCAACGACTGAGACGCCGACAAACAAGCTGACAGACGTTGCGACGCTGCCTGAGACGCCGACTGAGGCAGATGGTGGTATATATATGCATAGAGAAGGCAGCAGCCCCTCCCCCCCCAATCAACAGCGGCAACGACTGAGACGCCTACAGAGACGCTAACAGAGGCTGCGACAACGACTAAGACGCCGACTGAAGCAGATAGGGGTAGATATGGGCATAGAGAAGGCAACAGACCCCCTAATCGACAGCGGCAGCGACTGAGACGCCGACGGAGGCATATAGGGGTGGATATAGGCATAGAGAAAGCAGCAGACCCCCCAATCGACAGCGGCAGCGACTGAGACGCCTACAGAGTTGCTGACAGAGGCTGCGACGCCGACTGAGGCAGATAGGGGTAGATATAGGCATAGAGAAGCCAGCAGACTGCCCCAATCAACAGCAGCAACGGCTGAGACGCCTACAGACACGCTGACAGAGGCGGCGACGCCGACTGAGATGCCGACTGAGGCAGATAGGGGTAGATATAGGTATAGAGAAGGCAGCAGACCCTCAATCGATAGTGGCAGCGACTGAGACGCCTACAGAGACGCTGTCAGAGGCTGCAACGCCGATTGAGGCAGATAGGGGTAGATATAGGCATTAAGAAGGCAGCAGACCCCCCAATCGACAGCGGCAGCGACTGAGACACCTACAGAGACGCTGACAGAGGCTGCGACGCCAACTGAGGCAGATAGGGTTAGATATTGGCATAGAGAAAGCAGCAGACCCCCCAATCGACAGTGGCAGCGACTGAGACATCTACAGATACGCTGACAGAGGTTGCGACGCCGACTATGACGCCGACTGAGGCATATAGGGGTAGATATAGGCATAGAGAAGGTAGCAGACCCCCAAATCGACAGCGCCAGCGACTGAGACGCCTACAGAGACGCTGACAGAGGATACGACGCCGACTGAGACGCCGACTGAGGCAGATAGGGGTAGATATAAGCATAGAGAAGGCAGCTGACCCTCCCAATCGACAGCGGCAGCGACTGAGACGCCTACAGTGGCGCCGAATGAGGCTGCGACGCAGACTGAGACGCCGACTGAGGCAGATAGGGGTGGATATAGGCATTGAGAAGGCAGCAGACCCCCCAATCGTCAGCGGCAGCGACTGAGACGCATACAGAGACGCTGACAGAGGCTGAGACGCCGACTGAAACGTCGACTTAGGAAGGTAGGGGTCGATATAGGCATAGAGAAGGCAGCAGACCCCCCAATCGACAGTGGCAGCGACTGAGACATCTACAGATACGCTGACAGAGGTTGCGACGCCGAATGTGACGCCGACTGAGGCAGATAGGGGTAGATATAGGCATAGAGAAGGTAGCAGACCCCCAAATCGACAGCGCCAGCGACTGAGACGCCTACAGAGACGCTGACAGAGGCGGCTACGCCGACTGAGATACCGACTGAGGCAGATAGGAAAAGATATAGGCCTAGAGAAGGCAGCAGACCCCCCAATCGACAGTGGCAGCGACTGAGACATCTACAGATACGCTGACAGAGGCTGCGACGCCGACTGAGGCAGATAGGGAGAGATATAATCATACAGAAGGCAGCAGACCCCCAATCGACAGCGGCAGCGACTGAGACGCCTACAGAGACGCTGACAGAGGCTACAACGCTAACTGAGACGCCCATTGAGGCATATAGGGGTATATATAGGCATAGAGAAGGCAGCAGCCCCCCCAAATCGACAGCGGCAGCGACTGAGACGCTTACAGAGATGCTGACAGAGGCTGCGACGCCGACCGAGGCACATAAGGGTAGATATAGGCATAGAGAAGGTAGAAAACTCCCCCAATTAACAGCAGGAACGGCTGAGACGCCTACAGAGACGCTGACAGAGGCTGCGACGCCGACTGAGATGCCGACTGAGGCAGATAGAGGTAGATATAGGCATAGAGAATGCAGCAGAACCCCCATAAGACAGCGGCAGCGACTGAGACACCTACAGAGACGCTGACAGAGGCAGCGCCTCCGACTGAGGCAGATAGGGATAGATATTGGCATAGAGAAAGCAGCAGACCCCCCAATCGACAGCGGCAGCGACTGAGACGCCTACAGAGATGCTGACAGAGGCTGCGACGCCGACTGAGGCAGATAGGGGTAGATATAGGCATAGAGAAGGCAGCAGACTGCCCCAATCAACAGCATCAACGGCTGAGACGCCTACAGACACGCTGACAGAGGCGGCGACGCCGACTGAGATGCCGATTGAGGCAGATAGGGGTAGATATAGGTATAGAGAAGGCAGCAGACCCTCAATCGATAGCGGCAGCGACTGAGACGCCTACAGAGACGCTGTCAGAGGCTGCAACGCCGATTGAGGCAGATAGGGGTAGATATAGGCATTGAGAAGGCAGCAGACCCCCCAATCGACAGCAGCAGCGACTGAGACACCTACAGAGACGCTGACAGAGGCTGCGACGCCGACTGAGGCAGATAGGGTTAGATATTGGCATAGAGAAAGCAGCAGACCCCCCAATCGACAGCTTCAGCGACTGAGACCCCTACAGAAACGCTGACAGAGGCTGCGACGTCGACTGAGACGCCGACTGAGGCAGATAGGGGTGGATATAGGCATAGAGAAGGCAGCAGACCCCCCAATCGACAGCGGCAGCGACTGAGACGCCTACAGAAACGCTGACCGAGACTGCGACGCCGACTAAGGCAGATAGGGGTAGATATAGACACAGAGAAGGCAACAGACCCCCCATTCGACAGCGGCAGCGGCTGACACGCCAACAGAGACGCTGACAGAGGCTGCTACGCCGACAGAGTCGCCGACTGAGGCAGATATGGGTAGATCTAATCATAGAGAAGGCAGCCGACCCCCCAATCGACAACGGCAACGACTGAGACGCCGACTGAGGCAGATGGTGGTATATATATGCATAGATAAGGCAGCAGCCCCCCCAATCAACAGCGGCAACGACTGAGAAGCCTACAAAAACGCTAACAGAGGCTGCGACAACGACTAAGACGCCGACGGAGGCAGATAGGGGAAGATATAGGCATAGAGAAGGCAGCAGACCCTCAATCGACAGTGGCAGCGACTCAGACGTCTACAGAGACGCTGGCAGAGGATGCGACGCCGACTGAGACGCCGACTGAGGCAGATATCGGTAGATATAGGCATAGAGAAGGCAGCAGAACCCCCATAAGACAGCGGCAGCGACTGAGACACCTACAGAGACGCTGACAGAGGCTGCGATTCCGACTGAGGCAGATAGGGTTAGATATTGGCATAGAGAAAGCAGCAGACCCCCCAATCGACAGCGGCAGCGACTGAGACGCCTACAGAAACGCTGAAAGAGGCTGCGACGCCGACTGAGACGCCGACTGAGGCAGATAGGGGTAGATATAGGCATAGAGAAGGCAGCAAACCCCCAATCGACAGTTGCAGCGACTGAGACACCGACTGAGGCAGATAAGGGTAGATATAGGCATAGAGGAGGCAGCAGACCCCCCATTCGAGAGCGGCAGCGGCTGAGACGCCTACAGAAACGCTGACAGAGGCTGCGACGCCGACTGAGGCAGATAGGGGTAGAAATAGGCATAGAGAAAGCAGCAGACTCCCCAATCGACAGCAGCTGCGACACCTACAGAGACGCTGACAGAGGCTGCGACGCCGGCTGAGGCAGATAGGGTTAGATATTGGCATAGAGAAAGCAGCAGACCCCCCAATCGACAGCGGCAGCGACTGAGACATCTACAGAAACGCTGAGAGAGGATGCGACGCCGACTGAGGCGCCGATTGAGGCAGATAGGGGTAGATATAGGCAGAGAGAAAGCAGCAGACCCCCCAATCCACAGCAGCAGCGACTGAGACACCTACAGAGACGCTGACAGAGGCTGCGACGCCGACTGAGGCAGATAGGGGTTAGATATTGGCATAGAGAAAGCAGCAGACCCCCCAATCGACAGCGGCAGCGACTGAGACGCCTACAGAGACGGTGACAGAGGCGGCGACGCCGACTGAGACACCGACTGAGGCAGATAGGGGTAGATATAGGCATAGAGAAGGCAGCAGACTTCCCCCAATCGACGGCGGCAGCGACTGAGACGCCTACAGAAACGCTGACAGAGGCTGCGACGCCGACTGAGACGCCGACTGAGGCAGATAGGGGTGGATATAGGCATAGAGAAGGCAGCAGACCCCCAATCGACAGCGGCAGCGACTGAGACGCCACAGAGACGCTGACAGAGGCTGCAACGCCGACTGAGACGTCGACTGAGGAAGCTATGGGTAGATATAGGTATAGAGAAGGCAGCAGACCGCCCAATCGACAGCGACAGCGACTGAGATGCCTACAGAAACTCTGACCGAGGCTGCGACGCCGACTAAGGCAGATAGGGGTAGATATAGACACAGAGAAGGCAACAGACCCCCCATTCGACAGCGGCAGCGGCTGACACGCCAACAGAGACGCTGACAGAGGCTGCGACGCCGACTGAGACGCCGACTGAGGCAGATAGGGGTAGATATAGGCATAGAGAAGGCAGCAGACCGCCCCAATCGACAGCGGCAGCGACTGAGACGCCTACAGAGACGCCGACTGAGATGCCGCCTGAGGTAGATAGGGGTAGATATAGGTATAGATATAGAGAAGGCAGCAGAACCCCCAATCGACATCGGCAACGACTGAGACTCCTACAGAGACGCTGAGAGAGGCTGCGACGCCGACTGAGACGTCGACTGAAGAAGATAGGGGTATATATATACATAGAGAAGGCAGCAGACCCCCCAATCGACAGCGGCAGCTACTGAGACGCCTACAGAAACGTTGACAGAGGCAGCGACGCCGACTGAGGCAGATAGAGGTAGATATAATCATAGAGAAGGCAGCAGACCCCCCAATCGACAGCGGAAACGACTGAGACGCCGACAAACAAGCTGACAGACGCTGCGACGCCGCCTGAGACGCCGACTGAGGCAGATGGTGGTATATATGTGCATAGAGAAGGCAGCAGCCCTCCCCCCCCCCCCAATCAACAGCGGCAGCGACTGAGACGCCTACAGAGACGCTAACAGGGGCGCGACAACGACTAAGACGCCGACTGAAGCAGATAGTGGTAGATATAGGAATAAAGAAGGCAGCAGACCCTCAATCGACAGCGGCAGCGACTCAGACGCCTACAGAGACGCTGACAGACGATGCGACGCCGACGGAGACGCCGACTGAGGCAGATATCGGTAGATATAGGCATAGAGAAGGCAGCAGAACCCCCATAAGACAGCGGCAGCGACTGAGACACCTACAGAGACGCTGACAGAGGCTGCGACTCCGACTGAGGCAGATAGGGTTAGATATTGGCATAGAGAAAGCAGCAGACCCCCCCAATCGACAGCGGCAGCGACTGAGACGCCTACAGAGACGCTGACAGAGGCGGCGACGCCGACTGAGACACCGACTGAGGCAGATAGGGATAGATATAGGCATAGAGAAAGCAGCAGACCCCCAATCGACAGCAGCAGCGACTGAGACGCCTACAGAGACGCTGACAGAGGCGGCGACGCCGACTGAGACACCGACTGAGGCAGATAGGGATAGATATAGGCATAGAGAAAGCAGCAGCCCCCAATCGACAGCAGCAGCGACTGAGACACCTACAGAGACGCTGACAGAGGCTGCGACGCCGGCTGAGGCAGATAGGGTTAGGTATTGGCATAGAGAAAGCAGCAGACCCCCCAATCGACAGCAGCAACGACTGAGACACCTACAGAGATGCTGACAGAGGCTGCGACGCCGGCTGAGGCAGATAGGGTTAGATATTGGCATAGAGAAAGCAGCAGACCCCCCAATCGACAGCGGCAGCGACTGAGACATCTACAGAAACGCTGACAGAGGCTGCGACGCCGACTGAGACGCCGACTGAGGCAGATAGGGGTAGATATAGGCATAGAGAAGGCAGCAGACCACCCAATCGACAGCGCCAGCGACTGAGACGCCTACAGAGACGCTGACAGAGGCGGCGACGCTGACTAAGACGTCGACTGAGGAAGCTATGGGTAGATATAGGCATAGAGAAGGCAGCAGACCCCCCAATCGACAGCGACAGCGACTGAGACGCCTACAGAAACGCTGACCTAGGCTGCGACGCCGACTAAGGCAGATAGGGGTAGATTTAGACACACAGAAGGCAACAGACCCCCATTCGACAGCGACATCGACTGAGACGCCTACAGAAACGCTGACAGAGGCTGCGCCGCCGACTGAGACGCCGACTGAGGCAGATAGGGGTAGATATAGGTATAGAGAAGGCAGCAGACCCTCAATCGACAGCGGCAGCGATTGAGACGTCTACAGAGACGGTGCCAGAGGCTGCGACGCCGAATGAGACGCCGACTGAGGCAGATAGGGGTAGACATAGGCATAGAGAAGGCAGCAGACCCCCCAATCCACAGCGGCAGCGACTAAGACACCTACAGAGACGCTGACAGAGGCTGCGACGCCGACTGAGGCAGATAGGGGTTAGTTATTGGCATAGAGAAAGCAGCAGACCCCCCAATCGACAGCGGCAGCGACTGAGACGCCTACAGAAACGCTGACAGAGGCTGCGACGCCGACTGAGACGCCGACTGAGGCAGATAGGGGTGGATATAGGCATAGAGAAGGCAGCAGACCCCCAATCGACAGCGCCAGCGACGGAGACGCATACAGAGACGCTAACAGAGGCTGCAACGCCGACTGAGACGTCGACTGAGCAAGCTATGGGTAGATATAGGTATAGAGAAGGCAGCAGACCGCCCAATCGATAGCGACAGCGACTGAGACGCCTACAGAAACGCTGACCGAGGCTGCGACGCCGACTAAGGCAGATAGGGGTAGACATAGACACAGAGAAGGCAACAGACACCCCATTCGACAGCGGCAGCGGCTGACACGCCAACAGAGACGCTGACAGAGGCTGCGACGCCGACTGAGACGCCGACTGAGGCAGATTGGGGTAGATATAGGCATAGAGAAGGCAGCAGACCTCCCCAATCGACAGCGGCAGCGACTGAGACGCCTACAGAGACGCCGACTGAGATGCCGACTGAGGTAGATAGGGGTAGATATAGATATAGATATAGAAAAGGCAGCAGAACCCCCAATCGACAGCGGCAACGACTGAGACTCCTACAGAGACGCTGACAGAGGCTGCGACGCCGACTGAGACGTCGACTGAGGAAGATTGGGGTATTTATATACATAGAGAAGGCAGCAGACCCCCCAATCGACAGCGGCAGCTACTGAGACGCCTACAGAAACGTTGACAGAGGCAGCGACGCCGACTGAGGCAGATAGAGGTAGATATAATCATAGAGAAGGCAGCAGACCCCCCAATCGACAGCGGCAACGACTGAGACGCCGACAAACAAGCTGACAGACGCTGCGACGCCGCCTGAGACGCCGACTGAGGCAGGATGGTGGTATATATGTGCATAGAGAAGGCAGCAGCCCTCCCCCCCCCCCCCCAATCAACAGCGGCAACGACTGAGACGCCTACAGAGACGCTAACAGAGGCTGCGACAACGACTAAGACGCCGACTGAAGCAGATAGGGGTAGATATAGGCATAGAGAAGGCAGCAGACCCCCTAATCGACAGCGGCAGCGACTGAGACGCCTACAGAAACGCTGACAGAGGCTGCGACGCCGACAGAGGCAGATAGGGGTGGATATAGGCATAGAGTAGGCAGCAGACACACCAATCGACAGCGGCAGTGACTGGGACGCCTACAGAAATGCTGAGAGAGGCTGCGACGCCGACTGAGACTCCGACTGATGCAGATAGGGGTAGATATAGGAATAGAGAAGGCAGCAGACCCTCAATCGACAGCGGCAGCGACTCAGACGCCTACAGAGACGCTGACAGAGGATGCGACGCCGACTGAGACGCCGACTGAGGCAGATATCGGTAGATATAGGCATAGAGAAGGCAACAGAACCCCCATAAGACAGCGGCAGCGTCTGAGACACATACAGAGACGCTGACAGAGGCTGCGACGCCGGCTGAGGCAGATAGGGTTAGATATTGGCATAGAGAAAGCAGCAGACCCCCCCAATCGACAGCAGCAGCGACTGAGACACTTACAGAGACGCTGACAGAGGCTGCGACGCCAACTGAGACACCGACTGAGGCAGATAGGGGTAGATATAGGCATTGAGAAAGCAGCAGACCCCCCAATCGACAGCAGCAGCGACTGAGACACCTACAGAGACGCTGACAGAGACTGCGACGCCGGCTGAGGCAGATAGGGTTAGATATTGGCATAGAGAAAGCAGCAGACCCCCAATCGACAGCGGCAGCGACTGAGACATCTACAGAAACGCTGACAGAGGCTGCGACGCCGTCTGAGACGCCGACTGAGGCAGATAGGGGTAGATATAGGCATAGAGAAGGCAGCAGACCCCCTAATCGACAACGCCAGCGACTGAGACGCCTACAGAGACGCTGACAGAGGCGGCGATGCCAACTGAGACACCGACTGAGGCAGATGGGGGTAGATATAGGTATAGAGAAGGCAGCAGATCCCCAATCCACACCGGCAGCGACTAAGACACCTACAGAGACGTGTTGTGAGTTAGAATCAAGCTACTTACGCGTAGTTGACTCACAGCACCGGCTCCTATTAAATTCATTAAGAACGCACATATTTTTAGGGTGCAAATATTGAAAATGAACAGTAATTATTCATTAATTATGATGTAAACTTTTAGGGTGTCACAGTTCCGCAGTCAAGCTGACGAGGGGTATTTAGAATGCACCGACGACACTTTTACTTGCAGTAGGTCAGCGGGCTTGAGCAACTGACACCAAATAACAATTGCGTAACTGGAACACCAGAAAAGTGAAGACGTAGACTGTAATGTTTATTTGTAAATAGTATATAAGAACTAGCATTTTAAGAATAAAGCTCTCTTGTGTTTTAAACTGAAAGGTGAAAAGTGTTTGTACTTTACGTTAGGGTTTTGATTTTGCAGCCACGCGCCCGGAAGAACTACGACAGGACGTCGCCCGCCAAGCAAGGACACGAGGACCCCAACATTTTGGCGCAGCCGGTAGGATCCAACGTCGAGTGCCAGGAAAAGAGCACTCCTACGCGGGAATCCACCAATAGGAAACCATCAGGATAACCATCCCAAAGGAGGGCAATGGAGGGAACGAAAATGGTGAGTATGTCGATGGTAGGACATTCTAGTATCTAAGTGAATTTTGTCGACGATTCTTCGGTGACCGTGTGGGCGCTTTTGCGCCGGTCATGCAGAAGAAGCAGCATTGGGGCTGATTAGCCGCTGCGGTTAGGTGACAATAGGTCGATTCAAAAGAAGAATTTTCTACTTACGGTCAGGTTGCATAGGGTTGTTTCACTGAGATCAGGTTCATTCTTTTTACAATAACCATTCATTTCAGCATTCTCGGGGGGCGTGAAACATATGAAGTTTTGTCTAAAGGAAACAAAGTTCCTTTCTAATCCCTGTTGTGTTGCGAACTCGTGCACACCGGTTGGTTTGGTTCGGACAGAACGTGCCACGGTATAGAGCTTACGCATTCAAAATAGTGGTTGGGGCTTCATATGTTCATTCGTGGGATTAATGTTTGACTTTTCTGTCCGTGTCAAGTACCGGAATGAAGTTAAGGTTTACTTTTTGGGGCATCGCGTGTATTTTGTTTGGCAGCGTGTTTCGCGGCTGCGTTTAGGGTAATTCTAATCTCAAGTCATTTAGTAAAACTGGCTATTTATTTTCTTTGAATAGCAGGAAATAAAGGATCAGGGTACCAAAGACGTAACGGGTGCGGAAGGTCGGAGGATTGAGCTAAGGCCAATTGCAGAAGTGCCGCGGACGCATCCCTATTGGCATAGACGTGGTGGAAAAGCAGCACGGGAGAGAAAGCGGCTGGCTTTTCTAAGGAAGTTCCTGGCAGAACAAGCAAACCTGGAAGTGCCTCTGCCTTGGAGCGAAGCTAACAGATTATGGCAGGAAAGATTCAGACTGGAAGAAGCGAACACTGGATTCTATAATTAGCTGTAGGAATTGTCGTAAATTAAACCGAAGTGTTATTTATATTTTTGTTAGCGAGAACTTGCAAATTTAAGTTAAGTCAATAAATAAATTGTGGAACAATTCAAATGGTTGCTTTAGATTGTTGACATTTGGGGTAGGATAAGTAAGAATATTTAGAGAAGGGCCATCTACATATGTTGTCACATCATAGCTTGTGTAGTCTCGAAACTACAATTTGCGCAGCGAAAATGCACCAATGTTACGCACGGAAAAGCGAAACAGCTTAACCGAGCGACGTTCAGAAATAGATATGGGTAAAGTTCTGCGGTAAAATGCTGTTTGAATACGAAGATTTTCTGGTAGTACTTTTGTGAAATAAAGTAAATGCGATTGCGGATAAATTAAAATTTGGAGTAGTCACGTTGGATCTTCTAATGGAATTTTCAAGTGAGGTTTAAGAATTAGGTACGGTAAAACTTGGTTTTTGGAGTCTGGGGTAAAAGTAGAGATTAATTCGGTCTATGGAAACGCCAAGGGAAGCGATAAAATTGCTGGAAGCTCAAAAGCGACAGAGCGAGGCAATTCGGAAGAGGATCAGAAATTGTAGGAAGGATAGCAAAGCAAGGAAAAACAGCGCGTACTACCACAAGCGCATAGCGGAGTTAGAAGCCTTGTTGACTGTGTTTAATAGCAACAACAAGGAGTTGCTAAAATTTAAGGACTGTTGTGGTGATAAGGATTACTTCACCAAGGATTACGCATTACACGTCAACGGTTTGACACGAGACTGGTTGACTAAATTCAAATTGGATTTAGAAGAGTTGGAAGCACAGGAGGATAGTCCTAGTTCGCAGGAGGACAGGGCTCGAGACAAGCTTAGGTCTCTGCAAACTGAGGTGAAATTGTTCGCAGAAAAATTGTTTGAACAATTGGAAGCGGCAACAAGCAAGAGTGAAGCCCAGGTACTCTGGAGGTTAGCGAGAGACGATGGAAACCTGTCAACTCTGGAAGCAGCGGACCAAGCGTTAGCTACTATTCAGAGTCGGACGGAGGAGAAGTTTTTCCAAGTCTTCAAAGATACTGAGGAATTGAAGATAAGCACGGAGTTCCTTGAAAATAAGACTAGAGTACTTTCTAGGCAACTCCGGGAAACTGAGGAAGCCGCATCGCATCTGGAGAAGGAAAACTTGGAGCTCAAAGCAATCGGGGCAACCACTAAGCCCGCAAGAGTGAGATCGGCTTCAACTTCTCAAATTCAAACGCAGACAGTATTAGCTCTGCCACCAGAAGTTCGCTGGCCGGAGTACTTAACTCCGGAAGGGATAGGTCGTGTGGTAAAGCCTACATTAAACTTGACTGGAGAGAGTGAAGCGGAGTCTTTATTTGACGCGTCGGAAAACGGTGTCGAGCCATTTACTCCAGGAAGTCCGATTAATAATAGAAATCGGGGTTATCCACCAAACGATCCAGAAGCAATAACGGTGCAGCAAAGTCCCAATACAGTGGACGATATTTCGCCTGTACGGGCAAACGGTCGAAGACTCATAAGTTTGAGTCCGTCACTGGTTAAGTACCTCTCAGATACGGGAGAAGAAAATCTGGAAACCCCCACAGAGGTTAACGCTAATTTATCACCAAAACTTAAGCAAGCAAATAGAAGTAAAATGGGCATTCTGGAAGTAGCTCATGCAGTGGAGAAGCTGGTGCCCATGTTCTCAGGGGTCGAGTTGTATGATCTGAGAACTGAGATACGGCGCTTCAAAGAAGGTTGTGAGTTGGCGCAACAGAGTCTTCCGGAAGCAGAAGGGGAACACTTGATAAGATGTATTAGGCAAAGAACCACGGGTGATGCGTTTGATTTACTAGCGCATAGCTCAGTACGCACCCTGCCGGAGTTATACGCACTTCTAGATCGAACATATTTGAAACAAAAGTCGTACGACTGTCTTGTACGGGAAATACAGGAATCAACTCAGAAACCAGGGGAGGAATTGAGAGCCTGGGGACGAAGGATCCAGTCTCTGGGGAACGCTGCTGAGACAGAAGCTAACAGGCAGTTTCCAGGAAATGTCGCAGCATATAAGGCTCAAGTAGAGCGAGCCATGATTTCTGTGTTTAAGGCAGGTCTGATAAATAGGGACTTGGCGAATTATACTCTTAATCTCACGCAGAGGAGTATGGCAGAATTAGTCGAAGCGGTTTCTTCCCCAGAAGAATCAATCCAACAGCGAGCGACAACAGGTGGAATCTGTTGGAATAATGCTCCTGCAGAGGTAGGACCGGTACAACAGCGGAACCCAAGGGGAATCGGCAGATTTTCCCTCCCGCAACAAAGAGAACAAGGTTGCCTAGTCGAGAGTTTCCAGCCGAGGAAACCCATTTGTTCATTCTGCCATAAGTCAGGCCATACAAGAGACGAATGCATTACACGCAAGAATACGCCCTATTGTATGGATTGCCAAACATATGGTCATGAGGCAAGTAGGCAGTGTCAATTAGACAATAAATGGGATCAAAGTAGAAGGCAGCCAGCTACGAGGCGCCCAGATCCAACCTCAAGGGACAACAGGGGTAGTGGTCCTCCAGTCGGCTCAACGGAAGGGATTAACCAAGGAAGAAATCCTTTCAGCACTGGGAATGGTCAACAGCGGCCAAACTGGGATACTAGAGGAGGACAAAGGTTAGGCAACACCCAACAGGGGTTGAAATGCTTCTCATGTGGTCGGATGGGACATCGAGCTGCGGAGTGCAGGGATAGGCAGTTCCAACAGAGGAACCAGGGAAACTTCCAGCGGCCCAGTCGAGGCCAGTAGACTGGAAAGCCAAAAGTAAGGAAGTAACAGTTAGGCCGGAGGTACGTGTGACTGGTAATGTAGGAAGTACAGTCCAGGAAAAGGAGGAGCAAGAGGCTCTCCAATACCACGCACCAAGAATTGTAAGAACAATGGTTCAAGTGACGGATGAGCAAGAGTCTCTCCGGGAGAAAATTTTTGATTGCGTATTGATTTGGGTAACTGTGATGATTCTAGCACTTAGATTAAGTTTCAATAAGATTAGAGAGTATAGGCCAATCGCCGCGTACGTGGTACGAGGATGTATAGTTAAGGTTTTACCGGTAATTTTGAGAGAGTGTAGGATTGTAAGGGATAACTGTGGTGCTTGGAGGAGAAAATTGGAAGAGCTAGGAAGTAGATACGCGTCCATTTTGGAGTCAAAAGGGCGTTGTTTCGTTGTGAGCAGGGTAGGAGATGCTTTCATCGAGATACCCTGCAAGGAGGCAGCTAGTGGAAAGCTAGTGCTTTTGGTAGATTCAGGGGCGGATACTAGCCTCGTAAAATCTAGTGTTTTACGGAAAGGACTAGTTATTAACACAAAAGATGTAAGAACGCTTAATGGAGCGTTCGGAGGTTGCGTCAGAACACTGGGGTCACTTAACATAGGGCACAGTAAAGTTAAGGAAATGAGTTTTAGAGTGCACGCAGTTGAATTGGATAGGGAAGGTATCCCGGCCGATGGGATAATTGGCCGCGATAATCTCTGGGGCCGCACCATACTGGATGCGCTGGAGAAACAGTTATCCTTTTATGATGGTAATAAGAGTAGAATCCTTACTCTCCCATTGAAGTCATGGCAGGAAGGAACCGTGAATAGGGTTAAGAATTGTATGGAGGTAGTGAACGCAAGGTCAACCAGAGTAGTTTCTATTCGTGTAAACACGAAACTTAGGACTGTTGTTTTGCACAAGCAGCAACTAGCGGACGGAGTATATATGGGAGAGACCATAACGCACGTTAATAAGGGTAGAGTGTACGCTTGCGTGCTCAATGCATCGGAAAAGGACTACCTGATGGAGGAGGATTTTAGGCCCAAGTTCACTAGCTATGATAATTTTAAGGAACCGAATTATAGATCGGTGAATCAGATTAAGCAGGTAGATATAAGAAAAAGAATGGAGAGGGTGCTAGAATCACTAAAGTTAGACCCAAGCGCAAATTCAGAAGAGAAGGCATCAATAGAAGCCATTTGTATGTCATTCCATGACATATTTTTGCTGGAAGGGGACCAGTTAACGTATACACCAGAGGTAGAGCATGAAATACCTACTAGGGTGGATCAAGCACCAATTAACCAGAAGCAATACAGGTTGCCACAGGCTCACAAAGATGAGGTTAATAGGCAAGTGGAAGGAATGTTAAAGGATAACATTATTTCGCCGAGTATCTCGCCTTGGAATTCACCAATAATTTTGGTGCCAAAGAAGGGAGGTGCTCACGGTCAGAAGAAGTGGAGAATGGTCGTTGATTTTAGGAAATTGAACGACGCCACTATCAAGCAGGTGTTCCCAATACCAAGGATAGAAGAGATACTGGATCAATTGGGACACAGTAGATATTTTTCTACACTTGATTTAGCGAGTGGCTACCACCAAGTCCTGGTGGATACCCAAGATAAGCAGAAAACCGCGTTCAGCACCGGTTTAGGCCATTACGAGTTCAATAGAATGCCGTTTGGATTAACAGGAGCACCGGCTACCTTCCAACGGCTAATGAACCATGTGCTAACAGGCTTACAAGGGTTAGATTGTTTTGTGTATCTCGATGATATTGTAATTTATGGGAAGAACTTGCAGCAGCACTCGCAACGCTTGCCCAAGTTGCTCCAGAAATTGCGAGAACACAACTTGAAATTGAACACGGAGAAGTGTCAATTCTTACGAAGAGAGGTGGTTTATTTAGGCCATCGTTGCTCAGAGGCAGGAGCACTGCCTGACCCGCAGAAGGTGGAATGCGTTAGAAATTTAGCGGTTCCAAGAAACAGAAAAGAAGTGCAAGCATTCCTAGGACTAGTGAACTATTATAGAAAGTTCGTGGAAGGACTAGCCGGAATTGCTTTGCCCGTGTGACTGGTAATGTAGGAAGTACAGTCCAGGAAAAGGAGGAGCAAGAGGCTCTCCAATACCACGCACCAAGAATTGTAAGAACAATGGTTCAAGTGACGGATGAGCAAGAGTCTCTCCGGGAGAAAATTTTTGATTGCGTATTGATTTGGGTAACTGTGATGATTCTAGCACTTAGATTAAGTTTCAATAAGATTAGAGAGTATAGGCCAATCGCCGCGTACGTAGTACGAGGATGTATAGTTAAGGTTTTAGCGGTAATTTTGAGAGAGTGTAGGATTGTAAGGGATAACTGTGGTGCTTGGAGGAGAAAATTGGAAGAGCTAGGAAGTAGATACGCGTCCATTTTGGAGTCAAAAGGGCGTTGTTTCGTTGTGAGCAGGGTAGGAGATGCTTTCATCGAGATACCCTGCAAGGAGGCAGCTAGTGGAAAGCTAGTGCTTTTGGTAGATTCAGGGGCGGATACTAGCCTCGTAAAATCTAGTGTTTTACGGAAAGGACTAGTTATTAACACAAAAGATGTAAGAACGCTTAATGGAGCGTTCGGAGGTTGCGTCAGAACACTGGGGTCACTTAACATAGGGCACAGTAAAGTTAAGGAAATGAGTTTTAGAGTGCACGCAGTTGAATTGGATAGGGAAGGTATCCCGGCCGATGGGATAATTGGCCGCGATAATCTCTGGGGCCGCACCATACTGGATGCGCTGGAGAAACAGTTATCATTTTATGATGGTAATAAGAGTAGAATCCTTACTCTCCCATTGAAGTCATGGCAGGAAGGAACCGTGAATAGGGTTAAGAATTGTATGGAGGTAGTGAACGCAAGGTCAACCAGAGTAGTTTCTATTCGTGTAAACACGAAACTTAGGACTGTTGTTTTGCACAAGCAGCAACTAGCGGACGGAGTATATATGGGAGAGACCATAACGCACGTTAATAAGGGTAGAGTGTAC
The DNA here is from genome assembly GCA_920105625.2 of Clusia tigrina. Lineage (NCBI taxonomy): Eukaryota > Metazoa > Arthropoda > Insecta > Diptera > Clusiidae > Clusia > Clusia tigrina. Next base: position 95,005 of record CAKKTE020000077.1, read on the forward strand.
GCTTGCGTGCTCAATGCATCGGAAAAGGACTACCTGATGGAGGAGGATTTTAGGCCCAAGTTCACTAGCTATGATAATTTTAAGGAACCGAATTATAGATCGGTGAATCAGATTAAGCAGGTAGATATAAGAAAAAGAATGGAGAGGGTGCTAGAATCACTAAAGTTAGACCCAAGCGCAAATTCAGAAGAGAAGGCATCAATAGAAGCCATTTGTATGTCATTCCATGACATATTTTTGCTGGAAGGGGACCAGTTAACGTATACACCAGAGGTAGAGCATGAAATACCTACTAGGGTGGATCAAGCACCAATTAACCAGAAGCAATACAGGTTGCCACAGGCTCACAAAGATGAGGTTAATAGGCAAGTGGAAGGAATGTTAAAGGATAACATTATTTCGCCGAGTATCTCGCCTTGGAATTCACCAATAATTTTGGTGCCAAAGAAGGGAGGTGCTCACGGTCAGAAGAAGTGGAGAATGGTCGTTAATTTTAGGAAATTGAACGACGCCACTATCAAGCAGGTGTTCCCAATACCAAGGATAGAAGAGATACTGGATCAATTGGGACACAGTAGATATTTTTCTACACTTGATTTAGCGAGTGGCTACCACCAAGTCCTGGTGGATACCCAAGATAAGCAGAAAACCGCGTTCAGCACCGGTTTAGGCCATTACGAGTTCAATAGAATGCCGTTTGGATTAACAGGAGCACCGGCTACCTTCCAACGGCTAATGAACCATGTGCTAACAGGCTTACAAGGGTTAGATTGTTTTGTGTATCTCGATGATATTGTAATTTATGGGAAGAACTTGCAGCAGCACTCGCAACGCTTGCCCAAGTTGCTCCAGAAATTGCGAGAACACAACTTGAAATTGAACACGGAGAAGTGTCAATTCTTACGAAGAGAGGTGGTTTATTTAGGCCATCGTTGCTCAGAGGCAGGAGCACTGCCTGACCCGCAGAAGGTGGAATGCGTTAGAAATTTAGCGGTTCCAAGAAACAGAAAAGAAGTGCAAGCATTCCTAGGACTAGTGAACTATTATAGAAAGTTCGTGGAAGGACTAGCCGGAATTGCTTTGCCCATTAATAAGTTGCTACGAAAAGAAGCAAAGTTCGAATGGACAGAGAGATGTCAGCAAGCATTCGAGAGGCTAAAGGAGATAATTAGCTCGCCACCAATTTTGGCATACCCCGACTTTGAGCAAACTTTTTTGTTGACCACTGATGCTAGCAATGAAGCGTTAGGGGCAGTATTGTCACAAGGGGAAGTCGGGAATGACCGACCAATAGCATTCGCAAGCAGAGCGCTTAGCGACACGGAGAAGAGATACTCCACAATAGAAAAGGAGTTTCTAGCCATAGTATGGGCTACGAAGAATTTTAGAGCATATTTGCTAGGACGCCCATTTAGGATATATACTGATCACCAGCCGTTAAGAGGCATAGCCAATTTGAAAGACCAAACGTCTAGGCTAGCCAGGTTCAGACACAAATTGTCTGAGTATGATTTTGAAATCATATACAAACCTGGGAAAAAGAATCTGAATGCCGATGCACTCAGCAGAGTACCGCAGGCACAGAAAGTATCAGTAGTGCAAACAAGGTCCAAAGCACGGTCTGATAAGGAGAAGGCCGAGAGGATACAGAAGGACAACGTTGATGCTACAAGAGATGTTAGCAATGCGGGTTTCGATACCAATGAGCAAGCAGCCAGTAGTGTGGAATGGCTGAAGGATATAAAGGATATCCAGGCTGTGTTAAAGGGTTTCCATGATTCACCTCTAGGTGGACACCAGGGATTCTGGAAAACCCATGACAGAATTAGGCGAGTATACGGATGGAAAGGTATGCTCAAGGACATAAAAAAATACGTAAGAAGTTGCCCAAAGTGCCAGGCCAACAAAAGTTCAAGGCTAACAAAGATGCCCATGGTGTTAACGGACACACCAAAGCAACCATTTGATAAGGTTCATATGGATATTGTAGGTATTTTACCTGAGACTGTTTCGGGCAATAAATACATCTTGACGTTCCAAGACGATTTCTCAAAGTATATGGCGTGCGTGGCTATACCTGATGCGGAAGCAGGTACGGTAGCCAAAGCATTCTTTGATGAAATTATAGCACGTTACAACATACCTAAGGTTTTGATAACCGACAATGGTTCAAATTTCGTATCAAAACTATTCTCAGAAACGTGTAAAATGCTGGGAATCAAGAAGTTGCACATAACACCATATCATCCACAGGCGAATGGCTCATTGGAACGTAGTCATCGACCTCTGGCCGAGTACTTGCGCAGTTTTGCCAAAGAAGACGGCTCGAATTGGGATCAATGGTTAACCACTGCAATGCATGTACACAACAATACTGTGCATGTATCAACAAAGCAAACTCCGTTTAGAACACTCTACGGGTTTGACTTCAACATGCCAGCGAATTTGAAGCGCAAATGTGCGCCTGTATACAATGCTGATGACCCCAATAAAGTACAAAAATACCAGTTGCAGCGAGCGCACGAATTGGTTAGAGAAAACCAGGAATGTGCTAAACGAGTGGCCAGGGAAGCCTATAATAAGGTACTAAACCCAGTAGTTTTTCATGTGGGTGATCAAGTACTAATGAAGAATCAGGCTAGGAGAAACAAATTCTCACCTGTGTGGATAGGTCCCTATGTAGTAGCAGAGATCAAAAGCCCAGTTACAACGGTCGTAACGATTAAGGGCAAAAATAAAAAGCTACATAATAATTTGTTGAAATTATTCCACATTAGACCACACAACTAAGGACATGTGTTAGCAGTGTTTTACAAGTGTAAACACAAAAATAACAACGTAAACATGTACGTGTGTGTATCAAATAACACACACAGCTCCGAGTTTCAAAGGCAAGGCCAGCAGAAGTGTGCCAATTAAACTCGAGCAAGTAAAGTTGACGTAATAAAAATGTGATTATTATGCACTATGGCCGAACGAAGCGCAGCAGGGAAAAATGCATTGTTGTTTTCTTTTTAGAACGTTGAACTCACTTTTAAAAAAAAAAAATAATAAAAAATAAAGAATAAAGTAAAATAAAAAAGGTAAGACAATCAAGAGTAAGTAATATAAAACTTGCTTTAAAATGTACACATAATTTAGCTGAACATAGAGTATATACACACATATATACAGCTATTGGTGAAGAGCGATATAATGTATAAGCAGTAACACTGTTGGTGAAATGAGTATATACGTATATATGTGTATAATGTACAGAATGGATGTGCTAACGTATATTTGTTCGTAACTCAACCGTAGCGGAATATGAAGAATGATTAATTCATATGAAGTGAAAGAAAAATAATAATTAGTGGATGAGGAAAAGAAGGGGTATGGGTTAGGAGAAAGGTCATACATGGAGATTGTAGAAGATGCATTAGAGAAATGAATCCTTGAGAGGATTAGCATTAATCTCGGGGATACTTACGATGTGGCTGAAAAATTTTATAAAGAATAACTCAAGATTTTTTTTTATGGGTAATATATCTTTTATTTTTATTTTCAATAATACTTAATTACTAGTTTGGGGTTTACAGTGGGAAACCCCGGCACCGTCAGCTCATGAAGGCGATGGAGCAGCACAGACAAGCGCCCTAGTGCCTGCTCCACTGCAGAGCTCTCCGGTCTTACCATCATGGTAAAGGCTAGTCTCCAAGCCAGTAGTACCTCCATTGGATAGTCCCACTGGGTGGACACCTCTTGGAGGCAGTTCAGCAGGTCCTTAACCCATTGTGCTTCGTTGTCCCAGGATCTTTCCAGAAGTTGGTGCAACTCGTGCTGCTCCAGGGCCATCGCTGCTGGGTGCAATAGAGGTGACGCCTCTTCTGTTAGTGTCCGCAACACCTGGGTGTGGCTAAGAGCACAGCGCCCTAGCTTGGCAATGGCGTTTAGAATGTTGCTATTTGTTCCTACCATGTTGTACTGAAACGGTTTACTGTAAATAATACGCTACGAAAGCGTGGTTTTATAGCACAACGATCGGAACGTTTTACCAAGATTGTGCCAACACAGGGAAAAGCATTGAGTAGTATGGGGTTTCTGACAAGGCAAATTTAAGCAATAAGTGTCGAAACAAGAGAAAATAGCTGACCATTTCAACCAGCGATACAGTAATCAGGTCATTCGTTTTCAAATGACTGCTGACATTTAAAAAAAAAAAAAAAAAAAAAAGTTACGCTACCTCCATTTTTTCGGTCGATATAAGCCGATGATACGGTTGGATATGAATATATATACTAACGTATATTGGGAAAGAAAGAAAAGTAAGTATATAGAGTTACAAACAAACACAAAAAAAAAAATAATAATGATAGATTGACTGGGAAAATGAGCAATTAATTCTATGTAATTTAAAGTGCCTTGAATGTATGTATGTTACCATGTACGATCTAGGAAGAGACAATCGTTAATAGATATATACATATCAGGCTAGAAGTAAATTTAAATAAGAAGTAATTGTATGCAATGAAAGGTATAGTCATGCAATGGACAAAGTTTTGACGCAAATGGGATTATTTTTTATAATCTTATTTTGTCGGAGGATCAATATTTTGGTTCGAAACTATAAAGAGCATTGAAAATTAGTCAAACCGGAACTAATGCACTATATGGCAATAAGGTAAAATAGTCCAGTCCTTTTTTCCTCTGGGATGCGGTAGCAAATCCGAGAATGTAAGGGGAGAAGACGAGTGGACGGAGAATTGAATGATATAGCATTCAAATGTAGGTTAAGCAATTTATGAAGAGAATATTGTATTCTTAGGCTGAGATATGTTATCTAGTGTAAAATTTTATCATTTTATAGATTATGTTAGTACTGTTGATGGCGGTTAGCGACAGGATACATGCGGGGGTGCGGTTGGATAAGCTACCGGAGACAGATGTATTAATGGAAAAAACAGGAGATGTATGGTTCGCCAAGGATTTTTGGGTGGTTGTAACAGAGTTTCCACGAACGGAGTTGAAAATTATCGTTGAGCAGTTCAAAGGAATACAGGAGACAACCAGAAGGTTGTGTGAGAGACATGTGGTGGCCACCGGGACCGAGCTGAAACGAAGATGCGACTCTTCTATTGTTGAGATAGAAGCTATAACAAAAAGATTCTTGGAAAAGGAGAAGACATTGTCTCTGAAAGGAAGGAAACGCCGGTCCCTGATAGATGTTGGCGGTGAAGTGCTCAAATGGGCAATCGGTACGATGGATCACCAAGATTCAGATCGGATTTATGGTCACTTACAGGACCTTGAGAGGAAGCAGTCAAAAACGTTGTCATTGCTGGGAAAAGAGGTAACTGTGATGAGAACAGGTTACCAGGGCCTTCACGAAGCAGTGAATAAGACTTTCCAAGAACTGGAAGAGATGCACTTGGCGTTGGAAGGCATTGGAAAAAGACAAGAGGAAGCAGAGGTGAACTTGGCGGAATCTTTCATTTTGGGAAAAGTTGTTTCTGAAGAAATGATGAGGTTCCAGGATCAACAGCAAACGGAGATAGTGGTGCTCGATGATTTATTACATGGCAAGCTACACCCGTTGTTCCTGACGTCTGATGAATTGCTCAAGGCAGCACCAACGTCAATGAAAGGAATTTCATGGTACAGAGAGGCACCGGAGCGGTTCTATGAACTAGCCGAGGTTCGCACAGAAGAGGCGGAGAACGGGTTAAAAGTAGTCATAAAGATTCCTGTGCCGTTATTGGAGGTATTTACAATGCACAAAGTGTACCCAATACCCAAGAGACTAAACCCAGATTGGTGCGTGCTGCCGAAGACAAGATATGACTACATAGCGGCAAGCCAAGCTCAAGAACACTACATTGGCCTATCAATAGAGGACGAAGGGAAATGTCGAGAGGTGGGCACAACAAAGCGTTTATGCTATCATCCCGGAAAATTAATTACGCGAGCAAGCGATTACTGCGAGATAGAAGTATTGAAGCATGAGCAAGACCAATGCGATCACGTAGCCATTCCAGCCACGGGAGGAATTCTGGTAGCCACCCGAGCCATAAACAGATGGCTCTACCATTTTGACGACCAGGCGATTTTCACGGCGGTGTGCTCAGACGAAACCACACGGTTGGAATTAATAAACACCGGGTTTATGACCATTGAATCTGGTTGCAGAGTGGTTGGCAAAGGAATAATACTGGTCCATAAAAGTCAGGAAGAATCACAGTATAAATTCTCAACGTCAGTCATGGGAACAAACCGTTTAAGGACGAAACTACAGGAGCTGCTGGAAAGTCGCAAACGAAATGACTCCGGCCATACGCTTGCAACACCGAACACCGTCTCACTCATGCATTTCAAGGATCTACGGAAAACTCTTACAACAAACAGCAGAGCAATCAACGAGTTGGTAAAGGAGGCAGAAGATGTGGAAAGGGTGTCACACCTCACCAATTCCTGTGAGATAGTGCACACCTGGATGAAGGGAGGGGTAGTCAGTATAGCTGGCCTCGTCCTGGTGGCAGTGATGGTGACGACGCTCATTTCGAAGAAATGGTGCAGGATAGTAGCGGCCCTTCAAAGACTCGAATCAACCACTCCAACGGCGCAACACAACAACCACCCCGACAACGGCAGTCGTCAACTGGACCAGCAGATAGCAGAGGGCGCAGTATAATATAAGGTTTTATGTATAGAATAGAATTGTGTTATTGTTTAGATATTTGTATATACGCCAATGAGAAAAGAGTCAATGAAAGACCAAATTATAAAAAGGGGAATATAAAAAAAAAAAATAATAATAATGATGGATAAAAATAAAAATAAAAATAAAAAAAAAAAACACAACAAACAAACAAAAACAAAAACAAAGTAAAGAAAAAAATAAAAATAAAAGAAAGAAAACTACAAAAGAAAATAAAAGCTAGAGAAAAAAAATATATATATATATATGGAAAAGAAAAGAATAAAAAATGGAAGAAAAAACCGTGATAGAACCCAAACAAGGCGATTTCATGAAAAAAAATAAAAATAAAACAAATTATATATATGTACTATAGAGTTAAATAAATGCACATAATTGTTTACAGTGCAAGAAAATTATTGTAGAGATTTTATGGAAGTTAGTTGCACTAACTTCTTTTAGAAAGAGGGGAGGGATGTTGTGAGTTAGAATCAAGCTACTTACGCGTAGTTGACTCACAGCACCGGCTCCTATTAAATTCATTAAGAACGCACATATTTTTAGGGTGCAAATATTGAAAATGAACAGTAATTATTCATTAATTATGATGTAAACTTTTAGGGTGTCACAGTTCCGCAGTCAAGCTGACGAGGGGTATTTAGAATGCACCGACGACACTTTTACTTGCAGTAGGTCAGCGGGCTTGAGCAACTGACACCAAATAACAATTGCGTAACTGGAACACCAGAAAAGTGAAGACGTAGACTGTAATGTTTATTTGTAAATAGTATATAAGAACTAGCATTTTAAGAATAAAGCTCTCTTGTGTTTTAAACTGAAAGGTGAAAAGTGTTTGTACTTTACGTTAGGGTTTTGATTTTGCAGCCACGCGCCCGGAAGAACTACGACAGGACGTCGCCCGCCAAGCAAGGACACGAGGACCCCAACAGACGCTGACAGAGGCTGCGACGCCGACTGAGGCAGATAGGGGTTCGATATTGGCATATAGAGAGCAGCAGACCCCCCAATCGACAGCGGCAGCGACTGAGACGCATACAGAGACGCTGACAGAGGCTGCAACGCCGACTGAGACGTCGACTGAGGAAGCTATGGGTAGATATAGGCCTAGAGAAGGCAGCAGACCCCCCAATCGACAGCGACAGCGACTGAGACGCCTACAGAAACGCTGACCAAAGCTGCGACGCCGACTAAGGCAGATAGGGGTAGATATAGACACAGAGAAGGCAACAGACCCCCCCATTCGACAGCGGCAGCGACTGAGACGCCTACAGAAACGCTGACAGAGGCTGCGACGCCGACTGAGACGCCGACTGAGGCAGATAGGGGTAGATATAGGTATAGAGAAGGCAGCAGACCGTCAATCGACAGCGGCAGCGACTGAGACGCCTACAGAGACGCTGCCAGAGGCTGCAACGCCAAATGAGACGCCGACTGAGGCAGATAGGGGTAGATATAGGCATAGAGAAGGCAGCAGACCCCCAATCCACAGCGGCAGCGACTGAGACACCTACAGAGACGCTGACAGAGGCTGCGACGCCGACTGAGGCAGATAGGGGTTAGATATTGGCATAGAGAAAGTAGCAGACCCATCAATCGACAGCGGCACCGACTGAGAAGCCTGCAGAGACGCTGACAGAGGCGGCGACGCCGACTGAGACACCGACTGAGGCAGATAGGGGTAGATATAGGCATAGAGAAGGCAAGAGATTTCCCGCAATCGACAGCGGCAGCGACTGAGACGCCTACAGAAACGCTAACAGAGGCTGCGACGCCGACTGAGGCAGATAGGGGTGGATATAGGCATAGAGAAGGCAGCAGACCCCCAATCGACAGCGGAAGCGACTAAGACGCATACAGAGACGCTGACAGAGGCTGCAACGCCGACTGAGACGTCGACTGAGGAAGCTATGGGTAGATATAGGCATAGAGAAGGCAGCAAACCCCCCAATCGGCAGCGGCAGCGACTGAGATGCCTACAGAAACGCGGACAGAGGCTGCGACGCCGACTGAGGCAGATAGGGGTGGATATAGGCATAGAGAAGGCAGCAGACTACCCCAATCGATAGCGGCAACTACTGAGACGCCTACAGAGACGCTGACAGAGGCTCCGACGACGACTGAGACGCCGACTGAGGCAGATATTGGTAGATATAGGCATAGAGAAGGCAGCAGACTCCTCCAATCGACAGCAGCAACGGCTGAGACGCCTACAGAGACGCTGAGAGAGGCTGCGACGACGACTGAGACTCCGACTGATGCAGATAGGGGTAGATATAGGCATAGAGAAGGCAGCAGACCCCCTAATCGACAGCGGCAGCGACTGAGACGCCTACAGAACCGCTAACAGAGGCTGCGACGCCGACGGAGGCAGATAGTGGTGGATATAGGCATAGAGTAGGCAGCAGACGCACCAGTCGACAGCGGCAGTGATTCGGACGCCTACAGAGACGCTGACAGACGCTGCGACGCCGACTGAGACGCCGACTGAGGCAGATAGGGGTATATATAGGCATAGAGAAGGCAGGAGACGCCCCCAATCAACAGCAGCAACGGCTGAGACGCCTACAGAGACGCTGACAGAGGCTGCGACGCCGACTGAGATGCCGACTGAGGCAGATAGGGATAGATATAGGTATAGAGAAGGCAGCAGACCCTCAATCGACAGCGGCAGCGACAGAGACGCCTACAGAGACGCTGACAGAGGCTGCGACGACGACTGAGACGCCGACTGAGGCAGATAGGGGTAGATATAGGCATAGAGAAGGCAGCAGTCCCCCCAATCGACAGCGGCAACGACTGAGACGCCTACAGAGACGCTGACAGAGGCTGCGACGCCGACTGAGGCAGATAGGGGTAGATATAATCATAGAGAAGGCAGCAGACCCCCCAATCGACAGCGGCAACGACTGAGACTCCTTCTGAGATGCTGACAGAGGCTGCGACGACGACTGAGACGCCAACTGAGGCAGATAGGGGTAGATATCGGCATAGAGAAGGCAGCAGACCCCCCAATCGGCAGCGACAGCGACTGAGACACCTACAGAGACGCTGACAGAGGCTGCGACGCCGAATGAGGCAGATAGGGGTAGATATAGGCATAGAGAAGGCAGCAGTCCCCACAATCGACAGCGGCAACGACTGAGACGCCTACAGAGACGCTGACAGAGGCTGAGACGCCAAATGAGGCAGATAGGGGTAGATATAGGCATAGAGAAGGCAGCAGTCCCCCAATCGACAGCGGCAACGACTGAGACGCCTACAGAGACGCTGACAGAGGCTGCGACGCCGACTGAGGCAGATAGGGGTAGATATAATCATAGAGAAGACAGCAGACCCCTAAATCGACAGCGGCAACGACTGAGACTCCTACTGAGACGCTGACAGAGGCTGCGACGACGACTGAGACGCCGACTGAGGCAGATAGGGGTAGATATCGGCATAGAGAAGGCAGCAGACCCCCTAATCGACAGCGGCAGCGACTGAGACGCCTACAGAAACGCTGACAGAGGCTGCGACGCCGACGGAGGCAGATGATGGTGGATATAGGCATAGAGAAGGCAGCAGACACCCTAACAGACAGCGGCAGTGACTGGGACGCCTACAGAGACGCTGACAGAGACTGCGTCGACGACTGAGACTCCGCATGATGCAGATAGGGGTAGATATAGGCATAGAGAAGGCAGCAGACCCTTAATCGACAGCGGCAGCGACTGACACGCCTACAGATACGCTGACAGAGGCTGCGACGATGACTGAGACTCCGACTGATGCAGATAGGGGTAGATATAGGCATAGAGAAGGTAGCAGACCCTCAATCGACAGCGGCAACGACTGAGACGCCTGCAGAGACGCTGACAGAGGCTGCGACGCCGAATGAGGCAGATAGGGGTAGATATAGGCATAGAGGAGGCAGCAGACCCCCCAATCGACAGCGGCAGCGACTGAGACATCTACAGAAACGCTGACAGAGGCTGCGACGCCGACTGAGACGCCGATTGAGGCAGATTGGGGTAGATATAGGCATAGAGAAGGCAGCAGACTTCCCCCAATCGACAGCGGCAGCGACTGAGACGCCTACAGAAACGCTGACAGAGGCTGCGACGCCGACTGAGACGCCGACTGAGGCAGATAGGGGTGGATATAGGAATAGAGAAGGCAGCAGACCCCCAATCGACAGCGGCAGCGACTGAGACGCATACAGAGACGCTGACAGAGGCTGCAACGCCGACTGAGACGTCGACTGAGGAAGCTATGGGTAGATATAGGCATAGAGAAGGCAGCAGACCCCCCAATCGACAGCGACAGCGACTGAGACGCCTACAGAACCGCTGACCGAGGCTGCGACGCCGACAAAGGCAGATAGGGGTAGATATAGTCACAGAGAAGGCAACAGACCTCCCCATTCGACAGCGGCAGCGACTGAGACGCCTACAGAAACGCTGACAGAGGCTGCGACGCCGACTGAGACGCCGACTGAGGCAGATAGGGGTAGATATAGGTATAGAGAAGGCAGCCGACCCTCAATCGACAGCGGCAGCGACTGAGACGCCAACAGAGACGCTGCCAGAGGCTGCGACGCCGAATGAGACACCGACTGAGGCAGATAGGGGTAGATATAGGCATAGAGAAGGCAGCAGACCCCCCAATCCACAGCGGCAGCGACTGAGACACCTACAGAAACGCTGACAGAGGCTGCGACGCCGACTGAGGCAGATAGTGGTGGATACAGGCATAGAGTAGGCAGCAGTCGCACCAATCGACAGCGGCAGTGATTCGGATGCCTACAGAGACGCTGACAGACGCTGCGACGCCGTCTGAGACGCCGACTGAGGCAGATATGGGTATATATAGGCATAGAGAAGGCAGGAGACGCCCCCAATCAACAGCAGCAACGGCTGAGACGCCTACAGAGACGCTGACAGAGGCTGCGCCGCCGACTGAGATGCCGACTGAGGCAGATAGGGATAGATATAGGTATAGAGAAGGCAGCAGACCCTCAATCGACAGCGGCAGCGACAGAGACGCCTACAGAGACGCTGACAGAGGCTGCGACGACGACTGAGACGCCGACTGAGGCAGATAGGGGTAGATATAGGCATAGAGAAGGCAGCAGACTTCTCCAATCGACAGCAGCAACGGCTGAGACGCCTACAGAGCCGCTGACAGAGGCTGCGATGCCGACTGAGATGCCGACTGAGGCAGAAAGGGATAGATATAGGCATAGAGAAGGCAGCAGACCCCCCAATCGGCAGCGGCAGCGACTGAGACACCTACAGAGACGCTGACAGAGGCTGCGACGCCGAATGAGGCAGATAGGGGTAGATATAGGCATAGAGAAGGCAGCAGTCCCCCAATCGACAGCGGCAACGACTGAGACGCCTACAGAGACGCTGACAGAGGCTGAGACGCCGAATGAGGCAGATAGGGGTAGATATAGGCATAGAGAAGGCAGCAGTCCCCCCAATCGACAGCGGCAACGACTGAGACGCCTACAGAGACGCTGACAGAGGCTGCGACGCCGACTGAGGCAGATAGGGGTAGATATAATCATAGAGAAGGCAGCAGACCCCCCAATCGATAGCGGCAACGACTGAGACTCCTACTGAGACGCTGACAGAGGCTGCGACGACGACTGAGACGCCGACTGAGGCAGATAGGGGTAGATATCGGCATAGAGAAGGCAGCAGACCCCCTAATCGACAGCGGCAGCGACTGAGACGCCTACAGAAACGCTGACAGGGGCTGCGACGCCGACGGAGGCAGATGATGGTGGATATAGGCATAGAGAAGGCAGCAGACACCCTAACAGACAGCGGCAGTGACTGGGACGCCTACAGAGACGCTGACAGAGGCTGCGACGCCGACTGAGACTCCGACTGATGCAGATAGGGGTAGATATAGGCATAGAGAAGGCAGCAGACCCTTAATCGACAGCGGCAGCGACTGAGACGCCTACAGATACGCTGACAGAGGCTGCGACGATGACTGAGACTCCGACTGATGGCGATAGGGGTAGATATAGGCATAGAGAAGGTAGCAGACCCTCAATCGACAGCGGCAACGACTGAGACGCCTGCAGAGACGCTGACAGAGGCTGCGACGCCGAATGAGGCAGATAGGGGTAGATATAGGCATAGAGGAGGCAGCAGACCCCCCAATCGACAGCGGCAGCGACTGAGACATCTACAGAAACGCTGACAGAGGCTGCGACGCCGACTGAGACGCCGATTGAGGCAGATTGGGGTAGATATAGGCATAGAGAAGGCAGCAGACTTCCCCCAATCGACAGCGGCAGCGACTGAGACGCCTACAGAAACGCTGACAGAGGCTGCGACGCCGACTGAGACGCCGACTGAGGCAGATAGGGGTGGATATAGGAATAGAGAAGGCAGCAGACCCCCAATCGACAGCGGCAGCGACTGAGACGCATACAGAGACGCTGACAGAGGCTGCAACGCCGACTGAGACGTCGACTGAGGAAGCTATGGGTAGATATAGGCATAGAGAAGGCAGCAGACCCCCCAATCGACAGCGACAGCGACTGAGACGCCTACAGAACCGCTGACCGAGGCTGCGACGCCGACAAAGGCAGATAGGGGTAGATATAGACACAGAGAAGGCAACAGACCTCCCCATTCGACAGCGGCAGCGACTGAGACGCCGACAGAAACGCTGACAGAGGCTGCGACGCCGACTGAGACGCCGACTGAGGCAGATAGGGGTAGATATAGGTATAGAGAAGGCAGCCGACCCTCAATCGACAGCGGCAGCGACTGAGACGCCAACAGAGACGCTGCCAGAGGCTGCGACGCCGAATGAGACACCGACTGAGGCAGATAGGGGTAGATATAGGCATAGAGAAGGCAGCAGACCCCCCAATCCACAGCGGCAGCGACTGAGACACCTACAGAAACGCTGACAGAGGCTGCGACGCCGACTGAGGCAGATAGTGGTGGATACAGGCATAGAGTAGGCAGCAGTCGCACCAATCGACAGCGGCAGTGATTCGGATGCCTACAGAGACGCTGACAGACGCTGCGACGCCGTCTGAGACGCCGACTGAGGCAGATATGGGTATATATAGGCATAGAGAAGGCAGGAGACGCCCCCAATCAACAGCAGCAACGGCTGAGACGCCTACAGAGACGCTGACAGAGGCTGCGCCGCCGACTGAGATGCCGACTGAGGCAGATAGGGATAGATATAGGTATAGAGAAGGCAGCAGACCCTCAATCGACAGCGGCAGCGACAGAGACGCCTACAGAGACGCTGACAGAGGCTGCGACGACGACTGAGACGCCGACTGAGGCAGATAGGGGTAGATATAGGCATAGAGAAGGCAGCAGACTTCTCCAATCGACAGCAGCAACGGCTGAGACGCCTACAGAGCCGCTGACAGAGGCTGCGATGCCGACTGAGATGCCGACTGAGGCAGAAAGGGATAGATATAGGCATAGAGAAGGCAGCAGACCCCCAATCGGCAGCGGCAGCGACTGAGACACCTACAGAGACGCTGACAGAGGCTGCGACGCCGAATGAGGCAGATAGGGGTAGATATAGGCATAGAGAAGGCAGCAGTCCCCCAATCGACAGCGGCAACGACTGAGACGCCTACAGAGACGCTGACAGAGGCTGAGACGCCGAATGAGGCAGATAGGGGTAGATATAGGCATAGAGAAGGCAGCAGTCCCCCCAATCGACAGCGGCAACGACTGAGACGCCTACAGAGACGCTGACAGAGGCTGCGACGCCGACTGAGGCAGATAGGGGTAGATATAATCATAGAGAAGGCAGCAGACCCCCCAATCGATAGCGGCAACGACTGAGACTCCTACTGAGACGCTGACAGAGGCTGCGACGACGACTGAGACGCCGACTGAGGCAGATAGGGGTAGATATCGGCATAGAGAAGGCAGCAGACCCCCTAATCGACAGCGGCAGCGACTGAGACGCCTACCGAAACGCTGACAGAGGCTGCGACGCCGACGGAGGCAGATGATGGTGGATATAGGCATAGAGAAGGCAGCAGACACCCTAACAGACAGCGGCAGTGACTGGGACGCCTACAGAGACGCTTACAGAGGCTGCGTCGACGACTGAGACTCCGCATGATGCAGATAGGGGTAGATATAGGCATAGAGAAGGCAGCAGACCCTTAATCGACAGCGGCAGCGACTGAGACGCCTACAGATACGCTGACAGAGGCTGCGACGATGACTGAGACTCCGACTGATGGCGATAGGGGTAGATATAGGCATAGAAAAGGCAGCAGACCCTCAATCGACAGCGGCAACGACTGAGACGCCTGCAGAGACGCTGACAGAGGCTGCGACGCCGAATGAGGCATATAGGGGTAGATATAGGCATAGAGGAGGCAGCAGACCCCCCAATCGACAGCTGCAACGACTGAGATGCCGACTGAGGCAGATAAGGGTAGATATAGGCATAGAGGAGGCAGCAGACCCCCCAATCGCCAGCGACAGCGACTGAGACACCTACAGAGACGCTGACAGAGGCGGCGACGTCGACTGAGACACCGACTGAGGCAGATAAGGGTAGATATAGGCATAGAGAAGGCAGCAGACTTCCCCCAATCGACAGCGGCAGCGACTGAGACGCCTACAGAGACGCTGACAGAGGCTGCGACGCCGACTGAGGCAGATAGGGGTGGATATAGGCATGGAGTAGGCAGCAGACACACCAATCGACAGCGGCAGTGACTGGGACGCCTACAGAAACGCTGACAGAGGCAGCGACGCCGACTGAGACTCCGACTGATGCAGATAGTGGTAGATATAGGCATAGAGAAGGCAGCAGACCCTCAATCGACAGCGGCAGCGACTCAGACGCCTTCAGAGACGCTGACAGAGGATGCGACGCCGACTGAGACGCCGACTTTGGCAGATATCGGTAGATATAGGCATAGAGAAAGCAGCAGACCCCCCCAATCAACAGCAGCAGCGACTGAGACACCTACAGAGACGCTGACAGAGGCTGACACCCCGATTGAGGCAGATAGGGGTAGATATAGGCATAGAGAAGGCAGCAGACTTCTCCCAATCGACAGCGGCAGCGACTGAGACGCCTACAGAGACGCTGACAGAGGCGGCGACGCCGACTGACACCCCGATTGAGGCAGATAGGGGTAGATATAGGCATAGAGAAGGCAGCAGACTTCCCCCAATCGACAGCAGCAGCGACTGAGACACCTACAGAGACGCTGACAGAGGCTGCGACGCCGGCTGAGGCAGATAGGGTTAGATATTGGCATAGAGAAAGCAGCAGACCCCCCAATCGACAGCAGCAGCGACTGCTACACCTACAGAGACGCTGACAGAGGCTGCGACGCCGGCTGAGGCAGATAGGGTTAGATATTGGCATAGAGAAAGCAGCAGACCCCCCAATCGACAGCGGCAGCGACTGAGACATCTACAGAAACGCTGACAGAGGCTGCGACGCCGACTGAGACGCCGACTGAGGCAGATAGGGGTAGATATAGGCATAGAGAAGGCAGCAGACCCCCCAATCGACAGCGCCAGCGACTGAGACGCCTACAGAGACGCTGACAGAGGCGGCGACGCCGACTGACACCCCGATTGAGGCAGATAGGGGTAGATATAGGCATAGAGAAGGCAGCAGACTTCCCCCAATCGACAGCGGCAGCGACTGAGACGCCTACAGAAACGCTGACAGAGGCTGCGACGCCGACTGAGACGCCGACTGAGGCAGATAGGGGTGGATATAGGAATAGAGAAGGCAGCAGACCCCCAATCGACAGCGGCAGCGACTGAGACGCATACAGAGACGCTGACAGAGGCTGCAACGCCGACTGAGACGTCGACTGAGGAAGCTATGGGTAGATATAGGCATAGAGAAGGCAGCAGACCCCCCAATCGACAGCGACAGCGACTGAGACGCCTACAGAAACGCTGACCGAGGCTGCGACGCCGACAAAGGCAGATAGGGGTAGATATAGACACAGAGAAGGCAACAGACCTCCCCATTCGACAGCGGCAGCGACTGAGACGCCTACAGAAACGCTGACAGAGGCTGCGACGCCGACTGAGACGCCGACTGAGGCAGATAGGGGTAGATATAGGTATAGAGAAGGCAGCCGACCCTCAATCGACAGCGGCAGCGACTGAGACGCCTACAGAGACGCTGACAGAGGCTGCGACGCCGACTGAGGCAGATAGGGGTAGATATAATCATAGAGAAGGCAGCAGACCCCCCAATCGACAGCGGCAACAACTGAGACTCCTACAGAGACGCTGACAGAGGCTGCGACGACAACTGAGACGCCGACTGAGGCAGATAGGGGTAGATATAGGCATAGAGAAGGCAGCAGACCCCCTAATCGACAGCGGCAGCGACTGAGACGCCTACAGAAACGCTGACAGGGGCTGCGACGCCGACGGAGGCAGATAATAGTGGATATAGGCATAGAGAAGGCAGCAGACACCCTAACAGACAGCGGCAGTGACTGGGACGCCTACAGAGACGCTGACAGAGGCTGCGACGCCGACTGAGACTCCGACTGATGCAGATAGGGGTAGATATAGGCATAGAGAAGGCAGCAGACCTTCAATGGACAGCGGCAGCGACTGAGACGCCTACAGATACGCTGACAGAGGCTGCGACGCCGACTGAGACTCCGACTGACGCAGATAGGGGTAGATATAGGCATAGAGAAGGCAGCAGACCCTCAATCGACAGCGGCAACGACTGAGACGCCTGCAGAGACGCTGACAGAGGCTGCGACGCCGAATGAGGCAGATAGGGGTAGATATAGGCATAGAGAAGGCAGCAGTCCCCCCAATCGACAGCGGCAACGACTGAGACGCCTACAGAGACGCTGACAGAGGCTGCGACGCCGGATGAGGCAGATAGGGGTAGATATAGGCATAGAGAAGGCAGCAAGCCCCCCTATCGACAGCGGCAACGACTGAGACGCCTACAGAGACGCTGACAGAGGCTGCGACGCCGACTGAGGCAGATAGGGGTAGATATAATCATAGAGAAGGCAGCAGAGCCCCCAATCGACAGCGACTACGACTGAGACTCCTACAGAGACGCTGACAGAGGCTGCGACGACGACTGAGACGCCGACTGAGGCAGATAGGGTTAGATATAGGCATAGAGAAGGCAGCAGACCCTCCAATCGACAGCGACAGCGACTGAGACGCCTTCATTGACGCTGACAGCGGCTGCGACGCCGACTGAGGCAGATAAGGGTAGATATAGGAATAGAGAAGGCAGCAAACACCCCAATCGACAGCTGCAACGACTGAGATGCCGACTGACGTAGATATAGGCATAGAGGAGGCAGCAGACCCCCCAATCGCCAGCGACAGCAATTGAGACGCCTTCAGAGACGCTGATAGAGGCTGCGACGCCGACTGAGACGCCGACTGAGGCAGATAGGGGTAGATATGGGCATAGAGAAGGCAGCAGACCCCCCAATCGACTGCGGCAACGACTGAGACGCATACAGAGACGCTGACAGAGGCTACGACGCCGACTGAGGCAGATAGGGGTAGATATAGGCATCGAGAAGGCAGCAGACCCCCCAATCGACAGCGGCAGCGACTGAGACGCATACAGAGACGCTGACAGAGGCTGCGACGCCGACTGAGACGTCGACTGAGGAAGATAGGGGTAGATATAGGCATAGAGAATGCAGCAGACCCCCCCAATCGACAGCGACAGTGATTGAGACGCTTACAGAGACGCTGACCGTGGCTGCGACGCCGACTAAGGCAGATAGGGGTTGATATAGACACAGAGAAGGCATGTTGGGGTATTGAACTTGTTTGACGGGGGTCGTCCTGTCGCGGTTTGCTGGGCGCGCAGCTGTAAACTTTAAAGCCCTAACGTTTTAATTAAAACCAAAGACACTTTTCACTTTAAGATTAAAATCACAAGAAGATTTATTCTTACGAAAACTAGATCTTATATACTATTTCTTTACATCTATCTCAGTCTGTGAACTGACCTTTCTGGTGTTCCAGTTCCGCACCTGCTAATTGTTGTCAGTTGGTCAAGCCAACTGACCTACTTCAAAAGTGGCGACGGTGCATTACGCTGCCCTCGTCGACTCGACTGCGGAACTGTTATACCCTAAAGTTTACATAGTAATATTTCACAAACCATTTTAGCTTAAAATTCTTAGACCCTAAAAGTATGTCTTATTGTTAAACAATTTTAGCACATGCTAATCCAACAGATTGTGGCATCTATTAGGAGTCGATGCTAAGAGTCAACTACACGTAGGTAGCTGGTTCTAACTCACAACAGGCAGCAGTCCCCCCATTCGACAGCGGCAGCGGCTGACACGCCTAAAGATACGCTTAGCGAGCCGTATAGGCGTAAGCACCAAGGAGTATGGGCCGAAGACACCACTGGTGGTGCCGCACTTTGGGTGTGCGGAACCAAGCCTATACAACTAAGCAACATAGAGAGAAGCGATTGCTACGTCAGAGCGACCATTGGAGGGACCACGGTGTACAGTTGCTACATGCCGCCGAGCCTAACTGCGGACGAGTGCGAGTCTGTGGTAGACACACTTGCTCTGGACGCGCAAGGCAGGAACCCCGTAGTGATTGCCGGCGACTTCAACGCATGGGCAACTGAATGTTGTTGCGCCCGAACCACACCGAGAGGTCATATCCACATGGACGCGTTTGCGGCTCTTGACGTAGTCGTCATGAACGCTGGAGAGGCGTCTTTTGTGAGAGGAGAAGCCACAGCTGTGATCGACCTTACGTTCCTCAGCAGCGGTTTAGTCAGAGGAGCCCGGTGGATTGTGAGTTCCGCGTACACCCACAGCGACCACAATGCCATTTGCTTTGACTTGGAAAGGAACAAACAACGGCGGAGGACAGGCCCGTGGCCGAAAGGCTGGAGAGCGGACGCCCTCGAAGACGGCGCACTCGAAGTCAAGTTGGAGGACTTTCAGCTGCAAGGCAGTGCGGCGGAAATGACGAACCAGCTAGCGAGCCAGCTAGAGAGCGCCTGCGATGCGGCGATGCCCAGGCGGGCCTATGGTGAAAACTATAAATCCTTTTATTGGTGGACGGACGAGATCGCCGGCCTACGCAAGGAATGCCACGCAGCAAGACGAAGGCACCAGCGTGCAATAGGCAACCCAGACTGCCTGCAATTGCGCCAGTTGTACAAAGAGGCTAAAAGAAGGCTGAAGACGGCCATAAAGGCGAGCAAGCGCAGGAGTTTCACCGAGCTATGTGCACAGGTTGAAGACAACCCGTGGGGTACGGCATATAGGCTCGTGATGAAAAAGCTCCCCTGCTACAGGCAGCCAGCCCCAAGCTGCCCAAACTTGCTCAAACGCATTGTGGGAGGGCTCTTCCCAGTGCAAAATTATGTGCCTGATCAGTTCTCTCCCGAGCTGGGCGAAGAAGTACTCAGTGTAATGACAGAAGAGGTGTTGCGGGCGGTTGGAAAATTTGGGGACCAGAAGGCACCTGGCCCAGATGGAATTCCCAACCGAGTGCTGAAAACCGCAGCTGCACTACACCCAGAAACACTGAGGTCACTTTACGACGCCTGTCTTAGGGAAGGAGTCTTCCCGAAACGGTGGAAAAGGCAGCGATTGGTATTGATACCTAAAGCCGATAAGCCAGCAGAGGACCCATCGGCCTACCGTCCCCAGTGCATGTTGGACACAGCAGGGAAGGTCCTGGAGCGGATTATATACGACCGGATCGACGAGGCGATAGTGGATGCTGGAGGACTGGCGAGGCGCCAATATGGCTTCCGAAAGGCCAGATCCACCGTGGACGCCATTGACGAACTCGTCCAAATGGCAAAGGAGGCGATTCAGGGCCAGAGATAGAAGGGGGGTGCCAAGAGGTATTGCCTCGTGGTCACTCTCGACGTCAAGAACGCTTTTAACTCGGCAAGCTGGGCGCACATAGCAGAAGCGCTGGCAGAGTTCAAAGTTCCCATTTACCTAAGGCGAATCATCACTAGTTATTTTAGCGACAGGATGCCATTATACGAGCCCTATAGAGGTGTAGAAACGTACAAGATCACCGGAGGAGTTCCCCAGGGGTCTGTACTGGGACCACTTCTCTGTAACGTTATGTACGATGGCATTCTCCGCATACGGGTGCCCGATTACATTAAAATAATCGGATATGCGGACGACATAGCGCTAGTGATCACGGCAAAACACCTGGAGGAGGTAATAGCAGAGGCCAATCACACTGTGGCCACTGTTGGAAGATGGCTGGCGGATGTTGGACTGAAGCTGGCAGAGCACAGAACGGAGGCTATCCTTGTGTCAGGTCGAAAGGTACAGGAGGTGGTGGAGATAAGGGTTGGTGACTGCACCATTACCACGACCCCACATCTCAAATACCTAGGCGTCTGGATTGACGCAAGACTGACGTTCAAGGAGCACTTTCGGCGATTAGGTGAGAAGGCAGCGCGGACCTGTTCCCAGCTCTGCCGGATAATGCCAAACCTCGGAGGGCCACGGCACTGGAAAAGACGCCTCATCTCAGGGGTCGTCAAATCCATACTCCTGTATGGAGCGCCCATATGGGCTGAGAAGTCGAGCGTAAAGGCCTACGTTCGCACCATAGTAGCGGCGTATAGGAGATGTGCGCTCCGCACAATCTCAACACACCGTACTGTGTCTGCAGACGCCGCGTTGGTGATAGCCGGTATTATCCCGCTGGACCTGCTGGCCAAGGAGGCGTGGAGCCTATACTACGGCGAGAGTACGCACGAGCTGAGTGCGGAAGATCGCGTAGCAGGCATTAGGCAAATCGCCATACAGGAGTGGCAAGCCCGATGGGATGCATCCGAAAAGGGCCGTTGGACGAGGAGATTGATCCCTGATCTCCAATGCTGGATGGATAGGTCGCATGGCGAGGTGAACTATCACGTCACACAGCTGCTGACCGGCCACGGAGGTTTCCGGGCGTACCTACACAGATTCCGGCTGGAGGAATACCCCTGCTGCGACAATTGTGGAGGCACGGAGCCCGAGGATGTGGAACATGTTCTTTTTTCATGTCCACGATACAGCGGTGCCAGAGCGGTACTGCAAAGAGTCTGCGGAGAACCTGTGACACCGGACAACCTCGTGCACTATATGCTCGAGTGCCCGGAGAAATGGGACGTAGTGTGTGAAACCTCGGCCGCAATTATGCGAGACCTCCGCCACTTGGAGTGGCGGCGACGTTCAGGGAATCAATAGGAGGGGTCCGTTGACCAATCCACTGCCAGACGAAGTATTGCTTAACGGCTATGTACCGTCTGGAAGGCACCTGAGGAGGTGGTTTTAGTGGGTAAGAGCCCCACACTACTGGTGCGAGAGCGCCCAGTGTCTGTTTGCAGATTTCCACCTCCGAACCAATAAAAAAAAAAAAAAAAAGGCTGCGACGCCGACTGAGATGCCGACTGAGACAGATAGGGGTAGATATTGGCATAGAGAAGGCAGCAGACCCCCCCCAATCGACAGAGGCCGCGACTGAGACGCCTACAGAGACGTTGGCAGAGGCTGCGAAGCCGACTGTGACCCCGATTGAGGCAGATAAGGGTAGCTGTAGGCATAGAAAAGAGACCAGACCCTCCAATCGACAGCGGAAACAACTGAGACGCTTACAGAGACGCTGATAGAGGCTGCGACGCCGACTGAGGCAGATATAGGCATAGAGAAGGCAGCAGACATCCCAATCGACAGCGGCAGCGACTAAGACGCCTACAGAGACGCTGACAGAGGCTGCGACGCCGACTGAGGCAGATAGGGGTAGTGTAATGATTAGACGGTGTTTTTAAGTTCATGGTTTAAAATGCTACTTTATTGATCGAACATTAATCATTAACAGTCGACTATTAACTATTAACTCTCGACTATCTACTGTGTTACAATTACAATGTTGGACTTATATTTATACTTAAAATAGTTGAGTCGTCGATGACATCACTGTTCGATGACTCAAGAGGTATCGATGGATAAGGGTCAGTTATTTGAGACGTATGTGTGCTGGCTCATATTTCACGGTCGTTGACCGGAGCCTTGAATGTTGGTGTCTCTTATCGGGACCACTTTGGAATGTTGCACACTTTGCAATTGTTAATTGATTTTAGGTCATTAGATTCATATGTCTGTTAGTTCAATGACCGTTATCCATGACTCCTCCCCTTTTTGGGAAAAGAAAAAAAAACTTTCTTTTTTTCCTTTTATATGTATGTATATATTTATATGTATATGTATATATTATTTTTAACTTATAACAATTACATGATTGGATAAATTATATTTTGAAATAAGGGTTGTAATATATGAAGTTATTGGCATCGTGTGGGATGCTGGAATATAGAGCTATCGGCCGATAGTTATTATGTAAAAAAAAAAATTAATTATATATAGGTATATTTATTTATATTTTAATATCTATTATTTCTTATGCTAGTTTTAGTCTATTTTTGTGCACAACAATTGATTTAGATTTTGTGTCAATTTAGCAATTTCCAAAATGGTCAGTCTCAATCACCTTGTATGGACCTTTAAAAATACTATCTAATTTGTGATTGGTTTCATCTTTTAGGTATACCATATCGTTTGGCCGACTATTTTGTGGATTTACACTCTTGTCATAAATGTGTTTTGTCTTTATTTTAGCCTTTTCTAGCATTTCTGATGCTCTTTTCTGAGCTACTTGCAGTTTGAATTGGAGTTCCTTTTTGTAGTCGTCAAAGTTGTATACCGGATTTATTTTTCCATTTAGTATAAAGTCGTATGGAACTGGGGCTTTTCCGAATACTAATTCGAAAGGTGTGTAACCATGAGTTGTTGATGGTGTCGTGTTGTAACAATACGTGAAATATTTGAGCCAATGGTCCCAGTCTAATTTGTTAGTTGAAATGTATGATCTTATGTACTCGTTAAATGTTTTATGGGATCGTTCTACTGTACCTAAAGTTTGATGGTGATAAGGGGTGGATGTTTTTCTTTCTATTTGTAAAAGCTTGCATATTTGGTCAAATATTTGGTTTTTATATTCGGTACCCATGTCTGTTAATATTTGTTTTATGGGTCCGTAAATTAAAATAAGGTTCTCTACTATTGCTTTTGCAACTATATTAGCGGACTTAGCTGGGATGGGTACTGTAATGAGAAATTTAGTTAAATCACATATTATTGTGAGCGCGTATTCGTTAGAATTAAATGACTTTGGTAATGGGCCTACAGTGTCTATTTGTACACATTCAAAAGCTCTTGCTGGTGTTGGTGTTTTTATTAAAGGTTCTAGGTGATTAGTACTGGTTTTGTTTTGTTTACATTTTTGGCAGTTTTTGACATAAGACTTCACGTCTGAAGCCATGTTTTTCCAAACATAATGTCGTTGTAGTTATGATAAGAATCGTGTGACTCCTGGGTGGCCTCCAAAAACAGGGTCATCATGATATTTTTGTAGTATTTCAAGTTTTTGCGTGGGTGAAGTGATTTCAATAAGCTTTGGTGTTATAGCTATTGTTATTTCTTTCAATTGTTCATTGCCTTTCTTTTTAAATTCCTCTATGTCGATAAATAAATTATCATTGATTGCAATCCTTATACTCTTAAAGTTTGTTTTGCCAACTATATTTTCAAGTTTGGGAAATAATTGCGCTAGTTCAATTTTCCCATAAGCAATAAAATCTTTAGAGTTTAATTTAAATATGTTCTTTTTTCCATGGAACAAAACTAAATGTGAGGAATTTTGTAATGTTTTATTGTGCACATTTGTGGTTAATTTTAGGCATGGTAATTTTTTCACTTCTTGTAACGTAATCGTGTTATATACTTGTTGTTTTAAGGTTTCTTTGGCTTCAATAATGTTCTTATTAGTTTGGAAATGAGTATGTTTTGATTTTGATCTAGTAATCATCTGTATGATAGCAAAGTTTTCTTCCCTAAGCTGCTTGATTTGCCCAAAATCAATGCGCGATAAAGCATCTGCACCGCATTTATCTTTTCCTTTAATGTATTCAATTTCGAAATCAAATTCTTCCAAATCTAGCCTCATTCTTGTTAACTTTGAGGAAGGGTTCTTCATAGCAAATAGGTATGTAAGTGGTTTATGATCACTTTTTATTAAAAATTTTGTTCCATAAATGTTTGGTTTGAAGAAATTTATTGCCCAGTGTATAGCGGTAAGTTCTTGTTCTATGACCGATTTATTACTCTCCCCTTTAGTAAAGGTTCGAGAGGCGAACGCTATTGGCAATTGTTTACCATTGTGGTTCTGACTTAGAACTGCGCCACATGCAATTTTGCTTGCATCTGTAGTAATGCAAAAAGGTTTTTTGAAATCAGGGTATTGCAATATTTTTGGGGATAGCAGACAACTTTTAAAATATTGAAATGCCTTTTCGCATTCAGGTGTCCATTCGAACTGGGATTTTTTCCTTGTTAATTTTTTTATGTGTACTGCATGATTTGCGAAATTTGGTATGAATCTTCTATAATAGTTTACAAATGCTACGAACCGCTTACATTCATCGGCGTTCGTTGGTTTTGGGTATGACAAAATCTTGTCGTATTTAGATTCATCTGGAAGAATGCCTTGGTCTGTGCATTTATGTCCTAGGAAGGTGACTTGTGAATCGTAGAATTTACACTTGTCCGGATGCAACTTAATATTTGTTTTCCTGCAGATCTCGAAAACTGATTTTAAATTTGCTAACATATGTTTTTCGGAGCATCCAATGACTATGAGGTCGTCCATATATATAAAAGTTTTCCCCGGTCCTAGTCCAGAAAATGCAATATTCATCATCCTTTGAAAGGAGTTTGGGGCTATTTTTAATCCAAAAGGTAATCTTTTGAATCTAAAGGATCCTTGTTCGGTTGAGAATGATATAACGTTTCTTGAATTTTCCTCAAGCTCTATTTGATGAAAACCTGAAATCAAATCCAAACACGAAAAATACTTCGCACGACCTAACTGGTCAAGGATATCGTCAATTCTAGGCAATGGGTACTTGTCTGATGCTAATTTTTTATTGACTTGTCTATAGTCTATTACAAGTCTCCATTTTTTTCCGAGGAATTTGGCAAGGATTTTTTCGGGACTAAAAGTATAGGGCTATTATACTCTGAGACTGACGGTTCAATGATATCATCTCTAAGCTGTTTTTCTATTTGTTTATTTATTTCGGCTTTATGAGTATGAGGAGTCCTATAGTTTTTTATGTAAACCGGATTATTTTCGTTTAAGTGTAATTTCTGTTAATAAAAATTGTTGTATGTACACGCATCGCTTTCTAAAGCAAATACGTCTGTGTAGTTTGAAGCGAGTTGAACTAGTTTTTCTCTATGAAGTATTGGGCAGTTGTTTGCTAATTTATTCAAAATTTTGGTTTGTCGTTCTTGATTGTTATTTTGTTTATCTATTTTAACAATGTAATAGTCATCAAGGCTTTCTGTTCTTATTGTGTTTTGCTGCAAAAAAAGGTTGTTATCCGTTGTATTAATAATTCGAACATATGGGTGTATTAACGATTGTATTTGCTATGAAAACATCATCTTCAAGTTCCTGATTGGGTATTAAGAGGTCATTTTCCGTTCTTGTTATGTCGATTTTTCTAATGACCTCCGCTCTTGCTGGGAGTGAGAGTATTTTCCCCTGATGTGAATCCAATATTTCGATTTCTAGTAGTTCAATATTTAAACAGTTTGGCCTAATAATGAGCCAACTTGGACCAGAATTTTGGTAGTCTAATACACAATTATAATTTTTTATGAAATCATAGCCTATTATACCATCACAAGGTAGCGGGAAACAATCATCCACTATGTGGAAATTATGAGATATTGTTAAATTATTTATGTATAGACTTGCTTGTGTGACACCGAGTGTTTTTATTGTACCACTGCCTATACCTCTGAGGTTGAATATTTGATTTATATTTATTATATCTGATCCTGTATCTAAAAGAAATGTAGAGGTGGACTGACTTAAGGATGATTTTATTCTGATGTAATTGTTTAAACAGAGGTTTACATTTAAAATTCTGTGCTCATTTAATTCGATACATTCCCCAGTTGGGCGGACTGGGGGACATCCCCGTTTTCCGACGCCTGTGTATACCTAACGTTTCCATTATTATGTCTGCGTCCTCTATAATTATTGTTGTGTCCATAATTTCTATTTCTATTATTGTTGTCTCTGTTATCAGAGTGAGAGTCGTTACGCCGTGTATTATAATTCCGGTTCGAAGAGCTTCTTTGTCCACGATATGATCTGTTTCCACGACCCCTATATCTTTCGTTGGAATTTCGAAATTTGTTGATGTAATTTACTTGAAAAGTTCCTGAACTTTCCGAACTTAACTCAAGAAATTTTGTAATAGCGTCTCCTACTGTTGGGAACTGACCTGCCTCATTAGCAATTTTACCTCTTCAGATTTCGCATTTGTTTTTATTGTTTTCACTGCATGTTGAGTGGAGTAGCTTTTTGCTAGTGCAGGCGTCAAACCGTCTGCAATAAATGATTGCTCCAATTGAAATGATAAAGTTTCAATTTCTTTGGCAAAATCACTGTCGCTTTTATAATGCTGCTTTACGGTATTAAGTCTGGCTGAAATACTCTGTGGAGATTCGTATTTCACGTTTGCAAGTAATTTGCTTTTGATTGCTTGAATAGTACTCTCGTTTGTTATCAATGTACTTGCTGAGTGAGTTAATTTCGTTTTTCTTAATGAAATTGCTATGTTTTCATGGGTTTCTTTTATGGTTTCCAATAAATCAATGGCGTTTATGAATTTATTTAAATTTTCAATTTTGCCATCAAAATCTGGAAGCAATTTCGTTGCAGTGTTAATGAACTCGATAGGTGTCATATTGCTGAGATTGTTTATTTCGTTTTGTTCTTTTAATGAGTCAGTATCTGTGTCTTCTAATGAGTCAGTATCTGTGTCAGAGCTTTCGCTGCAAAGTAATGAATGAATAGTCAGGTCAAGTAATTTTGTTATACTTGTTACTTGTGGTGTACTTCTTGTGGTACTTGTAATTTATTAAAAAGTACTTTCAGTCTATTTTTAATGGAAGTGAAATAATTTTCGAATTCTAGCTTATGGTCTGTGCTAAGTACCGGGTAAATTGTCCTACCTAAATTGGCAATTGTATTATGCTGACATGCAAGAATACCAATATGTTTTAGTTGAGTAATTTTGGATGGTAGGGGTTTTTTATTTAAACATTTGTACGATTTGTCAAAAGTGATCTTTATTTCATGCAATTTTCTCAAAACTTTGTCCCATGTGATTGGTGAGGACATACTAAATGGACCATACGTAATTAGGAAATTGCAACATTGATAAATTTACATGTTTTAATAAAAAGCTTAATTTTGTCTATTTGTTTATATTATTTTCTTGTCATTTGTGTGTTGTTGCTTGCACGGTGTTTTTAATGTGAATACTTAGTTGTAACTATTAGTTTTATATTGTGAAATTGAATTTAATAATATTGCTTATCTTATATGATGATGATTTTTGTTGTCCTTTACGAAGCTGCAATTCTTCTCCAGATAGTTTTTCAGATAGTTTAGATCCTGACCGCTGGTGTTTCCACACGTTGTATCCTTCGTTTTAAATAGTTTTTGAGTGCCGAATGTATTGCCATTATTAGCACCAAGGCTCCGATTAAACACATAATTTCCCAAGGTATTGTTTTGATGTTTTGATTGTCACTTTTCTCTTGGTATTTGTCTATATATTTTACAACTTCTGTATTCTTCTGTTGCACTTCTTTTCCCACTTCATAGCCAGAAATTGCTATCATCACTATAGTTATTGCTTTTTTCCACCAACCCATGGTGTTGATTAAAGTTTTTTCATGGATATTTCTATGCTTTATCTTTTTTTAAATTTTTCCCACTATTGTTTTTTTTTTATGCTTAGCAGTTCATTTTCAGCAATTGTCTATTGTAAGCAAATATTCACTGAAGTTACACTTTTTGTTATTAAAAAAAATTATTTATTTTTAAAATTTATTTATTTTTAGCGTCACTTATGCCACGGTCGCCATATAATGATTAGACGGAGTTTTTAAGTTCATGGTTTAAAATGTTACTTTATTGATCGAACATTAATCATTAACAGTCGACTATTAACTATTGACTCTCGACTATCTACTGTGTTACAATTACAATGTTGGACTTATATTTATACTTAAAATAGTTGAGTCGTCGATGACATCACTGTTCGATGAGTCAAGAGGTATCGATGGATAAGGGTCAGTTATTTGAGACGTATGTGTGCTGGCTCACATTTCACGGTCGTTGACCGTCGCCTTGAATGTTGGTGTCTCATATCGGCACCACTTTGGAATGTTGCACACTTTGCAATTGTTAATTGATTTTAGGTCATTAGATTCATATGTCTGTTAGTTCAATGACCGTTATCCAGTAAAAAGTTACAGTATTTCAACGTGGCAAACTTTGATGGTTATATTACGCACAGTATAAAAGTTAGTAAATTTTGAAGTTGCATCAGTGTTTCATTTTTTACTCAAATGTAGCAATGTTACACCGATATCTCAAATTGACAATAGTACTTTATTGTCACAAAATTTCAAGGTCTAA
This sequence comes from Clusia tigrina, assembly GCA_920105625.2. NCBI lineage: Eukaryota > Metazoa > Arthropoda > Insecta > Diptera > Clusiidae > Clusia > Clusia tigrina. The sequence continues at coordinate 124,306 of CAKKTE020000077.1, forward strand.
TGACGCTCCAGTAAAAAGTTACAGGATTTCAATGTTGCAAACTTTGATAGTTATATTACGCACAGTAAAAGAGTTACTGAATTTTGAAGTTGCATCAGTGTTTCATTTTTTACTCGAAGGTAGTACTGTTATACCGATATTTCAAATTGATAATAGTACTTTTTTGTCACAAATTTTCAAGGTCTTATGACGCTCCCGTAAAAATTTACAGCATTTCAATATTGCAAACTTTGATAGTTATATTACTCACAGTATAAAAGTTAGTGAATTTTGAAATTGCATCAGTGTTTCATTTTTCATTCAAAGGTAGCACTGTTATACTGATGTCTCAAATTGACAACAGTACATTATTGTCACAAAATTTCAAGGTTTTATGTCGTACCAGTAAAAAGTTACAGCATTTCCACGTGGCAAACTTTGATAGTTATATTACGCACAGTATAAAAGTTACTGAATTTTGAAGTTGCATCAATGTTTCATTTTTTACTCAAAGGTAGCGCTGTTATAACAATATCTCAAACTGACAAAAGTGCTTTATTGTCACAAAATTTCAAATTCTAATGAGGCTTCAGTAAAAAGTTACATCATTTCAACGTGGCAAACTTTGATAGTTATATTACGCTCAGTATAAAAGTTAGTGAATTTTGAAGTTGCATCAGAGTTTCATTTTTTACTCAAAGGTAGCACTGTTATACCGATATTGCAAATGGACAACAGTACTTTATTGTCACAAAATTTCATTTCATATGACGCTCCAGTAAAAATTTACAGCATTTCAATATTGCAAACTTTGATAGTTATATTACGCACAGTATAAAAGTTAGTGAATTTTGAAGTTGCATCAGTGTTTCATTTTTCACTCAAAGGTAGCACTGTTATAGTGATATCTCAAACTGACAATACTACATTATTGTCACAAAATTTCAAGGTTTTATGAAGCACCAGTAAAAAGTTACAGCATTTCAACGTGGCAAACTTTGATAGTTATATTAAGCACAATATAAAAGTTACTGAATTTTGAAGTTGCATCAGTGTTTCATTTTTTACTCAAAGGTAGCACTGTTATACCGGTATCTCAAATTGACAATAGTACTTTATTGTCACAAAATTTCAAGGTCTTATGACGCACCAGTAAAAAGTAACAGTATTTCAACGTGGCAAACTTTGATGGTTATATTACGCTCGGTTTAAAAGTTAGTGCAATTTGAAGTTGCATCAGTGTTTCATTTTGTACTCAAAGGTAGCACTGTTATACCGGTATCTCAAATTGACAATAGTACTTTATTGTCACAAAATTTCTAGGTCTTATGACGCACTAGTAAAAAGTTACAGTATTTCAACGTGGCAAACTTTGATAGTTATATTACGCACAGTATAAAAGTTTGTAAATTTTGAAGTTGCATCAGTGTTTCATTTTTTACTCAAATGCAGCAATGTTACACCGATATCTCAAATTGACAATAGTACTTTATTGTCACAAAATTTCAAGGTCTTATGAGGCTGCAGTAAAAAGTTACAGGATTTCAATATTGCAAACTTTGATAGTTATATTACGCACAGTAAAAGAGTTACTGAATTTTGAAGTTGCATCAGTGTTTCATTTTTTACTCGAAGGTAGTACTGTTATACCGATATTTCAAATTGATAATAGTACTTTTTTGTCACAAAATTTCAAGGTCTTATGACGCTCCCGTAAAAATTTACAGCATTTGAATATTGCAAACTTTGATAGTTATATTACTCACAGTATAAAAGTTACTGAATTTTGAAATAGCATCAGTGTTTCATTTTTCATTCAAAGATAGCACTGTTATACTGATGTCTCAAATTGACAACAGTACATTATTGTCACAAAATTTCAAGGTTTTATGCCGTACCAGTAAAAAGTTACAGCATTTCAACGTGGCAAACTTTGATAGTTATATTACGCACAGTATAAAAGTTACTGAATTTTGAAGTTGCATCAATGTTTCATTTTTTACTCAAAGGTAGCGCTGTTATAACAATATCTCAAATTGACAATAGTGCTTTATTGTCACAAAATTTCAAATTCTTATGACGCCCCATTAAAAATTTACAGCATTTCAATGTTGCAAATTTTGATAGTTATATTACGCTCAGTGTAAAAGTTAGTGAATTTTGAAGTTGCGTCAGTGTTTCATTTTTTACTCAAAGGTAGCACTGTTAAACCGATATATCAAATTGACAATAGTACATTATTGTCACAAAATTTCAAGGTCTTATGACGCTCCAGTAAAAATTTACAGCATTTTAATGTTGCAAACTTTGATAGTTATATTACGCACAGTATAAAAGTTACCGAAATTTGAATTTGCATCAGTGTTTCGTTTTTTACTCAAAGGTAGCACTGTTAAACCGATATCTCAAATTGAAAATAGTACTTTATTGTCACATAATTTCAAGGTCTTATGACGCTCTAGTAAAAAGTTACAGCATTTCTACTTGGCAAACTTGAATCTGTATTTCATTTTTTACTCAAAGGTAGCACTGTTATACCGATATCTCAAATGGACAAAAGTACTTTATTGTCACAAAATTTCAAGGTCTTATGACACTCCAGTAAAAATTTACAGCCTTTCAATGTTGCAAACTTTGATAGTTATATTACACAGTATAAAAGTTAGTGAAATTTTAAGTTGCATCAGTGTTTAATTTTTTAATCAAAGGTAGCACTGTTATACCGATATTGCAAATGGACAACAGTACTTTATTGTCACAAAATTTCATTTCATATGACGCTCCATTAAAAATTGACAGCATTTCAATATTGCAAACTTTGATAGTTATATTACGCACAGTATAAAAGTTAGTGAATTTTGAAGTTGCATCAGTATTTCATTTTTCACTCAAAGGTAGCGCTGTTATAGTGATACCTCAAACTGACAATAGTACATTATTGTCACAAAATTTCAAGGTTTTATGAAGCACCAGTAAAAAGTTACAGCATTTCAACGTGGCAAACTTTGAAAGTTATATTACGCACAATATAAAAGTTACTAAATTTTGAAGTTGCATCAGTGTTTCATTTTTTACTCAAAGGTAGCGCTGTTATACCGGTATCTCAAATTGACAATAGTACTTTATTGTCACAAAATTTCAAGGTCTTATGACGCACCAGTAAAAAGTTACAGTATTTCAACGTGGCAAACTTTTATGGTTATACTACGCTTGGTTTAAAAATTAGTGAATTTTGAAGTTGCATCAGTGTTTCATTTTGTACTCAAAGGTAGCACTGTTATACCGGTATCTCAAATTGACAATTGTACTTTATTGTCACAAAATTTCAAGGTCTTATGACGCACCAGTAAAAAGTTACAGTATTTCAACGTGGCAAACTTTGATAGTTATATTACGCACAGTATAAAAGTTTGTAAATTTTGAAGTTGCTTCAGTGTTTCATTTTTTACTCAAATGTAGCAATGTTATACCGATATCTCAAATTGACAATAGTACTTTATTGTCACAAAATTTCAAGGTCTTATGACGCTCCAGTAAAAAGTTACAGGATTTCAATATTGCAAACTTTGATAGTTAAATTACGCACAGTAAAAGAGTTACTGAATTTTGAAGTTGCATCAGTGTTTCATTTTTTACTCGAAGGTAGTACTGTTATACCGATATTTCACATTGATAATAGTACTTTTTGTCACAAAATTTCAAGGTCTTATGACGCACTAGAAAAATGTTACAGCATTTCAATATTGCAAACTTTGATAGTTATATTACGCACAGTATAAAAGTTACTGAAATTTGAAGTTGCATCAATGTTTCATTTTTTACTCAAAGGTAGCGCTGTTATAACAATATCTCAAATTGACAATAGTGCTTTATTGTCACAAAATTTCAAATTCTTATGAGGCTCCAGTAAAAAGTTACATCATTTCAACGTGGCAAACTTTGATATTTATATTACGCTCAATATAAAAGTTAGTGAATTTTGAAGTTGCAACAGTCTTCCATTTTTTCACAAAGAATGTAGCACTGTTATACCGATATCTCAAATTGGCAATAGTACTTTATTGTCACAAAATTTCAAGGTCTTATGACGCACCAGTAAAAAGTTACAGCATTTCAACGTGGCAAACTTTGATAGTTATATTACGCTCAGTATAAAAGTTAGTGAATTTTGAAGTTGCATCAGTGTTTCATTTTTTACTCAAAGGTAGCGTTGTTATAGCAATTTCTCAAATTGACAATAGTACATTATTGTCACAAAATTTCAAATTCTTATGACGCTCCACTAAAAAGTTACATCATTTCAACGTGGCAAACTTTAATAGTTATATTACGCTCAGTATAAAATTAAGTGAATTTTGAAGTTGCATCAGTGTTTCATTTTTTACACAAAGATAGCACTGTTATACCGATATCTCAAATTGACAGTAGTACTTTATTGTCACAAAATTTCAAGGTCTTATGACGCTTCAGTAAAAAGTTACAGGATTTCAATGTTGCAAACTTTGATAGTTATATTACGCACAGTATAAAAGTTAGTGAATTTTGAAGTTGCATCAGTGTTTAATTTTTTACTCAAAGGTAGCACTGTTATACCGATATCTCAAATTGACAATAGTACTTTATTGTCACAAGATTTTAAGGTATTATGACGCTTCAGTAAAAAACTACAGCATTTTTCCGTGGCAAACTTTGATAGTTATATTACGCACAGTATAAAAGTTACTGAATTTTGAAGTTGCATCAGGTTTCGTTTTTTACTCAAAGGTAGCACTGTTATACCGATATCTCAAATTGACAATATTACTTTATTGTCACAAAATTTCAAGTTCTTATGACGCCCCATTAAAAATTTACAGCATTTCAATGTTGCAAATTTTGATAGTTATATTACGCTCAGTGTAAAAGTTAGTGAATTTTGAAGTTGCGTCAGTGTTTCATTTTTTACTCAAAGGTAGCACTGTTAAACCGATATATCAAATTGACAATAGTACATTATTGTCACAAAATTTCAAGATCTTATGACGCTCCAGTAAAAATTTACAGCATTTTAATGTTGCAAACTTTGATAGTTATATTACGCACAATATAAAAGTTAGTGAATTTTGAAGTTGCATCAGTGTTTCATTTTTTACTCAAAGGTAGCACTGTTATACGGATATCTCAAATTGACAATAGTACTTTATTGTTCCAAATTTCAAGGTTTTATAAGGCACCAGTAAAAAACTACCGCATTTTAACGTGGCAAACTTTGATAGTTAGATTACGCACAGTATAAAAGTTACCGAAATTTGAATTTGCATCAGTGTTTCGTTTTTTACTCAAAGGTAGCACTGTTATACCGATATCTCAAATTGAAAATAGTACTTTTTATTGTCACATAATTTCAAGGTTTAATGACGCTCTAGTAAAAATTTACAGCATTTCTACTTGGCAAACTTGAATCTGTATTTCATTTTTTACTCTAAGGTAGCACTGTTATACCGATATCTCAAATGGACAACAGTACTTTATTGTCACAAAATTTCAAGGTCTTATGACACTCCAGTAAAAATTTACAGCATTTCAATATTGCAAACTTTGATAGTTATATTACACAGTATAAAAGTTAGTGAAATTTGAAGTTGCATCAGTGTTTCATTTTTTACTCAAAGGTAGCACTGTTTATTTATTTATTTATTTATCTCTACAAATTGATCTTAGGACATTAAGGTAATAACCTTTTTAAGATGTCCTAACGACATGAAGTATATATATATTTTCAATAATTAACTTAACTGGAACAATTCATTCCAAGGTAAAATGAAATATAAATTATAAAAGAAATTGATTTACACAAATAAAATTATAAAGTTTTAAAATTATAAAATTATATAAGTGGATGATTTAAACAATTAAAATTAAATATTGTTAAACGGACTCTCCGTTCTTTAAATATTAAATTAAAAAATATAACAACAAAACAATAAACAATAAGATAAATACAGATCACAATTTATGAACAAAGCAATACAGATTGCCCAGAAATTCACCGCGCCCGAAAGTAGCCCTCAAGTTCATTCCTGAACTGTACAGTGTTGCCAATACTTCGCAGCCGTACAGGAAGTGAGTTCCAGAGTCTTACTACATACACGAAAAACTGACGATCAGACATAAGAGACGAGTGCTTGCACGGGACAAGTTGGTTACAACGACAGGAACGTGTGAACCTGAGACATCTAAACAAATATGGAGGTTCCCGGGTGTAAATAATCTTGTGAAGCAAGATGATAGTCTTAGACTCCAAGAGTTGATCGAATGTGATCCCAAAAACTTGCCTTGATAAAGTGGATACATGATCTGTTCTAGTCAAGCCATAAATATACCTTGTTATATTATTAAATAGGACATTAAGCTTTCGTTAGCTGCATCACAATTCGCAAAAATTTCACAACCATACAGCAATGTTGGGAGAAGGTAGGCCTTAGCCAACAGCATTCTGATTCCTTGTGGGGTGAAATATTGCCTTGACCACAGTGAACGCAGCATACCGTAAACTTTGCCAACCGTGGCAGCAACGTGGTTACTCCATGTTAGAGTGCCATCAAATATAACTCCCAGGTTTTTAGCCGTGTTTACACGTTCAATCACAGACCCATTCATTATAATACTGGGTAGTATTGTGGTATCAAAGTGTTTCTTGTAAGTCACTAAACATTTTGACTTAGCAGGATTAAGGCAAAGCCCATTTTTCTTTGCCCAGTTATAAACATTAAATAAGTCATTATTAATTTGAGTGACACAATTAATAATTTCTTCCCTTTTACAGCTTATGTAAATTTGGACGTCATCAGCATACAGATGAATATCACAATCATGCAATACAGTCGGTAGATCATTTATATCTATACAAAAAAGAAGAGGCCCCAATATGGACCCCTGAGGTACACCTCGCACTACCGACAAGAAATCCGATGCCTCATCATTACACTGACTGGGTTGGTAAACCGCTTGGGTCCTATCTGTAAGGTATGATTCTATCAATTTCACTGCGCCGGATGAGAAATTGTACATTCTCAGAAGCTTCGTACATAAAATATTGTGGTCAACACAGTCAAATGCCTTTGAATGGTCCAATAATACCAAGAAAGACACCCTATTTAAGTCAAGTGATGCGCGAATACTCTCCACTACATCAGTCAGAGCCATTACGCAGCTCCTCCTTGGCATGAACCCAGACTGTCGTTCCGTTATAATGTTATTGTCTGCTAAATACTTGTTTAATTGTTTCGCCATTACTAGTTCAAATACCTTGGACAAGTATGGTAAAATTGCTATTGGTCTATAATCGTTATCAGACTTTAGGGTTGGAATAATTTTCCCTAACTTCCAACAATTAGGGAAAGTTGATGTCGTTATAACAGTATTAAAAATATGAGTTATGACTGGCAGCAGCTTAGGAAGTACGGCCTTAACAAAAACAGGATGAATCTCATCAGTACCACAAGCATTTGACTTTATACCCAGAAAGCACTCCAATACATCTGACTCGTCAACACCAGAAAACCCAAACATAATATCAGAGGACACAGAACTACAACAGTTTGCATAAGCATTCTTTTGCACTGCTTCAATTGGAAGATTGACAAATTTCCTATTTAAATCATTTAGGTCCATGGTAATGTTCCCAAAAGTAGCAATATTCCCTATACCTATGCTGCGAATATGTCTCCATGTTTGTTTACTGGTTACTGCACTGCTAAATGTTTTTCCGAAGTGGGAGTATTTAGCGGCTTTGACATCTTTAGAAACCTGTCTTCTAAGATTTCTGTAAGTTTCATACAGAAGAGGTAGCTTATATCGCTTCCATCGTCTGTATGCAGTGTCACGTATGTTAATTAAATTCTTGATTTTATTAGTAAACCAAGGCTGCTCTTTATGCTCAACGGTGCGCACTTTCTTTGGGACAAACTCATCAAAAAGACATTTAATATTAGATTGTAGATATTCCACTTTGTCATTTACTGAGGGCATAAAATATATCAAGTTTCATTGTACAGTGTCAAGTTTAGAACACAAATGTTGGTAGTCAATATTTCTAAAATCTCGGTATCTCAAAACTTTGGTTGTCATATTAAGTTTAAAATCAAGCGTCAGAAAAATAAGGTCATGTTTTGAAAAACAGGGAGTAGGGAGTTGTTCATAAATTTTAATCTTCTTCAAATCATCAATAAAATACACGTCCAACAGCGAACTGTTTGTCCCCGTAAAATGTGTCGGTGATGTTGTATTAGCGGAAACCAAGCCCAATGCCAACATTTCCGTGACCAGTCCGCTCTCAACTAGAATATTGCTATTGAAGTCTCCTGCAATAACAATACTTTGAAAGTCCAAAGAAATTGTCCGAATGTGATCTATCAGTGATTGTATGTCAATTGTACGATTAGGTCTGTAGACACAGCCCACAAGAAGTCTTTCAACTCCATTGTCAACACTTAAAAACAAATACTCAATCTGACCTTCAGAAACTGATTTGCTATGAACTTTGCACGCAATACCATCCCTCACAAAAATTGCCACCCCGCCGGCATGAGTCACTCTATCTACACGAAACAATCTGTATCCATTGACACCAAATAAACTACTCTGCATTGATGGCATGAACCATGTTTCAGACACACAAACAAAATCAACGCCAGAACCCTCAAATAGATATTTGAACTCATCCATCTTATTCATTAAGCTTTGTGCATTTATATGGCAAATTTTCATTCCCATTTGTAATCTACCAAGAATACGAATAAGGTTATAATTACTATCTCTGGAACCCACTGATAGGTTAATTAGACCATTCGGAACGACTGTATCTACGATGAGTTAGCAATGAGAGTATACGATCATATACTCTCCTTAATATTAATTTGGCTACACATACAGTTTGGTTACGATCTGAATTTAAGAGCAACTTGCAAGAGCATTTAAAAAGGTACAATGAATTCTGCACAACTGTGAACAATAATAACTTACTTAAGTATACATACTCATATATAGTATCCACAACAAAAAATATAAAAAAGTGTAACATTATAATATAAAAACAGTAATTTAAAATCAAATGATTGAATATAGGCTCAGAAGAGAAAACATCAAATATAACAATTGTCATGAAAGACAAATCATTCCTCTCCACGAAAAAGACCGCTCACCTGCTGCAAAGAATCTATACGCGTTGCTCTCGCATTCTCAGCACACTTCACGTGTACCAGACCCCGCAAAGTGAATACTGCGAACAAGTGCTTTTGCTTTTTCAAGCGGATTGCCGCTCGCATTATTTCGTAATTCAGCTTTGTTAGGTTTTCGTTCACGTAAATTGGCACGTCCGAATTGAATCCAGCATGCCGTAAACATAAGGTGCCATGAGTAGTGCGTTTAAAAGCAGCAATACCTCTTAAAACAAGGTTCCTATCGTAGGGTGAAGCTAGTTTTACCACTATAACTGGATCGGTAATAGTGGCTTTGTTGTGTTCACTCTTCACCCTATAGATAGCCCTTACGACAGGTGGAGTAATATTAGCGGAAGAACACAATTTAGAGAACATACCGGGTAGATCCTCCTGTTCGATGCACGGAACGCCGCATATTATCATGTCACATGCGACTGCAGCATTATCCTGCCTTGCCAACTGGGATTTCATTGCCAGAAGCTCACCCTCCAAACCAGGAACAGCACCCGAAGCAGACTTTTCATACTTCTCTACCCGCTTTCGGACTTCCACCAGTTCTTTTCGCAACTCAAAGACTTCAGAGCTCATGTTTTCAACAGCAGAAATTCTTTTGTCAAACAGTACTAGCGAAGACTTTATTTTTGAGAGATCCGCCGCAGTTTCACTTAGTTTCTGCATCATCCGATCCTCGGACGTTTTCAATGCTGAACGTAGCTCACCAACGATGCCCTCCTTCTGCCTCTCCATACCACTTTCTAGCTGTTGCAATACGGCGCTCATAGAAAATGTTATACCGATATTGCAAATGGACAACAGTACTTTATTGTCACAAAATTTCATTTCATATGACGCTCCAGTAAAAATTGACAGCATTTCAATATTGCAAACTTTGATAGTTATATTACGCACAGTATAAAAGTTAGTGAATTTTGAAGTTGCATCAGTGTTTCATTTTTCACTCAAAGGTAGCACTGTTATAGTGATATCTCAAATTGACAATAGTACATTATTGACACAAAATTTCAAGGTTTTGTGAAGCACCAGTAAAAAGTTATTTCAACGTGGCAAACTTTGAAAGTTATATTACGCACAATATAAAAGTTACTGAATTTTGAAGTTGCATCAGTGTTTCATTTTTTACTCAAAGGTAGCGCTGTTATACCGGTATCTCAAATTGACAATAGTACTTTATTGTCACAAAATTTCAAGGTCTTATGACGCACCAGTAAAAAGTTACAGTATTTCAACGTGGCAAACTTTGATGGTTATATTACGCTTGGTTTAGAAGTTAGTGAATTTTGAAGTTGCATCAGTGTTTCATTTTTTACTCAAAGGTAGCGCTGTTATACCGGTATCTCAAATTGACAATAGTACTTTATTGTCACAAAATTTCAAGGTCTTATGACGCACCAGTAAAAAGTTACAGTATTTCAACGTGGCAAACTTTGATAGTTATATTACGCACAGTATAAAAGTTTGTAAATTTTGAAGTTGCATCAGTGTTTCATTTTTTACTCAAATGTAGCAATGTTACACCGATATCTCAAATTGACAATAGTACTTGTCACAAAATTTCAAGGTCTTATGACGCTCCAGTAAAAAGTTACAGGATTTCAATGTTGCAAACTTTGATAGTTATATTACGCACAGTAAAAGAGTTACTGAATTTTGAAGTTGCATCAGTGTTTCATTTTTTACTCGAAGGTAGTACTGTTATACCGATATTTCAAATTGATAATAGTACTTTTTTGTCACAAAATTTCAAGGTCTTATGACGCTCCCGTAAAAATTTACAGCATTTCAATATTGCAAACTTTGATAGTTATATTACTCACAGTATAAAAGTTGGTGAATTTTGAAATTGCATCAGTGTTTCATTTTTCATTCAAAGGTAGCACTGTTATCCTGATGTCTCAAATTGACAACAGTACATTATTGTCACAAAATTTCAAGGTTTTATGCCGCACCAGTAAAAAGGTAGCACTGTTATACCGATATTTCAAATTGATAATAATACTTTATTGTCACAAAATTTCAAGGTATTATGACGCTTCAGTAAAAAGTTACAGGATTTCAATGTTGCAAACTTTGATAGTTATATTACGGACAGTATAAAAGTTAGTGAATTTTGAAGTTGCATCAGTGTTTAATTTTTTACTCAAAGGTAGCACTGTTATACCGATATCTCAAATTGACAATAGTACTTCATTGTCACAAAATTTCAAGGTCTTATGACGCACCAGTAAAAAGTTACAGCATTTCAACTTGGCAAACTTTGATAATTATATTACGCACAGTATAAAAGTTACTGAATTTTGAAGTTGCATAAGTGTTTCATTTTTTACTCAAAGGTAGCACTGTTATACCGATATCTCAAATTGACAATAGTACTTAATTTTCACAAAATTTCAAGGTCTTATGACGCTCCAGTAAAAAGTTACAGGATTTCAATGTTGCAAACTTTGATAGTTATATTACGCACAGTATAAAAGTTACTGAATTTTGAAGTTGCATCAGTGTTTCATTTTTCACTCAAAGGTAGCACTGTTATACCGATATCTCAAATTGACAATAGTATTTTATTGTCACAAAATTCAAAGCTTTTATAAGGCACCAGTAAAAAACTACAGCATTTTGCCGTGGCAAACTTTGATAGTTATATTACGCAAATTATAAAAGTTACTGAATTTTGAAGTTGCATCAGGTTTCGTTTTTTACTCAAAGGTAGCACTGTTATACCGATATCTCAAATTGACAGTATTACGTTATTGTCACAAAATTTCAAGTTCTTATGACGCCCCATTAAAAATTTACAGCATTTCAATGTTGCAAATTTTGATAGTTATATTACGCTCAGTGTAACAGTTAGTGAATTTTGAAGTCGCGTCGGTGTTTCATTTTTTACTCAAAGGTAGCACTGTTATACTGATATCTAAAACTAACAATAGTACATTATTGTCACAAAATTTCAAGGTTTTATGACGCACCAGTAAAAAGTTACAGCATTTCTACTTGGCAAACTTGAATCTGAATTTCATTTTTTACTCAAAGGTAGCACTGTTATACCGATATCTCAAATGGACAACAGTACTTTATTGTCACAAAATTTCAATGTCTTATGACACTCCAGTAAAAATTTACAGCATTTCAATGTTGCAAACGTTGATAGTTATATTACACAGTATAAAAGTTAGTGAAATTTGAAGTTGCATCAGTGTTTCATTTTTTATTCAAAGGTAGCACTGTTATACTGATATCTAAAACTAACGATAGTACATGATTGTCGCAAAATTTCAAGGTTTTATGACGCACCTGTAAAAAGTTACAGCATTTCAACGTGGCAAACTTTGATAATTATATTACGCAAAGTATAAAAGTTAGTGAATTTTGAAGTTGGATCAGTGTTTCATTTTTTACTCAAAGGTAGCGCTGCTATAACAATATCTCAAATTGACAATAGTACTTTATTGTCACAAAATTTCAAGGTCTTATGACGCACCAGTAAAAAGTTACAGAAATTCAAAGTGGCAAACTTTGATATTTATATTTCGCTCAGTATAAAAGTTAGTGAATTTTGAAGTTGGATCAGTGTTTCATTTTTTACACAAAGGATGTAGCACCGTTATATCGATATCTCAAATTGCCAATAGCACTTTATTGTCACAAAATTTAAAGTTCTTATGACGCCCCAGTCAAAAGTTCCAGAATTTCAATGTTGCAAACTTTGATAGTTATATTACGCTCAGTATAAAAGTTAGTGAAATTTGAAGTTGCATCAGTGTTTCATTTTTTACTCAAAGGTAGCACTGTTATACCGATATCTCAAATTGACAATAGTACTTTATTGTCACAAAATTTCAAGGTCTTATGACGCACCAGTAAAAAACTACAGCATTTTACCGTGGCAAACTTTGATAGTTATATTACGCACAGTATAAAAGTTACTGAATTTTGAAGTTGCATCAGGTTTCGTTTTTTACTCAAAGGTAGCACTGTTATACCGATATCTCAAATTGACAATATTACTTTATTGTCACAAAATTTCAAGTACTTATGACGCCCCATTAAAAATTTACAGCATTTCAATGTTGCAAATTTTGATAGTTATATTACGCTCAGTGTAACAGTTAGTGAATTTTGAAGTTGCGTCAGTGTTTCATTTTTTACTCAAAGGTAGCACTGTTATACTGATATCTAAAACTAACAATAGTACATTATTGTCACAAAATTTCAAGGTTTTATGACGCACCAGTAAAAAGTTACAGCATTTCTACTTGGCAAACTTGAATCTGTATGTCATTTTTTACTCAATGGTAGCACTGTTATACCGATATCTCAAATGGACAACAGTACTTTATTGTCACAAAATTTCAAGGTCTTATGACACTCCAGTAAAAATTTACAGCATTTCAATGTTGCAAACTTTGATAGTTATATTACACAGTATAAAAGTTAGTGAAATTTGAAGTTGCATCAGTGTTTCATTTTTTACTCAAAGGTAGCACTGTTATACTGATATCTAAAACTAACAATAGTACATTATTGTCGCAAAATTTCAAGGTTTTATGACGCACCAGTAAAAAGTTACAGCATTTCAACGTGGCAAACTTTGATAATTATATTACGCAAAGTATAAAAGTTACTGAATTTTGAAATTGCATCAGTATTTCATTTTTTACTCAAAGGTAGCGCTGCTATAACGGTATCTCAAATTGACAATAGTACTTTATTGTCACAAAATTTCAAGGTCTTATGACGCACCAGTAAAAAGTTACATCATTTCAACGTGGGAAACTTTGATAATTATATTACGCTCAGTATAAAAGTTAGTGAATTTTGAAGTTGCATCAGTGTTTCATTTTTTACTCAAAGGTAGCACTGTTATACCGATATCTCAAATTGCCAATAGTACTTTATTGTCACAAAATTTCAAGGTCTTATGACGCTCCAGTAAAAAGTTATAGTATTTCAATGTTGCAAACTTTGATAGTTATATTACGCACAGTATAAGAGTTACTGAATTTTGAAGTTGCATCAGTGTTTCATTTTTTACTCGAAGGTTGCACTATTATACCGATATTTCAAATTGATAATAGTACTTTATTGTCACAAAATTTCAAGGTCTTATGTCTCCCGTAAAAATTTACAGCATTTCAATATTGCAAACTTTGATAGTTATATTACGCACAGTATAAAGGTTAGTGAATTTTGAAATTGCATCAGTGTTTCATTTTTCACTCAAAGATAGCACTGTTATACTGATATCTCAAATTAACAATAGTTGATTACTGTAACAAAATTTCAAGGTTTTATGACGCACTAGAAAAATGTTACAGCATTTCTACGTGGTAAACTTTGATAGTTATATTACACACAGTATAAAAGTTACTGAATTTTGAAGTTGCATCAGTGTTTCATTTTTTACTCAAAGGTTAGGGTGTTATCACAATATTTCAAATTGACAATAGTACTTTATTGTCACAAAATTTCAAACTCTTTTGAAGCTCCAGTAAAAAGTTACTGCATTTCAAAGTGGCAAACTTTGATATTTATATTACGCTCAGTATAAAAGTTAGTGAATTTTTTCAGTTGCATCAGAGTTTCATTTTTTACACAAAGAATGTAGCACTGTTCTATCGATATCTCAAATTGACAATAGTACTTTTTGTCACAAAATTTCAAGGTCTTATGACGCACTAGTAAAAAGTTACAGCATTTCAACGTGGTAAACTTTGATAATTATATTACGCTCAGTATAAAAGTTAGTGAATTTTGAAGTTGCATCAATGTTTAATTTTTTACGCAAAGGTAGCACTGTTATACCGATATCTCAAATTGAGAATGGTAATTTATTGTCACATAATTTCAAGTTTTTATGACGCTCCAGTAAAAAGTTACAGCATTTCAATTTCGCAAACTTTGATAGTTATATTACGCAAAGTATAAAAGTTACTGAATTTTGAAATTGCATCTGTATTTCTTTTTTACTCAAAGGTAGCGCTGTTATACCGATATCTCAAATTGACAATAGTACTTTATTGTCACAAAATTTCAAGGTCTTATGACGCTCCAGTAAAAAGTTACAGGATTTCAATATTGCAAACTTTGATAGTTATATTACGCTCAGTATAAAAGTTAGTGAATTTTGAAGTTGCATCAGGGTTTCATTTTTTACACAAAGAATGTAGCACTGTTATATTGATATCTCAAATTGACAATAGCACTTTATTGTCACAAAATTTCAAGTGCTTATGACGCCCCAGTAAAAAGTTACAGAATTTCAATGTTGCAAACTTTGATAGTTATATTACGCAAATTATAAAAGTTACTGAATTTTGAAGTTGCATCAGGTTTCGTTTTTTACTCAAAGGTAGCACTGTTATACCGATATCTCAAATTGACAATATTACGTTATTGTCACAAAATTTCAAGTTCTTATGACGCCCCATTAAAAATTTACAGCATTTCAATGTTGCAAATTTTGATAGTTATATTACGCTCAGTGTAACAGTTAGTGAATTTTGAAGTCGCGTCGGTGTTTCATTTTTTACTCAAAGGTAGCACTGTTATACTGATATCTAAAACTAACAATAGTACATTATTGTCACAAAATTTCAAGGTTTTATGACGCACCAGTAAAAAGTTACAGCATTTCTACTTGGCAAACTTGAATCTGAATTTCATTTTTTACTCAAAGGTAGCACTGTTATACCGATATCTCAAATGGACAACAGTACTTTATTGTCACAAAATTTCAATGTCTTATGACACTCCAGTAAAAATTTACAGCATTTCAATGTTGCAAACGTTGATAGTTATATTACACAGTATAAAAGTTAGTGAAATTTGAAGTTGCATCAGTGTTTCATTTTTTATTCAAAGGTAGCACTGTTATACTGATATCTAAAACTAACGATAGTACATTATTGTCGCAAAATTTCAAGGTTTTATGACGCACCTGTAAAAAGTTACAGCATTTCAACGTGGCAAACTTTGATAATTATATTACGCAAAGTATAAAAGTTAGTGAATTTTGAAGTTGGATCAGTGTTTCATTTTTTACTCAAAGGTAGCGCTGCTATAACAATATCTCAAATTGACAATAGTACTTTATTGTCACAAAATTTCAAGGTCTTATGACGCACCAGTAAAAAGTTACAGAAATTCAAAGTGGCAAACTTTGATATTTATATTTCGCTCAGTATAAAAGTTAGTGAATTTTGAAGTTGGATCAGTGTTTCATTTTTTACACAAAGGATGTAGCACCGTTATATCGATATCTCAAATTGCCAATAGCACTTTATTGTCACAAAATTTAAAGTTCTTATGACGCCCCAGTCAAAAGTTACAGAATTTCAATGTTGCAAACTTTGATAGTTATATTACGCTCAGTATAAAAGTTAGTGAAATTTGAAGTTGCATCAGTGTTTCATTTTTTACTCAAAGGTAGCACTGTTATACCGATATCTCAAATTGACAATAGTACTTTATTGTCACAAAATTTCAAGGTCTTATGACGCACCAGTAAAAAACTACAGCATTTTACCGTGGCAAACTTTGATAGTTATATTACGCACAGTATAAAAGTTACTGAATTTTGAAGTTGCATCAGGTTTCGTTTTTTACTCAAAGGTAGCACTGTTATACCGATATCTCAAATTGACAATATTACTTTATTGTCACAAAATTTCAAGTACTTATGACGCCCCATTAAAAATTTACAGCATTTCAATGTTGCAAATTTTGATAGTTATATTACGCTCAGTGTAACAGTTAGTGAATTTTGAAGTTGCGTCAGTGTTTCATTTTTTACTCAAAGGTAGCACTGTTATACTGATATCTAAAACTAACAATAGTACATTATTGTCACAAAATTTCAAGGTTTTATGACGCACCAGTTAAAAGTTACAGCATTTCTACTTGGCAAACTTGAATCTGTATGTCATTTTTTACTCAATGGTAGCACTGTTATACCGATATCTCAAATGGACAACAGTACTTTATTGTCACAAAATTTCAAGGTCTTATGACACTCCAGTAAAAATTTACAGCATTTCAATGTTGCAAACTTTGATAGTTATATTACACAGTATAAAAGTTAGTGAAATTTGAAGTTGCATCAGTGTTTCATTTTTTACTCAAAGGTAGCACTGTTATACTGATATCTAAAACTAACAATAGTACATTATTGTCGCAAAATTTCAAGGTTTTATGACGCACCAGTAAAAAGTTACAGCATTTCAACGTGGCAAACTTTGATAATTATATTACGCAAAGTATAAAAGTTACTGAATTTTGAAATTGCATCAGTATTTCATTTTTTACTCAAAGGTAGCGCTGCTATAACGGTATCTCAAATTGACAATAGTACTTTATTGTCACAAAATTTCAAGGTCTTATGACGCACCAGTAAAAAGTTACATCATTTCAACGTGGGAAACTTTGATAATTATATTACGCTCAGTATAAAAGTTAGTGAATTTTGAAGTTGCATCAGTGTTTAATTTTTTACTCAAAGGTAGCACTGTTATACCGATATATCAAATTGCCAATAGTACTTTATTGTCACAAAATTTCAAGGTCTTATGACGCTCCAGTAAAAAGTTATAGGATTTCAATGTTGCAAACTTTGATAGTTATATTACGCACAGTATAAGAGTTACTGAATTTTGAAGTTGCATCAGTGTTTCATTTTTTACTCGAAGGTTGCACTATTATACCGATATTTCAAATTGATAATAGTACTTTATTGTCACAAAATTTCAAGGTCTTATGTCTCCCGTAAAAATTTACAGCATTTCAATATTGCAAACTTTGATAGTTATATTACGCACAGTATAAAGGTTAGTGAATTTTGAAATTGCATCAGTGTTTCATTTTTCACTCAAAGATAGCACTGTTATACTGATATCTCAAATTAACAATAGTTGATTACTGTAACAAAATTTCAAGGTTTTATGACGCACTAGAAAAATGTTACAGCATTTCTACGTGGTAAACTTTGATAGTTATATTACACACAGTATAAAAGTTACTGAATTTTGAAGTTGCATCAGTGTTTCATTTTTTACTCAAAGGTTAGGGTGTTATCACAATATTTCAAATTGACAATAGTACTTTATTGTCACAAAATTTCAAACTCTTTTGAAGCTCCAGTAAAAAGTTACTGCATTTCAAAGTGGCAAACTTTGATATTTATATTACGCTCAGTATAAAAGTTAGTGAATTTTTTCAGTTGCATCAGAGTTTCATTTTTTACACAAAGAATGTAGCACTGTTCTATCGATATCTCAAATTGACAATAGTACTTTTTGTCACAAAATTTCAAGGTCTTATGACGCACTAGTAAAAAGTTACAGCATTTCAACGTGGTAAACTTTGATAATTATATTACGCTCAGTATAAAAGTTAGTGAATTTTGAAGTTGCATCAATGTTTAATTTTTTACGCAAAGGTAGCACTGTTATACCGATATCTCAAATTGAGAATGGTAATTTATTGTCACATAATTTCAAGTTTTTATGACGCTCCAGTAAAAAGTTACAGCATTTCAATTTCGCAAACTTTGATAGTTATATTACGCAAAGTATAAAAGTTACTGAATTTTGAAATTGCATCTGTATTTCTTTTTTACTCAAAGGTAGCGCTGTTATACCTATATCTCAAATTGACAATAGTACTTTATTGTCACAAAATTTCAAGGTCTTATGACGCAACAGTAAAAAGTTACAGGATTTCAATATTGCAAACTTTGATAGTTATATTACGCTCAGTATAAAAGTTAGTGAATTTTGAAGTTGCATCAGGGTTTCATTTTTTACACAAAGAATGTAGCACTGTTATATTGATATCTCAAATTGACAATAGCACTTTATTGTCACAAAATTTCAAGTGCTTATGACGCCCCAGTAAAAAGTTACAGAATTTCAATGTTGCAAACTTTGATAGTTATATTACGCAAATTATAAAAGTTACTGAATTTTGAAGTTGCATCAGGTTTCGTTTTTTACTCAAAGGTAGCACTGTTATACCGATATCTCAAATTGACAATATTACGTTATTGTCACAAAATTTCAAGTTCTTATGACGCCCCATTAAAAATTTACAGCATTTCAATGTTGCAAATTTTGATAGTTATATTACGCTCAGTGTAACAGTTAGTGAATTTTGAAGTCGCGTCGGTGTTTCATTTTTTACTCAAAGGTAGCACTGTTATACTGATATCTAAAACTAACAATAGTACATTATTGTCACAAAATTTCAAGGTTTTATGACGCACCAGTAAAAAGTTACAGCATTTCTACTTGGCAAACTTGAATCTGAATTTCATTTTTTACTCAAAGGTAGCACTGTTATACCGATATCTCAAATGGACAACAGTACTTTATTGTCACAAAATTTCAATGTCTTATGACACTCCAGTAAAAATTTACAGCATTTCAATGTTGCAAACGTTGATAGTTATATTACACAGTATAAAAGTTAGTGAAATTTGAAGTTGCATCAGTGTTTCATTTTTTATTCAAAGGTAGCACTGTTATACTGATATCTAAAACTAACGATAGTACATTATTGTCGCAAAATTTCAAGGTTTTATGACGCACCTGTAAAAAGTTACAGCATTTCAACGTGGCAAACTTTGATAATTATATTACGCAAAGTATAAAAGTTAGTGAATTTTGAAGTTGGATCAGTGTTTCATTTTTTACTCAAAGGTAGCGCTGCTATAACAATATCTCAAATTGACAATAGTACTTTATTGTCACAAAATTTCAAGGTCTTATGACGCACCAGTAAAAAGTTACAGAAATTCAAAGTGGCAAACTTTGATATTTATATTTCGCTCAGTATAAAAGTTAGTGAATTTTGAAGTTGGATCAGTGTTTCATTTTTTACACAAAGGATGTAGCACCGTTATATCGATATCTCAAATTGCCAATAGCACTTTATTGTCACAAAATTTAAAGTTCTTATGACGCCCCAGTCAAAAGTTACAGAATTTCAATGTTGCAAACTTTGATAGTTATATTACGCTCAGTATAAAAGTTAGTGAAATTTGAAGTTGCATCAGTGTTTCATTTTTTACTCAAAGGTAGCACTGTTATACCGATATCTCAAATTGACAATAGTACTTTATTGTCACAAAATTTCAAGGTCTTATGACGCACCAGTAAAAAACTATAGCATTTTAACGTGGCAAACTTTGATAGTTATATTACGCACAGTATAAAAGTTACTGAATTTTGAAGTTGCATCAGGTTTCGTTTTTTACTCAAAGGTAGCACTGTTATACCGATATCTCAAATTGACAATATTACTTTATTGTCACAAAATTTCAAGTACTTATGACGCCCCATTAAAAATTTACAGCATTTCAATGTTGCAAATTTTGATAGTTATATTACGCTCAGTGTAACAGTTAGTGAATTTTGAAGTTGCGTCAGTGTTTCATTTTTTACTCAAAGGTAGCACTGTTATACTGATATCTAAAACTAACAATAGTACATTATTGTCACAAAATTTCAAGGTTTTATGACGCACCAGTAAAAAGTTACAGCATTTCTACTTGGCAAACTTGAATCTGTATGTCATTTTTTACTCAATGGTAGCACTGTTATACCGATATCTCAAATGGACAACAGTACTTTATTGTCACAAAATTTCAAGGTCTTATGACACTCCAGTAAAAATTTACAGCATTTCAATGTTGCAAACTTTGATAGTTATATTACACAGTATAAAAGTTAGTGAAATTTGAAGTTGCATCAGTGTTTCATTTTTTACTCAAAGGTAGCACTGTTATACTGATATCTAAAACTAACAATAGTACATTATTGTCGCAAAATTTCAAGGTTTTATGACGCACCAGTAAAAAGTTACAGCATTTCAACGTGGCAAACTTTGATAATTATATTACGCAAAGTATAAAAGTTACTGAATTTTGAAATTGCATCAGTATTTCATTTTTTACTCAAAGGTAGCGCTGCTATAACGGTATCTCAAATTGACAATAGTACTTTATTGTCACAAAATTTCAAGGTCTTATGACGCACCAGTAAAAAGTTACATCATTTCAACGTGGGAAACTTTGATAATTATATTACGCTCAGTATAAAAGTTAGTGAATTTTGAAGTTGCATCAGTGTTTAATTTTTTACTCAAAGGTAGCACTGTTATACCGATATATCAAATTGCCAATAGTACTTTATTGTCACAAAATTTCAAGGTCTTATGACGCTCCAGTAAAAAGTTATAGGATTTCAATGTTGCAAACTTTGATAGATATATTACGCACGGTATAAGAGTTACTGAATTTTGAAGTTGCATCAGTGTTTCATTTTTTACTCGAAGGTTGCACTATTATACCGATATTTCAAATTGATAATAGTACTTTATTGTCACAAAATTTCAAGGTCTTATGTCTCCCGTAAAAATTTACAGCATTTCAATATTGCAAACTTTGATAGTTATATTACGCACAGTATAAAGGTTAGTGAATTTTGAAATTGCATCAGTGTTTCATTTTTCACTCAAAGATAGCACTGTTATACTGATATCTCAAATTAACAATAGTTGATTACTGTAACAAAATTTCAAGGTTTTATGACGCACTAGAAAAATGTTACAGCATTTCTACGTGGTAAACTTTGATAGTTATATTACACACAGTATAAAAGTTACTGAATTTTGAAGTTGCATCAGTGTTTCATTTTTTACTCAAAGGTTAGGGTGTTATCACAATATTTCAAATTGACAATAGTACTTTATTGTCACAAAATTTCAAACTCTTTTGAAGCTCCAGTAAAAAGTTACTGCATTTCAAAGTGGCAAACTTTGATATTTATATTACGCTCAGTATAAAAGTTAGTGAATTTTTTCAGTTGCATCAGAGTTTCATTTTTTACACAAAGAATGTAGCACTGTTCTATCGATATCTCAAATTGACAATAGTACTTTTTGTCACAAAATTTCAAGGTCTTATGACGCACTAGTAAAAAGTTACAGCATTTCAACGTGGTAAACTTTGATAATTATATTACGCTCAGTATAAAAGTTAGTGAATTTTGAAGTTGCATCAATGTTTAATTTTTTACGCAAAGGTAGCACTGTTATACCGATATCTCAAATTGAGAATGGTAATTTATTGTCACATAATTTCAAGTTTTTATGACGCTCCAGTAAAAAGTTACAGCATTTCAATTTCGCAAACTTTGATAGTTATATTACGCAAAGTATAAAAGTTACTGAATTTTGAAATTGCATCTGTATTTCTTTTTTACTCAAAGGTAGCGCTGTTATACCGATATCTCAAATTGACAATAGTACTTTATTGTCACAAAATTTCAAGGTCTTATGACGCAACAGTAAAAAGTGACAGGATTTCAATATTGCAAACTTTGATAGTTATATTACGCTCAGTATAAAAGTTAGTGAATTTTGAAGTTGCATCAGGGTTTCATTTTTTACACAAAGAATGTAGCACTGTTATATTGATATCTCAAATTGACAATAGCACTTTATTGTCACAAAATTTCAAGTGCTTATGACGCCCCAGTAAAAAGTTACAGAATTTCAATGTTGCAAACTTTGATAGTTATATTACGCTCAGTATAAAAGTTAGTGAAATTTGAAGTTGCATCAGTGTTTCATTTTTTACTCAAAGGTAGCACTGTTATACCGATATCTCAAATTGACAATAGTTCATTACTGTCACAAAATTTCAAGGTTTTATGACGCACCAGAAAAATGTTACAGCATTTCTACGTGGTAAACTTTGATAGTTATATTACGCACAGTATAAAAGTTACTGAATTTTGAAGTTGCATCAGTGTTTCTTTTTTTACTCAAAGGTTAGGGTGTTATCACAATATCTCAAATTGACAATAGTACTTTATTGCCACAAAATTTCAAATTCTTATGACGCTCCAGTAAAAAGTTACAGCATTTCAACGTGGTAAACTTTGATAATTATATTACGCTCAGTAAAAGAGTTAGTGAATTTTGAAGTTGCATTAGTGTTTCATTTTTTACAAAAAGAATGTAGCACTGTTATTCCGATATCTGAAATTGACAATAGTACTTTATTGTCACAAAATTTCAGGGTCTTATGACGCACCAGTAAAAAGTTACAGCATTTCAACGTGGCAAACTTTGATAATTATATTACGCTCAGTATAAAAGTCAGTGAATTTGGAAGTTGCATCAGTGTTTAATTTTTTACTCAAAGGTAGCACTGTTATACCGATATCTCAAATTGACATTAGTACTTTATTGCTACAAAATTTCAAATTCTTATGACGCTCCAGTAAAAAGTTACAGCATTTCAACGTGGTAAACTTTGATAATTATATTACGCTCAGTATAAAAGTTAGTGAATTTTGAAGTTGCATCAGAGTTTCATTTTTTACACAAAGAATGTAGCACTGGTATACCGATATTTCAAATTGATAATAGTGTCTTATTGTCACAAAATTTCAAGGTCTTATGACGCTCCCGTAAAAATTTACAGCATTTCAATATTGCAAACTTTGATAGTTAAATTACGCACAGTATAAAAGTTAGTGAAATTTGAAATTGCATCAGTGTTTCATTTTTCACTCAAAGATAGCACTGTTATACTGATATTTCAAATTGACAATAGTACTTTATTGTCACAAAATTTCAAGGTCTTATGATACTCCAGTAAAAATTTACAGCATTTCAATGTTGCAAACTTTGATAGTTATATTAGGCACAGTATTAAAGTTACTGAATTTCGAAGTTGCAACAGTGTTTCATTTTTTACTCAAAGGTAGCACTGTTATTCGGATATCTCAAATTGACAATGGTACTTTATTGTCACAAAATTTCAAGTTTTATGACGCTCTAGTAAAAAGTTACAGCATTTCAATTTTGCAAACTTTGATAATTATATTACGCTCAGTATAAAAGTTAGTGAATTTTGAAGTTGCATCAGTGTCTCATTTTTTACACAAAGAATGTAGCACTGTTATATCGATATCTCAAATTGACAATAGTACTTTATTGTCACAAAATTTCAAGGTTTTATGCCGTACCAGTAAAAAGTTACAGCATTTCAACGTGGTAAACTTTGATAATTATATTACGCTCAGTATAAAAGTTAGTGAATTTTGAAGTTCCATCAATGTTTAATTTTTTACGCAAAGGTAGCACTGTTATACCGATATCTCAAATTGACAATAGTACTTTATTGTCACAAAATTTCAAGGTCTTATGACGCTCCAGTAAAAAGTTACAGGGTTTCAATGTTGCAAACTTTGATAGATATATTACGCATAGTATAAGAGTTACTGAATTTTCAAGTTGCATCAGTGTTTCATTTTTTACTCGAAGGTAGCACTGTTATACCGATATTTCAAATTGATAATAGTATCTTATTGTCACAAAATTTCAAGGTCTTATGACGCTCCCGTAAAAATTTACAGCATTTCAATATTGCAAACTTTGATAGTTATATTACGCACAGTATAAAAGTTAGTGAATTTTGAAATTGCATCAGTTTTTCATTTTTCACTCAAAGATAGCACTGTTATACTGATATCTCAAATTGACAATAGTACATTATTGTCACAAAATTTCAAGGTTCTATGACGCACCAGGAAAAGTTACAATATTTCAACTTCGTAAGCTTTGATAGTTATATTTCGCACAGTATAAAAGTTACTGAATTTTGAAGTTGCATCAGTTTTTCATTTTTTACAAAAAGAATGTAGCACTGTTATACCGATATCTCAAATTGATAATAGTACATTATTGTCACAAAATTTCAAGGTCTTATGACGATCCAATAAAAAATTTGTTAGTTGATAGTTATATTACGCACAGTATAGAAGTTACTGAATTTTGAAGTTGCATTAGTGTTTCATTTATTACTCAAAGGGAGCACTGTTAAACCGATATCTCAAATTGACAATAGTAATTTCTAGTCGCAAAATTTCAAGGTCTTATGACGCACCAGTAAAAAGTTACAGCATTGATAGTTATATTACGCACAGTCTAAAATTTAGTGAATTTTTAAGTTGCATCAGTGTTTCATTTTTTACTCAAAGGTAGCACTGTTGTACCGATATTTCAAATTGACAATAGTACTTTATTTTAACAAAATTTCAAGGTCTTATAACGCACCAGTAAAAATTTACAGAATTTCAATGCTGCAAATTTTGATAGTTATATTACGCACAGTATAAAAGTTGAGAAATTTGAAGTTGCATCAGATTTCATTTTTTAATCAAAGGTAGCACTGATATACCGATATCTCAAATTGACAATAGTACTTTATTGTCACATAATTTCAAGTTTTTATGACGCTCCAGTAAAAAGTTACAGCATTTCAATTTTGCAAACTTTGATAGTTATATTACGCTCAGTATAAAAGTTACTGAATTTTGAAGTTTTATCAGTGTTTCATTTTTTACTCAAGGGTAGCACTGTTATACCGATATCTCAAATTGACAATAGTACATTATTGTCACAAAATTTCCAGTTCTAATGACGCTCCAGTAAAAAGTTACAGCATTTCAATGTTGCAAACTTTGATAATTATATTACGCTCAGTATAAAAGTTAGTGAATTTTGAAGTTATATTACGTACAGATAGTTATATTACGTACAGTATAAAATTTACTGAATTTTGAAGTTGCATCAGTGTTTCATTTTTCACTCAAAGGTAGCGCTGCTATAACAATATCTCAAATGGACAATAGTACTTTATTGTCACAAAATTCCAAAATCGAATGACGCTCCAGTAAATAGTTACAGCATTTCAACGTGGCAAACTTTGATAGTTATATTCCGCTCAGTATAAAAGATAGTGAATTTTGAAGTTGCATCAGAGATTCATTTTTTACACAAAGAATGTAGCACTGTTATATCGATATCTCAAATTGACAATAGTACTTTATTGTCACAAAATTCCAAAATCGAATGACGCTCCAGTAAATAGTTACAGCATTTCAACGTGGCAAACTTTGATAGTTATATTACGCACAGTATAAAAGTTAGTGAATTTTGAATTGCTTCAGTGTTTCATTTTTCACTCACATGTAGGACTGTTATACTGATATCTCAAATTGACAATAGTACATTATTGTCACAAAATTTCAAGGTTTTATGACGCTCCAGTAAATAGTTACAGCATTTCAACGTGGCAAACTTTGATAATTATTTTACGCTCAGTAAAAGAGTTAGTGAATTTTGAAGTTACATCAGTGTTTCATTTTTTACAAAAAGAATGTAGCACTGTTATACCGATATCTGAAATTGACAATAGTACTTTATTGTCACAAAATGTTAAGCTCTTATGACGCACCAGTAAAAAGTTACAGCATTTCAACGTGGCAAACTTTGATAATTATATTACGCTCAGTATAAAAGTTAGTGAATTTGGAAGTTGCATCAGTGTTTAATTTTTTACTCAAAGGTAGCACTGTTATACCGATATCTCAAATTGCCAATAGTACTTTATTGTCACAAAATTTCAAATTCTTATGACGCTCCAGTAAAAAGTTTCTGCATTTCAAAGTGGCAAACTTTGATATTTATATTACGCTCAGTATAAAAGTTAGTGAATTTTGAAGTTGCATCAGAGATTCATTTTTTACACAAAGAATGTAGCACTGTTATATCGATATCTCAAATTGACAATAGTACTTTATTGTCACAAAATTTCAAGGTCTTATGACGCACTAGTAAAAAGTTACAGCATTTCAACGTGATAAACTTTGATAATTATATTACGCTCAGTATAAAAGTTAGTGAATTTTGAAGTTGCATCAATGTTTAATTTTTTACGCAAAGGTAGCACTGTTAAACCGATATCTCAAATTGACAATAGTACTTTATTGTCACAAAATTTCAAGGTCTTATGACGCTCCAGTAAAAAGTTACAGGTTTTCAATGTTGCAAACTTTGCTAGTTATATTACGCACAGTATAAAAGTTACTGAATTTTGAAGTTTCATCAGTGTTTCATTTTTTACTCGAAGGTAGCACTATTATACCGATATTTCAAATTGATAATAGTATCTTATTGTCACAAAATTTCAAGGTCTTATGACGCTCCAGTAAAAATTTACAGCATTTCAATATTGCAAACTTTGGTAGTTATATTACGCACAGTATAAAAGTTAGTGAAATTTGAAATTGCATCAGTGTTTCATTTTTCACTCAAAGATAGCACTGTTATACCGATATTTCAAATTGACACAAATGTTCAAGGTCTTATGACACTCCAGCAAAAATTTACAGCATTTCAATGTTGCAAACTTTGATAGTTATATTACGCATAGTATTAAAGTTACTGAATTTTGAAGTTGCATCAGTGTTTCATTTTTTACTCAAAGGTAGCACTGTTATACGGATTTCTCAAATTGACAATAGTACTTTATTCTCACATAATTTCAAGTTTTTATGACGCTCCAGTAAAAAGTTACAGCATTTCAATTTTGCAAACTTTGATAGTTATATTACGCACAGTATTAAAGTTACTGAATTTTGAAGTTGCATCAGTGTTTCATTTTGTACTCAAAGGTAAGGGTGTTATCACAATATCTCAAATTGACAATAGTACTTTATTGCCACAAAATTTCAAATTCCTTAGACGCTCCAGTAAAAAGTTACAGCATTTCAACGTGGCAAACTTTGATAATTATATTACGCTCAGTAAAAGAGTTAGTGAATTTTGAACTTACATCAGTGTTTCATTTTTTACAAAAAGAATGTAGCACTGTTATACCGATATCTGAAATTGACAATAGTACTTTATTGTCACAAAATTTCAAGGTCTTATGACGCACCAGTAAAAAGTTACAGCATTTCAACGTGGCAAACTTTGATAATTATATTACGCTCAGTATAAAAGTCAGTGAATTTGGAAGTTGCATCAGTGTTTAATTTTTTACTCAAAGGTAGCACTGTTATACCGATATCTCAAATTGACAATAGTACTTTATTGCCACAAAATTTCAAATTCTTATGACGCTCCAGTAAAAAGTTACAGCATTTCAACGTGGTAAACTTTGATAATTATATTACGCTCAGTATAAAAGTTAGTGAATTTTGAAGTTGCATCAGAGTTTCATTTTTTACACAAAGAATGTAGCACTGGTATACCGATATTTCAAATTGATAATAGTGTCTTATTGTCACAAAATTTCAAGGTCTTATGACGCTCCCGTAAAAATTTACAGCATTTCAATATTGCAAACTTTGATAGTTATATTACGCACAGTATAAAAGTTAGTGAAATTTGAAATTGCATCAGTGTTTCATTTTTCACTCAAAGATAGCACTGTTATACTGATATTTCAAATTGACAATAGTACTTTATTGTCACAAAATTTCAAGGTCTTATGATACTCCAGTAAAAATTTACAGCATTTCAATGTTGCAAACTTTGATAGTTATATTAGGCACAGTATTAAAGTTACTGAATTTCGAAGTTGCAACAGTGTTTCATTTTTTACTCAAAGGTAGCACTGTTATACGGATATCTCAAATTGACAATGGTACTTTATTGTCACAAAATTTCAAGTTTTATGACGCTCTAGTAAAAAGTTACAGCATTTCAATTTTGCAAACTTTGATAATTATATTACGCTCAGTATAAAAGTTAGTGAATTTTGAAGTTGCATCAGTGTCTCATTTTTTACACAAAGAATGTAGCACTGTTATATCGATATCTCAAATTGACAATAGTACTTTATTGTCACAAAATTTCAAGGTTTTATGCCGTACCAGTAAAAAGTTACAGCATTTCAACGTGGTAAACTTTGATAATTATATTACGCTCAGTATAAAAGTTAGTGAATTTTGAAGTTGCATCAATGTTTAATTTTTTACGCAAAGGTAGCACTGTTATACCGATATCTCAAATTGACAATAGTACTTTATTGTCACAAAATTTCAAGGTCTTATGACGCTCCAGTAAAAAGTTACAGGGTTTCAATGTTGCAAACTTTGATAGATATATTACGCATAGTATAAGAGTTACTGAATTTTCAAGTTGCATCAGTGTTTCATTTTTTACTCGAAGGTAGCACTGTTATACCGATATTTCAAATTGATAATAGTATCTTATTGTCACAAAATTTCAAGGTCTTATGACGCTCCCGTAAAAATTTACAGCATTTCAATATTGCAAACTTTGATAGTTATATTACGCACAGTATAAAAGTTAGTGAATTTTGAAATTGCATCAGTTTTTCATTTTTCACTCAAAGATAGCACTGTTATACTGATATCTCAAATTGACAATAGTACATTATTGTCACAAAATTTCAAGGTTCTATGACGCACCAGGAAAAAGTTACAATATTTCAACTTCGTAAGCTTTGATAGTTATATTTCGCACAGTATAAAAGTTACTGAATTTTGAAGTTGCATCAGTTTTTCATTTTTTACAAAAAGAATGTAGCACTGTTATACCGATATCTCAAATTGATAATAGTACATTATTGTCACAAAATTTCAAGGTCTTATGACGATCCAATAAAAAATTTGTTAGTTGATAGTTATATTACGCACAGTATAGAAGTTACTGAATTTTGAAGTTGCATTAGTGTTTCATTTATTACTCAAAGGGAGCACTGTTAAACCGATATCTCAAATTGACAATAGTAATTTCTAGTCGCAAAATTTCAAGGTCTTATGGCGCACCAGTAAAAAGTTACAGCATTGATAGTTATATTACGCACAGTCTAAAATTTAGTGAATTTTTAAGTTGCATCAGTGTTTCATTTTTTACTCAAAGGTAGCACTGTTGTACCGATATTTCAAATTGACAATAGTACTTTATTTTAACAAAATTTCAAGGTCTTATAACGCACCAGTAAAAATTTAGAGAATTTCAATGCTGCAAATTTTGATAGTTATATTACGCACAGTATAAAAGTTGAGAAATTTGAAGTTGCATCAGTATTTCATTTTTTAATCAAAGGTATCACTGATATACCGATATCTCAAATTGACAATAGTACTTTATTGTCACATAATTTCAAGTTTTTATGACGCTCCAGTAAAAAGTTACAGCATTTCAATTTTGCAAACTTTGATAGTTATATTACGCTCAGTATAAAAGTTACTGAATTTTGAAGTTTTATCAGTGTTTCATTTTTTACTCAAGGGTAGCACTGTTATACCGATATCTCAAATTGACAATAGTACATTATTGTCACAAAATTTCCAGTTCTAATGACGCTCCAGTAAAAAGTTACAGCATTTCAATGTTGCAAACTTTGATAATTATATTACGCTCAGTATAAAAGTTAGTGAATTTTGAAGTTATATTACGTACAGATACAGTGGGTGGCCAAATTATTAGTTACACATGCAAAAATTGCATTTTGTTTAGTTAGAAGCCGTATAATATTTTAAAATAGTAGAAATTTATCCTTTTATTCGTTCTTTAAGGTAAATTAAGTATTTCTAATTCAATTAAAAATAAATTCTTTTGTTTTAAAAATATATATTTGAGGAAAAAAAAATATTACAAAATTTTTTGAAAAATCTCTTAATATTTCGTAGAACCTCCTTTGGCATCAATTACAGCTTGCACCCTTTTTGGCATGCTCTGAATGCATTTTTGAACATTTTCTTTTAGTTCTTCATTATGATGCCAGACTTTAATTAATGCCTCTATAAGATTTTGTTTGTTTGTGGTATTTTCTTTCGAGATTTTCCGCTTCAACAGCTCCCAGGCATTCTCGATGGGGTTCAAGTCTGGAGAATTACCTGGCCAAGGCAAAACTTTGATTTTCTTCATCTCTAAGAATGTTGTTACAGATTTAGCTTTGTGACAAGGAGCGGAATCATGCATAAAAGTGCATTCAGAAGTATCAGCAAACCATTCTTTGATCTGAGGAATCAGTCTTGTCTCCAATACTTTTTTGTACTGATCCTGCCTCATCATGCCATCGACTACGTAAAGGCGCCTGTGCCTATCCCACTGATAACTGACTAGTCAGGACCAGACAGTCAGGATTATATTTCTCGCCCTGTCTTCGCCGAACAAATGAAGATTTATCCATCATCATTTCGATGTGAGACTCGTCTGAGAAGCAAACCTTGAAAAAAATTGAAATATTGCAGATATTCAATTAAATGGAACACAAGGACAACAAATATTACTGAATCAACCAAAATTAAGTATAAAAACATAAATATTTACATTTTCCCAGTCTGCAACCGTCATGTGTCGATGTTGTTTAGCCCAAGCGAAGCGTTTTGACTTCATGGATGGAGTCAGTTTTGGTTTTTTCGCTGGTCTACAGCAATTGAACCCCATTTCTACAAGACGACGCCTAGTGGTTCTAGCAGAAATAGTAACGCCGGCTGCATTTATAATTTTCGTCAACTCCTTCGTACTTTTTCTCCTGTTTTCCAAACAAATGTCACGAATTTTTCGCTCATCTCGAGGCGTAGTAATTCGTTTTCGTCCACATTTTCCACTTCTCTGACTTCCAAAAGGTTGTTTTTGATCAAGTTTCGCTTTAATTCGCTTCACTGTCATCACATTAACATTTGCAAGTGAAGCAATTTTTCTTTGAGGAAGACCTGAATGATTTATTAATGCACAAATTTCAGAAATCTTTTCTGAGGAAACATCTTTGGGTTTTCCCATTTTTCACAAGCACCGAATACACTATACACTCGAATACGATATTTTTAAACAAAATTGCACTATATTATCGTTACTTCAAAAGTTCAGTGTCCAAAAAGCACGTTATAACAATATTTTCGCTTCAAAACAGTATAACCTCAAAATTGCATATTTCACACTTCAAAGCAGAATTACAGATAATGATCTACAACTCCACTCTAATGTCACCAATCATTGTTGACACTGGACAAAATATTTAACAGTATTGCCAAAATTAAAATATGAAAACATCTGGTACAAGAAATAAATTTATATGCGTATTAAAAGCAGTTGAATCTTAATTAATAAGAAAAACTATAGTGTAACTAATAATTTGGCCACCCACTGTAGTTATATTACGTACAGTATAAAAGTTACTGAATTTTGAAGTTGCATCAGTGTTTCATTTTTCACTCAAAGGTAGCGCTGCTATAACAATATCTCAAATGGACAATAGTACTTTATTGTCACAAAATTCCAAAATCGAATGACGCTCCAGTAAATAGTTACAGCATTTCAACGTGGCAAACTTTGATAGTTATATTCCGCTCAGTATAAAAGATAGTGAATTTTGAAGTTGCATCAGAGATTCATTTTTTACACAAAGAATGTAGCACTGTTATATCGATATCTCAAATTGACAATAGTACTTTATTGTCACAAAATTCCAAAATCGAATGACGCTCCAGTAAATAGTTACAGCATTTCAACGTGGCAAACTTTGATAGTTATATTACGCACAGTATAAAAGTTAGTGAATTTTGAATTGCTTCAGTGTTTCATTTTTCACTCACATGTAGGACTGTTATACTGATATCTCAAATTGACAATAGTACATTATTGTCACAAAATTTCAAGGTTTTATGACGCATCAGTAAAAAGTTACAGCATTTCAACCTGGCAAACTTTGATAGTTATATTTCGCACAGTATAAAAGTTACTGAATTTTGAAGTTGCATCAGTGTTTCATTTTTTACTCAAAGGTAAGGGTATTATTACAATATCTCAAATTGACAATAGTACTTTATTGCCACAAAATTTCAAATTCCTTTGACGCTCCAGTAAAAAGTTACAGCATTTCAACGTGGCAAACTTTGATAATTATTTTACGCTCAGTAAAAGAGTTAGTGAATTTTGAAGTTACATCAGTGTTTCATTTTTTACAAAAAGAATGTAGCACTGTTATACCGATATCTGAAATTGACAATAGTACTTTATTGTCACAAAATTTTAAGCTCTTATGACGCACCAGTAAAAAGTTACAGCATTTCAACGTGGCAAACTTTGATAATTATATTACGCTCAGTATAAAAGTTAGTGAATTTGGAAGTTGCATCAGTGTTTAATTTTTTACTCAAAGGTAGCACTGTTATACCGATATCTCAAATTGCCAATAGTACTTTATTGTCACAAAATTTCAAATTCTTATGACGCTCCAGTAAAAAGTTTCTGCATTTCAAAGTGGCAAACTTTGATATTTATATTACGCTCAGTATAAAAGTTAGTGAATTTTGAAGTTGCATCAGAGATTCATTTTTTACACAAAGAATGTAGCACTGTTATATCGATATCTCAAATTGACAATAGTACTTTATTGTCACAAAATTTCAAGGTCTTATGACGCACTAGTAAAAAGTTACAGCATTTCAACGTGGTAAACTTTGATAATTATATTACGCTCAGTATAAAAGTTAGTGAATTTTGAAGTTGCATCAATGTTTAATTTTTTACGCAAAGGTAGCACTGTTAAACCGATATCTCAAATTGACAATAGTACTTTATTGTCACAAAATTTCAAGGTCTTATGACGCTCCAGTAAAAAGTTACAGGTTTTCAATGTTGCAAACTTTGATAGATATATTACGCACAGTATAAAAGTTACTGAATTTTGAAGTTGCATCAGTGTTTCATTTTTTACTCGAAGGTAGCACTATTATACCGATATTTCAAATTGATAATAGTATCTTATTGTCACAAAATTTCAAGGTCTTATGACGCTCCAGTAAAAATTTACAGCATTTCAATATTGCAAACTTTGGTAGTTATATTACGCACAGTATAAAAGTTAGTGAAATTTGAAATTGCATCAGTGTTTCATTTTTCACTCAAAGATAGCACTGTTATACCGATATTTCAAATTGACACAAATGTTCAAGGTCTTATGACACTCCAGCAAAAATTTACAGCATTTCAATGTTGCAAACTTTGATAGTTATATTACGCATAGTATTAAAGTTACTGAATTTTGAAGTTGCATCAGTGTTTCATTTTTTACTCAAAGGTAGCACTGTTATACGGATTTCTCAAATTGACAATAGTATTTTATTCTCACATAATTTCAAGTTTTTATGACGCTCCAGTAAAAAGTTACAGCATTTCAATTTTGCAAACTTTGATAGTTATATTACGCACAGTATTAAAGTTACTGAATTTTGAAGTTGCATCAGTGTTTCATTTTTTACTCAAAGGTAAGGGTGTTATCACAATATCTCAAATTGACAATAGTACTTTATTGCCACAAAATTTCAAATTCCTTAGACGCTCCAGTAAAAAGTTACAGCATTTCAACGTGGCAAACTTTGATAATTATATTACGCTCAGTAAAAGAGTTAGTGAATTTTGAACTTACATCAGTGTTTCATTTTTTACAAAAAGAATGTAGCACTGTTATACCGATATCTGAAATTGACAATAGTACTTTATTGTCACAAAATTTCAAGGTCTTATGATGCACCAGTAAAAAGTTACAGCATTTCAACGTGGCAAACTTTGATAATTATATTACGCTCAGTATAAAAGTTAGTGAATTTGGAAGTTGCATCAGTGTTTAATTTTTTACTCAAAGGTAGCACTGTTATACCGATATCTCAAATTGCCAATAGTACTTTATTGTCACAAAATTTCAAATTCTTATGACGCTCCAGTAAAAAGTTTCTGCATTTCAAAGTGGCAAACTTTGATATTTATATTACGCTCAGTATAAAAGTTAGTGAATTTTGAAGTTGCATCAGAGTTTCATTTTTTACACAAATAATGTAGCACTGTTATATCGATATCTCAAATTGACAATAGTACTTTATTGTCACAAAATTTCAAGGTCTTATGACGCACTAGTAAAAAGTTACAGCATTTCAACGTGGTAAACTTTGATAATTATATTACGCTCAGTATAAAAGTTAGTGAATTTTGAAGTTGCATCAATGTTTAATTTTTTACGCAAAGGTAGCACTGTTAAACCGATATCTCAAATTGACAATAGTACTTTATTGTCACAAAATTTCAAGGTCTTATGACGCTCCAGTAAAAAGTTACAGGGTTTCAATGTTGCAAACTTTGATAGATATATTACGCATAGTATAAGAGTTACTGAATTTTCAAGTTGCATCAGTGTTTCATTTTTTACTCGAAGGTAGCACTGTTATACCGATATTTCAAATTGATAATAGTATCTTATTGTCACAAAATTTCAAGGTCTTATGACGCTCCCGTAAAAATTTACAGCATTTCAATATTGCAAACTTTGATAGTTATATTACGCACAGTATAAAAGTTAGTGAATTTTGAAATTGCATCAGTTTTTCATTTTTCACTCAAAGATAGCACTGTTATACTGATATCTCAAATTGACAATAGTACATTATTGTCACAAAATTTCAAGGTTCTATGACGCACCAGGAAAAAGTTACAGTATTTCAACTTCGTAAACTTTGATAGTTATATTTCGCACAGTATAAAAGTTACTGAATTTTGAAGTTGCATCAGTTTTTCATTTTTTACAAAAAGAATGTAGCACTGCTATACCGATATCTCAAATTGATAATAGTACATTATTGTCACAAAATTTCAAGGTCTTATGACGATCCAATAAAAAATTAGTTAGTTGATAGTTATATTACGCACAGTATAGAAGTTACTGAATTTTGAAGTTGCATAAGTGTTTCATTTATTACTCAAAGGGAGCACTGTTAAACCGATATCTCAAATTGACAATAGTAATTTCTTGTCGCAAAATTTCAAGGTCTTATGACGCACCAGTAAAAAGTTACAGCATTGATAGTTATATTACGCACAGTCTAAAATTTAGTGAATTTTTAAGTTGCATCAGTTTTTCATTTTTTACTCAAAGGTAGCACTGTTGTACCGATATTTCAAATTGACAATAGTACTTTATTTTAACAAAATTTCAAGGTCTTATAACGCACCAGTAAAAATTTACAGAATTTCAATGCTGCAAATTTTGATAGTTATATTACGCACAGTATAAAAGTTGAGAAATTTGAAGTTGCATCAGTATTTCATTTTTTACTCAAAGGTAGCACTGATATACCGATATCTCAAATTGACAATAGTACTTTATTGTCACATAATTTCAAGTTTTTATGACGCTCCAGTAAAAAGTTACAGCATTTCAATTTTGCAAACTTTGATAGTTATATTACGCTCAGTATAAAAGTTACTGAATTTTGAAGTTTTATCAGTTTTTCATTTTTTACTCAAGGGTAGCACTGTTATACCGATATCTCAAATTGACAATAGTACATTATTGTCACAAAATTTCCAGTTCTGATGACGCTCCAGTAAAAAGTTACAGCATTTCAATGTTGCAAACTTTGATAATTATATTACGCTCAGTATAAAAGTTAGTGAATTTTGAAGTTATATTACGTACAGATAGTTATATTACGTACAGTATAAAAGTTACTGAATTTTGAAGTTGCATCAGTGTTTCATTTTTCACTCAAAGGTAGCGCTGCTATAACAATATCTCAAATGGACAATAGTACTTTATTGTCACAAAATTCCAAAATCGAATGAGGCTCCAGTAAATAGTTACAGCATTTCAACGTGGCAAACTTTGATAGTTATATTCCGCTCAGTATAAAAGATAGTGAATTTTGAAGTTGCATCAGATTTTAATTTTTTACACAAAGAATGTAGCACTGTTATATCGATATCTCAAATTGACAATAGTACTTTATTGTCACAAAATTCCAAAATCGAATGACGCTCCAGTAAATAGTTACAGCATTTCAACGTGGCAAACTTTGATAGTTATATTACGCACAGTATAAAAGTTAGTGAATTTTGAATTGCTTCAGTGTTTAATTTTTCACTCACATGTAGCACTGTTATACTGATATCTCAAATTGACAATAGTACATTATTGTCACAAAATTTCAAGGTTTTAATGCGCATCAGTAAAAAGTTACAGCATTTCAACCTGGCAAACTTTGATAGTTATATTTCGCACAGTATAAAAGTTACTGAATTTTGAATTTGCATCAGTGTTTCATTTTTTACTCAAAGGTAAGGGTATTATCACAATATCTCAAATTGACAATAGTACTTTATTGCCACAAAATTTCAAATTCCTTTGACGCTCCAGTAAAAAGTTACAGCATTTCAACGTGGCAAACTTTGATAATTATATTACGCTCAGTAAAAGAGTTAGTGAATTTTGAAGTTACATCAGTGTTTCATTTTTTACAAAAAGAATGTAGCACTGTTATACCGATATCTGAAATTGACAATAGTACTTTATTGTCACAAAATTTTAAGCTCTTATGACGCACCAGTAAAAAGTTACAGCATTTCAACGTGGCAAACTTTGATAGTTATATTACGCACAGTATAAAAGTTAGTGAATTTGGAAGTTGCATCAGTGTTTAATTTTTTACTCAAAGGTAGCACTGTTATACCGATATCTCAAATTGCCAATAGTACTTTATTGTCACAAAATTTCAAATTCTTATGACGCTCCAGTAAAAAGTTTCTGCATTTCAAAGTGGCAAACTTTGATATTTATATTACGCTCAGTATAAAAGTTAGTGAATTTTGAAGTTGCATCAGAGATTCATTTTTTATACAAAGAATGTAGCACTGTTATATCGATATCTCAAATTGACAATAGTACTTTATTGTCACAAAATTTCAAGGTCTTATGACGCACTAGTAAAAAGTTACAGCATTTCAACGTGGTAAACTTTTATAATTATATTACGCTCAGTATAAATGTTAGTGAATTTTGAAGTTGCATCAATGTTTAATTTTTTACGCAAAGGTAGCACTGTTAAACCGATATCTCAAATTGACAATAGTACTTTATTGTCACAAAATTTCAAGGTCTTATGACGCTCCAGTAAAAAGTTACAGGTTTTCAATGTTGCAAACTTTGATAGATATATTACGCACAGTATAAAAGTTACTGAATTTTGAAGTTGCATCAGTGTTTCATTTTTTACTCGAAGGTAGCACTATTATACCGATATTTCAAATTGATAATAGTATCTTATTGTCACAAAATTTCAAGGTCTTATGACGCTCCAGTAAAAATTTACAGCATTTCAATATTGCAAACTTTGATAGTTATATTACGCACAGTATAAAAGTTAGTGAAATTTGAAATTGCATCAGTGTTTCATTTTTCACTCAAAGATAGCACTGTTATACCGATATTTCAAATTGACACAAAATTTCAAGGTCTTATGACACTCCAGTAAAAATTTACAGCATTTCAATGTTGCAAACTTTGATAGTTATATTACGCACAGTATTAAAGTTACTGAATTTTGAAGTTGCATCAGTGTTTCATTTTTTACTCAAAGGTAGCACTGTTATACGGATTTCTCAAATTGACAATAGTACTTTATTCTCACATAATTTCAAGTTTTTATGACGCTCCAGTAAAAAGTTACAGCATTTCAATTTTGCAAACTTTGATAGTTATATTACGCACAGTATAAAAGTTACTGAATTTTGAAGTTGCATCAGTGTTTCATTTTTTACAAAAAGAATGTAGCAATGTTATACCGATATCTCAAATTGATAATAGTACTTTATTGTCACAAAATTTCAAGGTCTTATGACGATCCAGTAAAAAATTAGTTAGTTAGTTGATAGTTATATTACGCACAGTATAAAAGTTACTGAATTTTGAAGTTGCATCAGTGTTTCATTTATTACTCAAAGGGAGCACTGTTAAACCGATATCTCAAATTGACAATAGTAATTTCTAGTCGCAAAATTTCAAGGTCTTATGACGCACCAGTAAAAAGATACAGCATTGATAGTTATATTACGCATAGACTAAAATTTAGTGAATTTTTAAGTTGCATCAGTGTTTCATTTTGTACTCAAAGGTAGCACTGTTGTACCGATATTTCAAATTGACAATAGTACTTTATTTTCACAAAATTTCAAGGTCTTATAACGCACCAGTAAAAATTTACAGGATTTCAATGCTGCAAACTTTGATAGTTATATTACGCACAGTATAAAAGTTGAGAAATTTGAAGTTGCATCAGTATTTCATTTTTTACTCAAAGGTAGCACTGTTATACCGATATTTCAAATTGACAGTAGTACTTTATTGTCACAAAATTTCAAGGTCTTATGACACTCCAGTAAAAATTTACAGTATTTCAATGTTGCAAACTTTGATAGTTATATTACGCACAGTATTAAAGTTACTGAATTTTGAAGTTGCATCAGTGTTTCATTTTTTACTCAAAGGTAAGGGTGTTATCACAATATCTCAAATTGACAATAGTACTTTGTTGCCACAAAATTTCAAATTCCTTAGACGCTCCAGTAAAAAGTTACAGCATTTCAACGTGGCAAACTTTGATAATTATATTACGCTCAGTAAAAGAGTTAGTGAATTTTGAAGTTACATCAGTGTTTCATTTTTTACAAAAAGAATGTAGCACTGTTATACCGATATCTGAAATTGACAATAGTACTTTATTGTCACAAAATTTCAAGGTCTTATGACGCAGCAGTAAAAAGTTACAGCATTTCAACGTGGCAAACTTTGATAATTATATTACGCTCAGTATAAAAGTTAGTGAATTTGGAAGTTGCATCAGTGTTTAATTTTTTACTCAAAGGTAGCACTATTATACCGATATCTCAAATTGCCAATAGTACTTTATTGTCACAAAATTTCAAATTCTTATGACGCTCCAGTAAAAAGTTTCTGCATTTCAAAGTGGCAAACTTTGATATTTATATTACGCTCAGTATAAAAGTTAGTGAATTTTGAAGTTGCATCAGAGTTTCATTTTTTCACAAAGAATGTAGCACTGTTATATCGATATCTCAAATTGACAATAGTACTTTATTGTCACAAAATTTCAAGGTCTTATGACGCACTAGTAAAAAGTTACAGCATTTCAACGTGGTAAACTTTGATAATTATATTACGCTCAGTATAAAAGTTAGTGAATTTTGAAGTTGCATCAATGTTTAATTTTTTACGCAAAGGTAGCACTGTTATACCGATATCTCAAATTGACAATAGTACTTTATTGTCACAAAATTTCAAGGTCTTATGACGCTGCAGTAAAAAGTTACAGGATTTCAATGTTGCAAACTTTGATAGTTATATTACGCACAGTATAAAAGTTACTGAATTTTGAAGTTGCATCAGTGTTTCATTTTTTACTCGAAGGTAGCACTATTATACCGATATTTCAAATTGATAATAGTATCTTATTGTCACAAAATTTCAAGGTCTTATGACGCTCCCGTAAAAATTTACAGCATTTCAATATTGCAAACTTTGATAGTTATATTACGCACAGTATAAAAGTTAGTGAAATTTGAAATTGCATCAGTGTTTCATTTTTCACTGAAAGATAGCACTGTTATACCGATATTTCAAATTGACACAAAATTTCAAGGTCTTATGACACTCCAGTAAAAATTTACAGCATTTCAATGTTGCAAACTTTGATAGTTATATTACGCACAGTATTAAAGTTACTGAATTTTGAAGTTGCATCAGTGTTTCATTTTTTACTCAAAGGTAGCACTGTTATACGGATTTCTCAAATTGACAATAGTACTTTATTCTCACATAATTTCAAGTTTTTATGACACTCCAGTAAAAAGTTACAGCATTTCAATTTTGCAAACTTTGATAGTTACATTACGCACAGTATAAAAGTTACTGAATTTTGAAGTTGCATCAGTGTTTCATTTTTTACAAAAAGAATGTAGCACTGTTATACCGATATCTCAAATTGATAATAGTACTTTATTGTCACAAAATTTCAAGGTCTTATGACGATCCAGTAAAAAATTAGTTAGTTAGTTGATAGTTATATTACGCACAGTATAAAAGTTACTGAATTTTGAAGTTGCATCAGTGTTTCATTTATTACTCAAAGGGAGCACTGTTAAACCGATATCTCAAATTGACAATAGTAATTTCTAGTCGCAAAATTTCAAGGTCTTATGACACTCCAGTAAAAATTTACAGTATTTCAATGTTGCAAACTTTGATAGTTATATTACGCACAGTATTAAAGTTACTGAATTTTGAAGTTGCATCAGTGTTTCATTTTTTACTCAAAGGTAAGGGTGTTATCACAATATCTCAAATTGACAGTAGTACGTTATTGCCAAAAATTTTAAATTCTTATGACGCTCCAGTAAAAAGTTACAGCATTTCAACGTGGCAAACTTTGATAATTATATTACACTCAGTATAAAAGTTAGTGAATTTGGAAGTTGCATTAGTGTTTAATTTTTTACTCAAAGGTAGCACTATTATTCCGATATCTCAAATTGCCAATAGTATTTTATTGTCACAAAATTTCAAATTCTTATGACGCTCCAGTAAAAAGTTTCTGCATTTCAAAGTGGCAAACTTTGATATTTATATTACGCTCAGTATAAAAGTTAGTGAATTTTGAAGTTGCATCAGAGTTTCATTTTTTCACAAAGAATGTAGCACTGTTATATCGATATCTCAAATTGACAATAGTACTTTATTGTCACAAAATTTCAAGGTCTTATGACGCACTAGTAAAAAGTTACAGCATTTCAACGTGGTAAACTTTGATAATTATATTACGCACAGTATAAAAGTTACTGAATTTTTAAGTTGCATCAATGTTTAATTTTTTAC
Organism: Clusia tigrina; assembly: GCA_920105625.2. Lineage (NCBI taxonomy): Eukaryota > Metazoa > Arthropoda > Insecta > Diptera > Clusiidae > Clusia > Clusia tigrina. The sequence continues at coordinate 166,057 of CAKKTE020000077.1, forward strand.
GCAAAGGTAGCACTGTTATACCGATATCTCAAATTGACAATAGTACTTTATTGTCACAAAATTTCAAGGTCTTATGACGCACTAGTAAAAAGTTACAGCATTTCAACGTGGTAAACTTTGATAATTATATTACGCTCAGTATAAAAGTTAGTGAAATTTGAAGTTGCATCAATGTTTAATTTTTTACGCAAAGGTAGCACTGTTATACCGATATCTCAAATTGATAATAGTACTTTATTGTCACAAAATTTCAAGGTCTTATGACGCTACAGAAAAAAGTTATACGTTTTCAATGTGCAAACTTTGATAGATATATTACGCACAGTATAAGAGTTACTGAATTTTGAAGTTGCATCAGTGTTTCATTTTTTACTCGAAGGTAGCACTATTATACCGATATTTCAAATTGATAATAGTATCTTATTTTCACAAAATTTCAAGGTCTTATGACGCTCCCGTAAAAATTTATAGCATTTCAATATTGCAAACTTTGATAGTTATATTACGCACAGTATAAAAGTTAGTGAAATTTGAAATTGCATCAGTGTTTAATTTTTCACTCAAAGATAGCACTGTTATACCGATATTTCAAATTGACAATAGTACTTTATTGTCACAAAATTTCAAGGTCTTGTGACACTCCGGTAAAAATTTACAGCATTTCAATGTTGCAAACTTTGATAGTTATATTACGCACAGTATTAAAGTTACTGAATTTTGTAGTTGCATCAGTGTTTCATTTTTTACTCAAAGGTAGCACTGTTATACGGATATCTCAAATTGACAATAGTACTTTATTGTCACATAATTTCAAGTTTTTATGACGCTCCAGTAAAAAGTTACAGCATTTCAGTTTTGCAAACTTTGATAGTTATATTACGCACAGTATTAAAGTTACTGAATTTTGAAGTTGCATCAGTGTTTCATTTTTTACTCAAAGGTAAGGGTGTTATCACAATATCTCAAATTGACAATAGTACTTTGTTGCCACAAAATTTCAAATTCCTTAGACGCTCCAGTAAAAAGTTACAGCATTTCAACGTGGCAAACTTTGATAATTATATTACGCTCAGTAAAAGAGTTAGTGAATTTTGAAGTTACATCAGTGTTTCATTTTTTACAAAAAGAATGTAGCACTGTTATACCGATATCTGAAATTGACAATAGTACTTTATTGTCACAAAATTTCAAGGTCTTATGACGCACCAGTAAAAAGTTACAGCATTTCAACGTGGCAAACTTTGATAATTATATTACGCTCAGTATAAAAGTTAGTGAATTTGGAAGTTGCATCAGTGTTTAATTTTTTACTCAAACGTAGCACTATTATACCGATATCTCAAATTGCCAATAGTACTTTATTGTCACAAAATTTCAAATTCTTATGACGCTCCAGTAAAAAGTTTCTGCATTTCAAAGTGGCAAACTTTGATATTTATATTACGCTCAGTATAAAAGTTAGTGAATTTTGAAGTTGCATCAGAGTTTCATTTTTTCACAAAGAATGTAGCACTGTTATATCGATATCTCAAATTGACAATAGTACTTTATTGTCACAAAATTTCAAGGTCTTCTGACGCACTAGTAAAAAGTTACAGCATTTCAACGTGGTAAACTTTGATAATTATATTACGCTCAGTATAAAAGTTAGTGAATTTTGAAGTTGCATCAATGTTTAATTTTTTACGCAAAGGTTGCACTGTTATACCGATATCTCAAATTGACAATAGTACTTTATTGTCACAAAATTTCAAGGTCTTATGACGCTGCAGTAAAAAGTTACAGGTTTTCAATGTTGCAAACTTTGATAGATATATTACGCACAGTATAAGAGTTACTGAATTTTGAAGTTGCATCAGTGTTTCATTTTTTACTCGAAGGTAGCACTATTATACCGATATTTCAAATTGATAATAGTATCTTATTGTCACAAAATTTCAAGGTCTTATGACGCTCCCGTAAAAATTTACAGCATTTCAATATTGCAAACTTTGATAGTTATATTACGCACAGTATAAAAGTTAGTGAAATTTGAAATTGCATCAGTGTTTCATTTTTCACTGAAAGATAGCACTGTTATACCGATATTTCAAATTGACACAAAATTTCAAGGTCTTATGACACTCCAGTAAAAATTTACAGCATTTCAATGTTGCAAACTTTGATAGTTATATATCGCACAGTATTAAAGTTACTGAATTTTGAAGTTGCATCAGTGTTTCATTTTTTACTCAAAGGTAGCACTGTTATACGGATTTCTCAAATTGACAATAGTACTTTATTCTCACATAATTTCAAGTTTTTATGACACTCCAGTAAAAAGTTACAGCATTTCAATTTTGCAAACTTTGATAGTTATATTACGCACAGTATAAAAGTTACTGAATTTTGAAGTTGCATCAGTGTTTCATTTTTTACAAAAAGAATGTAGCACTGTTATACCGATATCTCAAATTGATAATAGTACTTTATTGTCACAAAATTTCAAGGTCTTATGACGATCCAGTAAAAAATTAGTTAGTTAGTTGATAGTTATATTACGCACAGTATAAAAGTTACTGAATTTTGAAGTTGCATCAGTGTTTCATTTATTACTCAAAGGGAGCACTGTTAAACCGATATCTCAAATTGACAATAGTAATTTCTAGTCGCAAAATTTCAAGGTCTTATGACGCACCAGTAAAAAGATACAGCATTGATAGTTATATTACGCACAGTCTAAAATTTAGTGAATTTTTAAGTTGCATCAGTGTTTCATTTTGTACTCAAAGGTAGCACTGTTGTACCGATATTTCAAATTGACAATAGTACTTTATTTTCACAAAATTTCAAGGTTTTTTAACGCACCAGTAAAAATTTACAGGATTTCAATGCTGCAACTTTGATAGTTATATTACGCACAGTATAAAAGTTGAGAAATTTGAAGTTGCATCAGTATTTCATTTTTTACTCAAAGGTAGCACTGGTATACCGATATTTCAAATTGACAATAGTACTTTATTGTCACAAAATTTCAAGGTCTTATGACACTCCAGTAAAAATTTACAGTATTTCAATGTTGCAAACTTTGATAGTTATATTACGCACAGTATTAAAGTTACTGAATTTTGAAGTTGCATCAGTGTTTCATTTTTTACTCAAAGGTAGCACTGTTATACGGATATCTCAAATTGACAATAGTACTTTATTGTCACATAATTTCAAGTTTTTATGACGCTCCAGTAAAAAGTTACAGCATTTCAGTTTTGCAAACTTTGATAGTTATATTACGCACAGTATTAAAGTTACTGAATTTTGAAGTTGCATCAGTGTTTCATTTTTTACTCAAAGGTAAGGGTGTTATCACAATATCTCAAATTGACAATAGTACTTTATTGCCACAAAATATCAAATTCCTTAGACGCTCCAGTAAAAAGTTACAGCATTTCAACGTGGCAAACTTTGATAATTATATTACGCTCAGTAAAAGAGTTAGTGAATTTTGAAGTTACATCAGTGTTTCATTTTTTACAAAAAGAATGTAGCACTGTTATACTGATATCTGAAATTGACAATAGTACTTTATTGTCACAAAATTTCAAGGTCTTATGACGCACCAGTAAAAAGTTACAGCATTTCAACGTGGCAAACTTTGATAATTATATTACGCTCAGTATAAAAGTTAGTGAATTTGGAAGTTGCATCAGTGTTTAATTTTTTACACAAATAATGTAGCACTGTTATATCGATATCTCAAATTGACAATAGTACTTTATTGTCACAAAATTTCAAGGTCTTATGACGCACTAGTAAAAAGTTACAGCATTTCAACGTGGCAAACTTTGATAATTATATTACGCTCAGTAAAAGAGTTAGTGAATTTTGAAGTTACATCAGTGTTTCATTTTTTACAAAAAGAATGTAGCAATGTTATACCGATATCTCAAATTGATAATAGTACTTTATTGTCACAAAATTTCAAGGTCTTATGACGATCCAGTAAAAAATTAGTTAGTTAGTTGATAGTTATATTACGCACAGTATAAAAGTTACTGAATTTTGAAGTTGCATCAGTGTTTCATTTATTACTCAAAGGGAGCACTGTTAAACCGATATCTCAAATTGACAATAGTAATTTCTAGTCGCAAAATTTCAAGGTCTTATGACGCACCAGTAAAAAGATACAGCATTGATAGTTATATTACGCATAGACTAAAATTTAGTGAATTTTTAAGTTGCATCAGTGTTTCATTTTGTACTCAAAGGTAGCACTGTTGTACCGATATTTCAAATTGACAATAGTACTTTATTTTCACAAAATTTCAAGGTCTTATAACGCACCAGTAAAAATTTACAGGATTTCAATGCTGCAAACTTTGATAGTTATATTACGCACAGTATAAAAGTTGAGAAATTTGAAGTTGCATCAGTATTTCATTTTTTACTCAAAGGTAGCACTGTTATACCGATATTTCAAATTGACAATAGTACTTTATTGTCACAAAATTTCAAGGTCTTATGACACTCCAGTAAAAATTTACAGTATTTCAATGTTGAAAACTTTGATAGTTATATTACGCACAGTATTAAAGTTACTGAATTTTGAAGTTGCATCAGTGTTTCATTTTTTACTCAAAGGTAAGGGTGTTATCACAATATCTCAAATTGACAATAGTACTTTGTTGCCACAAAATTTCAAATTCCTTAGACGCTCCAGTAAAAAGTTACAGCATTTCAACGTGGCAAACTTTGATAATTATATTACGCTCAGTAAAAGAGTTAGTGAATTTTGAAGTTACATCAGTGTTTCATTTTTTACAAAAAGAATGTAGCACTGTTATACCGATATCTGAAATTGACAATAGTACTTTATTGTCACAAAATTTCAAGGTCTTATGACGCACCAGTAAAAAGTTACAGCATTTCAACGTGGCAAACTTTTATAATTATATTACGCTCAGTATAAAAGTTAGTGAATTTGGAAGTTGCATCAGTGTTTAATTTTTTACTCAAACGTAGCACTATTATACCGATATCTCAAATTGCCAATAGTACTTTATTGTCACAAAATTTCAAATTCTTATGACGCTCCAGTAAAAAGTTTCTGCATTTCAAAGTGGCAAACTTTGATATTTATATTACGCTCAGTATAAAAGTTAGTGAATTTTGAAGTTGCATCAGAGTTTCATTTTTTCACAAAGAATGTAGCACTGTTATATCGATATCTCAAATTGACAATAGTACTTTATTGTCACAAAATTTCAAGGTCTTATGACGCACTAGTAAAAAGTTACAGCATTTCAACGTGGTAAACTTTGATAATTATATTACGCTCAGTATAAAAGTTAGTGAATTTTGAAGTTGCATCAATGTTTAATTTTTTACGCAAAGGTAGCACTGTTATACCGATATCTCAAATTGACAATAGTACTTTATTGTCACAAAATTTCAAGGTCTTATGACGCTGCAGTAAAAAGTTACAGGATTTCAATGTTGCAAACTTTGATAGATATATTACGCACAGTATAAGAGTTACTGAATTTTGAAGTTGCATCAGTGTTTCATTTTTTACTCGAAGGTAGCACTATTATACCGATATTTCAAATTGATAATAGTATCTTATTGTCACAAAATTTCAAGGTCTTATAACGCTCCCGTAAAAATTTACAGCATTTCAATATTGCAAACTTTGATAGTTATATTACGCACAGTATAAAAGTTAGTGAAATTTGAAATTGCATCAGTGTTTCATTTTTCACTGAAAGATAGCACTGTTATACCGATATTTCAAATTGACACAAAATTTGAATGTCTTATGACACTCCAGTAAAAATTTACAGCATTTCAATATTGCAAACTTTGATAGTTATATTACGCACAGTATTAAAGTTACTGAATTTTGAAGTTGCATCAGTGTTTCATTTTTTACTCAAAGGTAGCACTGTTATACGGATTTCTCAAATTGACAATAGTACTTTATTCTCACATAATTTCAAGTTTTTATGACACTCCAGTAAAAAGTTACAGCATTTCAATTTTGCAAACTTTGATAGTTATATTACGCACAGTATAAAAGTTACTGAATTTTGAAGTTGCATCAGTGTTTCATTTTTTACAAAAAGAATGTAGCACTGTTATACCGATATCTCAAATTGATAATAGTACTTTATTGTCACAAAATTTCAAGGTCTTATGACGATCCAGTAAAAAATTAGTTAGTTAGTTGATAGTTATATTACGCACAGTATAAAAGTTACTGAATTTTGAAGTTGCATCAGTGTTTCATTTATTACTCAAAGGGAGCACTGTTAAACCGATATCTCAAATTGACAATAGTAATTTCTAGTCGCAAAATTTCAAGGTCTTATGACGCACCAGTAAAAAGATACAGCATTGATAGTTATATTACGCACAGTCTAAAATTTAGTGAATTTTTAAGTTGCATCAGTGTTTCATTTTGTACTCAAAGGTAGCACTGTTGTACCGATATTTCAAATTGACAATAGTACTTTATTTTCACAAAATTTCAAGGTTTTATAACGCACCAGTAAAAATTTACAGGATTTCAATGCTGCAACTTTGATAGTTATATTACGCACAGTATAAAAGTTGAGAAATTTGAAGTTGCATCAGTATTTAATTTTTTACTCAAAGGTAGCACTGGTATACCGATATTTCAAATTGACAATAGTACTTTATTGCCACAAAATTTCAAGGTCTTATGACACTCCAGTAAAAATTTACAGTATTTCAATGTTGCAAACTTTGATAGTTATATTACGCACAGTATTAAAGTTACTGAATTTTGAAGTTGCATCAGTGTTTCATTTTTTACTCAAAGGTAAGGGTGTTATCACAATATCTCAAATTGACAGTAGTACGTTATTGCCAAAAATTTTAAATTCTTATGACGCTCCAGTAAAAAGTTACAGCATTTCAACGTGGCAAACTTTGATAATTATATTACACTCAGTATAAAAGTTAGTGAATTTGGAAGTTGCATCAGTGTTTAATTTTTTACTCAAAGGTAGCACTATTATTCCGATATCTCAAATTGCCAATAGTACTTTATTGTCACAAAATTTCAAATTCTTATGACGCTCCAGTAAAAAGTTTCTGCATTTCAAAGTGGCAAACTTTGATATTTATATTACGCTCAGTATAAAAGTTAGTGAATTTTGAAGTTGCATCAGAGTTTCATTTTTTCACAAAGAATGTAGCACTGTTATATCGATATCTCAAATTGACAATAGTACTTTATTGTCACAAAATTTCAAGGTCTTATGACGCTGCAGTAAAAAGTTACAGGTTTTCAATGTTGCAAACTTTGATAGATATATTACGCACAGTATAAGAGTTACTGAATTTTGAAGTTGCATCAGTGTTTCATTTTTTACTCGAAGGTAGCACTATTATACCGATATTTCAAATTGATAATAGTATCTTATTGTCACAAAATTTCAAGGTCTTATGACGCTCCCGTAAAAATTTACAGCATTTCAATATTGCAAACTGTGATAGTTATATTACGCACAGTATAAAAGTTAGTGAAATTTGAAATTGCATCAGTGTTTCATTTTTCACTGAAAGATAGCACTGTTATACCGATATTTCAAATTGACACAAAATTTCAAGGTCTTATGACACTCCAGTAAAAATTTACAGCATTTCAATGTTGCAAACTTTGATAGTTATATTACGCACAGTATTAAAGTTACTGAATTTTGAAGTTGCATCAGTGTTTCATTTTTTACTCAAAGGTAGCACTGTTATACGGATTTCTCAAATTGACAATAGTACTTTATTCTCACATAATTTCAAGTTTTTATGACACTCCAGTAAAAAGTTACAGCATTTCAATTTTGCAAACTTTGATAGTTATATTACGCACAGTATAAAAGTTACTGAATTTTGAAGTTGCATCAGTGTTTCATTTTTTACAAAAAGAATGTAGCACTGTTATACCGATATCTCAAATTGATAATAGTACTTTATTGTCACAAAATTTCAAGGTCTTATGACGATCCAGTAAAAAATTAGTTAGTTAGTTGATAGTTATATTACGCACAGTATAAAAGTTACTGAATTTTGAAGTTGCATCAGTGTTTCATTTATTACTCAAAGGGAGCACTGTTAAACCGATATCTCAAATTGACAATAGTAATTTCTAGTCGCAAAATTTCAAGGTCTTATGACGCACCAGTAAAAAGATACAGCATTGATAGTTATATTACGCACAGTCTAAAATTTAGTGAATTTTTAAGTTGCATCAGTGTTTCATTTTGTACTCAAAGGTAGCACTGTTATACGGATTTCTCAAATTGACAATAGTACTTTATTCTCACATAATTTCAAGTTTTTATGACACTCCAGTAAAAAGTTACACCATTTCAATTTTGCAAACTTTGATATTTATATTACGCTCAGTATAAAAGTTACTGAATTTTGAAGTTGCATCAGAGTTTCATTTTTTTCACAAAGAATGTAGCACTGTTATATCGATATCTCAAATTGACAATAGTACTTTATTGTCACAAAATTTCAAGGTCTTATGACGCACTAGTAAAAAGTTACAGCATTTCAACGTGGTAAACTTTGATAATTATATTACGCTCAGTATAAAAGTTAGTGAATTTTGAAGTTGCATCAATGTTTAGTTTTTTACGCAAAGGTAGCACTGTTATACCGATATCTCAAATTGACAATAGTACTTTATTGTCACAAAATTTCAAGGTCTTATGACGCACCAGTAAAAAGTTACAGCATTTCAACGTGGCAAACTTTGATAATTATATTACGCTCAGTATAAAAGTTAGTGAATTTGGAAGTTGCATCAGTGTTTAATTTTTTACACAAATAATGTAGCACTGTTATATCGATATCTCAAATTGACAATAGTACTTTATTGTCACAAAATTTCAAGGTCTTATGACGCACTAGTAAAAAGTTACAGCATTTCAACGTGGCAAACTTTGATAATTATATTACGCTCAGTAAAAGAGTTAGTGAATTTTGAAGTTACATCAGTGTTTCATTTTTTACAAAAAGAATGTAGCAATGTTATACCGATATCTCAAATTGATAATAGTACTTTATTGTCACAAAATTTCAAGGTCTTATGACGATCCAGTAAAAAATTAGTTAGTTAGTTGATAGTTATATTACGCACAGTATAAAAGTTACTGAATTTTGAAGTTGCATCAGTGTTTCATTTATTACTCAAAGGGAGCACTGTTAAACCGATATCTCAAATTGACAATAGTAATTTCTAGTCGCAAAATTTCAAGGTCTTATGACGCACCAGTAAAAAGATACAGCATTGATAGTTATATTACGCATAGACTAAAATTTAGTGAATTTTTAAGTTGCATCAGTGTTTCATTTTGTACTCAAAGGTAGCACTGTTGTACCGATATTTCAAATTGACAATAGTACTTTATTTTCACAAAATTTCAAGGCCTTATAACGCACCAGTAAAAATTTACAGGATTTCAATGCTGCAAACTTTGATAGTTATATTACGCACAGTATAAAAGTTGAGAAATTTGAAGTTGCATCAGTATTTCATTTTTTACTCAAAGGTAGCACTGTTATACCGATATTTCAAATTGACAATAGTACTTTATTGTCACAAAATTTCAAGGTCTTATGACACTCCAGTAAAAATTTACAGTATTTCAATGTTGCAAACTTTGATAGTTATATTACGCACAGTATTAAAGTTACTGAATTTTGAAGTTGCATCAGTGTTTCATTTTTTACTCAAAGGTAAGGGTGTTATCACAATATCTCAAATTGACAATAGTACTTTGTTGCCACAAAATTTCAAATTCCTTAGACGCTCCAGTAAAAAGTTACAGCATTTCAACGTGGCAAACTTTGATAATTATATTACGCTCAGTAAAAGAGTTAGTGAATTTTGAAGTTACATCAGTGTTTCATTTTTTACAAAAAGAATGTAGCACTGTTATACCGATATCTGAAATTGACAATAGTACTTTATTGTCACAAAATTTCAAGGTCTTATGACGCACCAGTAAAAAGTTACAGCATTTCAACGTGGCAAACTTTGATAATTATATTACGCTCAGTATAAAAGTTAGTGAACTTGGAAGTTGCATCAGTGTTTAATTTTTTACTCAAACGTAGCACTATTATACCGATATCTCAAATTGCCAATAGTACTTTATTGTCACAAAATTTCAAATTCTTATGACGCTCCAGTAAAAAGTTTCTGCATTTCAAAGTGGCAAACTTTGATATTTATATTACGCTCAGTATAAAAGTTAGTGAATTTTGAAGTTGCATCAGAGTTTCATTTTTTCACAAAGAATGTAGCACTGTTATATCGATATCTCAAATTGACAATAGTACTTTATTGTCACAAAATTTCAAGGTCTTATGACGCACTAGTAAAAAGTTACAGCATTTCAACGTGGTAAACTTTGATAATTATATTACGCTCAGTATAAAAGTTAGTGAATTTTGAAGTTGCATCAATGTTTAATTTTTTACGCAAAGGTAGCACTGTTATACCGATATCTCAAATTGACAATAGTACTTTATTGTCACAAAATTTCAAGGTCTTATGACGCTGCAGTAAAAAGTTACAGCATTTCAACGTGGCAAACTTTGATAGATATATTACGCACAGTATAAGAGTTACTGAATTTTGAAGTTGCATCAGTGTTTCATTTTTTACTCGAAGGTAGCACTATTATACCGATATTTCAAATTGATAAAAGTATCTTATTGTCACAAAATTTCAAGGTCTTATAACGCTCCCGTAAAAATTTACAGCATTTCAATATTGCAAACTTTGATAGTTATATTACGCACAGTATAAAAGTTAGTGAAATTTGAAATTGCATCAGTGTTTCATTTTTCACTGAAAGATAGCACTGTTATACCGATATTTCAAATTGACACAAAATTTGAATGTCTTATGACACTCCAGTAAAAATTTACAGCATTTCAATATTGCAAACTTTGATAGTTATATTACGCACAGTATTAAAGTTACTGAATTTTGAAGTTGCATCAGTGTTTCATTTTTTACTCAAAGGTAGCACTGTTATACGGATTTCTCAAATTGACAATAGTACTTTATTCTCACATAATTTCAAGTTTTTATGACACTCCAGTAAAAAGTTACAGCATTTCAATTTTGCAAACTTTGATAGTTATATTACGCACAGTATAAAAGTTACTGAATTTTGAAGTTGCATCAGTGTTTCATTTTTTACAAAAAGAATGTAGCACTGTTATACCGATATCTCAAATTGATAATAGTACTTTATTGTCACAAAATTTCAAGGTCTTATGACGATCCAGTAAAAAATTAGTTAGTTAGTTGATAGTTATATTACGCACAGTATAAAAGTTACTGAATTTTGAAGTTGCATCAGTGTTTCATTTATTACTCAAAGGGAGCACTGTTAAACCGATATCTCAAATTGACAATAGTAATTTCTAGTCGCAAAATTTCAAGGTCTTATGACGCACCAGTAAAAAGATACAGCATTGATAGTTATATTACGCACAGTCTAAAATTTAGTGAATTTTTAAGTTGCATCAGTGTTTCATTTTGTACTCAAAGGTAGCACTGTTATACGGATTTCTCAAATTGACAATAGTACTTTATTCTCACATAATTTCAAGTTTTTATGACACTCCAGTAAAAAGTTACAGCATTTCAATTTTGCAAACTTTGATATTTATATTACGCTCAGTATAAAAGTTACTGAATTTTGAAGTTGCATCAGAGTTTCATTTTTTTCACAAAGAATGTAGCACTGTTATATCGATATCTCAAATTGACAATAGTACTTTATTGTCACAAAATTTCAAGGTCTTATGACGCACTAGTAAAAAGTTACAGCATTTCAACGTGGTAAACTTTGATAATTATATTACGCTCAGTATAAAAGTTAGTGAATTTTGAAGTTGCATCAATGTTTAGTTTTTTACGCAAAGGTAGCACTGTTATACCGATATCTCAAATTGACAATAGTACTTTATTGTCACAAAATTTCAAGGTCTTATGACGCACTAGTAAAAAGTTACAGCATTTCAACGTGGTAAACTTTGATAATTATATTACGCTCAGTATAAAAGTTAGTGAAATTTGAAGTTGCATCAATGTTTAATTTTTTACGCAAAGGTAGCACTGTTATACCGATATCTCAAATTGACAATAGTACTTTATTGTCACAAAATTTCAAGGTCTTATGACGCTCCAGAAAAAAGTTATACGTTTTCAATGTGCAAACTTTGATAGATATATTACGCACAGTATAAGAGTTACTGAATTTTGAAGTTGCATCAGTGTTTCATTTTTTACTCGAAGGTAGCACTATTATACCGATATTTCAAATTGATAATAGTATCTTATTTTCACAAAATTTCAAGGTCTTATGACGCTCCCGTAAAAATTTATAGCATTTCAATATTGCAAACTTTGATAGTTATATTACGCACAGTATAAAAGTTAGTGAAATTTGAAATTGCATCAGTGTTTAATTTTTCACTCAAAGATAGCACTGTTATACCGATATTTCAAATTGACAATAGTACTTTATTGTCACAAAATTTCAAGGTCTTGTGACACTCCGGTAAAAATTTACAGCATTTCAATGTTGCAAACTTTGATAGTTATATTACGCACAGTATTAAAGTTACTGAATTTTGAAGTTGCATCAGTGTTTCATTTTTTACTCAAAGGTAGCACTGTTATACGGATATCTCAAATTGACAATAGTACTTTATTGTCACATAATTTCAAGTTTTTATGACGCTCCAGTAAAAAGTTACAGCATTTCAATTTTGCAAACTTTGATAGTTATATTACGCACAGTATTAAAGTTACTGAATTTTGAAGTTGCATCAGTGTTTCATTTTTTACTCAAAGGTAAGGGTGTTATCACAATATCTCAAATTGACAATAGTACTTTATTGCCACAAAATATCAAATTCCTTAGACGCTCCAGTAAAAAGTTACAGCATTTCAACGTGGCAAACTTTGATAATTATATTACGCTCAGTAAAAGAGTTAGTGAATTTTGAAGTTACATTAGTGTTTCATTTTTTACAAAAAGAATGTAGCACTGTTATACTGATATCTGAAATTGACAATAGTACTTTATTGTCACAAAATTTCAAGGTCTTATGACGCACCAGTAAAAAGTTACGGCATTTCAACGTGGCAAACTTTGATAATTATATTACGCTCTGTATAAAAGTTAGTGAATTTGGAAGTTGCATCAGTGTTTAATTTTTTACTCAAAGGTAGCACTGTTATACCGATATCTCAAATTGCCAATAGTACTTTATTGTCACAAAATTTCAAATTCTTATGACGCTCCAGTAAAAAGTTTCTGCATTTCAAAGTGGCAAACTTTGATATTTATATTACGCTCAGTATAAAAGTTAGTGAATTTTGAAGTTGCATCAGAGTTTCATTTTTTACACAAATAATGTAGCACTGTTATATCGATATCTCAAATTGACAATAGTACTTTATTGTCACAAAATTTCAAGGTCTTATGACGCTGCAGTAAAAAGTTACAGGTTTTCAATGTTGCAAACTTTGATAGATATATTACGCACAGTATAAAAGTGACTGAATTTTGAAGTTGCATCAGTGTTTCATTTTTTACTCGAAGGTAGCACTATTATACCGATATTTCAAATTGATAATAGTATCTTATTGTCACAAAATTTCAAGGTCTTATGACGCTCCCGTAAAAATTTACAGCATTTCAATATTGCAAACTTTGATAGTTATATTACGCACAGTATAAAAGTTAGTGAAATTTGAAATTGCATCAGTGTTTCATTTTTCACTCAAAGATAGCACTGTTATACCGATATTTCAAATTGACACAAAATTTCAAGGTCTTATGACACTCCAGTAAAAATTTACAGCATTTCAATGTTGCAAACTTTGATAGTTATATTACGCACAGTATTAAAGTTACTGAATTTTGAAGTTGCATCAGTGTTTCATTTTTTACTCAAAGGTAGCACTGTTATACGGATTTCTCAAATTGACAATAGTACTTTATTCTCACATAATTTCAAGTTTTTATGACACTCCAGTAAAAAGTTACAGCATTTCAATTTTGCAAACTTTGATAGTTATATTACGCACAGTATAAAAGTTACTGAATTTTGAAGTTGCATCAGTGTTTCATTTTTTACAAAAAGAATGTAGCACTGTTATACCGATATCTCAAATTGATAATAGTACTTTATTGTCACAAAATTTCAAGGTCTTATGACGATCCAGTAAAAAATTAGTTAGTTAGTTGATAGTTATATTACGCACAGTATAAAAGTTACTGAATTTTGAAGTTGCATCAGTGTTTCATTTATTACTCAAAGGGAGCACTGTTAAACCGATATCTCAAATTGACAATAGTAATTTCTAGTCGCAAAATTTCAAGGTCTTATGACGCACCAGTAAAAAGATACAGCATTGATAGTTATATTACGCACAGTCTAACATTTAGTGAATTTTTTAGTTGCATCAGTGTTTCATTTTGTACTCAAAGGTAGCACTGTTGTACCGATATTTCAAATTGACAATAGTACTTTATTTTCACAAAATTTCAAGGTTTTATAACGCACCAGTAAAAATTTACAGGATTTCAATGCTGCAACTTTGATAGTTATATTACGCACAGTATAAAAGTTGACAAATTTGAAGTTGCATCAGTATTTCATTTTTTACTCAAAGGTAGCACTGGTATACCGATATTTCAAATTGACAATAGTACTTTATTGTCACAAAATTTCAAGGTCTTATGACACTCCAGTAAAAATTTACAGTATTTCAATGTTGCAAACTTTGATAGTTATATTACGCACAGTATTAAAGTTACTGAATTTTGAAGTTGCATCAGTGTTTCATTTTTTACTCAAAGGTAAGGGTGTTATCACAATATCTCAAATTGACAGTAGTACGTTATTGCCACAAAATTTTAAATTCTTATGACGCTCCAGTAAAAAGTTACAGCATTTCAACGTGGCAAACTTTGATAATTATATTACGCTCAGTATAAAAGTTAGTGAATTTGGAAGTTGCATCAGTGTTTAATTTTTTACTCAAAGGTAGCACTGTTATACCGATATCTCAAATTGCTAATAGTACTTTATTGTCACAAAATTTCAAATTCTTATGACGCTCCAGTAAAAAGTTTCTGCATTTCAAAGTGGCAAACTTTGATATTTATATTACGCTCAGTATAAAAGTTAGTGAATTTTGAAGTTGCATCAGAGTTTCATTTTTTTCACAAAGAATGTAGCACTGTTATATCGATATCTCAAATTGACAATAGTACTTTATTGTCACAAAATTTCAAGGTCTTATGACGCACTAGTAAAAAGTTACAGCATTTCAACGTGGTAAACTTTGATAATTATATTACGCTCAGTATAAAAGTTAGTGAATTTGGAAGTTGCATCAGTGTTTAATTTTTTACTCAAAGGTAGCACTGTTATACCGATATCTCAAATTGACAATAGTACTTTATTGTCACAAAATTTCAAGGTCTTATGACGCACTAGTAAAAAGTTACAGCATTTCAACGTGGTAAACTTTGATAATTATATTACGCTCAGTATAAAAGTTAGTGAAATTTGAAGTTGCATCAATGTTTAATTTTTTACGCAAAGGTAGCACTGTTATACCGATATCTCCAATTGACAATAGTACTTTATTGTCACAAAATTTCAAGGTCTTATGACGCTCCAGAAAAAAGTTATACGTTTTCAATGTGCAAACTTTGATAGATATATTACGCACAGTATAAGAGTTACTGAATTTTGAAGTTGCATCAGTGTTTCATTTTTTACTCGAAGGTAGCACTATTATACCGATATTTCAAATTGATAATAGTATCTTATTTTCACAAAATTTCAAGGTCTTATGACGCTCCCGTAAAAATTTATAGCATTTCAATATTGCAAACTTTGATAGTTATATTACGCACAGTATAAAAGTTAGTGAAATTTGAAATTGCATCAGTGTTTAATTTTTCACTCAAAGATAGCACTGTTATACCGATATTTCAAATTGACAATAGTACTTTATTGTCACAAAATTTCAAGGTCTTATGACGCTCCAATAAAAAGTTACAGCATTTCAATTTTGCAAATTTTGATAGTTATATTACGCTCAGTATAAAAGTTACTGAATTTTGAAGTTTTATCAGTGTTTCATTTTTTACTCAAGGGTAGGACTGTTATACGGATATCTTAAATTGACAATAGTACTTTATTGTCACATAATTTCAAGTTTTTATGACGCTCCAGTAAAAAGTTACAGCATTTCAATTTTGCAAATTTTGATAGTTATATTACGCTCAGTATAAAAGTTACTGAATTTTGAAGTTTTATCAGTGTTTCATTTTTTACTCAAGGGTAGGACTGTTATACGGATATCTTAAATTGACAATAGTACTTTATTGTCACATAATTTCAAGTTTTTATGACGCTCCAGTAAAAATTTACAGCATTTCAATTTTGCAAACTTTGATAGTTATATTACGCACAGTATTAAAGTTACTGAATTTTGAAGTTGCATCAGTGTTTCATTTTTTACTCAAAGGTAAGGGTGTTATCACAATATCTCAAATTGACAATAGTACTTTATTGCCACAAAATATCAAATTCCTTAGACGCTCCAGTAAAAAGTTACAGCATTTCAACGTGGCAAACTTTGATAATTATATTACGCTCAGTAAAAGAGTTAGTGAATTTTGAAGTTACATCAGTGTTTCATTTTTTACAAAAAGAATGTAGCACTGTTATACTGATATCTGAAATTGACAATAGTACTTTATTGTCACAAAATTTCAAGGTCTTATGACGCACCAGTAAAAAGTTACAGCATTTCAACGTGGCAAACTTTGATAATTATATTACGCTCAGTATAAAAGTTAGTGAATTTGGAAGTTGCATCAGTGTTTAATTTTTTACTCAAAGGTAGCACTGTTATACCGATATCTCAAATTGCCAATAGTACTTTATTGTCACAAAATTTCAAATTCTTATGATGCTCCAGTAAAAAGTTTCTGCATTTCAAAGTGGCAAACTTTGATATTTATATTACGCTCAGTATAAAAGTTAGTGAATTTTGAAGTTGCATCAGAGTTTCATTTTTTACACAAAGAATGTAGCACTGTTATATCGATATATCAAATTGACAATAGTACTTTATTGTCACAAAATTTCAAGGTCTTATGACGCACTAGTAAAAAGTTACAGCATTTCAACTTGGTAAACTTTGATAATTATATTACGCTCAGTATAAAAGTTAGTGACTTTTGAAGTTGCATCAATGTTTAATTTTTTACGCAAAGGTAGCACTGTTATACCGATATCTCCAATTGACAATAGTACTTTATTGTCACAAAATTTCAAGGTCTTATGACGCTCCAGAAAAAAGTTATACGTTTTCAATGTGCAAACTTTGATAGATATATTACGCACAGTATAAGAGTTACTGAATTTTGAAGTTGCATCAGTGTTTCATTTTTTACTCGAAGGTAGCACTATTATACCGATATTTCAAATTGATAATAGTATCTTATTTTCACAAAATTTCAAGGTCTTATGACGCTCCCGTAAAAATTTATAGCATTTCAATATTGCAAACTTTGATAGTTATATTACGCACAGTATAAAAGTTAGTGAAATTTGAAATTGCATCAGTGTTTAATTTTTCACTCAAAGATAGCACTGTTATACCGATATTTCAAATTGACAATAGTACTTTATTGTCACAAAATTTCAAGGTCTTATGACACTCCAGTAAAAATTTACAGCATTTCAATGTTGCAAACTTTGATAGTTATATTACGCACAGTATTAAAGTTACTGAATTTTGAAGTTGCATCAGTGTTTCATTTTTTACTCAAAGGTAGCACTGTTATACGGATATCTCAAATTGACAATAGTACTTTATTGTCACATAATTTCAAGTTTTTATGACGCTCCAGTAAAAAGTTACAGCATTTCAATTTTGCAAACTTTGATAGTTATATTACGCTCAGTATAAAAGTTACTGAATTTTGAAGTTTTATCAGTGTTTCATTTTTTACTCAAGGGTAGGACTGTTATACGGATATCTTAAATTGACAATAGTACTTTATTGTCACATAATTTCAAGTTTTTATGACGCTCCAGTAAAAATTTACAGCATTTCAATTTTGCAAACTTTGATAGTTATATTACGCACAGTATTAAAGTTACTGAATTTTGAAGTTGCATCAGTGTTTCATTTTTTACTCAAAGGTAAGGGTGTTATCACAATATCTCAAATTGACAATAGTACTTTATTGCCACAAAATATCAAATTCCTTAGACGCTCCAGTAAAAAGTTACAGCATTTCAACGTGGCAAACTTTGATAATTATATTACGCTCAGTAAAAGAGTTAGTGAATTTTGAAGTTACATCAGTGTTTCATTTTTTACAAAAAGAATGTAGCACTGTTATACTGATATCTGAAATTGACAATAGTACTTTATTGTCACAAAATTTCAAGGTCTTATGACGCACCAGTAAAAAGTTACAGCATTTCAACGTGGCAAACTTTGATAATTATATTACGCTCAGTATAAAAGTTAGTGAATTTGGAAGTTGCATCAGTGTTTAATTTTTTACTCAAAGGTAGCACTGTTATACCGATATCTCAAATTGCCAATAGTACTTTATTGTCACAAAATTTCAAATTCTTATGACGCTCCAGTAAAAAGTTTCTGCATTTCAAAGTGGCAAACTTTGATATTTATATTACGCTCAGTATAAAAGTTAGTGAATTTTGAAGTTGCATCAGAGTTTCATTTTTTACACAAAGAATGTAGCACTGTTATATCGATATATCAAATTGACAATAGTACTTTATTGTCACAAAATTTCAAGGTCTTATGACGCACTAGTAAAAAGTTACAGCATTTCAACTTGGTAAACTTTGATAATTATATTACGCTCAGTATAAAAGTTAGTGACTATTGAAGTTGCATCAATGTTTAATTTTTTACGCAAAGGTAGCACTGTTATACCGATATTTCAAATTGATAATAGTACTTTATTGATACAAAATTTCAAGGTCTTATGACACTCCAGTAAAAAGTTACAGGTTTTCAATGTTGCAAACTTTGATAGATATATTACGCACAGTATAAGAGTTACTGAATTTTGATGTTGCATCAGTGTTTAATTTTTTACACGAAGGTAGCACTATTATACCGATATTTCAAATTGATAATAGTATCTTATTGTCACAAAATTTCAAGGTCTTATGACGCTCCCGTAAAAATTTACAGCATTTCAATATTGCATACTTTGATAGTTATATTACGCACAGTATAAAAGTTAGTGAAATTTGAAATTGCATCAGTGTTTCATTTTTCACTCAAAGATAGCACTGTTATACCGATATTTCAAATTGACAATAGTACTTTATTGTCACATAATTTCAAGTTTTTATGACGCTCCAGTAAAAAGTTACAGCATTTCAATTTTGCAAACTTTGATAGTTATATTACGCTCAGTATAAAAGTTACTGAATTTTGAAGTTTTATCAGTGTTTCATATTTTACTCAAGGGTAGCATTGTTATACCGATATCTCTAATTGACAATAGTACTTTATAGTCACAAAATTTCAAGGTCTTATAACGCTCTAGAAAAAAGTTACAGTATTTCAACGTGGCAAACTTTGATAGTTATATTACGCTCAGTATAAAAGTTAGTGAATTTTGAAGTTATATCAGTGTTTAATTTTTTACTCAAAGGTAGCACTATTATACCGATATCTCAAATTGACAATAGTACTTTATAGTCACAAAATTCCAAGGTCTTATAACGCTCTAGAAAAATGTTACAGTATTTCAACGTGGCAAACTTTGATAGTTATATTACGCAAAGAATAAAAGTTACTGAATTTTGAAGTTGCATCAGTGTTTCATTTTTTACTCAAAGGTAGCACTGTTATACCGATATCTCAAATTGACAATAGTACTTTATTGTCACAAAATTTCAAGGTCTTATGACGCACTAGTAAAAAGTTACAGCATTTCAACGTGGCAAACTTTGATACGCACAGTATAAAAGTTAGTGAATTTTGAAATTGCATCAGTGTTTCATTTTTTCACAAAGAATGTAGCACTGTTATATCGATATCTCAAAATGACAATAGTACTTTATTGTCACAAAATTTCAAGGTCTTATGACGCACTAGTAAAAAGTTACAGCATTTCAACGTGGTAAACTTTGATAATTATATTACGCTCAGTATAAAAGTTAGTGAAATTTGAAGTTGCATCAATGTTTAATTTTTTACGCAAAGGTAGCACTGTTATACCGATATCTCAAATTGACAATAGTACTTTATTGTCACAAAATTTCAAGGTCTTATGACGCTCCAGTAAAAAGTTATACGTTTTCAATGTGCAAACTTTGATAGATATATTACGCACAGTATAAGAGTTACTGAATTTTGAAGTTGCATCAGTGTTTCATTTTTTACTCGAAGGTAGCACTATTATACCGATATTTCAAATTGATAATAGTATCTTATTTTCACAAAATTTCAATGTCTTATGACGCTCCCGTAAAAATTTATAGCATTTCAATATTGCAAACTTTGATAGTTATATTACGTACAGTATAAAAGTTAGTGAAATTTGAAATTGCATCAGTGTTTAATTTTTCACTCAAAGATAGCACTGTTATACCGATATTTCAAATTGACAATAGTACTTTATTGTCACAAAATTTCAAGGTCTTATGACACTCCAGTAAAAATTTACAGCATTTCAATGTTACAAACTTTGATAGTTATATTACGCACAGTATTAAAGTTACTGAATTTTGAAGTTGCATCAGTGTTTCATTTTTTACTCAAAGGTAGCACTGTTATACGGATATCTCAAATTGACAATAGTACTTTATTGTCACATAATTTCAAGTTTTTATGACGCTCCAGTAAAAAGTTACAGCATTTCAATTTTGCAAACTTTGATAGTTATATTACGCTCAGTATAAAAGTTACTGAATTTTGAAGTTTTATCAGTGTTTCATATCTTACTCAAGGGTAGCACTGTTATACCGATATCTCAAATTGACAATAGTACATTATTGTCACAAAATTTCCAGTTCTAATGAGGCCCCAGTAAAAAGTTACAGCATTTCAATGTTGCAAACTTTGATAGTTATATTACGCTCAGTATAAAAGTTAGTGAATTTTGAAGTTGTATCAGTGTTTAATTTTTTACTCAAAGGTAGCACTGTTATACCGATATCTCAAATTGACAATAGTTATTTATAGTCACAACATTTCAAGGTCTTATAACGCTCTAGAAAAAAGTTACAGTATTTCAACGTGACAAACTTTGATAGTTATATTACGCAAAGAATAAAAGTTACTGAATTTTGAAGTTGCATCAGTGTTTCATTTTTTACTCAAAGGTAGCACTGTTATACCGATATCTCAAATTGACAATAGTACTTTATTGTCACAAAATTTCAAGGTCTTATGACGCACTAGTAAAAAGTTACAGCATTTCAACGTGGCAAACTTTGTTAGTTATATTACGCACAGTATAAAAGTTAGTGAATTTTGAAGTTGCATCAGTGTTTCATTTTTTCACAAAGAATGTAGCACTGTTATATCGTTATCTCAAATTGACAATAGTACTTTATTGTCACAAAATTTCAAGGTCTTATAATGCTCTAGAAAAAAGTTACAGTATTTCAACGTGGCAAACTTTGATAGTTATATTACGCAAAGAATAAAAGTTACTGAATTTTGAAGTTGCATCAGTGTTTCATTTTTTACTCAAAGGTAGCACTGTTATACCGATATCTCAAATTGACAATAGTACTTTATTGTCACAAAATTTCAAGGTCTTATGACGCACTAGTAAAAAGTTACAGCATTTCAACGTGGCAAACTTTGATAATTATATTACGCACAGTATAAAAGTTAGTGAATTTTGAAATTGCATCAGTGTTTCATTTTTTCACAAAGAATGTAGCACTGTTATATCGTTATCTCAAATTGACAATAGTACTTTATTGTCACAAAATTTCAAGGTCTTACGACGCACTAGTAAAAAGGTACAGCATTTCAACGTGGTAAACTTTGATAATTATATTACGCTCAGTATAAAAGTTAGTGAAATTTGAAGTTGCATCAATGTTTAATTTTTTACGCAAAGGTAGCACTGTTATACCGATATCTCAAATTGACAATAGTACTTTATTGTCACAAAATTTCAAGGTCTTATGACGCTCCAGTAAAAAGTTATACGTTTTCAATGTGCAAACTTTGATAGATATATTACGCACAGTATAAAAGTTACTGAATTTTGAAGTTGCATCAGTGTTTCATTTTTTACTCGAAGGTAGCACTATTATACCGATATTTCAAATTGATAATAGTATCTTATTGTCACAAAATTTCAAGGTCTTATGACGCTCCAGTAAAAATTTACAGCATTTCAATATTGCAAACTTTGGTAGTTATATTACGCACAGTATAAAAGTTAGTGAAATTTGAAATTGCATCAGTGTTTCATTTTTCACTCAAAGATAGCACTGTTATACCGATATTTCAAATTGACAATAGTACTTTATTGTCACAAAATTTCAAGTACTTATGACACTCCAGTAAAAATTTACAGCATTTCAATGTTTCAAACTTTGATAGTTATATTACGCACAGTATTAAAGTTACTGAATTTTGAAGTTGCATCAGTGTTTAACTTTTTACTCAAAGGTAGCACTGTTATACGGATATCTCAAATTGACAATAGTACTTTATTGTCACATAATTTCAAGTTTTTATGACGCTCCAGTAAAAAGTTACAGCATTTCAATTTTGCAAACTTTGATAGTTATATTACGCTCAGTATAAAAGTTACTGAATTTTGAAGTTTTATCAATGTTTCATTTTTTACTCAAGGGTAGCACTGTTATACCGATATCTCAAATTGACAATAGTACATTATTGTCACAAAATTTCCAGTTCTAATGAGGCCCCAGTAAAAAGTTACAGCATTTCAATGTTGCAAACTTTGATAGTTATATTACGCTCAGTATAAAAGTTAGTGAATTTTGAAGTTGTATCAGTGTTTAATTTTTTACTCAAAGGTAGCACTGTTATTCCGATATCTCAAATTGACAATAGTACTTTATTGTCACATAATTTCAAGTTTTTATGACGCTCCAGTAAAAAGTTACAGCATTTCAATTTTGCAAACTTTGATAGTTATATTACGCTCAGTATAAAAGTTACTGAATTTTGAAGTTTTATCAGTGTTTCATATTTTACTCAAGGGTAGCATTGTTATACCGATATCTCTAATTGACAATAGTACTTTATAGTCACAAAATTTCAAGGTCTTATAACGCTCTAGAAAAAAGTTACAGTATTTCAACGTGGCAAACTTTGATAGTTATATTACGCTCAGTATAAAAGTTAGTGAATTTTGAAGTTATATCAGTGTTTAAGTTTTTACTCAAAGGTAACACTATTATACCGATATCTCAAATTGACAATAGTACTTTATAGTCACAAAATTCCAAGGTCTTATAACGCTCTAGAAAAATGTTACAGTATTTCAACGTGGCAAACTTTGATAGTTATATTACGCAAAGAATAAAAGTTACTGAATTTTGAAGTTGCATCAGTGTTTCATTTTTTACTCAAAGGTAGCACTGTTATACCGATATCTCAAATTGACAATAGTACTTTATTGTCACAAAATTTCAAGGTCTTATGACGCACTAGTAAAAAGTTACAGCATTTCAACGTGGCAAACTTTGATACGCACAGTATAAAAGTTACTGAATTTTGAAGTTTTATCAGTGTTTCATATTTTACTCAAGGGTAGCATTGTTATACCGATATCTCTAATTGACAATAGTACTTTATAGTCACAAAATTTCAAGGTCTTATAACGCTCTAGAAAAAAGTTACAGCATTTCAATTTTGCAAACTTTGATAGTTATATTACGCTCAGTATAAAAGTTACTGAATTTTGAAGTTTTATCAGTGTTTCATATCTTACTCAAGGGTAGCACTGTTATACCGATATCTCAAATTGACAATAGTACATTATTGTCACAAAATTTCCAGTTCTAATGAGGCCCCAGTAAAAAGTTACAGCATTTCAATGTTGCAAACTTTGATAGTTATATTACGCTCAGTATAAAAGTTAGTGAATTTTGAAGTTGTATCAGTGTTTAATTTTTTACTCAAAGGTAGCACTGTTATACCGATATCTCAAATTGACAATAGTACTTTATAGTCACAAAATTTCAAGGTCTTATAACGCTCTAGAAAAAAGTTACAGTATTTCAACGTGACAAACTTTGATAGTTATATTACGCAAAGAATAAAAGTTACTGAATTTTGAAGTTGCATCAGTGTTTAATTTTTTACTCAAAGGTAGCACTGTTATACCGATATCTCAAATTGACAATAGTACTTTATTGTCACAAAATTTCAAGGTCTTATGACGCACTAGTAAAAAGTTACAGCATTTCAACGTGGCAAACTTTGTTAGTTATATTACGCACAGTATAAAAGTTAGTGAATTTTGAAGTTGCATCAGTGTTTCATTTTTTCACAAAGAATGTAGCACTGTTATATCGTTATCTCAAATTGACAATAGTACTTTATTGTCACACAATTTCAAGGTCTTACGACGCACTAGTAAAAAGTTACAGCATTTCAACGTGGTAAACTTTGATAATTATATTACGCTCAGTATAAAAGTTAGTGAAATTTGAAGTTGCATCAATGTTTAATTTTTTACGCAAAGGTAGCACTGTTATACCGATATCTCAAATTGACAATAGTACTTTATTGTCACAAAATTTCAAGGTCTTATGACGCTCCAGTAAAAAGTTATACGTTTTCAATGTGCAAACTTTGATAGATATATTACGCTCAGTATAAAAGTTACTGAATTTTGAAGTTTTATCAATGTTTCATTTTTTACTCAAGGGTAGCACTGTTATACCGATATCTCAAATTGACAATAGTACATTATTGTCACAAAATTTCCAGTTCTAATGAGGCCCCAGTAAAAAGTTACAGCATTTCAATGTTGCAAACTTTGATAGTTATATTACGCTCAGTATAAAAGTTAGTGAATTTTGAAGTTGTATCAGTGTTTAATTTTTTACTCAAAGGTAGCACTGTTATACCGATATCTCTAATTGACAATAGTACTTTATAGTCACAAAATTTCAAGGTCTTATAACGCTCTAGAAAAAAGTTACAGTATTTCAACGTGGCAAACTTTGATAGTTATATTACGCTCAGTATAAAAGTTAGTGAACTTTGAAGTTGTATCAGTGTTTAATTTTTTACTCAAAGGTAGCACTATTATACCGATATCTCAAATTGACAATAGTACTTTATAGTCACAAAATTCCAAGGTCTTATAACGCTCTAGAAAAATGTTACAGTATTTCAACGTGGCAAACTTTGATAGTTATATTACGCAAAGAATAAAAGTTACTGAATTTTGAAGTTGCATCAGTGTTTCATTTTTTACTCAAAGGTAGCACTGTTATACCGATATCTCAAATTGACAATAGTACTTTATTGTCACAAAATTTCAAGGTCTTATGACGCACTAGTAAAAAGTTACAGCATTTCAACGTGGCAAACTTTGATAGTTATATTACGCACATTATAAAAGTTAGTGAATTTTGAAATTGCATCAGTGTTTCATTTTTTCACAAAGAATGTAGCACTGTTATATCGATATCTCAAAATGACAATAGTACTTTATTGTCACAAAATTTCAAGGTCTTATGACGCACTAGTAAAAAGTTACAGCATTTCAACATGGTAAACTTTGAAAATTATATTACGCTCAGTATAAAAGTTAGTGAAATTTGAAGTTGCATCAATGTTTAATTTTTTACGCAAAGGTAGCACATTTATACCGATATCTCAAATTGACAATAGTACTTTATTGTCACAAAATTTCAAGGTCTTATGACGCTCCAGTAAAAAGTTATACGTTTTTAATGTGCAAACTTTGATAGATATATTACGCACAGTATAAGAGTTACTGAATTTTGAAGTTGCATCAGTGTTTCATTTTTTACTCGAAGGTAGCACTATTATACCGATATTTCAAATTGATAATAGTATCTTATTTTCACAAAATTTCAATGTCTTATGACGCTCCCGTAAAAATTTATAGCATTTCAATATTGCAAACTTTGATAGTTATATTACGTACAGTATAAAAGTTAGTGAAATTTGAAATTGCATCAGTGTTTAATTTTTCACTCAAAGATAGCACTGTTATACCGATATTTCAAATTGACAATAGTACTTTATTGTCACAAAATTTCAAGGTCTTATGACACTCCAGTAAAAAGTTACAGCATTTCAATTTTGCAAACTTTGATAGTTATATTACGCTCAGTATAAAAGTTACTGAATTTTGAAGTTTTATCAGTGTTTCATATTTTACTCAAGGGTAGCACTGTTATACCGATATCTCAAATTGACAATAGTACATTATTGTCACAAAATTTCCAGTTCTAATGAGGCCCCAGTAAAAAGTTACAGCATTTCAATGTTGCAAACTTTGATAGTTATATTACGCTCAGTATAAAAGCTAGTGAATTTTGAAGTTGTATCAGTGTTTAATTTTTTACTCAAAGGTAGCACTGTTATACCGATATCTCAAATTGACAATAGTACTTTATAGTCACAAAATTTCAAGGTCTTATAACGCTCTAGAAAAAAGTTACAGTATTTCAACGTGACAAACTTTGATAGTTATATTACGCAAAGAATAAAAGTTACTGAATTTTGAAGTTGCATCAGTGTTTCATTTTTTATTCAAAGGTAGCACTGTTATACCGATATCTCAAATTGACAATAGTACTTTATTGTCACAAAATGTCAAGGTCTTATGACGCACTAGTAAAAAGTTACAGCATTTCAACGTGGCAAACTTTGATAGTTATATTACGCACAGTATAAAAGTTAGTGAATTTTGAAGTTGCATCAGTGTTTCATTTTTTCACAAAGAATGTAGCACTGTTATATCGTTATCTCAAATTGACAATAGTACTTTATTGTCACAAAATTGCAAGGTCTTATAACGCTCTAGAAAAAAGTTACAGTATTTCAACGTGGCAAACTTTGATAGTTATATTACGCAAAGAATAAAAGTTACTGAATTTTGAAGTTGCATCATTGTTTCATTTTTTACTCGAAGGTAGCACTGTTATATCGTTATCTCAAATTGACAATAGTACTTTATTGTCACAAAATTTCAAGGTCTTACGACGCACTAGTAAAAAGTTACAGCATTTCAACGTGGCAAACTTTGATAGTTATATTACGCACAGTATAAAAGTTAGTGAATTTTGAAATTGCATCAGTGTTTCATTTTTTCACAAAGAATGTAGCACTGTTATATCGATATCTCAAAATGACAATAGTACTTTATTGTCACAAAATTTCAAGGTCTTATGACGCACTAGTAAAAAGTTACAGCATTTCAACGTGGTAAACTTTGATAATAATATTACGCTCAGTATAAAAGTTAGTGAAATTTGAAGTTGCATCAATGTTTAATTTTTTACGCAAAGGTAGCACTGTTATACCGATATCTCAAATTGACAATAGTACTTTATTGTCACAAAATTTCAAGGTCTTATGACGCTCCAGTAAAAAGTTATACGTTTTCAATGTGCAAACTTTGATAGATATATTACGCACAGTATAAGAGTTACTGAATTTTGAAGTTGCATCAGTGTTTCATTTTTTACTCGAAGGTAGCACTATTATACCGATATTTCAAATTGATAATAGTATCTTATTTTCACAAAATTTCAATGTCTTATGACGCTCCCGTAAAAATTTATAGCATTTCAATATTGCAAACTTTGATAGTTATATTACGTACAGTATAAAAGTTAGTGAAATTTGAAATTGCATCAGTGTTTAATTTTTCACTCAAAGATAGCACTGTTATACCGATATTTCAAATTGACAATAGTACTTTATTGTCACAAAATTTCAAGGTCTTATGACACTCCAATAAAAATTTACAGCATTTCAATGTTTCAAACTTTGATAGTTATATTACGCACAGTATTAAAGTTACTGAATTTTGAAGTTGCATCAGTGTTTCATTTTTTACTCAAAGGTAGCACTGTTATACGGATATCTCAAATTGACAATAGTACTTTATTGTCACATAATTTCAAGTTCTTATGACGCTCCAGTAAAAAGTTACAGCATTTCAATTTTGCAAACTTTGATAGTTATATTACGCTCAGTATAAAAGTTACTGAATTTTGAAGTTTTATCAGTGTTTCATATTTTACTCAAGGGTAGCACTGTTATACCGAAATCTCAA
This sequence comes from Clusia tigrina, assembly GCA_920105625.2. NCBI lineage: Eukaryota > Metazoa > Arthropoda > Insecta > Diptera > Clusiidae > Clusia > Clusia tigrina. The sequence goes on from CAKKTE020000077.1 coordinate 194,457, forward strand.
ATTGACAATAGTACATTATTGTCACAAAATTTCCAGTTCTAATGAGGCCCCAGTAAAAAGTTACAGCATTTCAATGTTGCAAACTTTGATAGTTATATTACGCTCAGTATAAAAGTTAGTGAATTTTGAAGTTGTATCAAAGGTAGCACTGTTATACCGATATCTCAAATTGACAATAGTACTTTATAGTCACAAAATTTCAAGGTCTTATAACGCTCTAGAAAAAAGTTACAGTATTTCAACGTGGCAAACTTTGATAGTTATATTACGCAAAGAATAAAAGTTACTGAATTTTGAAGTTGCATCAGTGTTTCATTTTTTACTCAAAGGTAGCACTGTTATATCGTTATCTCAAATTGACAATAGTACTTTATTGTCACAAAATTTCAAGGTCTTACGACGCACTAGTAAAAAGTTACAGCATTTCAACGTGGCAAACTTTGATAGTTATATTACGCACAGTATAAAAGTTAGTGAATTTTGAAGTTGCATCAGTGTTTCATTTTTTCACAAAGAATGTAGCACTGTTATATCGTTATCTCAAACTGACAATAGTACTTTATTGTCACAAAATTTCAAGGTCTTATAACGCTCTAGAAAAAAGTTACAGTATTTCAACGTGGCAAACTTTGATAGTTATATTACGCAAAGAATAAAAGTTACTGAATTTTGAAGTTGCATCAGTGTTTCATTTTTTACTCAAAGGTAGCACTGTTATATCGTTATCTCAAATTGACAATAGTACTTTATTGTCACAAAATTTCAAGGTCTTACGACGCACTAGTAAAAAGTTACAGCATTTCAACGTGGCAAACTTTGATAGTTATATTACGCACAGTATAAAAGTTAGTGAATTTTGAAATTGCATCAGTGTTTCATTTTTTCACAAAGAATGTAGCACTGTTATATCGATATCTCAAAATGACAATAGTACTTTATTGTCACAAAATTTCAATGTCTTATGACGCTCCCGTAAAAATTTATAGCATTTCAATATTGCAAACTTTGATAGTTATATTACGTACAGTATAAAAGTTAGTGAAATTTGAAATTGCATCAGTGTTTAATTTTTCACTCAAAGATAGCACTGTTATACCGATATTTCAAATTGACAATAGTACTTTATTGTCACAAAATTTCAAGGTCTTATGACACTCCAGTAAAAATTTACAGCATTTCAATGTTTCAAACTTTGATAGTTATATTACGCACAGTATTAAAGTTACTGAATTTTGAAGTTGCATCAGTGTTTCATTTTTTACTCAAAGGTAGCACTGTTATACGGATATCTCAAATTGACAATAGTACTTTATTGTCACATAATTTCAAGTTTTTATGACGCTCCAGTAAAAAGTTACAGCATTTCAATTTTGCAAACTTTGATAGTTATATTACGCTCAGTATAAAAGTTACTGAATTTTGAAGTTTTATCAGTGTTTCATTTTTTACTCAAAGGTAGCACTGTTATACTGATATCTCAAATTGACAATAGTACTTTATTGTCACAAAATTTCAAGGTCTTATGACGCACTAGTAAAAAGTTACAGCATTTCAACGTGGCAAACTTTGATAGTTATATTACGCACAGTATAAAAGTTAGTGAATTTTGAAGTTGCATCAGTGTTTCATTTTTTCACAAAGAATGTAGCACTGTTATATCGTTATCTCAAATTGACAATAGTACTTTATTGTCACAAAATTTCAAGGTCTTATAACGCTCTAGAAAAAAGTTACAGTATTTCAACGTGGCAAACTTTGATAGTTATATTACGCACAGTATAAAAGTTACTGAATTTTGAAGTTGCATCAGTGTTTCATTTTTTACTCAAAGGTAGCACTGTTATATCGTTATCTCAAATTGACAATAGTACTTTATTGTCACAAAATTTCAAGGTCTTACGACGCACTAGTAAAAAGTTACAGCATTTCAGCGTGGTAAACTTTGATAATTATATTACGCTCAGTATAAAAGTTAGTGAAATTTGAAGTTGCATCAATGTTTAATTTTTTACGCAAAGGTAGCACTGTTATACCGATATCTCAAATTGACAATAGTACTTTATTGTCACAAAATTTCAAGGTCTTATGACGCTCCAGTAAAAAGTTATACGTTTTCAATGTGCAAACTTTGATAGATATATTACGCACAGTATAAGAGTTACTGAATTTTGAAGTTGCATCAGTGTTTCATTTTTTACTCGAAGGTAGCACCATTATACCGATATTTCAAATTGATAATAGTATCTTATTTTCACAAAATTTCAAGGTCTTATGACGCTCCCGTAAAAATTTATAGCATTTCAATATTGCAAACTTTGATAGTTATATTACGCACAGTATTAAAGTTACTGAATTTTGAAGTTGCATCAGTGTTTCATTTTTTACTCAAAGGTAGCACTGTTATACGGATATCTCAAATTGACAATAGTACTTTATTGTCACATAATTTCAAGTTTTTATGACGCTCCAGTAAAAAGTTACAGCATTTCAATTTTGCAAACTTTGATAGTTATATTACGCTCAGTATAAAAGTTACTGAATTTTGAAGTTTTATCAGTGTTTCATATTTTACTCAAGGGTAGCACTGTTATACCGATATCTCAAATTGACAATAGTACATTATTGTCACAAAATTTCCAGTTCTAATGAGGCCCCAGTAAAAAGTTACAGCATTTCAATGTTGCAAACTTTGATAGTTATATTACGCTCAGTATAAAAGTTACTGAAGTTTGAAGTTGCATCAGTGTTTCATTTTTTACTCAAAGGTAGCACTGTTATACCGATATCTCAAATTGACAATAGTACTTTATTGTCACAAAATTTCAAGGTCTTATGACGCACTAGTAAAAAGTTACAGCATTTCAACGTGGCAAACTTTGATAGTTATATTACGCACAGTATAAAAGTTAGTGAATTTTGAAGTTGCATCAGTGTTTCATTTTTTCACAAAGAATGTAGCACTGTTATATCGTTATCTCAAATTGACAATAGTACTTTATTGTCACAAAATTTCAAGGTCTTATAACGCTCTAGAAAAAAGTTACAGTATTTCAACGTGGCAAACTTTGATAGTTATATTACGCAAAGAATAAAAGTTACTGAATTTTGAAGTTGCATCAGTGTTTCATTTTTTACTCAAAGGTAGCACTGTTATATCGTTATCTCAAATTGACAATAGTACTTTATTGTCACAAAATTTCAAGGTCTTACGACGCACTAGTAAAAAGTTACAGCATTTCAACGTGGTAAACTTTGATAATTATATTACGCTCAGTATAAAAGTTAGTGAAATTTGAAGTTGCATCAATGTTTAATTTTTTACGCAAAGGTAGCACTGTTATACCGATATCTCAAATTGACAATAGTACTTTATTGTCACAAAATTTCAAGGTCTTATGACGCTCCAGTAAAAAGTTATACGTTTTCAATGTGCAAACTTTGATAGATATATTACGCACAGTATAAGAGTTACTGAATTTTGAAGTTGCATCAGTGTTTCATTTTTTACTCGAAGGTAGCACCATTATACCGATATTTCAAATTGATAATAGTATCTTATTTTCACAAAATTTCAAGGTCTTATGACGCTCCCGTAAAAATTTATAGCATTTCAATATTGCAAACTTTGATAGTTATATTACGCACAGTATAAAAGTTAGTGAAATTTGAAATTGCATCAGTGTTTAATTTTTCACTCAAAGATAGCACTGTTATACCGATATTTCAAATTGACAATAGTACTTTATTGTCACAAAATTTCAAGGTCTTATGACACTCCAGTAAAAATTTACAGCATTTCAATGTTTCAAACTTTGATAGTTATATTACGCACAGTATTAAAGTTACTGAATTTTGAAGTTGCATCAGTGTTTAACTTTTTACTCAAAGGTAGCACTGTTATACGGATATCTCAAATTGACAATAGTACTTTATTGTCACGTAATTTCAAGTTTTTATGACGCTCCAGTAAAAAGTTACAGCATTTCAATTTTGCAAACTTTGATAGTTATATTACGCTCAGTATAAAAGTTACTGAACTTTGAAGTTTTATCAGTGTTTCATTTTTTACTCAAGGGTAGCACTGTTATACCGATATCTCAAATTGACAATAGTACATTATTGTCACAAAATTTCCAGTTCTAATGAGGCCCCAGTAAAAAGTTACAGCATTTCAATGTTGCAAACTTTGATAATTATATTACGCTCAGTATAAAAGTTAGTGAATTTTGAAGTTGTATCAGTGTTTAATTTTTTACTCAAAGGTAGCACTGTTATACCGATATCTCTAATTGACAATAGTACTTTATAGTCACAAAATTTCAAGGTCTTATAACGCTCTAGAAAAAAGTTACAGTATTTCAACGTGGCAAACTTTGATAGTTATATTACGCTCAGTATAAAAGTTAGTGAATTTTGAAGTTGTATCAGTGTTTAATTTTTTACTCAAAGGTAGCACTATTATACCGATATCTCAAATTGACAATAGTACTTTATAGTCACAAAATTCCAAGGTCTTATAACGCTCTAGAAAAATGTTACAGTATTTCAACGTGGCAAACTTTGATAGTTATATTACGCAAAGAATAAAAGTTACTGAATTTTGAAGTTGCATCAGTGTTTCATTTTTTACTCAAAGGTAGCACTGTTATACCGATATATCAAATTGACAATAGTACTTTATTGTCACAAAATTTCAAGGTCTTATGACGCACTAGTAAAAAGTTACAGCCTTTCAACGTGCAAACTTTGATAGTTATATTACGCACAGTATAAAAGTTAGTGAATTTTGAAATTGCATCAGTGTTTCATTTTTTCACAAAGAATGTAGCACTGTTATATCGATATCTCAAAATGACAATAGTACTTTATTGTCACAAAATTTCAAGGTCTTATGACGCACTAGTAAAAAGTTACAGCATTTCAACGTGGTAAACTTTGATAATTATATTACGCTCAGTATAAAAGTTAGTGAAATTTGAAGTTGCATCAATGTTTAATTTTTTACGCAAAGGTAGCCCTGTTATACCGATATCTCAAATTGACAATAGTACTTTATTGTCACAAAATTTCAAGGTCTTATGACGCTCCAGTAAAAAGTTATACGTTTTCAATGTGCAAACTTTGATAGATATATTACGCACAGTATAAGAGTTACTGAATTTTGAAGTTGCATCAGTGTTTCATTTTTTACTCGAAGGTAGCACTATTATACCGATATTTCAAATTGATAATAGTATCTTATTTTCACAAAATTTCAATGTCTTATGACGCTCCCGTAAAAATTTATAGCATTTCAATATTGCAAACTTTGATAGTTATATTACGTACAGTATAAAAGTTAGTGAAATTTTAAATTGCATCAGTGTTTAATTTTTCACTCAAAGATAGCACTGTTATACCGATATTTCAAATTGACAATAGTACTTTATTGTCACAAAATTTCAAGGTCTTATGACACTCCAGTAAAAATTTACAGCATTTCAATGTTTCAAACTTTGATAGTTATATTACGCACAGTATTAAAGTTACTGAATTTTGAAGTTGCATCAGTGTTTCATTTTTGACTCAAAGGTAGCACTGTTATACGGATATCTCAAATTGACAATAGTACTTTATTGTCACATAATTTCAAGTTTTTATGACGCTCCATTAAAAAGTTACAGCATTTCAATTTTGCAAACTTTGATAGTTATATTACGCTCAGTATAAAAGTTACTGAATTTTGAAGTTTTATCAGTGTTTCATTTTTTACTCAAGGGTAGCACTGTTATACCAATATCTCAAATTGACAATAGTACATTATTGTCACAAAATTTCCAGTTCTAATGAGGCCCCAGTAAAATGTTACAGCATTTCAATGTTGCAAACTTTGATAGTTATATTACGCTCAGTATAAAAGTTAGTGAATTTTGAAGTTGTATCAGTGTTTAATTTTTTACTCAAAGGTAGCACTGTTATACCGATATCTCAAATTGACAATAGTACTTTATAGTCACAAAATTTCAAGGTCTTATAACGCTCTAGAAAAAAGTTACAGTATTTCAACGTGGCAAACTTTGATAGTTATATTACGCAAAGAATAAAAGTTACTGAATTTTGAAGTTGCATCAGTGTTTCATTTTTTACTCAAAGGTAGCACTGTTATACAGATATCTCAAATTGACAATAGTACTTTATTTTCACAAAATTTCAAGGTCTTTTGACACTCCAAGGAAAAGTTACAGCATTTCAACGTGGCAAACTTTGATAGTTATATTACGCACAGTATAAAAGTTAGTGAATTTTGAAGTTGCATCAGTGTTTCATTTTTTCACAAAGAATGTAGCACTGTTATATCGATATCTCAAATTGACAATAGTACTTTATTGTCACAAAATTTCAAGGTCTTATGACGCACTAGTAAAAAGTTACAGCATTTCAACGTGGTAAACTTTGATAATTATATTACGCTCAGTATAAAAGTTAGTGAATTTTGAAGTTGCATCAATGTTTCATTTTTCACTCAAAGGTAGCACTGTTATACCGATATCTCAAATTGACAATAGTACTTTATTGTCACAAAATTTCAAGGTCTTATGACGCTCCAGTAAAAAGTTACAGGATTTCAATGTTGCAAACTTTGATAGATATATTACGCACAGTATAAAAGTTACTGAATTTTGAAGTTGCATCAGTGTTTCATTTTTTACAAAAAGAATGTAGCACTGTTATACCGATATCTCAAATTGATAATAGTACTTTATTGTCACAAAATTTCAAGGTCTTATGACGATCCAGTAAAAAATTAGTTAGTTAGTTGATAGTTATATTACGCACAGTATAAAAGTTACTGAATTTTGAAGTTGCATCAGTGTTTTATTTTTTACAAAAAGAATGTAGCACTGTTATATCGTTATCTCAAATTGACAATAGTACTTTATTGTCACAAAATTTCAAGGTCTTATAACGCTCTAGAAAAAAGTTACAGTATTTCAACGTGGCAAACTTTGATAGTTATATTACGCAAAGAATAAAAGTTACTGAATTTTGAAGTTGCATCAGTGTTTCATTTTTTACTCAAAGGTAGCACTGTTATATCGTTATCTCAAATTGACAATAGTACTTTATTGTCACAAAATTTCAAGGTCTTACGACGCACTAGTAAAAAGTTACAGCATTTCAGCGTGGTAAACTTTGATAATTATATTACGCTCAGTATAAAAGTTAGTGAAATTTGAAGTTGCATCAATGTTTAATTTTTTACGCAAAGGTAGCACTGTTATACCGATATCTCAAATTGACAATAGTACTTTATTGTCACAAAATTTCAAGGTCTTATGACGCTCCAGTAAAAAGTTATACGTTTTCAATGTGCAAACTTTGATAGATATATTACGCACAGTATAAGAGTTACTGAATTTTGAAGTTGCATCAGTGTTTCATTTTTTACTCGAAGGTAGCACCATTATACCGATATTTCAAATTGATAATAGTATCTTATTTTCACAAAATTTCAAGGTCTTATGACGCTCCCGTAAAAATTTATAGCATTTCAATATTGCAAACTTTGATAGTTATATTACGCACAGTATTAAAGTTACTGAATTTTGAAGTTGCATCAGTGTTTCATTTTTTACTCAAAGGTAGCACTGTTATACGGATATCTCAAATTGACAATAGTACTTTATTGTCACATAATTTCAAGTTCTTATGACGCTCCAGTAAAAAGTTACAGCATTTCAATTTTGCAAACTTTGATAGTTATATTACGCTCAGTATAAAAGTTACTGAATTTTGAAGTTTTATCAGTGTTTCATATTTTACTCAAGGGTAGCACTGTTATACCGATATCTCAAATTGACAATAGTACATTATTGTCACAAAATTTCCAGTTCTAATGAGGCCCCAGTAAAAAGTTACAGCATTTCAATGTTGCAAACTTTGATAGTTATATTACGCTCAGTATAAAAGTTACTGAAGTTTGAAGTTGCATCAGTGTTTCATTTTTTACTCAAAGGTAGCACTGTTATACCGATATCTCAAATTGACAATAGTACTTTATTGTCACAAAATTTCAAGGTCTTATGACGCACTAGTAAAAAGTTACAGCATTTCAACGTGGCAAACTTTGATAGTTATATTACGCACAGTATAAAAGTTAGTGAATTTTGAAGTTGCATCAGTGTTTCATTTTTTCACAAAGAATGTAGCACTGTTATATCGTTATCTCAAATTGACAATAGTACTTTATTGTCACAAAATTTCAAGGTCTTATAACGCTCTAGAAAAAAGTTACAGTATTTCAACGTGGCAAACTTTGATAGTTATATTACGCAAAGAATAAAAGTTACTGAATTTTGAAGTTGCATCAGTGTTTCATTTTTTACTCAAAGGTAGCACTGTTATATCGTTATCTCAAATTGACAATAGTACTTTATTGTCACAAAATTTCAAGGTCTTACGACGCACTAGTAAAAAGTTACAGCATTTCAACGTGGTAAACTTTGATAATTATATTACGCTCAGTATAAAAGTTAGTGAAATTTGAAGTTGCATCAATGTTTAATTTTTTACGCAAAGGTAGCACTGTTATACCGATATCTCAAATTGACAATAGTACTTTATTGTCACAAAATTTCAAGGTCTTATGACGCTCCAGTAAAAAGTTATACGTTTTCAATGTGCAAACTTTGATAGATATATTACGCACAGTATAAGAGTTACTGAATTTTGAAGTTGCATCAGTGTTTCATTTTTTACTCGAAGGTAGCACCATTATACCGATATTTCAAATTGATAATAGTATCTTATTTTCACAAAATTTCAAGGTCTTATGACGCTCCCGTAAAAATTTATAGCATTTCAATATTGCAAACTTTGATAGTTATATTACGCACAGTATAAAAGTTAGTGAAATTTGAAATTGCATCAGTGTTTAATTTTTCACTCAAAGATAGCACTGTTATACCGATATTTCAAATTGACAATAGTACTTTATTGTCACAAAATTTCAAGGTCTTATGACACTCCAGTAAAAATTTACAGCATTTCAATGTTTCAAACTTTGATAGTTATATTACGCACAGTATTAAAGTTACTGAATTTTGAAGTTGCATCAGTGTTTAACTTTTTACTCAAAGGTAGCACTGTTATACGGATATCTCAAATTGACAATAGTACTTTATTGTCACGTAATTTCAAGTTTTTATGACGCTCCAGTAAAAAGTTACAGCATTTCAATTTTGCAAACTTTGATAGTTATATTACGCTCAGTATAAAAGTTACTGAACTTTGAAGTTTTATCAGTGTTTCATTTTTTACTCAAGGGTAGCACTGTTATACCGATATCTCAAATTGACAATAGTACATTATTGTCACAAAATTTCCAGTTCTAATGAGGCCCCAGTAAAAAGTTACAGCATTTCAATGTTGCAAACTTTGATAATTATATTACGCTCAGTATAAAAGTTAGTGAATTTTGAAGTTGTATCAGTGTTTAATTTTTTACTCAAAGGTAGCACTGTTATACCGATATCTCTAATTGACAATAGTACTTTATAGTCACAAAATTTCAAGGTCTTATAACGCTCTAGAAAAAAGTTACAGTATTTCAACGTGGCAAACTTTGATAGTTATATTACGCTCAGTATAAAAGTTAGTGAATTTTGAAGTTGTATCAGTGTTTAATTTTTTACTCAAAGGTAGCACTATTATACCGATATCTCAAATTGACAATAGTACTTTATAGTCACAAAATTCCAAGGTCTTATAACGCTCTAGAAAAATGTTACAGTATTTCAACGTGGCAAACTTTGATAGTTATATTACGCAAAGAATAAAAGTTACTGAATTTTGAAGTTGCATCAGTGTTTCATTTTTTACTCAAAGGTAGCACTGTTATACCGATATATCAAATTGACAATAGTACTTTATTGTCACAAAATTTCAAGGTCTTATGACGCACTAGTAAAAAGTTACAGCATTTCAACGTGCAAACTTTGATAGTTATATTACGCACAGTATAAAAGTTAGTGAATTTTGAAATTGCATCAGTGTTTCATTTTTTCACAAAGAATGTAGCACTGTTATATCGATATCTCAAAATGACAATAGTACTTTATTGTCACAAAATTTCAAGGTCTTATGACGCACTAGTAAAAAGTTACAGCATTTCAACGTGGTAAACTTTGATAATTATATTACGCTCAGTATAAAAGTTAGTGAAATTTGAAGTTGCATCAATGTTTAATTTTTTACTCAAGGGAAGCTTTGTTATACCGATATCTCAAATTGACAATAGTACTTTATTGTCACAAAATTTCAAGGTCTTATGACGCTCCAGTAAAAAGTTATACGTTTTCAATGTGCAAACTTTGATAGATATATTACGCACAGTATAAGAGTTACTGAATTTTGAAGTTGCATCAGTGTTTCATTTTTTACTCGAAGGTAGCACTATTATACCGATATTTCAAATTGATAATAGTATCTTATTTTCACAAAATTTCAATGTCTTATGACGCTCCCGTAAAAATTTATAGCATTTCAATATTGCAAACTTTGATAGTTATATTACGTACAGTATAAAAGTTAGTGAAATTTTAAATTGCATCAGTGTTTAATTTTTCACTCAAAGATAGCACTGTTATACCGATATTTCAAATTTACAATAGTACTTTATTGTCACAAAATTTCAAGGTCTTATGACACTCCAGTAAAAATTTACAGCATTTCAATGTTTCAAACTTAGATAGTTATATTACGCACAGTATTAAAGTTACTGAATTTTGAAGTTGCATCAGTGTTTCATTTTTGACTCAAAGGTAGCACTGTTATACGGATATCTCAAATTGACAATAGTACTTTATTGTCACATAATTTCAAGTTTTTATGACGCTCCATTAAAAAGTTACAGCATTTCAATTTTGCAAACTTTGATAGTTATATTACGCTCAGTATAAAAGTTACTGAATTTTGAAGTTTTATCAGTGTTTCATTTTTTACTCAAGGGTAGCACTGTTATACCAATATCTCAAATTGACAATAGTACATTATTGTCACAAAATTTCCAGTTCTAATGAGGCCCCAGTAAAATGTTACAGCATTTCAATGTTGCAAACTTTGATAGTTATATTACGCTCAGTATAAAAGTTAGTGAATTTTGAAGTTGTATCAGTGTTTAATTTTTTACTCAAAGGTAGCACTGTTATACCGATATCTCAAATTGACAATAGTACTTTATAGTCACAAAATTTCAAGGTCTTATAACGCTCTAGAAAAAAGTTACAGTATTTCAACGTGGCAAACTTTGATAGTTATATTACGCAAAGAATAAAAGTTACTGAATTTTGAAGTTGCATCAGTGTTTCATTTTTTACTCAAAGGTAGCACTGTTATACCGATATCTCAAATTGACAATAGTACTTTATTTTCACAAAATTTCAAGGTCTTATGACGCACTAGTAAAAGTTACAGCATTTCAACGTGGCAAACTTTGATAGTTATATTACGCACAGTATAAAAGTTAGTGAATTTTGAAATTGCATCAGTGTTTCATTTTTTCACAAAGAATGTAGCACTGTTATATCGATATCTCAAATTGACAATAGTACTTTATTGTCACAAAATTTCAAGGTCTTATGACGCACTAGTAAAAAGTTACAGCATTTCAACGTGGTAAACTTTGATAATTATATTACGCTCAGTATAAAAGTTAGTGAATTTTGAAGTTGCATCAATGTTTAATTTTTCACTCAAAGGTAGCACTGTTATACCGATATCTCAAATTGACAATAGTACTTTATTGTCACAAAATTTCAAGGTCTTATGACGCTCCAGTAAAAAGTTACAGGATTTCAATGTTGCAAACTTTGATAGTTATATTACGCACAGTATAAGAGTTACTGAATTTTGAAGTTGCATCAGTGTTTCATTTTTTACAAAAAGAATGTAGCACTGTTATACCGATATCTCAAATTGATAATAGTACTTTATTGTCACAAAATTTCAAGGTCTTATGACGATCCAGTAAAAAATTAGTTAGTTAGTTGATAGTTATATTACGCACAGTATAAAAGTTACTGAATTTTGAAGTTGCATCAGTGTTTCATTTATTACTCAAAGGGAGCACTGTTAAACCGATATCTCAAATTGACAATAGTAATTTCTAGTCGCAAAATTTCAGGGTCTTATGACGCACCAGTAAAAAGATACAGCATTGATAGTTATATTACGCACAGTCTAAAATTTAGAGAATTTTCAAGTTGCATCAGTGTTTCATTTTTTACTCAAAGGTAGCACTGTTGTACCGATATTTCAAATTGACAATAGTACTTTATTTTCACAAAATTTCAAGGTCTTATAACGCACCAGTAAAAATTTACAGGATTTCAATGCTGCAAACTTTGATAGTTATATTACGCACAGTATAAAAGTTGAGAAATTTGAAGTTGCATCAGTATTTCATTTTTTACTCAAAGGTAGCACTGTTATACCGATATTTCAAATTGACAATAGTACTTTATTGTCACAAAATTTCAAGGTCTTATGACACTCCAGTAAAAATTTACAGCATTTCAATGTTTCAAACTTTGATAGTTATATTACGCACAGTATTAAAGTTACTGAATTTTGAAGTTGCATCAGTGTTTCATTTTTTACTCAAAGGTAGCACTGTTATACGGATATCTCCAATTGACAATAGTACTTTAATGTCACATAATTTCAAGTTTTTATGACGCTCCAGTAAAAAGTTACAGCATTTCAATTTTGCAAACTTTGATAGTTATATTACGCTCAGTATAAAAGTTACTGAATTTTGAAGTTTTATCAGTGTTTCATTTTTTACTCAAGGGTAGCACTGTTATACCGATATCTCAAATTGACAATAGTACATTATTGTCACAAAATTTCCAGTTCTAATGAGGCCTCAGTAAAAAGTTACAGCATTTCAATGTTGCGAACTTTGATAGTTATATTACGCTCAGTATAAAAGTTAGTGAATTTTGAAGTTGTATCAGTGTTTAATTTTTTACTCAAAGGTAGCACTGTTATACCGATATCTCAAATTGACAATAGTACTTTATAGTCACAAAATTTCAAGGTCTTATAACGCTCTAGAAAAAAGTTACAGTATTTCAACGTGGCAAACTTTGATAGTTATATTACGCAAAGAATAAAAGTTACTGAATTTTGAAGTTGCATCAGTGTTTCATTTTTTACTCAAAGGTAGCACTGTTATACCGATATCTCAAATTGACAATAGTACTTTATTGTCACATAATTTCAAGGTCTAATGACGCACTAGTAAAAAGTTACAGCATTTCAACGTGGCAAACTTTGATAGTTATATTACGCACAGTATAAAAGTTAGTGAATTTTGAAATTGCATCAGTGTTTCATTTTTTCACAAAGAATGTAGCACTGTTATATCGATATCTCAAATTGACAATAGTACTTTATTGTCACAAAATTTCAAGGTCTTATGACGCACTAGTAAAAAGTTACAGCATTTCAACGTGGTAAACTTTGATAATTATATTACGCTCAGTATAAAAGTTAGTGAATTTTGAAGTTGCATCAATGTTTAATTTTTTACGCAAAGGTAGCACTGTTATACCGATATCTCAAATTGACAATAGTACTTTATTGTCACAAAATTTCAAGGTCATATGACGCTCCAGTAAAAAGTTACAGGATTTCAATGTTGCAAACTTTGATAGATATATTACGCACAGTATAAGAGTTACTGAATTTTGAAGTTGCATCAGTGTTTCATTTCTTATTCGAAGGTAGCACTGTTATACCGATATTTCAAATTGATAATAGTATCTTATTGTCACATAACTTCAAGTTTTTAGGACGCTCCAGTAAAAAGTTACATCATTTCAATTTTGCAAACTTTGATAGTTATATTACGCACAGTATAAAAGTTACTGAATTTTGAAGTTGCATCAGTGTTTCATTTTTTACAAAAAGAATGTAGCACTGTTATACCGATATCTCAAATTGATAATAGTACTTTATTGTCACAAAATTTCAAGGTCTTATGACGATGCAGTAAAAAATTAGTTAGTTAGTTGATAGTTATATTACGCACAGTATAAAAGTTACTGAATTTTGAAGTTGCATCAGTGTCTCATTTATTACTCAAAGGGAGCACTGTTAAACCGATATCTCAAATTGACAATAGTAATTTCTAGTCGCAAAATTTCAAGGTCTTATGACCAGTAAAAAGATACAGCATTGATAGTTATATTACGCACAGTCTAAAATTTAGTGAATTTTCAAGTTGCATCAGTGTTTCATTTTTTACTCAAAGGTAGCACTGTTGTACCGATATTTCAAATTGACAATAGTACTTTATTTTCACAAAATTTCAAGGTCTTATAACGCACCAGTAAAAATTTACAGGATTTCAATGCTGCAAACTTTGATAGTTATATTACGCACAGTATAAAAGTTGAGAAATTTGAAGTTGCAAGAATGTAGCACTGTTATACCGATATCTCAAATTGATAATAGTACTTTTTTGTCACAAAATTTCAAGGTCTTATGACGATCCAATAAAAAATTAGTTAGTTAGTTGATAGTTATATTACGCACAGTATAAAAGTTACTGAATTTTGAAGTTGCATCAGTGTTTCATTTATTACTCAAAGGGAGCACTGTTAAACCGATATCTCAAATTGACAATAGTAATTTCTAGTCGCAAAATTTCAAGGTCTTATGACGCACCAGTAAAAAGATACAGCATTGATAGTTATATTACGCACAGTCTAAAATTTAGGGAATTTTTAAGTTGCATCAGTGTTTCATTTTTTACTCAAAGGTAGCACTGTTGTACCGATATCTCAAATTGACAATAGTACTTTATTTTCACAAAATTTCAAGGTCTTATAACGCACCAGTAAAAATTTACAGGATTTCAATGCTGCAAACTTTGATAGTTATATTACGCACAGTATAAAAGTTGAGAAATTTGAAGTTGCATCAGTATTTCATTTTTGACTCAAAGGTAGCACTGTTATACCGATATTTCAAATTGACAATAGTACTTTATAGTCACAAAATTTCCAGTTCTAATGAGGCCCCAGTAAAAAGTTACAGCATTTCAATGTTGCAAACTTTGATAGTTATATTACGCACTGTATAAAAGTTAGTGAATTTTGAAGTTGTATCAGTGTTTAATTTTTTACTCAAAGGTAGCACTGTTATACCGATATCTCAAATTGACAATAGTACTTTATAGTCACAAAATTTCAAGGTCTTATAACGCTCTAGAAAAAAGTTACAGTATTTCAACGTGGCAAACTTTGATAGTTATATTACGCAAAGAATAAAAGTTACTGAATTTTGAAGTTGCATCAGTGTTTCATTTTTTACTCAAAGGTAGCACTATTATACCGATATCTCAAATTGACAATAGTACTTCATTGTCACAAAATTTCAAGGTCTTATGACGCACTAGTAAAAAGTTACAGCATTTCAACGTGGTAAACTTTGAAAATTATATTACGCTCAGTATAAAAGTTAGTGAATTTTGAAGTTGCATCAATGTTTAATTTTTTACGCAAAGGTAGCACTGTTATACCGATATCTCAAATTGACAATAGTACTTTATTGTCACAAAATTTCAAGGTCTTATGACGCTCCAGTAAAAAGTTACAGGATTTCAATGTTGCAAACTTTGATAGATATATTACGCACAGTATAAGAGTTACTGAATTTTGAAGTTGCATCAGTGTTTCATTTCTTATTCGAAGGTAGCATATTTCAAATTGATAATAGTTTCTTATTGTCACATAATTTCAAGTTTTTATGACGCTCCAGTAAAAAGTTACAGCATTTCAATTTTGCAAACTTTGATAGTTATATTACGCACAGTATAAAAGTTACTGAAATTTGAAGTTGCATCAGTGTTTCATTTTTTACAAAAAGAATGTAGCACTGTTATACCGATATCTCAAATTGATAATAGTACTATATTGTCACAAAATTTCAAATTGCTCCAGTAAAAAGTTACTGCATTTCAAAGTGGCAAACTTTGATATTTATATTACGCTCAGTATAAAAGTTAGTGAATTTTGAAGTTGCATCAGAGTTTCATTTTTTACACAAAGGATGTAGCACTGTTATATCGATATCTCAAATTGACAATAGTATTTTATTGTCACAAAATTTCAAGGTCTTATGACGCACTAGTAACAAGTTACAGCATTTCAACGTGGTAAACTTTGATAATTATATTACGCTCAGTATAAAAGTTAGTGAATTTTGGAGTTGCATCAATGTTTAATTTTTTACGCAAAGGTAGCAAATTCTGTTATACCGATATCTCAAATTGACAATAGTACTTTATTGTCACAAAATTGGAAGGTCTTATGACGCTCCAGTAAAAAGTTATACGTTTTCAATGTTGCAAACTTTGATAGATATATTACGCACAGTATAAGAGTTACTGAATTTTGAAGTTGCATCAGTGTTTCATTTTTTACTCGAAGGTAGCACTATTATACCGATATTTCAAATTGATAATAGTATCTTATTTTCACAAAATTTCAAGGTCTTATGACGCTCCCGTAAAAATTTATAGCATTTCAATATTGCAAACTTTGATAGTTATATTACGCACAGTATAAAAGTTAGTGAAATTTGAAATTGCATCAGTGTTTAATTTTTCACTCAAAGATAGCACTGTTATACCGATATTTCAAATTGACAATTGTACTTTATTGTCACAAAATTTCAAGGTCTTATGACATTCCTGAATTTTGAAGTTTTATCAGCGTTTCATTTTTTACTCAAGGGTAGCACTGTTATACCGATATCTCAAATTGACAATAGTACATTATTGTCACAAAATTTCCAGTTCTAATGACGCCCCAGTAAAAAGTTACAGCATTTCAATGTTGCAAACTTTGATAATTATATTACGCTCAGTATAAAAGTTAGTGAATTTTGAAGTTGCATCAGTGTTTAATTTTTTACTCAAAGGTAGCACTGTTATACCGATATCTCAAATTGACAATAGTACTTTATAGTCACAAAATTTCAAGGTCTTATAACGCTCTAGAAAAAAGTTACAGTATTTCAACGTGGCAAACTTTGATAGTTATATTACGCAAAGAATAAAAGTTACTGAAATTTGAAGTTGCATCAGTGTTTCATTTTTTACTCAAAGGTTGCACTGTTATACCGATATCTCAAATTGACAATAGTACTTTATTGTCACAAAATTTCAAGGTCTTATGACGCACTAGTAAAAAGTTACAGCATTTCAACGTGGCAAACTTTGATAGTTATATTACGCACAGTATAAAAGTTAGTGAATTTTGAAATTGCATCAGTGTTTCATTTTTTCACAAAGAATGTAGCACTGTTATATCGATATCTCAAATTGACAATAGTACTTTATTGTCACAAAATTTCAAGGTCTTATGACGCACTAGTAAAAAGTTACAGCATTTCAACGTGGCAAACTTTGATAGTTATATTACGCACAGTATAAAAGTTACTGAAATTTGAAGTTGCATCAGTGTTTCATTTTTTACAAAAAGAATGTAGCACTGTTATACCGATATCTCAAATTGACAATAGTATTTAATTGTCACAAAATTTCAAGTAAAAAGTTACAGCATTTCAACGTGGTAAACTTTGATAATTATATTACGCTCAGTATAAAAGTTAGTGAATTTTGAAGTTGCATCAATGTTTAATTTTTTACGCAAAGGTAGCACTGTTATACCGATATCTCAAATTGACAATAGTACTTTATTGTCACAAAATTTCAAGGTCTTATGACGCTCCAGTAAAAAGTTATACGTTTTCAATGTTGCAAACTTTGATAGATATATTACGCACAGTATAAGAGTTACTGAATTTTGAAGTTGCATCAGTGTTTCATTTTTTACTCGAAGGTAGCACTATTATACCGATATTTCAAATTGATAATAGTATCTTATTTTCACAAAATTTCAAGGTCTTATGACGCTCCCGTAAAAATTTATAGCATTTCAATATTGCAAACTTTGATAGTTATATTACGCACAGTATAAAAGTTAGTGGAATTTGAAATTGCATCAGTGTTTAATTTTTCACTCAAAGATAGCACTATTATACCGATATTTCAAATTGACAATAGTACTTTATTGTCACAAAATTTCAAGGTCTTATGACATTCCTGAATTTTGAAGTTTTATCAGTGTTTCATTTTTTACTCAAGGGTAGCACTGTTATACCGATATCTCAAATTGACAATAGTACATTATTGTCACAAAATTTCCAGTTCTAATGACGCCCTAGTAAAAGTTACAGCATTCCAATGTTGCAAACTTTGATAATTATATTACGCTCAGTATAAAAGTTAGTGAATTTTGAAGTTGCATCAGTGTTTAATTTTTTACTCAAAGGTAGCACTGTTATACGGATATCTCAAATTGACAATAGTACTTTATAGTCACAAAATTTCAAGGTCTTATAACACTCTAGAAAAAAGTTACAGTATTTCAACGTGGCAAACTTTGATAGTTATATTACGCAAAGAATAAAAGTTACTGAATTTTGAAGTTGTATCAGTGTTTCATTTTTTACTCAAAGGTAGCACTGTTATACCGATATCTCAAATTGACAATAGTACTTTATTGTCACAAAATTTCAAGGTCTTATGACGCACTAGTAAAAAGTTACAGCATTTCAACGTGGCAAACTTTGATAGTTATATTACGCACAGTATAAAAGTTAGTGAATTTTGAAATTGCATCAGGGTTTCATTTTTTCACAAAGAATGTAGCACTATATATCTCAAATTGACAATAGTACTTTATTGTCACAAAATTTCAAGGTCTTATGACGCTCCAGCAAAAAGTTACAGGATTTCAATGTTGCAAACTTTGATAGATATATTACGCACAGTATAAGAGTTACTGAATTTTGAAGTTGCATCAGTGTTTCATTTCTTATTCGAAGGTAGCACTGTTATACCGATATTTCAAATTGATAATAGTATCTTATTGTCAAATAATTTCAAGTTTTTATGACGCTCCAGTAAAAAGTTACAGCATTTCAATTTTGCAAACTTTGATAGTTATATTACGCACAGTATAAAAGTTACTGAAATTTGAAGTTGCATCAGTGTTTCATTTTTTACAAAAAGAATGTAGCACTGTTATACCGATATCTCAAATTGATAATAGTACTATATTGTCACAAAATTTCAAATTGCTCCAGTAAAAATTTACTGCATTTCAAAGTGGCAAACTTTGATATTTATATTACGCTCAGTATAAAAGTTAGTGATATTTGAAGTTGCATCAGAGTTTCATTTTTTACACAAAGAATGTAGCACTGTTATATCGATATCTCAAATTGACAATAGTATTTTATTGTCACAAAATTTCAAGGTCTTATGACGCACTAGTAACAAGTTACAGCATTTCAACGTGGTAAACTTTGATAATTATATTACGCTCAGTATAAAAGTTAGTGAATTTTGGAGTTGCATCAATGTTTAATTTTTTACGCAAAGGTAGCAAATTCTGTTATACCGATATCTCAAATTGACAATAGTACTTTATTGTCACAAAATTTGAAGGTCTTATGACGCTCCAGTAAAAAGTTATACGTTTTCAATGTTGCAAACTTTGATAGATATATTACGCACAGTATAAGAGTTACTGAATTTTGAAGTTGCATCAGTGTTTCATTTTTTACTCGAAGGTAGCACTATTATACCGATATTTCAAATTGATAATAGTATCTTATTTTCACAAAATTTCAAGGTCTTATGACGCTCCCGTAAAAATTTATAGCATTTCAATATTGCAAACTTTGATAGTTATATTACGCACAGTATAAAAGTTAGTGAAATTTGAAATTGCATCAGTGTTTAATTTTTCACTCAAAGATAGCACTGTTATACCGATATTTCAAATTGACAATTGTACTTTATTGTCACAAAATTTCAAGGTCTTATGACATTCCTGAATTTTGAAGTTTTATCAGCGTTTCATTTTTTACTCAAGGGTAGCACTGTTATACCGATATCTCAAATTGACAATAGTACATTATTGTCACAAAATTTCAAGGTCTTATAACGCTCTAGAAAAAAGTTACAGTATTTCAACGTGGCAAACTTTGATAGTTATATTACGCAAAGAATAAAAGTTACTGAAATTTGAAGTTGCATCAGTGTTTCATTTTTTACTCAAAGGTTGCACTGTTATACCGATATCTCAAATTGACAATAGTACTTTATTGTCACAAAATTTCAAGGTCTTATGACGCACTAGTAAAAAGTTACAGCATTTCTACGTGGCAAACTTTGATAGTTATATTACGCACAGTATAAAAGTTAGTGAATTTTGAAATTGCATCAGTGTTTCATTTTTTCACAAAGAATGTAGCACTGTTATATCGATATCTCAAATTGACAATAGTACTTTATTGTCACAAAATTTCAAGGTCTTATGACGCACTAGTAAAAAGTTACAGCATTTCAACGTGGCAAACTTTGATAGTTATATTACGCACAGTATAAAAGTTACTGAAATTTGAAGTTGCATCAGTGTTTCATTTTTTACAAAAAGAATGTAGCACTGTTATACCGATATCTCAAATTGATAATAGTACTTTATTGTCACAAAATTTCAAGGTCTTATGACGATCCAGTAAAAAATTAGTTAGTTAGTTGATAGTTATATTACGCACAGTATAAAAGTTACTGAATTTTGAAGTTGCATCAGTGTTTCATTTATTACTCAAAGGGAGCACTGTTAAACCGATATCTCAAATTGACAATAGTAATTTCTAGTCGTAAAATTTCAAGGTCTTATGACGCACCAGTAAAAAGATACAGCATTGATAGTTATATTACGCACAGTCTAAAATTTAGTGAATTTTTAAGTTGCATCAGTGTTTCATTTTTTACTCAAAGGTAGCACTGTTGTACCGATATTTCAAATTGACAATAGTACTTTATTTTCACAAAATTTCAAGGTCTTATAACGCACCAGTAAAAATTTACAGGATTTCAATGCTGCAAACTTTGATAGTTATATTACGCACAGTATAAAAGTTGAGAAATTTGAAGTTGCATCAGTATTTCATTTTTTACTCAAAGGTAGCACTGTTATACCGATATTTCAAATTGACAATAGTACTTTATTGTCACAAAATTTCAAGGTCTTATGACACTCCAGTAAAAATTTACAGTATTTCAATGTTGCAAACTTTGATAGTTATATTACGCACAGTATTAAAGTTACTGAATTTTGAAGTTGCATCAGTGTTTCATTTTTTACTCAAAGGTAGCACTGTTATACGGATATCTCAAATTGACAATAGTGCATTATTGTCACAAAATTTCCAGTTCTAATGACGCTCCAGTAAAAAGTTACAGCATTTCAATGTTGCAAACTTTGATCATTATATTACGCTCAGTATAAAAGTTAGTGAATTTTTAAGTTGCATGAGTGTTTAATTTTTTACTCAAAGGTAGCACTGTTATACCGATATCTCAAATTGACAATAGTACTTTATAGTCACAAAATTTCAAGGTCTTATAACGCTCTAGTACAAAGTTACAGCATTTCAACGTGGCAAACTTTGATAGTTATATTACGCAAAGTATAAAACTTACTGAATTTTGAAGTTGCATCAGTGTTTAATTTTTTACTCAAAGGTAGCACTGTTATACCGATATCTCAAATTGACAATAGTACTTTATTGTCACAAAATTTCAATGTTTTATGACGCAACAGTAAAAAGTTACAGCATTTCAGCGTGGCAAACTTTGATAATTATATTACGTACAGTATAAAAGTTACTGAACTTTGAAATTGCATCAGTGTTTCATTTTTCACTCAAAGGTAGCGCTGCTATAACAATATCTCAAATTGACAATAGTACTTTATTGTCACAAAATTTCAAGGTTTTATGACGCATCAGTAAAAAGTTACAGCATTTCAACGTTGCAAACTTTGATAGTTATATTACGCAAAGTATAAGAGTTAGTGAATTTTGAAGTTGCATCAGTGTTTCATTTTTTACACAAAGAATGTAGCACTGTTATACCGATATCTCAAATTGACAATAGTACTTTATTGTCACAAAATTTCAAGATCTTTTGATGCCCCAGTGAAAAGTTACAGCATTTCAATGTTGCAAACTTTGATAGTTATATTACGCACAGTATAAAAGTTAGTGAATTTTGAATTGCTTCAGTGTTTCATTTTTCACTCAAATGTAGCACTGTTATACTGATATCTCAAATTGACAATAGTACATTATTGTCACAAAATTTCAAGGTTTTATGACGCATCAGTAAAAAGTTACAGCATTTCAACCTGACAAACTTTGATAGTTATATTTCGCACAGCATAAAAGTTACTGAATTTTGAAGTTGCATCAGTGTTTCATTTTTTACAAAAAGAATGTAGCACTGTTATACCGATATCTCAAATTGACAATAGTACTTTATTGTCACAAAATTTCAAGGTGATATGACGATCCAGTAAAAAGTTAGTTAGTTAGTTGATAGTTATATTACGCACAGTATAAAACTTACTGAATTTTGAAGTTGCATCAGTGTTTCATTTATTACTCAAAGGGAGCACTGGTAAACCGATATCTCAAATTTACAATAGTAATTTCTAGTCGCAAAATTTCAAGGTCTTATGAGGCACCAGTAAAAAGATACAGCATTGATAGTTATATTACGCACAGTCTAAAATTTAGTGAATTTTTAAGTTGCATCAGTGTTTCAGTTTTTACTCAAAGGTAGCACTGTTGTACCGATATTTCAAATTGACAATAGTACTTTATTTTCACAGAATTTCAAGGTCTTATAACGCACCAGTAAAAATGTATAGGATTTCAATGTTGCAAACTTTGATAGTTATATTACGCCCAGTATTAAAGTTACTGAATTTTGAAGTTGCATCAGTGTTTCATTTTTTACTCAAAGGTAGCACTGTTATACGGATATCTCAAATTGACAATAGTACTTTATTGTCACATAATTTCAAGTTTTTATGACGCTCCAGTAAAAAGTTACAGCATTTCAAGTTTGCAAATTTTGATAGTTATATTACGCTCAGTATAAAAGTGACTGAATTTTGAAGTTTTATCAGTGTTTCATTTTTTACTCAAGGGTAGCACTGTTATACCGATATCTCAAATTGACAATAGTAGTTTATAGTCACAAAATTTCAAGGTCTTATGACGCAACAGTAAAAAGTTACAGCATTTCAGCGTGGCAAACTTTGATAGTTATATTACGTACAGTATAAAAGTTACTGAAATTTGAAGTTGCATCAGTGTTTCATTTTTCACTTAAAGGTAGCGCTGCTATAACAATATCTCAAATTGACAATAGTACTTTATTGCCACAAAAATTTCAAGGTTTTATGACGCATCAGTAAAAAGTTACAGCATTTCAACGTGGCAAACTTTGATAGTTATATTACGCAAAGTATAAAAGTTAGTGAATTGTGAAGTTGCATCAGTGTTTCATTTTTTACTCAAATGTAGCACTGCTATACCGATATCTCAAATTGACAATAGTTCATTATTGTCACAAAATTTCCAGTTCTAATGACGCTCCAGTAAAAAGTTACAGCATTTCAATGTTGCAAACTTTGATAATTATATTACGCTCAGTATAAAAGTTAGTGAATTTTGAAGTTGCATGAGTGTTTAATTTTTTACTCAAAGGTAGCGCTGCTATAACAATATCTCAAATTGACAATAGTACTCCATTGTCACAAAATTTCAAGTTTTTATGACGCATCAGTAAAAAGTTACAGCATTTCAACCTGGCAAACTTTGATAGTTATATTACGCAAAGTATAAAAGTTAGTGAATTTTGAAGTTGCATCAGTGTTTCATTTTTTACTCAAAGGTAGCACTATTATACCGATATCTCAAATTGACAATAGTACTTTATAGTCACAAAATTTCAAGGTCTTATAACGCTCTAGTAAAAAGTTACAGCGTTTCAACGTGACAAACTTTGATAGTTATATTACGCAAAGTATAAAAGTTGAGAAATTTGAAGTTGCATCAGTATTTCATTTTTTACTCAAGGGTAGCACTGTTATACCGATATTTCAAATTGACAATAGTACTCTATTGTCACAAAATTTCAAGGTCTTATGATAGTCTTTGATAGTTATATTACGCACAGTATTAAAGTTACTGAAATTTGAAGTTTTATCAGTGTTTCATTTTTTACTCAAGGGAATCACTGTTATACCGATATCTCAAATTGACAATAGTACTTTATTGTCACAAAATTTCAAGGTCTTATGACGCAACAGTAAAAAGTTACAGCATTTCAGCGTGGCAAACTTTGATAGTTATATTACGCAAAGTATAAAAGTTACTAAATTTTGAAGTTGCATCAGTGTTTCGTTTTTTACTCAAAGGTAGCACTGTTATACCGATATCTCAAATTAACAATAGTACTTTATTGTCACAAAATTTCAAGGTCTTATGATGCAACAGTAAAAAGTTACAGCATTTCAACGTGGCAAACTTTGATAATTATATTACGCTCAGTATAAAAGATAGTGAATTTTGAAGTTGCATCAGTGTTTCATTTTTTACACAAAGAATGTAGCACTGTTATACCGATTTTGACAATCGTACTTTATTGTCACAAAATTTCAAGTTCTTTTGATGCCCCAGTAAAAAGTTACAGCATTTCAATGTTGCAAACTTTGATAGTTATATTACGCACAGTATAAAGGTTAGTGAATTTTGAATTGCTTCAGTGTTTCATTTTTCACTCAAATGTAGCACTGTTATACTGATATCTCAAATTGACAATAGTACATTATTGTCACAAAATTTCAAGGTTTTATGACGCATCAGTAAAAAGTTACAGGATTTCAATGTTGCTAACTTTGATAGTTATATTACGCCCAGTATAAAAGTTACTGAACTTTTAAGTTGCATCAGTGTTTCATTTTTTGCTCAAAGGTAGCGCTGTTATAACAATATCTCAAATTGACAATATTAGTTTATTGTCAGAAAATTTCAAATTCTTATGACGCTCCAGTAAAAAGGAACATCATTTCAACGTGGCAAACTTTGATAGTTATACTACGCTCAGTATAAAAGTTAGTGAATTTTGAAGTTGCATCAGTGTTTCATTTTTTACACAAAGAATGTAGCACTGTTATACCAATATCTCAAACTGACAATAGTACTTTATTGTCACAAAATTTCAAGTTCTTTTGATGCCCCAGTAAAAATTTACAGCATTTCAACGTGGCAAACTTTGATAATTATATTACGCTCGGTATAAAAGTTAGTGAACTTTGAAGTTGCATCAGTGTTTAATTTTTTACTCAAAGGTAGCACTGTTATACCGATATCTCAAATTGACAATAGTACTTTATTGTCACAAAATGTCAAGGTCTCATAACGCTCTAGTAAATAGTTGCAGCATTTCAACGTGGCAAACTTTGATAGTTATATTACGCAAAGTATAAAAGTTACTGAATTTTGAAGTTGCATCAGTGTTTCATTTTTTACTCAAAGGTAGCACTGTTATACCGATATCTCAAATTGACAATAGTACATTATTGTCACAAAACTTCAAGGTTTTATGACGCACCAGTAAAAAGTTATAGCATTTCAACGTGGCAAACTTTGATAATTATATTACGGTCAGTATAAAAATTAGTGAATTTTGAAGTTGCATCAGTGTTTAATTTTTTACTCAAAGGTAGCACTGTTATACCGATATCTCAAATTGACAATAGTACTTTATTGTCACAAAATTTCAAGTTCTTTTGATGCCCCAGTAAAAAGTTACAGCATTTCAATATTGCAAACTGAATTTTGAAGTTGCATCAGTGTTTCATTTTTTTCTCAAAGGTAGCACTGTTATACCGATATTTAAAATTGATAATAGTATCTTATTGTCACAAAATTTCAAATTCTTATGACGCTCCAGTAAAAAGTTACATCATTTCAACGTGGCAAACTTTGATAATTATATTACGCTCAGAAAAAGAGTTAGTGAATTTTGAAGTTGCATCAGTGTTTCATTTTTTACAAAAAGAATGTAGCACTGTTATACCGATATCTCAAATTGACTATAGTACTTAATTGTCACAAAATTTCAAGGTCTTATGACGATCCAGTAAAAAATTAGTTAGTTAGTTGATAGTTATATTACGCACAGTATAAAAGTTACTGAATTTTGAAGTTGCCTCAGTGTTTCATTTATTACTCAAAGGGAGCACTGTTAAACCGATATCTCAAATTGACAATTGTAATTTCTAGTCGCAAAATTTCAAGGTCTTATGACGCACCAGTAAAAAGATACAGCATTGATAGTTATATTACGCACAGTCTAAAATTTTGTGAATTTTTAAGTTGCATCAGTGTTTCATTTTTTCTCAAAGGTAGCACTGTTATACCGATATTTCAAATTGATAATAGGACTTTATTGTCACAAAATATCAAGGTCTTATGACGCTCCAGTAAAAAGTTACAGCATTTCAAAGTGGCAAACTTTGATATTTATATTACGCTCAGTATAAAAGTTAGTGAATTTTGAAGTTGCATCAGTGTTTCATTTTTTACACAAAGAATGTAGCACTGTTATATCGATATCTCAAATTGACAATAGC
Source organism: Clusia tigrina (assembly GCA_920105625.2). Lineage (NCBI taxonomy): Eukaryota > Metazoa > Arthropoda > Insecta > Diptera > Clusiidae > Clusia > Clusia tigrina. The sequence continues at coordinate 221,081 of CAKKTE020000077.1, forward strand.
ACTTTATTGTCACAAAATTTCAAGTTCGTATGTCGCTCCACTAAATAGGTACATCATTTCAGCCTGGCAAACTTTGATAGTTATATTACGCTCAGTAAAAAAGTCAGTGAATTTTGAAGTTGCATCAGTGTTTCATTTTTTACACAAAGAATGTAGCACTGTTATACCGATATCTTAAATTGACAATAGTACTTTATTGTCACAAAATTTCAAGGTATAATGACGCTCCAGTAAAAAGTTACAGCATTTCAACTTGGCAAACTTTGATAGTTATATTACGCACAGTATAAAAGTTACTGAATTTTGAAGTAGCATCAGTGTTTCATTTATTACTCAAAGGTAGCACTGTTATACCGATATCTCAAATTGACAATAGTACTTTATAGTCGCAAAATTTCGAGGTCTTATGACGCACCAGTAAAAAGTTACTGCATTGATAGTTATATTACGTACAGTCTAAAATTTAGTGAATTTTTAAGTTGCATCAGTGTTTCATTTTTTACTCAAAGAATGTAGCACTGTTATATAGATACCTTCAATTGACAATAGTACTTTATTGTCACAAAATTTCAAGTTCAAGCCCCAGTAAAAAGTTACAGAATTTCAATGTTGCAAACTTTGATAGTTATATTACGCACAGTATTAAAGTTACTGAATTTTGAAGTTGCATCAGTGTTTAATTTTTTACACAAAGGTACCACTGTTATACCGATATCTCAAATTGACAATAGTACTTTATAGTCACAAAATTTCAAGGTCTTATAACGCTCTAGTAAAAAGTTGCAGCATTTCAACGTGGCAAACTTTGATAGTTATATTACGCAAAGTATAAAAGTTACTGAATTTTGAAGTTGCATCAGTGTTTAATTTTTTACACAAAGGTACCACTGTTATACCGATATCTCAAATTGTCAACAGTACATTATTGTCACAAAATTTCCGGTTCTAATGCCACTCCAGTAAAAAAGTTACAGCATTTCAATGTTGCAAACTTTGATAATTATATTACGCTCAGTATAAAAGTTAGTGAATTTTGAAGTTGCTTCAGTGTTTAATTTTTTACACAAAGGTACCACTGTTATACAGATATCTCAAATTGACAATAGTACTTTATTGTCACAAAATTTCAAGGTCTTATCACGCAATAGTAAAAAGTTACAGCATTTCAACGTGGCAAACTTTGATAATTATATTACGCTCAGTACAAAAGTTAGTGAATTTTGAAGTTGCCGCAGTTTTTAATTTTTTACTCAAATTTAGCACTGTTACACCGATATCTCAAATTGACAACAGTACTTTATTGTCACAAAATTTCAAGGTCTTATGACGCTCCAGTAAAAAGTTACTGGATTTCAATGTTGCAAACTTTGATAGATATAGTACGCACAGTTTAAGAGTTACTGAAATTTGAAGTTGCATCAGTGTTTCATTTTTTACTCAAAGGTAGCACTGTTATACCGATATTTAAAATTGATAATAGTATCTTATTGTCACAAAATTTCAAATTATTATGACGCTCCAGTAAAAAGTTACATCATTTCAACGTGGCAAACTTTGATAATTATATTACGCTCAGAAAAAGAGTTAGTGAATTTTGAAGTTGCATCAGTGTTTCATTTTTTACAAAAATAATGTAGCACTGTTATACCGATATCTCAAATTGACTATAGTACTTTATTGTCACAAAATTTCAAGGTCTTATGACGATCCAGTAAAAAATTAGTTAGTTAGTTGATAGTTATATTACGCACAGTATAAAAGTTACTGAATTTTGAAGTTGCCTCAGTGTTTCATTTATTACTCAAAGGGAGCACTGTTAAACCGATATCTCAAATTGACAATTGTAATTTCTAGTCGCAAAATTTCAAGGTCTTATGACGCACCAGTAAAAAGATACAGAATTGATAGTTATATTACGCACAGTCTAAAATTTTGTGAATTTTTAAGTTGCATCAGTGTTTCATTTTTTCTCAAAGGTAGCACTGTTATACCGATATTTCAAATTGATAATAGGACTTTATTGTCACAAAATATCAAGGTCTTTTGACGCTCCAGTAAAAAGTTACAGCATTTCAAAGTGGCAAACTTTGATATTTATATTACGCTCAGTATAAAAGTTAGTGAATTTTGAAGTTGCATCAGTGTTTCATTTTTTACACAAAGAATGTAGCACTGTTATATCGATATCTCAAATTGACAATAGCACTTTATTGTCACAAAATTTCAAGTTCGTATGTCGCTCCACTAAATAGGTACATCATTTCAGCCTGGCAAACTTTGATAGTTATATTACGCTCAGTAAAAAAGTCAGTGAATTTTGAAGTTGCTTCTGTGTTTCATTTTTTACACAAAGAATGTAGCACTGTTATACCGATATCTTAAATTGACAATAGTACTTTATTGTCACAAAATTTCAAGGTATAATGACGCTCCAGTAAAAAGTTACAGCATTTCAACTTGGCAAACTTTGATAGTTATATTACGCACAGTATAAAAGTTACTGAATTTTGAAGTAGCATCAGTGTTTCATTTATTACTCAAAGGTAGCACTGTTATACCGATATCTCAAATTGACAATAGTACTTTATAGTCGCAAAATTTCGAGGTCTTATGACACACCAGTAAAAAGTTACTGCATTGATAGTTATATTACGTACAGTCTAAAATTTAGTGAATTTTTAAGTTGCATCAGTGTTTCATTTTTTACTCAAAGAATGTAGCACTGTTATATAGATATATTCAATTGACAATAGTACTTTATTGTCACAAAATTTCAAGTTCTTATGACGCCCCAGTAAAAAGTTACAGAATTTCAATGTTGCAAACTTTGATAGTTATATTACGCACAGTATTAAAGTTACTGAATTTTGAAGTTGCATCAGTGTTTAATTTTTTACACAAATGTACAACTGTTATACCGATATCTCAAATTGACAATAGTACTTTATAGTCACAAAATTTCAAGGTCTTATAACGCTCTAGTAAAAAGTTGCAGCATTTCAACGTGGCAAACTTTGATAGTTATATTACGCAAAGTATAAAAGTTACTGAATTTTGAAGTTGCGTCAGTGTTTAATTTTTTACACAAAGGTACCACTGTTATACCGATATCTCAAATTGTCAACAGTACATTATTGTCACAAAATTTCTGGTTCTAATGCCACTCCAGTAAAAAAGTTACAGCATTTCAATGTTGCAAACTTTGATAATTATATTACGCTCAGTATAAAAGTTAGTGAATTTTTAAGTTGCTTCAGTGTTTAATTTTTTACACAAAGGTACCACTGTTATACCGATATCTCAAATTGACAATAGTACTTTATTGTCACAAAATTTCAAGGTCTTATGACGCAATAGTAAAAAGTTACAGCATTTAAACGTGGCAAACTTTGATACTTATATTACGCACAGTATAAAAGTTACTGAAATTTGAAGTTGCATCAGTGTTTCATTTTTTACTCAAAGGTAGCACTGTTATACCGATATTTCAAATTGATAATAGGACTTTATTGTCACAAAATATCAAGGTCTTATGACGCTCCCGTAAAAATTTACAGCATTTCAATGTTGCAAACTTTGATAGTTATATTACGCACAGTATAAAAGTTAGTGAATTTTGAAATTGATTCAGTGTTTTATTTTTCACTCAAAGGTAGCACTGTTATACAGATATCTCAAATTGACAATAGTACATTATTGTCACAAAATTTCAAGGTTTTATGACGCACCAGTAAAAAGTTACAGCATTTCCACGTGGCAAACTTTGATAGTTATATTACGTACAGTATAAAAGTTACTGAATTTTGAAGTTGCATCAGTGTTTCATTTTTCACTCAAAGGTAGCGCTGCTATAACAATATCTCAAATTGACAATAGTACTTTATTGTCACAAAATTTCAAATTGTTATGACGCTCCAGTAAAAAGTTACATCATTTCAACCTGGCAAACTTTGATAGTTATATTACGCTCAGTATAAAAGATAGTGAATTTTGAAGTTGCATCAGTGTTTCATTTTTTACACAAAGAATGAAGCACTGTTATACCGATATCTCAAATTGACAATAGTACTTTATTGTCACAAAATTTCAAGGTTTTATAAGGCACCAGTAAAAAAACTACAGCATTTTAACGTGGCAAACTTTGATAGTTATATTACGCACAGTATAAAAGTTAGTGAATTTTGAATTGCTTCAGTGTTTCATTTTTCACCCAAAGGTAGCACTGTTATACCGATATCTCAAATTGACAATAGTACTTTATTGTCACAAAATTTCAAGGTCTTATGACGCACTAGTAAAAAGTTACAGCATTTCAACGTGGCAAACTTTGATAATTACATTACGCTCAGTATAAAAGTTAGTGAATTTTGAAGTTGCATCAGTGTTTAATTTTTTACTCAAAGGTAGCACTGTTATACCGATATCTCAAATTGACAATAGTACTTTATTGTCACAAAATTTCAAGGTCTTATGATGCTCCAGTAAAAAGTTACAGGATTTCAATATTGCAAACTTTGATAGATATATTACGCACAGTATAAGAGTTACTGAATTTTGAAGTTGCATCAGTGTTCCATTTTGTACTCGAAGGTAGCACTGTTATACCGATATCTCAAATTGATAATAGTATCTTATTGTCACAAAATTTCAAGGTCTTATGACGCTCCAGTAAAAAGTTACAGCATTTCAAATTGGCAAACTTTGCTATTTATATTACGCTCAGTATAAAAGTTAGTGAATTTTAAAGTTGCATTAGTGTTTCATTTTTTACACAAAGAATGTAGCATTGTTATATCGATATCTCAAATTGACAATAGTACTTTATTGTCTCAAAATTTCAAAGTTTTATGACGCACTAGTAAAAAGTTACAGCATTTTAACGTGGCAAACTTTGATATTTATATTACGCTCAGTATAAAAGTTAGTGAATTTTAAAGTTGCATTAGTGTTTCATTTTTTACACAAAGAATGTAGCATTGTTATATCGATATCTCAAATTGACAATAGTACTTTATTGTCTCAAAATTTCAAAGTTTTATGACGCACTAGTAAAAAGTTACAGCATTTTAACGTGGCAAACTTTGATATTTATATTACGCTCAGTATAAAAGTTAGTGAATTTTGAAGTTGCATCAGTGTTTAATTTTTTACTCAAAGGTAGCACTGTTATACCGATATCTCAAATTGTCAACAGTACTTTATTGTCACAAAATTTCAAGGTCTTATGACGCTCCAGTAAAAAGTTACTGGATTTCAATGTTGCAAACTTTGATAGATATATTACGCACAGTATAAGAGTTACTGAATTTTGAAGTTGCATCAGTGTTTCATTTTTTACTCGAAGGTAGCACTGTTATACCGATATTTCAAATTGATAATAGTATCTTATTGTCACAAAATATGAAGGTCTTATGACGCTCCCGTAAAAATTTACAGCATTTCAATATTGCAAACTTTGATAGTTATAGTAGGCACAGTATAAAAGTTACTGAATTTTGAAATTGCATCAGTGTTTCATTTTTCACTCAAAGATAGCACTGTTATACTGATATCTCAAATTGACAATAGTACATTTTTGTCACAAAATTTCAAGGTTTTATGACGCACCAGAAAAATGTTACAGCATTTCTACGTGGTAAACTTTGATAGTTATATTACGCACAGTATAAAAGTTACTGAATTTTGAAGTTGCATCAGTGTTTCATTTTTTACTCAAAGGTAAGGGTTTTATCACAATATCTCAAATTGACAATAGTACTTTATTGTCACAAAATTTCAAATTCTTATGACGCTCCAGTAAAAAGTTACAGCATTTCAACTTGGCAAACTTTGATAATTATATTACGCTCAGTAAAAGAGTTAGTGAATTTTGAAGTTGCATCAGTGTTTCATTTTTTAAAAAAAGAATGCAGCACTGTTATACCGATATCTCAAGTTGACAATAGTACTTTATTGTCACAAAATTTCAAGGTCTTATCACGATCCAGTAAAAAATTAGTTAGTTACTTGATAGTTATATTACGCACAGTATAAAACTTACTGAATTTTGAAGTTGCATCAGTGTTTCATTTATTACTCAAAAGGAGCACTGTTAAACCGATATCTCAAATTGACAATAGTAATTTCTAATCTCAAAATTTCAAGGTCTTATGACGCACCAGTAAAAAGATACAGCATTGATAGTTATATTACGCACAGTCTAAAATTTAGTGAATTTTTAAGTTGCATCAGTGTTTCATTTTTTACTCAAATGTAGCAATGTTATACCGATATCCCAAATTGACAATAGTACTTTATTGTCACATAATTTCAAGGTCTTATGACGCTCCAGTAAAAAGTTACAGGATTTCAATGCTGCAAAATTTGATAGTTATATTACGCACAGTATAAAAGTTGAGAAATTTGAAGTTGCATCAGTGTTTCATTTTTTACTCAAAGGTAGCACTGTTATACCGATATTTCAAATTGACAATAGTACTTTATTGTCACAAAATTTCAAGGTCTTATGACACTCCAGTAAAAATTTACAGCATTTCAATGTTGCAAACTTTGATAGTTATACTACGCACAGTATTAAAGTTAGTGAATTTTGAAATTGATTCAGTGTTTCATTTTTCACTCAAAGATAGCACTGTTATACTGATATCTCAAATTGACAAGAGTACATTATTGTCACAAAATTTCAAATTCAAGCTCCAGTAAAAAGTTACATCATTTCAACGTGGCAAACTTTGATAGTTATATTACGCTCAGTATAAAAGATAGTGAATTTTGAAGTTGCATCAGTGTTTCATTTTTTACACAAAGAATGTAGCACTGTTATACCGATATCTCAAATTGACAATAGTCCTTTATTGTCACAAAATTTCAAGGTTTTATAAGGCACCAGTAAAAAAACTACAGCATTTTAACGTGGCAAACTTTGATAGTTATATTACGCACAGTATAAAAGTTAGTGAATTTTGAATTGCTTCAGTGTTTCATTTTTCACTCAAAGGTAGCACTGTTATACCGATATCTCAAATTGACAATAGTACTTTATTGTCACAAAATTTCAAGGTCTTATGACGCACTAGTAAAAAGTCACAGCATTTCAACGTGGCAAACTTTGATAATTATATTACGCTCAGTATAAGAGTTACTGAATTTTGAAGTTGCATCAGTGTTCCATTTTTTACTCGAAGGTAGCACTGTTATACCGATATTGCAAATTGATAATAGTATCTTATTGTCACAAAATTTCAAGGTCTTATGACGCTCCCGTAAAAATTTACAGAATTTCAATATTGCAAACTGAATTTTGAAGTTGCATCAGTGTTTCATTTTTTACTCAAAGGTAATTGTGTAATCACAATATCTCAAATTGACAATAGTACTTTATTGTCACAAAATTTCAAGGTCTTATGACGCACTAGTAAAAAGTTACAGCATTTCAACGTGGCAAACTTTGATAATTATATTACGCTCAGTATAAAAGTTAGTGAATTTTGAAGTTGCAGCAGTTTTTAATTTTTTACTCAAAGGGAGCACTGTTATACCGATATCTCAAATTGACAACAGTACTTTATTGTCACAAAATTTCAAGGTCTTATGACGCTCCAGTAAAAAGTTACTGGATTTCAATGTTGCAAACTTTGATAGATATAGTACGCACAGTATAAGAGTTACTGAATTTTGAAGTTGCATCAGTGTTTCATTTTTCACTCAAAGGTAGCACTGTTACACTGATATCTCAAATTGACAAGAGTACATTATTGTCACAAAATTTCAAATTCAAGCTGCAGTAAAAAGTTACATCATTTCAACGTGGCAAACTTTGATAGTTATATTCCGCTCAGTATAAAAGATAGTGAATTTTGAAGTTGCATCAGTGTTTCATTTTTTACACAAAGAATGTAGCACTGTTATACCGATATCTCAAATTGACAATAGTACATTATTGTCACAAAATTTCAAGGTTTTATGACGCACCAGCAAAAAGTTATAGCATTTCAACCTGGCAAATTTTGATAGTTATATTACGCACAGTATAAAAGTTACTGAATTTTGAAGTTGCATCAGTGCTTCATTTTTTGCTCAAAGGTAGCGCTGTTATAACCATATCTCAAATTGACAATAGTACTTTATTGTCACAAAATTTCAAGGTCTTATGACGCTCCAGTAAAAAGTTACATCATTTCAACGTTTCAAACTTTGATAGTTATACTACGCTCAGCATAAAAGTTAGTGATTTTTGAAGTTGGATCAGTGTTTCATTTTTTACACAAAGAATGTAGCACTGTTATACCGATATCTCAAATTGACAATAGTCCTTTATTGTCACAAAATTTCAAGGTTTTATAAGGCACCAGTAAAAAAACTACAGCATTTTAACGTGGCAAACTTTGATAGTTATATTACGCACAGTATAAAAGTTAGTGAATTTTGAATTGCTTCAGTGTTTCATTTTTTACTCAAAGGTAGCACTGTTATACCGATACTTCAAATTGACAATAGTACTTTATTGTCACAAAATTTCAAGGTCTTATGACGCACCAGTAAAAAGTTACAGCATTTCAACGTGGCAAACATTGATAATTATATTACGCTCAGTATAAGAGCTACTGAATTTTGAAGTTGCATCAGTGTTCCATTTTTTACTCGAAGGTAGCACTGTTATACCGATATTTCAAATTGATAATAGTATCTTATTGTCACAAAATTTCAAGGTCTTATGACGCTCCCGTAAAAATTTACAGAATTTCAATATTGCAAACTGAATTTTGAAGTTGCATCAGTGTTTCATTTTTTACTCAAAGGTTAGGGTGTAATCACAATATCTCAAATTGACAATAGTACTTTATTGTCACAAAATTTCAAATTCTTATGACGCTCCCGTAAAAAGTTACAGCATTTCAAAGTGGCAAACTTTGATATTTATATTACGCTCAGTATAAAAGTTAGTGAATTTTGAAGTTGCATTAGAGTTTAATTCTTTACACAAAGAATGTAGCATTGTTATATCGATATCTCAAATTGACAATAGTACTTTATTGTCACAAAATTTCAAGGTCTTATGACGCACTAGTAAAAAGTTACAGCATTTCAACGTGGCAAACTTTGATAATTATATTACGCTCAGTATAAAAGTTAGTGAATTTTGAAGTTGCAGCAGTTTTTAATTTTTTACTCAAAGGTAGCACTGTTATACCGATATCTCAAATTGACAACAGTACTTTATTGTAACAAAATTTCAAGGTCTTATGACGCTCCAGTAAAAAGTTACTGGATTTCAATGTTGCAAACTTTGATAGATACAGTACGCACAGTATAAGAGTTACTGAATTTTGAAGTTGCATCAGTATTTCATTTTTTACTCGAAGGTAGCATTTTTATACCGATATTTCAAATTGATAATAGTATCTTATTGTCACAAAATATCAAGGTCTTATGACGCTCCCGTAAAAATTTACAGCATTTCAATATTGCAAACTTTGATAGTTATATTACGCACAGTATAAAAGTTAGTGAATTTTGAAATTGCATCAGTGTTTCATTTTTCACTCAAAGATAGCACTGTTATACTGATATCTCAAATTGACAATAGTACATTTTTTTTCACAAAATTTCAAGGTTTTATGACGCACCAGAAAAATGTTACAGTATTTCTACGTGGTAAACTTTGATAGTTATATTACGCACAGTATAAAAGTTACTAAATTTTGAAGTTGCATCAGTGTTTCATTTTTTACACAAAGGTAAGGGTGTTATCACAATATCTCAAATTAATTATATTACGCTCAGAAAAAGAGTTAGTGAATTTAGAAGTTGCAGCAGTGTTTCATTTTTTAAAAAAAGAATGTAGCACTGTTATACCGATATCTCAAATTGACAATAGTACTTTATTGTCACAAAATTTCAAGGTCTTATGACGATCCAGTAAAAAATTAGATATTTAGTTGATAGTTATATTACGCACAGTATAAAACTTACTGAATTTTGAAGTTGCATCAGTGTTTCATTTATTACTCAAAGGGAGCACTGTTAAACCGATATCTCAAATTGACAATAGTAATTTCTAGTCTCAAAATTTCAAGGTCTTATGACGCACCAGTAAAAAGATACAGCATTGATAGTTATATTACGCACAGTCTAAAATTTAGAGAATTTTTAAGTTGGATCAGTGTTTCATTTCTTACTCAAAGGTAGCACTGTTATACCGATAATTCGAATTGACAATAGTACATTACTTTCACAAAATTTCAAGGTCTTATAACGCACCAGTAAAAATTTACAGGATTTCAATGCTGCAAACTTTGATAGTTATATTACGCACAGTATAAAAGTTGAGAAATTTGAAGTTGCATCAGTGTTTCATTTTTTACTCAAAGGTAGCACTGTTATACCGATATTTCAAATTGACAATAGTACTTTATTGTCACAAAATTTCAAGGTCTTATGACACTCCAGTAAAAATTTACAGCATTTCAATGTTGCAAACTTTGATAGTTATATTACGCACAGTATTAAAGTTGCTGAATTTTGAAGTTGCATCAGTGTTTCATTTTTTGCTCAAAAGTAGCACTGTTATACGGATATCTGAAATTTACAATAGTACTTTATTGTCACATAATTTCAAGTTTTTATGACGCTCCAGTAAAAAGTTACGGCATTTCAATTTTGCAAACTTTGATAATTATATTACGCTCAGTATAAAAGTAACTAAATTTTGAAGTTTTATCAGTGTTTCATTTTTTACTCAAGGGTAGCACTGTTATACCGATATCTGAAATTGACAATAGTTCTTTATTGTCACAAAATTTCAAGGTCTTATGACGCTCCCGTAAAAATTTACAGCATTTCAATGTTGCAAACTTTGATAGTTATATTACGCACAGTATAAAAGTTAGTGAACTTTGAAATTGCTTCAGTGTTTCATTTTTCACTCAAAGGTAGCACTGTTATACTGATATCTCAAATTAACAATAGTACATTATTGTCACAAAATTTCAAGGTTTTATGACGCACCAGTAAAAAGTTACAGCATTTCAACGTGGCAAACTTTGATAGTTATATTACATACAGTATAAAAGTTACTGAATTTTGAAGTTGCATCAGTGTTTCATTTTTCACTCAAAGGTAGCGCTGTTATAACAATATCTCAAATTGATAATAGTACTTTATTGTCACAAAATTTCAAGTTGTTATGAGGCTCCAGTAAAAAGTTACATCATTTCAACGTGGCAAGCTTTGATAGTTATATTACGCTCAGTATAAAAGATAGTGAATTTTGAAGTTGCATCAGTGTTTCATTTTTTACACAAAGAATGTAGCACTGTTATACCGATATCTCAAATTGACAATAGTACTTTATTGTCACAAAATTTCAAGTTCTTTTGATGCTCCAGTAAAAAGTTACAGCATTTCAATGTTGCAAACTTTGATAGTTATATTACGCACAGTATAAAAGTTAGTGAATTTTGAATTGCTTCAGTGTTTCATTTTTCACTCAAATGTAGCACTTTATACTAATATCTCAAATTGACAATAGTACATTATTGTCACAAAATTTCAAGGTTTTTTGACGCACCAGTAAAAAGTTACAGCATTTCAACCTTGCAAACTTTGTTAATTATATTACGCACAGTATAAAAGATACTGAATTTTGAAGTTGCATCAGTGTTTCATTTTTTGCTCAAAGGTAGCGCTGTTATAGCAATATCTCAAATTGATAATAGTATCTTATTGTCACAAAATTTCAAGGTCTTATGACGCTCCCGTAAAAATTTACAGCATTTCAATATTGCAAACTTTGATAGTTTTATTACGCACAGTATAAAAGTTAGTGAATTTTGAAGTTGCATCAGTGTTTAATTTTTTACTCAAAGGTAAGGGTGTTATCACAATATCTCAAATTGACAATAGTACTTTATTGTCACAAAATTTCAAATTCTTATGACGCTCCAGTAAAAAGTTACATCATTTCAACGTGGCAAACTTTGATAATTATATTACGCTCAGTAAAAGAGTTAGTGAATTTTGAAGTTGCATCAGTGTTTCATTTTTTAAAAAAAGATTGTAGCACTGTTATACCGATATCTCAAATTGACAGTAGTACTTTATTGTCACAAAATTTTAAGGTCTTATGACGATCCAGTAAAAAATTAGTTAGTTAGTTTATAGTTATATTACGCACAGTATAAAAATTACTGAATTTTGAAGTTGCATCAGTGTTTCATTTATTACTCAAAAGGAGCACTATTAAACCGATATCTCAAATTGACAATAGTAATTTCTAGTCGCAAAATTTCAAGGTCTTCTGACGCACCAGTAAAAAGACACAGCATTGATAGTTATATTACGCACAGTCTTAAATTTAGTGAATTTTTAAGTTGCATCAGTGTTTCATTTTTTACACAAGGGTAGCACTGTTACACCGATATTTCCAATTGACAAAAGTACTTTATTTTCACAAAATTTCAAGGTCTTATAACGCACCAGTAAAAATTTACAGGATTTCAAAGCTGCAAACTTTGATAGTTATATTACGCACAGTATAAAAGTTGAGAAATTTGAAGTTGCATCAGTGTTTCATTTTTTGCTCAGAGGTAGCGCTGTTATAACAATATCTCAAATTGACAATAGTACTTTAAAGTCACAAAATTTCAAAATCTTCTGACGCTCTAGTAAAATGTTACATCATTTCAACGTGGCAAACTTTGATAGTTATATTACGCTCAGTATAAAAGTTAGGGAATTTTGAAGTTGCATCAGTGTTTCATTTTTTACACAAAGAATGTAGCACTGTTATACCGATATCTCAAATTGACAATAGTACTTTATTGTCAGAAAATTTCAAGGTCTGATGACGAACCAGTAAAAAGTTACAGCATTTCAATGTTGCAAACTTTGAAAGTTTTATTACACACAGTATAAAAGTTACTGAATTTTGAAGTTGCATCAGTGTTTCATTTTTACTCAAAGGTAGCACTGTTATACAAATATCTCAAATTGACAATAGTACTTTATTGTCACATAATTTCAAGTTTTTATGACGCTCCAGTAAAAAGTTACAGCATTGCAATTTTGCAAACTTTGATAATTATATTACGCTCAGTATAAAAGTTACTGAATTTTGAAGTTTTATCAGTGTTTCATTTTTCACTCAAGGGTAGCACTGTTATACCAATATCTCAAATTGACAATAGTACATTATTGTCACAAAATTTCCGGTTCTAATGCCACTCCAGTAAAAAAGTTACAGCATTTCAATGTTGCAAACTTTGATAATTATATTACGCTCAGTATAAAAGTTAGTGAATTTTGAAGTTGCTTCAGTGTTTAATTTTTTACACAAAGGTACCACTGTTATACAGATATCTCAAATTGACAATAGTACTTTATTGTCACAAAATTTCAAGGTCTTATCACGCAATAGTAAAAAGTTACAGCATTTCAACGTGGCAAACTTTGATAATTATATTACGCTCAGTACAAAAGTTAGTGAATTTTGAAGTTGCCGCAGTTTTTAATTTTTTACTCAAATTTAGCACTGTTATACCGATATCTCAAATTGACAACAGTACTTTATTGTCACAAAATTTCAAGGTCTTATGACGCTCCAGTAAAAAGTTACTGGATTTCAATGTTGCAAACTTTGATAGATATAGTACGCACAGTTTAAGAGTTACTGAAATTTGAAGTTGCATCAGTGTTTCATTTTTTACTCAAAGGTAGCACTGTTATACCGATATTTAAAATTGATAATAGTATCTTATTGTCACAAAATTTCAAATTCTTATGACGCTCCAGTAAAAAGTTACATCATTTCAACGTGGCAAACTTTGATAATTATATTACGCTCAGAAAAAGAGTTAGTGAATTTTGAAGTTGCATCAGTGTTTCATTTTTTACAAAAATAATGTAGCACTGTTATACCGATATCTCAAATTGACTATAGTACTTTATTGTCACAAAATTTCAAGGTCTTATGACGATCCAGTAAAAAATTAGTTAGTTAGTTGATAGTTATATTACGCACAGTATAAAAGTTACTGAATTTTGAAGTTGCCTCAGTGTTTCATTTATTACTCAAAGGGAGCACTGTTAAACCGATATCTCAAATTGACAATTGTAATTTCTAGTCGCAAAATTTCAAGGTCTTATGACGCACTAGTAAAAAGATACAGAATTGATAGTTATATTGCGCACAGTCTAAAATTTTGTGAATTTTGAAGTAGCATCAGTGTTTCATTTATTACTCAAAGGTAGCACTGTTATACCGATATCTCAAATTGACAATAGTACTTTATAGTCGCAAAATTTCGAGGTCTTATGACACACCAGTAAAAAGTTACTGCATTGATAGTTATATTACGTACAGTCTAAAATTTAGTGAATTTTTAAGTTGCATCAGTGTTTCATTTTTTACTCAAAGAATGTAGCACTGTTATATAGATATATTCAATTGACAATAGTACTTTATTGTCACAAAATTTCAAGTTCTTATGACGCCCCAGTAAAAAGTTACAGAATTTCAATGTTGCAAACTTTGATAGTTATATTACGCACAGTATTAAAGTTACTGAATTTTGAAGTTGCATCAGTGTTTAATTTTTTACACAAATGTACCACTGTTATACCGATATCTCAAATTGACAATAGTACTTTATAGTCACAAAATTTCAAGGTCTTATAACGCTCTAGTAAAAAGTTGCAGCATTTCAACGTGGCAAACTTTGATAGTTATATTACGCAAAGTATAAAAGTTACTGAATTTTGAAGTTGCGTCAGTGTATAATTTTTTACACAAAGGTACCACTGTTATACCGATATCTCAAATTGTCAACAGTACATTATTGTCACAAAATTTCTGGTTCTAATGCCACTCCAGTAAAAAAGTTACAGCATTTCAATGTTGCAAACTTTGATAATTATATTACGCTCAGTATAAAAGTTAGTGAATTTTGAAGTTGCTTCAGTGTTTAATTTTTTACACAAAGGTACCACTGTTATACCGATATCTCAAATTGACAATAGTACTTTATTGTCACAAAATTTCAAGGTCTTATGACGCAATAGTAAAAAGTTACAGCATTTAAACGTGGCAAACTTTGATACTTATATTACGCACAGTATAAAAGTGAGTGAAATTTGAAGTTGCATCAGTGTTTCATTTTTTACTCAAAGGTAGCACTGTTATACCGATATTTCAAATTGATAATAGGACTTTATTGTCACAAAATATCAAGGTCTTATGACGCTCCCGTAAAAATTTACAGCATTTCAATGTTGCAAACTTTGATAGTTATATTACGCACAGTATAAAAGTTAGTGAATTTTGAAATTGATTCAGTGTTTTATTTTTCACTCAAAGTTAGCACTGTTATACAGATATCTCAAATTGACAATTGTACATTATTGTCACAAAATTTCAAGTTCTTATGACGCTCCAGTAAAAAGTTACAGCATTTCAAAGTGGCAAACTTTGATTGTTATATTACGTACAGTATAAAAGTTACTGAATTTTGAAGTTGCATCAGTGTTTCATTTTTCACTCAAAGGTAGCGCTGCTATAACAATATCTCAAACTGACAATAGTACTTTATTGTCACAAAATTTCAAATTGTTATGACGCTCCAGTAAAAAGTTACATCATTTCAACCTGGCAAACTTTGATAGTTATATTACGCTCAGTATAAAAGATAGTGAATTTTGAAGTTGCATCAGTGTTTCATTTTTTACACAAAGAATGAAGCACTGTTATACCGATATCTCAAATTGACAATAGTACTTTATTGTCACAAAATTTCAAGGTTTTATAAGGCACCAGTAAAAAAACTACAGCATTTTAACGTGGCAAACTTTGATAGTTATATTACGCACAGTATAAAAGTTAGTGAATTTTGAATTGCTTCAGTGTTTCATTTTTCACCCAAAGGTAGCACTGTTATACCGATATCTCAAATTGACAATAGTACTTTATTGTCACAAAATTTCAAGGTCTTATGACGCACTAGTAAATAGTTACAGCATTTCAACGTGGCAAACTTTGATAATTACATTACGCTCAGTATAAAAGTTAGTGAATTTTGAAGTTGCATCAGTGTTTCATTTTTTACTCAAAGGTAGCACTGTTATACCGATATCTCAAATTGACAATAGTACTTTATTGTCACAAAATTTAAAGGTCTTATGATGCTCCTGTAAAAAGCTACAGGATTTCAATGTTGCAAACTTTGATAGTTATATTACGCACAGTATAAAAATAACTAAATTTTGAAGTTGCATCAGTGTTCCATTTTGTACTCGAAGGTAGCACTGTTATACCGATATCTCAAATTGATAATAGTATCTTATTGTCACAAAATTGCAAGGTCTTATGACGCTCCCGTAAAAATTTACAGAATTTCAATATTGCAAACTGAATTTTGAAGTTGCATCAGTGTTTCATTTTTTACTCAAAGGTAAGGGTGTAATCACAATATCTCAAATTGACAATAGTACTTTATTGTCACAAAATTTCAAATTCTTATGACGCTCCAGTAAAAAGTTACAGCATTTCAAAT
Source organism: Clusia tigrina (assembly GCA_920105625.2). Lineage (NCBI taxonomy): Eukaryota > Metazoa > Arthropoda > Insecta > Diptera > Clusiidae > Clusia > Clusia tigrina. Next base: position 237,628 of record CAKKTE020000077.1, read on the forward strand.
TGGCAAACTTTGCTATTTATATTACGCTCAGTATAAAAGTTAGTGAATTTTAAAGTTGCATTAGTGTTTCATTTTTTACACAAAGAATGTAGCATTGTTATATCGATATCTCAAATTGACAATAGTACTTTATTGTCTCAAAATTTCAAAGTTTTATGACGCACTAGTAAAAAGTTACAGCATTTTAACTTGGCAAACTTTGATATTTATATTACGCTCAGTATAAAAGTTAGTGAATTTTGAAGTTGCATCAGTGTTTAATTTTTTACTCAAAGGTAGCACTGTTATACCGATATCTCAAATTGACAATAGTACTTTATTGTCACAAAATTTCAAGGTCTTATGACGCTCCTGTAAAAAGTTACTGGATTTCAATGTTGCAAACTTTGATAGATATATTACGCACAGTATAAGAGTTACTGAATTTTGAAGTTGCATCAGTGTTTCATTTTTTACTCGAAGGTAGCACTGTTATACCGATATTTCAAATTGATAATAGTATCTTATTGTCACAAAATATGAAGGTCTTATGACGCTCCCGTAAAAATTTACAGCATTTCAATATTGCAAACTTTGATAGTTATAGTAGGCACAGTATAAAAGTTACTGAATTTTGAAATTGCATCAGTGTTTCATTTTTCACTCAAAGATAGCACTGTTATACTGATATCTCAAATTGACAATAGTACATTTTTGTCACAAAATTTCAAGGTTTTATGACGCACCAGAAAAATGTTACAGCATCAGTGTTTCATTTTTTACACAAAGAATGTAGCACTGTTATACCGATATCTCAAATTGACAATAGTTCTTTATTGTCACAAAATTTCAAGGTTTTATAAGGCACCAGTAAAAAAACTACAGCATTTTAACGTGGCAAACTTTGATAGTTATATTACGCACAGTATAAAAGTTAGTGAATTTTGAATTGCTTCAGTGTTTCATTTTTCACTCAAAGGTAGGACTGTTATACCGATATCTCAAATTGACAATAGTACTTTATTGTCACAAAATTTCAAGGTCTTATGACGCTCCACTAAATAGGTACATCATTTCAGCCTGGCAAACTTTGATAATTATATTACGCTCAGTATAAGAGTTACTGAATTTTGAAGTTGCATCAGTGTTCCATTTTTTACTCGAAGGTAGCACTGTTATACCGATATTGCAAATTGATAATAGTATCTTATTGTCACAAAATTTCAAGGTCTTATGACGCTCCCGTAAAAATTTACAGAATTTCAATATTGCAAACTGAATTTTGAAGTTGCATCAGTGTTTCATTTTTTACTCAAAGGTAATTGTGTAATCACAATATCTCAAATTGACAATAGTACTTTATTGTCACAAAATTTCAAGGTCTTATGACGCACTAGTAAAAAGTTACAGCATTTCAACGTGGCAAACTTTGATAATTATATTACGCTCAGTATAAAAGTTAGTGAATTTTGAAGTTGCAGCAGTTTTTAATTTTTTACTCAAAGGGAGCACTGTTATATCGATATCTCAAATTGACAACAGTACTTTATTGTCACAAAATTTCAAGGTCTTATGACGCTCCAGTAAAAAGTTACAGGATTTCAATGTTGCAAACTTTGATAGTTATATTACGCACAGTATAAAAGTTACTGAATTTTGAAGTTGCATCAGTGTTTCATTTTTCACTCAAAGGTAGCACTGTTACACTGATATCTCAAATTGACAAGAGTACATTATTGTCACAAAATTTCAAATTCAAGCTACAGTAAAAAGTTACATCATTTCAACGTGGCAAACTTTGATAGTTATATTCCGCTCAGTATAAAAGATAGTGAATTTTGAAGTTGCATCAGTGTTTCATTTTTTACACAAAGAATGTAGCACTGTTATACCGATATCTCAAATTGACAATAGTACATTATTGTCACAAAATTTCAAGGTTTTATGACGCACCAGCAAAAAGTTATAGCATTTCAACCTGGCAAATTTTGATAGTTATATTACGCACAGTATAAAAGTTACTGAATTTTGAAGTTGCATCAGTGCTTCATTTTTTGCTCAAAGGTAGCGCTGTTATAACCGTATCTCAAATTGACAATAGTACTTTATTGTCACAAAATTTCAAGGTCTTATGACGCTCCAGTAAAAAGTTACATCATTTCAACGTTTCAAACTTTGATAGTTATACTACGCTCAGCATAAAAGTTAGTGATTTTTGAAGTTGGATCAGTGTTTCATTTTTTACACAAAGAATGTAGCACTGTTATACCGATATCTCAAATTGACAATAGTCCTTTATTGTCACAAAATTTCAAGGTTTTATAAGGCACCAGTAAAAAAACTACAGCATTTTAACGTGGCAAACTTTGATAGTTATATTACGCACAGTATAAAAGTTAGTGAATTTTGAATTGCTTCAGTGTTTCATTTTTCACTCAAAGGTAGCACTGTTATACCGATATCTCAAATTGACAATAGTACTTTATTGTCACAAAATTTCAAGGTCTTATGACGCACTAGTAAAAAGTTACAGCATTTCAACGTGGCAAACATTGATAATTATATTACGCTCAGTATAAGAGCTACTGAATTTTGAAGTTGCATCAGTGTTCCATTTTTTACTCGAAGGTAGCACTGTTATACCGATATTTCAAATTGATAATAGTATCTTATTGTCACAAAATTTCAAGGTCTTATGACGCTCCCGTAAAAATTTACAGAATTTCAATATTGCAAACTGAATTTTGAAGTTGCATCAGTGTTTCATTTTTTACTCAAAGGTTAGGGTGTAATCACAATATCTCAAATTGACAATAGTACTTTATTGTCACAAAATTTCAAATTCTTATGACGCTCCCGTAAAAAGTTACAGCATTTCAAAGTGGCAAACTTTGATATTTATATTACGCTCAGTATAAAAGTTAGTGAATTTTGAAGTTGCATTAGAGTTTAATTCTTTACACAAAGAATGTAGCATTGTTATATCGATATCTCAAATTGACAATAGTACTTTATTGTCACAAAATTTCAAGGTCTTATGAAGCACTAGTAAAAAGTTACAGCATTTCAACGTGGCAAACTTTGATAATTATATTACGCTCAGTATAAAAGTTAGTGAATTTTGAAGTTGCAGCAGTTTTTAATTTTTTACTCAAAGGTAGCACTGTTATACCGATATCTCAAATTGACAACAGTACTTTATTGTAACAAAATTTCAAGGTCTTATGACGCTCCAGTAAAAAGTTACTGGATTTCAATGTTGCAAACTTTGATAGATATAGTACGCACAGTATAAGAGTTACTGAATTTTGAAGTTGCATCAGTGTTTCATTTTTTACTCGAAGGTAGCATTTTTATACCGATATTTCAAATTGATAATAGTATCTTATTGTCACAAAATATCAAGGTCTTATGACGCTCCCGTAAAAATTTACAGCATTTCAATATTGCAAACTTTGATAGTTATATTACGCACAGTATAAAAGTTAGTGAATTTTGAAATTGCATCAGTGTTTCATTTTTCACTCAAAGATAGCACTGTTATACTGATATCTCAAATTGACAATAGTACATTATTGTCACAAAATTTCAAGGTTTTATGACGCACCAGTAAAAAGTTACAGCATTTCAACGTGGCAAACTTTGATAGTTATATTACATACAGTATAAAAGTTACTGAATTTTGAAGTTGCATCAGTGTTTCATTTTTCACTCAAAGGTAGCGCTGTTATAACAATATATCAAATTGATAATAGTACTTTATTGTCACAAAATTTCAAGTTGTTATGAGGCTCCAGTAAAAAGTTACATCATTTCAACGTGGCAAGCTTTGATAGTTATATTACGCTCAGTATAAAAGATAGTGAATTTTGAAGTTGCATCAGTGTTTCATTTTTTACACAAAGAATGTAGCACTGTTATACCGATATCTCAAATTGACAATAGTACTTTATTGTCACAAAATTTCAAGTTCTTTTGATGCTCCAGTAAAAAGTTACATCATTTCAACGTGGCAAGCTTTGATAGTTATATTACGCTCAGTATAAAAGATAGTGAATTTTGAAGTTGCATCAGTGTTTCATTTTTTACACAAAGAATGTAGCACTGTTATACCGATATCTCAAATTGACTATAGTACTTTATTGTCACAAAATTTCAAGGTCTTATGACGATCCAGTAAAAAATTAGTTAGTTAGTTGATAGTTATATTACGCACAGTATAAAAGTTACTGAATTTTGAAGTTGCCTCAGTGTTTCATTTATTACTCAAAGGGAGCACTGTTAAACCGATATCTCAAATTGACAATTGTAATTTCTAGTCGCAAAATTTCAAGGTCTTATGACGCACTAGTAAAAAGATACAGAATTGATAGTTATATTGCGCACAGTCTAAAATTTTGTGAATTTTTAAGTTGCATCAGTGTTTCATTTTTTCTCAAAGGTAGCACTGTTATACCGATATTTCAAATTGATAATAGGACTTTATTGTCACAAAATATCAAGGTCTTTTGACGCTCCAGTAAAAAGTTACAGCATTTCAAAGTGGCAAACTTTGATATTTACATTACGCTCAGTATAAAAGTTAGTGAATTTTGAAGTTGCATCAGTGTTTCATTTTTTACACAAAGAATGTAGCACTGTTATACCGATATCTTAAATTGACAATAGTACTTTATTGTCACAAAATTTCAAGGTATAATGACGCTCCAGTAAAAAGTTACAGCATTTCAACTTTGCTAACTTTGATAGTTATATTACGCACAGTATAAAAGTTACTGAATTTTGAAGTAGCATCAGTGTTTCATTTATTACTCAAAGGTAGCACTGTTATACCGATATCTCAAATTGACAATAGTACTTTATAGTCGCAAAATTTCGAGGTCTTATGACACACCAGTAAAAAGTTACTGCATTGATAGTTATATTACGTACAGTCTAAAATTTAGTGAATTTTTAAGTTGCATCAGTGTTTCATTTTTTACTCAAAGAATGTAGCACTGTTATATAGATATATTCAATTGACAATAGTACTTTATTGTCACAAAATTTCAAGTTCTTATGACGCCCCAGTAAAAAGTTACAGAATTTCAATGTTGCAAACTTTGATAGTTATATTACGCACAGTATTAAAGTTACTGAATTTTGAAGTTGCATCAGTGTTTAATTTTTTACACAAATGTACCACTGTTATACCGATATCTCAAATTGACAATAGTACTTTATAGTCACAAAATTTCAAGGTCTTATAACGCTCTAGTAAAAAGTTGCAGCATTTCAACGTGGCAAACTTTGATAGTTATATTACGCAAAGTATAAAAGTTACTGAATTTTGAAGTTGCGTCAGTGTTTAATTTTTTACACAAAGGTACCACTGTTATACCGATATCTCAAATTGTCAACAGTACATTATTGTCACAAAATTTCTGGTTCTAATGCCACTCCAGTAAAAAAGTTACAGCATTTCAATGTTGCAAACTTTGATAATTATATTACGCTCAGTATAAAAGTTAGTGAATTTTGAAGTTGCTTCAGTGTTTAATTTTTTACACAAAGGTACCACTGTTATACCGATATCTCAAATTGACAATAGTACTTTATTGTCACAAAATTTCAAGGTCTTATGACGCAATAGTAAAAAGTTACAGCATTTAAACGTGGCAAACTTTGATACTTATATTACGCACAGTATAAAAGTTACTGAATTTTGAAGTTGCATCAGTGTTTCATTTTTTACTCAAAGGTAGCACTGTTATACCGATATTTCAAATTGATAATAGGACTTTATTGTCACAAAATATCAAGGTCTTATGACGCTCCCGTAAAAATTTACAGCATTTCAATGTTGCAAACTTTGATAGTTATATTACGCACAGTATTAGAGTAAGTGAATTTTGAAGTTGCTTCAGTGTTTTATTTTTCACTCAAAGTTAGCACTGTTATACAGATATCTCAAATAGACAATTGTACATTATTGTCACAAAATTTCAAGTTCTTATGACGCTCCAGTAAAAAGTTACAGCATTTCAAAGTGGCAAACTTTGATTGTTATATTACGTACAGTATAAAAGTTACTGAATTTTGAAGTTGCATCAGTGTTTCATTTTTCACTCAAAGGTAGCGCTGCTATAACAATATCTCAAACTGAAAATAGTACTTTATTGTCACAAAATTTCAAATTGTTATGACGCTCCAGTAAAAAGTTACATCATTTCAACCTGGCAAACTTTGATAGTTATATTACGCTCAGTATAAAAGATAGTGAATTTTGAAGTTGCATCAGTGTTTCATTTTTTACACAAAGAATGAAGCACTGTTATACCGATATCTCAAATTGACAATAGTACTTTATTGTCACAAAATTTCAAGGTTTTATAAGGCACCAGTAAAAAAACTACAGCATTTTAACGTGGCAAACTTTGATAGTTATATTACGCACAGTATAAAAGTTAGTGAATTTTGAATTGCTTCAGTGTTTCATTTTTCACCCAAAGGTAGCACTGTTATACCGATATCTCAAATTGACAATAGTACTTTATTGTCACAAAATTTCAAGGTCTTATGACGCACTAGTAAATAGTTACAGCATTTCAACGTGGCAAACTTTGATAATTACATTACGCTCAGTATAAAAGTTAGTGAATTTTGAAGTTGCATCAGTGTTTAATTTTTTACTCAAAGGTAGCACTGTTATACCGATATCTCAAATTGACAATAGTACTTTATTGTCACAAAATTTCAAGGTCTTATGACGCCCCAGTAAAAAGCTACAGGATTTCAATGTTGCAAACTTTGATAGTTATATTACGCACAGTATAAAAGTTACTGAATTTTGAAGTTGCATCAGTGTTCCATTTTGTACTCGAAGGTAGCACTGTTATACCGATATCTCAAATTGATAATAGTATCTTATTGTCACAAAATTGCAAGGTCTTATGACGCTCCCGTAAAAATTTACAGAATTTCAATATTGCAAACTGAATTTTGAAGTTGCATCAGTGTTTCATTTTTTACTCAAAGGTAAGGGTGTAATCACAATATCTCAAATTGACAATAGTACTTTATTGTCACAAAATTTCAAATTCTTATGACGCTCCAGTAAAAAGTTACAGCATTTCAAATTGGCAAACTTTGCTATTTATATTACGCTCAGTATAAAAGTTAGTGAATTTTAAAGTTGCATTAGTGTTTCATTTTTTACACAAAGAATGTAGCATTGTTATATCGATATCTCAAATTGACAATAGTACTTTATTGTCTCAAAATTTCAAAGGTTTATGACGCACTAGTAAAAAGTTACAGCATTTTAACGTGGCAAACTTTGATATTTATATTACGCTCAGTATAAAAGTTAGTGAATTTTGAAGTTGCATCAGTGTTTAATTTTTTACTCAAAGGTAGCACTGTTATACCGATATCTCAAATTGTCAACAGTACTTTATTGTCACAAAATTTCAAGGTCTTATGACGCTCCAGTAAAAAGTTACTGGATTTCAATGTTGCAAACTTTGATAATTATATTACGCACAGTATAAAAGTTACTGAATTTTGAAGTTGCATCAGTGTTTCATTTTTTACTCGAAGGTAGCACTGTTATACCGATATTTCAAATTGATAATAGTATCTTATTGTCACAAAATATGAAGGTCTTATGACGCTCCCGTAAAAATTTACAGCATTTCAATATTGCAAACTTTGATAGTTATAGTAGGCACAGTATAAAAGTTACTGAATTTTGAAATTGCATCAGTGTTTCATTTTTCACTCAAAGATAGCACTGTTATACTGATATCTCAAATTGACAATAGTACATTTTTGTCACAAAATTTCAAGGTTTTATGACGCACCAGAAAAATGTGACAGCATCAGTGTTTCATTTTTTACACAAAGAATGTAGCACTGTTATACCGATATCTCAAATTGACAATAGTTCTTTATTGTCACAAAATTTCAAGGTTTTATAAGGCACCAGTAAAAAAACTACAGCATTTTAACGTGGCAAACTTTGATAGTTATATTACGCACAGTATAAAAGTTAGTGAATTTTGAATTGCTTCAGTGTTTCATTTTTCACTCAAAGGTAGGACTGTTATACCGATATCTCAAATTGACAATAGTACTTTATTGTCACAAAATTTCAAGGTCTTATGACGCTCCACTAAATAGGTACATCATTTCAGCCTGGCAAACTTTGATAATTATATTACGCTCAGTATAAGAGTTACTGAATTTTGAAGTTGCATCAGTGTTCCATTTTTTACTCGAAGGTAGCACTGTTATACCGATATTGCAAATTGATAATAGTATCTTATTGTCACAAAATTTCAAGGTCTTATGACGCTCCCGTAAAAATTTACAGAATTTCAATATTGCAAACTGAATTTTGAAGTTGCATCAGTGTTTCATTTTTTACTCAAAGGTAATTGTGTAATCACAATATCTCAAATTGACAATAGTACTTTATTGTCACAAAATTTCAAGGTCTTATGACGCACTAGTAAAAAGTTACAGCATTTCAACGTGGCAAACTTTGATAATTATATTACGCTCAGTATAAAAGTTAGTGAATTTTGAAGTTGCAGCAGTTTTTAATTTTTTACTCAAAGGGAGCACTGTTATATCGATATCTCAAATTGACAACAGTACTTTATTGTCACAAAATTTCAAGGTCTTATGACGCTCCAGTAAAAAGTTACAGGATTTCAATGTTGCAAACTTTGATAGATATAGTACGCACAGTATAAGAGTTACTGAATTTTGAAGTTGCATCAGTGTTTCATTTTTCACTCAAAGGTAGCACTGTTACACTGATATCTCAAATTGACAAGAGTACATTATTGTCACAAAATTTCAAATTCAAGCTACAGTAAAAAGTTACATCATTTCAACGTGGCAAACTTTGATAGTTATATTCCGCTCAGTATAAAAGATAGTGAATTTTGAAGTTGCATCAGTGTTTCATTTTTTACACAAAGAATGTAGCACTGTTATACCGATATCTCAAATTGACAATAGTACATTATTGTCACAAAATTTCAAGGTTTTATGACGCACCAGCAAAAAGTTATAGCATTTCAACCTGGCAAATTTTGATAGTTATATTACGCACAGTATAAAAGTTACTGAATTTTGAAGTTGCATCAGTGCTTCATTTTTTGCTCAAAGGTAGCGCTGTTATAACCATATCTCAAATTGACAATAGTACTTTATTGTCACAAAATTTCAAGGTCTTATGACGCTCCAGTAAAAAGTTACATCATTTCAACGTTTCAAACTTTGATAGTTATACTACGCTCAGCATAAAAGTTAGTGATTTTTGAAGTTGGATCAGTGTTTCATTTTTTACACAAAGAATGTAGCACTGTTATACCGATATCTCAAATTGACAATAGTCCTTTATTGTCACAAAATTTCAAGGTTTTATAAGGCACCAGTAAAAAAACTACAGCATTTTAACGTGGCAAACTTTGATAGTTATATTACGCACAGTATAAAAGTTAGTGAATTTTGAATTGCTTCAGTGTTTCATTTTTCACTCAAAGGTAGCACTGTTATACCGATATCTCATATTGACAATAGTACTTTATTGTCACAAAATTTCAAGGTCTTATGACGCACTAGTAAAAAGTTACAGCATTTCAACGTGGCAAACATTGATAATTATATTACGCTCAGTATAAGAGCTACTGAATTTTGAAGTTGCATCAGTGTTCCATTTTTTACTCGAAGGTAGCACTGTTATACCGATATTTCAAATTGATAATAGTATCTTATTGTCACAAAATTTCAAGGTCTTATGACGCTCCCGTAAAAATTTACAGAATTTCAATATTGCAAACTGAATTTTGAAGTTGCATCAGTGTTTCATTTTTTACTCAAAGGTTAGGGTGTAATCACAATATCTCAAATTGACAATAGTACTTTATTGTCACAAAATTTCAAATTCTTATGACGCTCCCGTAAAAAGTTACAGCATTTCAAAGTGGCAAACTTTGATATTTATATTACGCTCAGTATAAAAGTTAGTGAATTTTGAAGTTGCATTAGAGTTTAATTCTTTACACAAAGAATGTAGCATTGTTATATCGATATCTCAAATTGACAATAGTACTTTATTGTCACAAAATTTCAAGGTCTTATGACGCACTAGTAAAAAGTTACAGCATTTCAACGTGGCAAACTTTGATAATTATATTACGCTCAGTATAAAAGTTAGTGAATTTTGAAGTTGCAGCAGTTTTTAATTTTTTACTCAAAGGTAGCACTGTTATACCGATATCTCAAATTGACAACAGTACTTTATTGTAACAAAATTTCAAGGTCTTATGACGCTCCAGTAAAAAGTTACTGGATTTCAATGTTGCAAACTTTGATAGATATAGTACGCACAGTATAAGAGTTACTGAATTTTGAAGTTGCATCAGTGTTTCATTTTTTACTCGAAGGTAGCATTTTTATACCGATATTTCAAATTGATAATAGTATCTTATTGTCACAAAATATCAAGGTCTTATGACGCTCCCGTAAAAATTTACAGCATTTCAATATTGCAAACTTTGATAGTTATATTACGCACAGTATAAAAGTTAGTGAATTTTGAAATTGCATCAGTGTTTCATTTTTCACTCAAAGATAGCACTGTTATACTGATATCTCAAATTGACAATAGTACATTTTTTTCACAAAATTTCAAGGTTTTATGACACTCCAATAAAAATTTACAGCATTTCTACGTGGTAAACTTTGATAGTTATATTACGCACAGTATAAAAGTTACTAAATTTTGAAGTTGCATCAGTGTTTCATTTTTTACACAAAGGTAAGGGTGTTATCACAATATCTCAAATTAATTATATTACGCTCAGAAAAAGAGTTAGTGAATTTAGAAGTTGCAGCAGTGTTTCATTTTTTAAAAAAAGAATGTAGCACTGTTATACCGATATCTCAAATTGACAATAGTACTTTATTGTCACAAAATTTCAAGGTCTTATGACGATCCAGTAAAAAATTAGATATTTAGTTGATAGTTATATTACGCACAGTATAAAACTTACAGAATTTTGAAGTTGCATCAGTGTTTCATTTATTACTCAAAGGGAGCACTGTTAAACCGATATCTCAAATTGACAATAATAATTTCTAGTCTCAAAATTTCAAGGTCTTATGACGCACCAGTAAAAAGATACAGCATTGATAGTTATATTACGCACAGTCTAAAATTTAGAGAATTTTTAAGTTGGATCAGTGTTTCATTTCTTACTCAAAGGTAGCACTGTTATACCGATAATTCAAATTGACAATAGTACATTACTTTCACAAAATTTCAAGGTCTTATAACGCACCATTAAAAATTTACAGGATTTCAATGCTGCAAACTTTGATAGTTATATTACGCACAGTATAAAAGTTGAGAAATTTGAAGTTGCATCATTGTTTCATTTTTTACTCAAAGGTAGCACTGTTATACCGATATTTCAAATTGACAATAGTACTTTATTGTCACAAAATTTCAAGGTCTTATGACACTCCAGTAAAAATTTACAGCATTTCAATGTTGCAAACTTTGATAGTTATATTACGCACAGTATTAAAGTTGCTGAATTTTGAAGTTGCATCAGTGTTTCATTTTTTACTCAAAAGTAGCACTGTTATACGGATATCTGAAATTTACAATAGTACTTTATTGTCACATAATTTCAAGTTTTTATGACGCTCCAGTAAAAAGTTACGGCATTTCAATTTTGCAAACTTTGATAATTATATTACGCTCAGTATAAAAGTAACTAAATTTTGAAGTTTTATCAGTGTTTCATTTTTTACTCAAGGGTAGCACTGTTATACCGATATCTCAAATTGACAATAGTTCTTTATTGTCACAAAATTTCAAGGTCTTATGACGCTCCCGTAAAAATTTACAGCATTTCAATGTTGCAAACTTTGATAGTTATATTACGCACAGTATAAAAGTTAGTGAACTTTGAAATTGCTTCAGTGTTTCATTTTTCACTCAAAGGTAGCACTGTTATACTGATATCTCAAATTGACAATAGTACATTATTGTCACAAAATTTCAAGGTTTTATGACGCACCAGTAAAAAGTTACAGCATTTCAACGTGGCAAACTTTGATAGTTATATTACATACAGTATAAAAGTTACTGAATTTTGAAGTTGCATCAGTGTTTCATTTTTCACTCAAAGGTAGCGCTGTTATAACAATATATCAAATTGATAATAGTACTTTATTGTCACAAAATTTCAAGTTGTTATGAGGCTCCAGTAAAAAGTTACATCATTTCAACGTGGCAAGCTTTGATAGTTATATTACGCTCAGTATAAAAGATAGTGAATTTTGAAGTTGCATCAGTGTTTCATTTTTTACACAAAGAATGTAGCACTGTTATACCGATATCTCAAATTGACAATAGTACTTTATTGTCACAAAATTTCAAGTTCTTAAGACGCACCAGTAAAAAGTTACAGCATTTCAATGTTGCAAACTTTGATAGTTATATTACGCACAGTATAAAAGTTAGTGAATTTTGAATTGCTTCAGTGTTTCATTTTTCACTCAAATGTAGCACTTTATACTAATATCTCAAATTGACAATAGTACATTATTGTCACAAAATTTCAAGGTTTTTTTACGCACCAGTAAAAAGTTACAGCATTTCAACCTGGCAAACTTTGTTAATTATATTACGCACAGTATAAAAGATACTGAATTTTGAAGTTGCATCAGTGTTTCATTTTTTGCTCAAAGGTAGCGCTGTTATAACAATATCTCAAATTGATAATAGTATCTTATTGTCACAAAATTTCAAGGTCTTATGACGCTCCCGTAAAAATTTACAGCATTTCAATATTGCAAACTTTGATAGTTTTATTACGCACAGTATAAAAGTTAGTGAATTTTGAAGTTGCATCAGTGTTTAATTTTTTACTCAAAGGTAAGGGTGTTATCACAATATCTCAAATTGACAATAGTACTTTATTGTCACAAAATTTCAAGGTCTTATAACGCACCAGTAAAAAGATACAGCATTGATAGTTATATTACGCACAGTCTTAAATTTAGTGAATTTTTAAGTTGCATCAGTGTTTCATTTTTTACACAAGGGTAGCACTGTTACACCGATATTTCCAATTGACAATAGTACTTTATTTTCACAAAATTTCAAGGTCTTATAACGCACCAGTAAAAATTTACAGGATTTCAAAGCTGCAAACTTTGATAGTTATATTACGCACAGTATAAAAGTTGAGAAATTTGAAGTTGCATCAGTGTTTCATTTTTTACTCAAAGGTAGCACTGTTATACGGATATCTCAAATTGACAATAGTACTTTATTGTCACATAATTTCAAGTTTTTATGACGCTCCAGTAAAAAGTTACAGCATTGCAATTTTGCAAACTTTGATAATTATATTACGCTCAGTATAAAAGTTACTGAATTTTGAAGTTTTATCAGTGTTTCATTTTTTACTCAAGGGTAGCACTGTTATACCAATATCTCAAATTGACAATAGTACATTATTCTCACAAAATTTCCAGTTCTAATGACGCTCCAGTAAAAAGTTACAGCATTTCAATGTTGCAAACTTTGATAATTATATTACGCTCAGTATAAAAGTTAGTGAATTTTGAAGTTTTATCAGTGCTTCATTTTTTACTCAAGGGTAGCACTGTTATACCGATATCTCAAATTGACAATAGTACTTTATAGTCACACAATTTTAAGGTCTTATAACGCTCTAGTAAAAAGTTACAGCATTTCAACGTGGCAAACGTTGATAGTTATATTACGCAAAGTATAAAAGTTACTGAATTTTGAAGTTGCATCAGTGTTTCATTTTTTACGCAAACGTAGCACTGTTATACCGATATCTCAAATTGACAATAGTACTTTATTGTCACAAAATTTCAAGTTCTTTTGATGCCCCAGTAAAAAGTTACAGCATTTCAATGTTGCATTCTTTGATAGATATATTACGCACAGTATAAAAGTTGAGAAATTTTAAGTTGCATCAGTGTTTCATTTTTTACTCAAAGGTAGCACTGTTATACGGATATCTCAAATTGACAATAGTACTTTATTGTCACATAATTTCAAGTTTTTATGACGCTCCAGTAAAAAGTTACAGCATTGCAATTTTGCAAACTTTGATAATTATATTACGCTCAGTATAAAAGTTACTGAATTTTGAAGTTTTATCAGTGTTTCATTTTTTACTCAAGGGTAGCACTGTTATACCGATATCTCAAATTGACAATAGTACTTTATTGCAGGGTTCAGAAATTGTCATTAATGTGCGCTCATTTAGCTTCATTTATGAGTTTGGTCGCGAACGTGTGAAATTTTTTTGTTGCTCATCCTTCGCGTGTGTGCGTGAATCCACTTTTGTTTTGTTCATATATGAACGGTAGCAAAAGAAAGAGCGCCCATAAATGACCGCTCGCACATTTCTGACATGTTGAAATTTTTTTTTTTACAGAAATTCCACAAAACAACAACAATTTATTACAGAAACAACAACAAAAATTAAATACGTTCATAACATTTTATTCGCAGTAAATTATTTCAGTAAAAGTAATTCATTTAAAAAAGTAAAAAAAAAGTAAAAAGTAAAGTAATTCATTTAAAAAAGTAAAAAAATTAATTTACTAAAATTTAAAAAAAAATTAAATAGTTAAATTCATGAACGATGAACAACTAAAAAAAATTTCAACCTGTCAGAAATGTGCAAGCGCTCAATTATGGGCGCTCTTTCTTTTGCTACCGTTCATATATGAACAAAACAAAATTGGATTCACGCACACACGCGAAGGATGAGCAACAAAATAATTTCAACCATCGCACACACGAAAGAGAGAGAAAAGAAATATTTTTTACGCACTTACTCGCGAAGAAAAACATTATGAAAAAATTGAAACGCACACGTTCGCGGACGAGGGTGCGAGCGAGTGAATGATTCTGAACCCTGCTTTATTGTCACAAAATTTCAAGTTCTTTTGATGCCCCAGTAAAAAGTTACAGCATTTCAATGTTGCACACTTTGATAGCTATATTACGCACAGTATAAAAGTTAGTGAATTTTGAAATTGCTTCAGTGTTTCATTTTTCACTCAAAGGAAGCACTGTTATATTGATATTTCAAATTGACAATAGTACATTATTGTCACAAAATTTCAAGGTTTTATGACGCACCAGTAAAAAGTTACAGCATTTCAACCTGGCAAACTTTGATAGTTATATTACGCAAAGTATAAAAGTTACTGAATTTTGAAGTTGCATCAGTGTTTCATTTTTTGCTCAGAGGTAGCGCTGTTATAACAATATCTCAAATTGACAATAGTACTTTAAAGTCACAAAATTTAAAAATCTTCTGACGCTCTAGTAAAATGTTACATCATTTCAACGTGGCAAACTTTGATAGTTATATTACGCTCAGTATAAAAGTTAGGGAATTTTGAAGTTGCATCAGTGTTTCATTTTTTACACAAAGAATGTAGCACTGTTATACCGATATCTCAAATTGACAATAGTACTTTATTGTCAGAAAATTTCAAGGTCTTATGACGAACCAGTAAAAAGTTACAGCATTTCAATGTTGCAAACTTTGAAAGTTTTATTACACACAGTATAAAAGTTACTGAATTTTGAAGTTGCATCAGTGTTTCATTTTTACTCAAAGGTAGCACTGTTATACAAATATCTCAAATTGACAATAGTACTTTATTGTCACATAATTTCAAGTTTTTATGACGCTCCAGTAAAAAGTTACAGCATTGCAATTTTGCAAACTTTGATAATTATATTACGCTCAGTATAAAAGTTACTGAATTTTGAAGTTTTATCAGTGTTTCATTTTTCACTCAAGGGTAGCACTGTTATACCAATATCTCAAATTGACAATAGTACATTATTGCCACAAAATTTCCAGTTCCAATGACGCTCCAGTAAAAAGTTACAGCATTTCAATGTTGCAAACTTTGATAATTATATTACGCTCAGTATAAAAGTTAGTGAATTTTGAAGTTGCTTCAATGTTTAATTTTTTACTCAAAGGTAGCACTGTTATACCGATATCTCAAATTGACAATAGTACTTTATAGTCACAAAATTTTAAGGTCTTATAACGCTCTAGTAAAAGTTACAGCATTTCAACGTGGCAAACGTTGATAGTTATATTACGCAAAGTATAAAAGTTACTGAATTTTGAAGTTGCATCAGTGTTTCATTTTTTACTCAAACGTAGCACTGTTATACCGATATCTCAAATTGACAATAGTACTTTATTGTCACAAAATTTCAAGTTCTTTTGATGCCCCAGTAAAAAGTTACAGCACTTCAATGTTGCAAACTTTGATAGTTATATTACGCACAGTATAAAAGTTAGTGAATTTTGAATTGCTTCAGTGTTTCATTTTTCACTCAAATGTAGCACTGTTATACTGATATCTCAAATTGACAATAGTACATTATTGTCACAAAATTTCAAGGTTTTTTGACGCACCAGTAAAAAGTTACAGCATTTCAACCTGGCAAACTTTGATAATTATATTACGCACAGTATAAAAGTTACTGAATTTTGAAGTTGCATCAGTGTTTCATTTTTTGCTCAGAGGTAGCGCTGTTATAACAATATCTCAAATTGACAATAGTACTTTAAAGTCACAAAATTTCAAATTCTTCTGACGCTCTAGTAAAATGTTACATCATTTCAACGTGGCAAACTTTGATAGTTATATTACGCTCAGTATAAAAGTTAGTGAATTTTGAAGTTGCATCAGTGTTTCATTTTTTACACAAAGAATGTAGCACTGTTATACCGATATCTCAAATTGACAATAGTACTTTATTGCAGGGTTCAGAAATTGTCATTAATGTGCGCTCATTTAGCTTCATTTATGAGTTTGGTCGCGAACGTGTGGGTTTCAATTTTTTCATAATGTTCTCTTCTTCGTGAGTAAGAGCGTAAAAAATATTTCTTTTCTCTCTCTTTCGTGTTTGCGACGGTTGAAATTTTTTTGTTGCTCATCCTTCGCATGTGTGCGTGAATCCACTTTTGTTTTGTTCATATATGAACGGTAGCAAAAGAAAGAGCGCCCATAAATGACCGCTCGCACATTTCTGACAGGTTGAAATTTTTTTTTTGACAGAAATTTCACAAAACAACAACAATTTATTACAGAAACAACAACAAAAATTAAATATGTTCATAACATTTTATTCGCAGTAAATTATTTCAGTAAAAGTAATTCATTTAAAAAAGTAAAAAAAAAGTAAAAAGTAAAGTAATTCATTTAAAAAAGTAAAAAAATTAATTTACTAAAATTTTAAAAAAAATTAAATAGTTAAATTCATGAACGATGAACAACTAAAAAAAATTTCAACCTGTCAGAAATGTGCAAGCGCTCATTTATGGGCGCTCTTTCTTTTGCTACCGTTCATATATGAACAAAACAAAATTGGATTCACGCACACTCGCGAATGATGAGCAACAAAAAAATGTCAACCATCGCACACACGAAAGAGAGAGAAAAGAAATATTTTTTACGCAGTTACTCGCGAAGAAAAACATTATGAAAAAATTGAAACGCACACGTTCGCGGACGAGAGTGCGAGCGAGTGAATGATTCTGAACCCTGCTTTATAGTCACAAAATTTCAAGTTCTTTTGATGCCCCAGTAAAAAGTTACAGCATTTCAATGTTGCACACTTTGATAGTTATATTACGCTCAGTATAAAAATTAGTGAATTTTGAAGTTGCATCAGTGTTTCCTTTTTTACTCAAAGGTAGCACTGTTATACCGATATCTCAAATTGACAATAGTACTTTATTGTCACAAAATTTCAAGTTCTTTTGATTCCCCAGTAAAAAGTTACAGCATTTCAATGTTGCAAACTTTGATAGCTATATTACGCACAGTATAAAAGTTAGTGAATTTTGAAATTGCTTCATTTTTCACTCAAAGGAAGCACTGTTATATTGATATCTCAAATTGACAATAGTACATTATTGTCACAAAATTTCAAGGTTTTATGACGCACCAGTAAAAAGTTACAGCATTTCAACCTGGCAAACTTTGATAGTTATATTACGCACAGTATAAAAGTTACTGAATTTTGAAGTTGCATCAGTGTTTCATTTTTTGCTCAGCGGTAGCGCTGTTATAACAATATCTCAAATTGACAATAGTACTTTAAAGTCACAAAATTTCAAATTCTTCTGACGCTCTAGTAAAATGTTACATCATTTCAACGTGGCAAACTTTGATAGTTATATTACGCTCAGTATAAAAGTTAGTGAATTTTGAAGTTGCATCAGTGTTTCATTTTTTACACAAAGAATGTAGCACTGTTATACCGATATCTCAAATTGGCAATAGTACTTTATTGTCAGAAAATTTCAAGGTCTTAAGACGAACCAGTAAAAAGTTACAGCATTTCAATGTTGCAAACTTTGATAGTTTTATTACACACAGTATAAAAGTTACTGAATTTTGAAGTTGCATCAGTGTTTCATTTTTACTCAAAGGTAGCACTGTTATACAAATATCTCAAATTGACAATAGTACTTTATTGTCACAAATTTTCAAAGTCTTATGACGCTCCAGTAAAAAGTTACAGGATTTCAATTTTGCAAACTTTGATTATTATTTGATATTACGCCAGTATAAGAGTTACTGAATTTTGAAGTTGCATCAGTGTTTCATTATTTACTCGAACGTAGCACTGTTATACCGATATTTCAAATTGATAATAGTATTTTATTATCACAAAATTTCAAGGTCTTATGAAGCTCCCGTAAAAATTTACAGCATTTCAATGTTGCAAACTTTGATAGTTATATTACGCACAGTATAAAAGTTAGAGAAATTTGAAATTGTATCAGTGTTTCATTTTTCACTCAAAGGTAGCACTGTTATACTGATATCTCAAATTGACAATAGTACTTTATTGTCACAAAATTTCAGGGTCTTATGACGCACCCGAAAAAAGTTACAGCAGTTCAACGTGGCAAACTTTGATAATTAAATTACGCACAGTATTAAAGTTACTGAAATTCGAATTTGCATCAGTGTTTCATTTTTTACTCAAAGGTAGCGCTGTTATAACAATAGCTCAAATTGAAAATAGTACTTTATTGTCAGAAAATGTCAAATTGTTATGACGCTCCAGTAAAAAGTTACAGCATTTCAATGTTGCAAACGTTGATAGTTATATTACGCACAGTATAAAAGTTAGTGAATTTTGAATTGCTTCAGTGTTTCATTTTTCACTCAATTGTAGCACTGTTATACTGATATCTCAAATTGACAATAGTACATTATTGTCACAAAATTTCAAGGTTTTTGACGCACCAGTAAAAAGTTACAGCATTTCAACCTGGCAAACTTTGATAGTTATATTACGCACAGTATAAAAGATACTGAATTTTGAAGTTGCATCAGTGTTTCATTTTTTGCTCAAAGGAAGCGCTGTTATAACAATATCTCAAATTGATAATAGTATCTTATTGTCACAAAATTTCAAGGTCTTATGACGCTCCCGTAAAAATTTACAGCATTTCAATATTGCAAACTTTGATAGTTATATTACGCACAGCATAAAAGTTAGTGAATTTTGAAATTGCATCAGAGTTTCATTTTTTACTCAAAGGTAGCACTGTTATACCGATATCTCAAATTGACAATAGTACTTTATTGTCACATAATTTCAAGTTCTTTTGATTCCCCAGTAAAAAGTTACAGCATTTCAATGTTGCAAACTTTGATAGCTATATTACGCACAGTATAAAAGTTAGTGAATTTTGGAATTGCTTTAGTGTTTCATTTTTCACTCAAAGGAAGCACTGTTATATTGATATCTCAAATTGACAATAGTACATTATTGTCACAAAATTTCAAGGTTTTATGACGCACCAGTAAAAAGTTACAGCATTTCCACCTGGCAAACTTTGATAGTTATATTACGCACAGTATAAAAGTTACTGAATTTTGAAGTTGCATCAGTGTTTCATTTTTTGCTCAGCGGTAGCGCTGTTATAACAATATCTCAAATTGACAATAGTACTTTAAAGTCACAAAATTTCAAATTCTTCTGACGCTCTAGTAAAATGTTACATCATTTCAACGTGGCAAACTTTGATAGTTATATTACGCTCAGTATAAAAGTTAGTGAATTTTGAAGTTGCATCAGTGTTTCATTTTTTACACAAAGAATGTAGCACTGTTATACCGATATCTCAAATTGACAATAGTACTTTATTGTCAGAAAATTTCAAGGTCTTATGACGAACCAGTAAAAAGTTACAGCATTTCAATGTTGCAAACTTTGATAGTTTTATTACACACAGTATAAAAGTTACTGAATTTTTAAGTTGCATCAGTGTTTCATTTTTTACTCAAAGGTAAGGGTGTTATCACAATATCTCAAATTGACAATAGTACTTTATTGTCACAAAATTTCAAGTTCTTTTGATGCTCCTGTAAAAAGTTAAATCATTTCAACGTGGCAAACTTTGATAATTATATTACGCTCAGTAAAAGAGTTAGTGAATTTTGAAGTTGCATCAGTGTTTCATTTTTTTCTCAAAGGTAGCACTGTTATACCGATATCTCAAATTGAAAGTAGTACTTTATTGTCACAAAATTTTAAGGTCTTATGACGATCCAGTAAAAAATTAGTTAGTTAGTTTATAGTTATATTACGCACAGTATAAAAATTACTGAATTTTGAAGTTGCATCAGTGTTTCATTTATTACTCAAAAGGAGCACTGTTAAACCGATATCTCAAATTGACAATAGTAATTTCTAGTCGCAAAATTTCAAGGTCTTCTGACGCACCAGTAAAAAGATACAGCATTGATTATTAATATACGCACAGTCTTAAATTTAGTGAATTTTTAAGTTGCATCAGTGTTTCATTTTTTACACAAAGGTAGCACTGTTATACCGATATTTCAAATTGACAATAGTACTTTATTTTCACAAAATTTCAAGGTCTTATAACGCACCAGTAAAAATTTACAGGATTTCAAAGCTGCAAACTTTGATAGTTATATTACGCACAGTATTAAAGTTACTGAATTTTGAAGTTGCATCAGTGTTTCATTTTTTACTGAAAGGTAGCACTGTTATACGGATATCTCAAATTGACAATAGTACTTTATTGTCACATAATTTCAAGTTTTTATGACGCTCCAGTTAAAAGTTACAGCATTGCAATTTTGCAAACTTTGATAATTATATTACGCTCAGTATAAAAGTTACAGAAATTTGAAGTTTTATCAGTGTTTCATTTTTTACTCAAGGGTCGCATTGTTATACCAATATCTCAAATTGACAATAGTACATTATTGTCACAAAATTTCCAGTTCTAATGACGCTCCAGTTAAAATTTACAGCATTTCAATGTTGCAAACTTTGATAATTATATTACGCTGAGTATAAAAGTTAGTGAATTTTGAAGTTGCATCAGTGTTTAATTTTTTACTCAAAGGTTGCACTGTTATACCGATATCTCAAATTGACAATAGTACTTTATTGTCACAAAATTTTAAGGTCTTATAACGCTCTAGTAAAAAGTTACAGCATTTCAACGTGGCAAACGTTGATAGTTATATTACGCAAAGTATAAAAGTTACTGCATTTTGAAGTTGCATCAGTGTTTCATTTTTTACTGAAAGGTAGCACTGTTATACGGATATCTCAAATTGACAATAGTACTTTATTGTCACATAATTTCAAGTTTTTATGACGCTCCAGTTAAAAGTTACAGCATTGCAATTTTGCAAACTTTGATAATTATATTACGCTCAGTATAAAAGTTACAGAAATTTGAAGTTTTATCAGTGTTTCATTTTTTACTCAAGGGTCGCATTGTTATACCAATATCTCAAATTGACAATAGTACATTATTGTCACAAAATTTCCAGTTCTAATGACGCTCCAGTTAAAATTTACAGCATTTCAATGTTGCAAACTTTGATAATTATATTACGCTGAGTATAAAAGTTAGTGAATTTTGAATTGCTTCAGTGTTTCATTTTTCACTCAAATGTAGCACTGTTATACTGATATCTCAAATTGACAATAGTACATTATTGTAACAAAATTTCAAGGTTTTATGACGCATCAGTAAAATGTTACAGCATTTCAACCTGGCAAACTTTGATAGTTATATTACGCACAGTATAAAAGTTACTGAATTTTGAAGTTGCATCAGTGTTTCATTTTTTGGTCAAAGGTAGCGCTGTTATAACAATATCTCAAAGTGAGAATAGTACTTTAAAGTCACAAAATTTCAAATTCTTATGACGCTCTAGTAAAAAGTTACATCATTTCAACGTGGCAAACTTTGATAGTTATATTACGCTCAGTATAAAAGTTAGTGAATTTTGAAGTTGCATCAGTGTTTCATTTTTTACACAAAGAATGTAGCACTGTTATACCGATATCTGAAATTGACAATAGTACTTTATTCTTACAAAATTTCAAGGTCTTATGACGCACCAGGAAAAAGTTACAGCAGATCAAACTGGCAAACTTTGATAGTTATATTACGCACAGTATAAAAGTTACTGAACTTTTAAATTTTATCAGTGTTTCATTTTTTACTCAAGGGTACCACTGTTATACCGATATCTCAAATTGACAATAGTACATTATTGTCAAAAAATTTCAAGTTCTTATGACGCTCCAGTAAAAAGTTACATCATTTCAACGTGGCAAACTTTGATATTTATATTACGCTCCGTATAAAAGTTAGTGAATTTTGAAGTTTCATCAGTGTTTCATTTTTTACACAAAGAATGTAGCACTGTTATACTGATATCTCAAATTGACAATAGTACTTTATTGCAGGGTTCAGAAATTGTCATTAATGTGCGCTCATTTAGCTTCATTTATGAGTTTGGTCGCGAACGTGTGCGTTTCAATTTTTTCATAATGTTCTTCTTCGCGAGTAAGATCGTAAAAAATATTTCTTTTCTCTCTCTTTCGTGTGTGCGATGGTTGAAATTTTTTTGTTGCTCATCCTTCGCGTGTGTGCGTGAATCGAATTTTGTTTTCTTCATATATGAACGGTAGCAAAAGAAAGAGCGCCCATAAATGACCGCTCGCACATTTCTGACAGGTTGAAATTTTTTTTTTTACAGAAATTCCACAAAACAACAACACTTTATTACAGAAATAACAACAAAAATTAAATATGTTCATAACATTTTATTCGCAGTAAATTATTTCAGTAAAAGTAATTCATTTAAAAAAGTAAAAAAAAAGTTAAAAGTAAAGTAATTCATTTAAAAAAGTAAAAAAATGAATTTACTAAAATTTTTAAAAAATTAAATAATTAAATTCATGAACGATGAACAACTAAAAAAAATTTCAACCTGTCAGAAATGTGCGAGCGCTCATTTATGGGCGCTCTTTCTTTTGCTACCGTTCATATATGAACAAAACAAAATTGGATCACGCACACACGCGAAGGATGAGCAACAAAAAAATTTCAACCATCGCACACACGAAAGAGAGAGAAAAGAAATATTTTTTACGCACTTACTCGCGAAGAAAAACATTATGAAAAAATTGAAACGCACACGTTCGCGGACGAGAGTGCAAGCGAGTGAAGGATTCTGAATCCTGCTTTATAGTCACAAAATTTCAAGTTCTTTTGATGCCCCAGTAAAAAGTTACAGCATTTCAATGTTGCACACTTTGATAGTTATATTACGCTCAGTATAAAAATTAGTGAATTTTGAAGTTGCATCAGTGTTTCCTTTTTTACTCAAAGAATGTAGCACTGTTATACCGATATCTCAAATTGACAATAGTACTTTATTGTCAGAAAATTTCAAGGTCTTATGACGAACCAGTAAAAAGTTACAGCATTTCAATGTTGCAAACTTTGATAGTTTTATTACACACAGTATAAAAGTTACTGAATTTTTAAGTTGCATCAGTGTTTCATTTTTTACTCAAAGGTAAGGGTGTTATCACAATATCTCAAATTGACAATAGTACTTTATTGTCACAAAATTTCAAGTTCTTTTGATGCTCCTGTAAAAAGTTAAATCATTTCAACGTGGCAAACTTTGATAATTAAATTACGCACAGTATTAAAGTTACTGAAATTCGAATTTGCATCAGTGTTTCATTTTTTACTCAAAGGTAGCGCTGTTATAACAATAGCTCAAATTGAAAATAGTACTTTATTGTCAGAAAATGTCAAATTGTTATGACGCTCCAGTAAAAAGTTACAGCATTTCAATATTGCAAACTTTGATAGTTATATTACGCACAGCATAAAAGTTAGTGAATTTTGAAATTGCATCAGAGTTTCATTTTTTACTCAAAGGTAGCACTGTTATACCGATATCTCAAATTGACAATAGTACTTTATTGTCACATAATTTCAAGTTCTTTTGATTCCCCAGTAAAAAGTTACAGCATTTCAATGTTGCAAACTTTGATAGCTATATTACGCACAGTATAAAAGTTAGTGAATTTTGGAATTGCTTTAGTGTTTCATTTTTCACTCAAAGGAAGCACTGTTATATTGATATCTCAAATTGACAATAGTACATTATTGTCACAAAATTTCAAGGTTTTATGACGCACCAGTAAAAAGTTACAGCATTTCCACCTGGCAAACTTTGATAGTTATATTACGCACAGTATAAAAGTTACTGAATTTTTAAGTTGCATCAGTGTTTCATTTTTTGCTCAGCGGTAGCGCTGTTATAACAATATCTCAAATTGACAATAGTACTTTAAAGTCACAAAATTTCAAATTCGTCTGACGCTCTAGTAAAATGTTACATCATTTCAACGTGGCAAACTTTGATAGTTATATTACGCTCAGTATAAAAGTTAGTGAATTTTGAAGTTGCATCAGTGTTTCATTTTTTACACAAAGAATGTAGCACTGTTATACCGATATCTCAAATTGACAATAGTACTTTATTGTCAGAAAATTTCAAGGTCTTATGACGAACCAGTAAAAAGTTACAGCATTTCAATGTTGCAAACTTTGATAGTTTTATTACACACAGTATAAAAGTTACTGAATTTTTAAGTTGCATCAGTGTTTCATTTTTTACTCAAAGGTAAGGGTGTTATCACAATATCTCAAATTGACAATAGTACTTTATTGTCACAAAATTTCAAGTTCTTTTGATGCTCCTGTAAAAAGTTAAATCATTTCAACGTGGCAAACTTTGATAATTATATTACGCTCAGTAAAAGAGTTAGTGAATTTTGAAGTTGCATCAGTGTTTCATTTTTTTCTCAAAGGTAGCACTGTTATACCGATATCTCAAATTGAAAGTAGTACTTTATTGTCACAAAATTTTAAGGTCTTATGAAGATCCAGTAAAAAATTAGTTAGTTAGTTTATAGTTATATTACGCACAGTATAAAAATTACTGAATTTTGAAGTTGCATCAGTGTTTCATTTATTACTCAAAAGGAGCACTGTTAAACCGATATCTCAAATTGACAATAGTAATTTCTAGTCGCAAAATTTCAAGGTCTTCTGACGCACCAGTAAAAAGATACAGCATTGATTATTAATATACGCACAGTCTTAAATTTAGTAAATTTTTAAGTTGCATCAGTGTTTCATTTTTTACACAAAGGTAGCACTGTTATACCGATATTTCAAATTGACAATAGTACTTTATTTTCACAAAATTTCAAGGTCTTATAACGCACCAGTAAAAATTTACAGGATTTCAAAGCTGCAAACTTTGATAGTTATATTACGCACAGTATTAAAGTTACTGAATTTTGAAGTTGCATCAGTGTTTCATTTTTTACTCAAAGGTAGCACTGTTATACGGATATCTCAAATTGACAATAGTACTTTATTGTCACATAATTTCAAGTTTTTATGACGCTCCAGTTAAAAGTTACAGCATTGCAATTTTGCAAACTTTGATAATTATATTACGCTCAGTATAAAAGTTACAGAAATTTGAAGTTTTATCAGTGTTTCATTTTTTACTCAAGGGTCGCATTGTTATACCAATATCTCAAATTGACAATAGTACATTATTTTCACAAAATTTCCAGTTCTAATGAGGCTCCAGTTAAAATTTACAGCATTTCAATGTTGCAAACTTTGATAATTATATTACGCTGAGTATAAAAGTTAGTGAATTTTGAAGTTGCATCAGTGTTTAATTTTTTACTCAAAGGTTGCACTGTTATACCGATATCTCAAATTGACAATAGTACTTTATTGTCACAAAATTTTAAGGTCTTATAACGCTCTAGTAAAAAGTTACAGCATTTCAACGTGGCAAACGTTGATAGTTATATTACGCAAAGTATAAAAGTTACTGCATTTTGAAGTTGCATCAGTGTTTCATTTTTTACTGAAAGGTAGCACTGTTATACGGATATCTCAAATTGACAGTAGTACTTTATTGTCACATAATTTCAAGTTTTTATGACGCTCCAGTTAAAAGTTGCAGCATTTCAATGTTGCAAACTTTGATAATTATATTACGCACAGTATAAAAGTTAGTGAATTTTGAAATGCTTCAGTGTTTCATTTTTCACTCAAATGTAGCACTGTTATACTGATATCTTAAATTGACAATAGTACATTATTGTAACAAAATTTCAAGGTTTTATGACGCATCAGTAAAAAGTTACAGCATTTCAACCTGGCAAACTTTGATAGTTATATTACGCACAGTATAAAAGTTACTGAATTTTGAAGTTGCATCAGTGTTTCATTTTTTGGTCAAAGGTAGCGCTGTTATAACAATATCTCAAATTGAGAATAGTACTTTAAAGTCACAAAATTTCAAATTCTTATGACGCTCTAGTAAAAAGTTACATCATTTCAACGTGGCAAACTTTGATAGTTATATTACGCTCAGTATAAAAGTTAGTGAATTTTGAAGTTGCATCAGTGTTTCATTTTTTACACAAAGAATGTAGCACTGTTATACCGATATCTGAAATTGACAATAGTACTCTATTCTCACAAAATTTCAAGGTCTTATGACGCACCAGGAAAAAGTTACAGCAGATCAAACTGGCAAACTTTGATAGTTATATTACGCACAGTATAAAAGTTACTGAACTTTTAAATTTTATCAGTGTTTCATTTTTTACTCAAATTTGGCACTGTTATACAGATATCTCAAATTGACAATAGTACATTATTGTCACAAAATTTCAAGTTCTTATGACGCTCCAGTAAAAAGTTACATCATTTCAACGTGGCAAACTTTGATATTTATATTACGCTCCGTATAAAAGTTAGTGAATTTTGAAGTTTCATCAGTGTTTCATTTTTTACACAAAGAATGTAGCACTGTTATACTGATATCTCAAATTGACAATAGTACTTTATTGCAGGGTTCAGAAATTGTCATTAATGTGCGCTCATTTAGCTTCATTTATGAGTTTGGTCGCGAACGTGTGCGTTTCAATTTTTTCATAATGTTCTTCTTCGCGAGTAAGATCGTAAAAAATATTTCTTTTCTCTCTCTTTCGTGTGTGCGATGGTTGAAATTTTTTTGTTGCTCATCCTTCGCGTGTGTGCGTGAATCGAATTTTGTTTTCTTCATATATGAACGGTAGCAAAAGAAAGAGCGCCCATAAATGACCGCTCGCACATTTCTGACAGGTTGAAATTTTTTTTTTTACAGAAATTCCACAAAACAACAACACTTTATTACAGAAATAACAACAAAAATTAAATATGTTCATAACATTTTATTCGCAGTAAATTATTTCAGTAAAAGTAATTCATTTAAAAAAGTTAAAAAAAAGTTAAAAGTAAAGTAATTCATTTAAAAAAGTAAAAAAATGAATTTACTAAAATTTTTAAAAAATTAAATAATTAAATTCATGAACGATGAACAACTAAAAAAAATTTCAACCTGTCAGAAATGTGCGAGCGGTCATTTATGGGCGCTCTTTCTTTTGCTACCGTTCATATATGAACAAAACAAAATTGGATCACGCAAGAACGCGAAGGATGAGCAACAAAAAAATTTCAACCATCGCACACACGAAAGAGAGAGAAAAGAAATATTTTTTACGCACTTACTCGCGAAGAAAAACATTATGAAAAAATTGAAACGCACACGTTCGCGGACGAGAGTGCAAGCGAGTGAAGGATTCTGAATCCTGCTTTATAGTCACAAAATTTCAAGTTCTTTTGATGCCCCAGTAAAAAGTTACAGCATTTCAATGTTGCACACTTTGATAGTTATATTACGCTCAGTATAAAAATTAGTGAATTTTGAAGTTGCATCAGTGTTTCCTTTTTTACTCAAAGGTAGCACTGTTATACCGATATCTCAAATTGACAATAGTACTTTTTGTCACAAAATTTCAGGTTCTTTTGATGCCCCAGTAAAAAGTTACAGCATTTCAATGTTGCAAACTTTGATAGTTATATTACGCACAGTATAAAAGTTAGTGAATTTTGAAATCGCTTCAGTGTTTCATTTTTCACTCAAAGGAAGCACTGTTATACTGATATCTCAAATTGACAATAGTACATTATTGTCACAAAATTTGAAGGTTTTATGACGCACCAGTAAAAAGTTACAGCATTTCAACCTGGCAAACTTTGATAGTTATATTACGCACAGTATAAAAGTTACTGAATTTTGAAGTTGCATCAGTGTTAATTTTTGCTCAAAGGTAGCGCTATTATAACAATATCTCAAATTGACAATAGTACTTTAAAGTTACAAAATTTCAAAATCTTATGACGCTCTAGTAAAAAGTTACATCATTTCAACGTGGCAAACTTTGATAGTTATATTACGCTCAGTATAAAAGTTAGTGAATTTTGAAGTTGCATCAGTGTTTCATTTTTTACACAAAGAATGTAGCACTGTTATACCGATATCTGAAATTGACAATAGTACTCTATTCTCACAAAATTTCAAGGTCTTATGACGCACCAGGAAAAAGTTACAGCAGATCAAACTGGCAAACTTTGATAGTTATATTACGCACAGTATAAAAAGTTACTGAACTTTTAAATTTTATCAGTGTTTCATTTTTTACTCAAGGGTACCACTGTTATACCGATATCTCAAATTGACAATTGGACATTATTGTCACAAAATTTCAAGTTCTTATGACGCTCCAGTAAAAAGTTACAGCATTTCAATGTTGCAAACTTTGATATTTATATTACGCTCCGTATAAAAGTTAGTGAATTTTGAAGTTTCATCAGTGTTTCATTTTTTACACAAAGAATGTAGCACTGTTATACTGATATCTCAAATTGACAATAGTACTTTATTGCAGGGTTCAGAAATTGTCATTAATGTGCGCTCATTTAGCTTCATTTATGAGTTTGGTCGCGAACGTGTGCGTTTCAATTTTTTCATAATGTTCTTCTTCGCGAGTAAGATCGTAAAAAATATTTCTTTTCTCTCTCTTTCGTGTGTGCGATGGTTGAAATTTTTTTGTTGCTCATCCTTCGCGTGTGTGCGTGAATCGAATTTTGTTTTCTTCATATATGAACGGTAGCAAAAGAAAGAGCGCCCATAAATGACCGCTCGCACATTTCTGACAGGTTGAAATTTTTTTTTTTACAGAAATTCCACAAAACAACAACACTTTATTACAGAAATAACAACAAAAATTAAATATGTTCATAACATTTTATTCGCAGTAAATTATTTCAGTAAAAGTAATTCATTTAAAAAATTAAAAAAAAAGTTAAAAGTAAAGTAATTCATTTAAAAAAGTAAAAAAATGAATTTACTAAAATTTTTAAAAAATTAAATAATTAAATTCATGAACGATGAACAACTAAAAAAAATTTCAACCTGTCAGAAATGTGCGAGCGCTCATTTATGGGCGCTCTTTCTTTTGCTACCGTTCATATATGAACAAAACAAAATTGGATCACGCACACACGCGAAGGATGAGCGACAAAAAAATTTCAACCATCGCACACACGAAAGAGAGAGAAAAGAAATATTTTTTACGCACTTACTCGCGAAGAAAAACATTATGAAAAAATTGAAACGCACACGTTCGCGGACGAGAGTGCAAGCGAGTGAAGGATTCTGAATCCTGCTTTATAGTCACAAAATTTCAAGTTCTTTTGATGCCCCAGTAAAAAGTTACAGCATTTCAATGTTGCACACTTTGATAGTTATATTACGCTCAGTATAAAAATTAGTGAATTTTGAAGTTGCATCAGTGTTTCCTTTTTTACTCAAAGGTAGCACTGTTATACCGATATCTCAAATTGACAATAGTACTTTTTGTCACAAAATTTCAGGTTCTTTTGATGCCCCAGTAAAAAGTTACAGCATTTCAATGTTGCAAACTTTGATAGTTATATTACGCACAGTATAAAAGTTAGTGAATTTTGAAATTGCTTCAGTGTTTCATTTTTCACTCAAAGGAAGCACTGTTATACTGATATCTCAAATTGACAATAGTACATTATTGTCACAAAATTTGAAGGTTTTATGACGCACCAGTAAAAAGTTACAGCATTTCAACCTGGCAAACTTTGATAGTTATATTACGCACAGTATAAAAGTTACTGAATTTTGAAGTTGCATCAGTGTTAATTTTTGCTCAAAGGTAGCGCTATTATAACAATATCTCAAATTGACAATAGTACTTTAAAGTTACAAAATTTCAAAATCTTATGACGCTCTAGTAAAAAGTTACATCATTTCAACGTGGCAAACTTTGATAATTATATTACGCTCAGTATAAAAGTTAGTGAATTTTGAAGTTGCATCAGTGTTTCATTTTTTACACAAAGATTGTTGCACTGTTATACCGATATCTGAAATTGACAATAGTACTTTATTGTCAGACAATTTCAAGGTCTTATGACGCACCAGTAAAAAGTTACAGGATTTCAATTTTGCAAACTTTGATAGTTATATTACGCACAGTATAAGAGTTACTGAATTTTGAAGATGCTTCAGTGTTTCATTATTTACTCGAACGTAGCACTGTTATACCGATATTTCAAATTGCTAATAGTACTTTATTGTCACAAAATTTCAAGGTCTTATATAGCTCCCGTAAGAATTTACAGCATTTCAATGTTGCAAACTTTGATAGTTATATTACTCACAGTATAAAAGTTAGAGAATTTTGAAATTGTATCAGTGTGTCAATTTTCACTCAAAGGT
This sequence comes from Clusia tigrina, assembly GCA_920105625.2. Classification (NCBI taxonomy): domain Eukaryota; kingdom Metazoa; phylum Arthropoda; class Insecta; order Diptera; family Clusiidae; genus Clusia; species Clusia tigrina. Next base: position 268,771 of record CAKKTE020000077.1, read on the forward strand.
AGCACTATTATACTGATATCTCAAATTGACAATAGTACTTTATTGTCACAAAATTTCAAGGTCTTGTGACGCACCAGAAAAAAGTTACAGCATTTCAACTTGGCAAACTTTGATAATTATATTACGCACAGTATAAAAGTTAGTGTATTTTGAAGTTGCATCAGTATTTAATTTTTTACTCAAAGGTAGCACTGTTATACTGATATCTCAAACTAACAATATTACATTATTGTCACAAAATTTCAAGGTTTTATGACGCACCAGTAAAAAGTTACCGCATTTCAATGTTGCAAACTTTGATATTGATATTACGCTGCGTATAAAAGTTAGTTAATTTTGAAGTTGCATCAGTGTTTCATTTTTACACAAAGGTAGCGCTGTTATAACGATTTCTCAAATTGACAATAGTACTTTATTGTCACAAAGTTTAAAGTTCTTATGACGCCCAAGTAAAAAGTTACAGCATTTCAACGTGGCAAACTTTGATAATTATATTACGCACAGTATAATAGTTACTGAATTTTGAAGTTGCATCAGTGTTTCATTTTTACTCAAAGGTAGCACTGTTATACCGATATCTCGGATTGACAATGGTACTTTATTGTCACAAAATTTCAAGGTCTTATGAAGCTCCCGTAAAAATTTACAGCATTTCAATGTTGCAAACTTTGATAGTTATATTACGCACAGTATAAAAGTTACAGAATTTTGAAATTGTATCAGTGTTTCATTTTTCACTCAAAGGAAGCACTGTTATACTGATATCTCAAATTGACAATAGTACATTATTGTCACAAAATTTGAAGGTTTTATGACGCACCAGTAAAAAGTTACAGCATTTCAACCTGGCAAACTTTGATAGTTATATTACGCACAGTATAAAAGTTACTGAATTTTGAAGTTGCATCAGTGTTAATTTTTGCTCAAAGGTAGCGCTATTATAACAATATCTCAAATTGACAATAGTACTTTAAAGTTACAAAATTTCAAAATCTTATGACGCTCTAGTAAAAAGTTACATCATTTCAACGTGGCAAACTTTGATAGTTATATTACGCTCAGTATAAAAGTTAGTGAATTTTGAAGTTGCATCAGTGTTTCATTTTTTACACAAAGAATGTAGCACTGTTATACCGATATCTGAAATTGACAATAGTACTCTATTCTCACAAAATTTCAAGGTCTTATGACGCACCAGGAAAAAGTTACAGCAGATCAAACTGGCAAACTTTGATAGTTATATTACGCACAGTATAAAAGTTACTGAACTTTTAAATTTTATCAGTGTTTCATTTTTTACTCAAGGGTACCACTGTTATACCGATATCTCAAATTGACAATAGTACATTATTGTCACAAAATTTCAAGTTCTTATGACGCTCCAGTAAAAAGTTACATCATTTCAACGTGGCAAACTTTGATATTTATATTACGCTCCGTATAAAAGTTAGTGAATTTTGAAGTTTCATCAGTGTTTCATTTTTTACACAAAGAATGTAGCACTGTTATACTGATATCTCAAATTGACAATAGTACTTTATTGCAGGGTTCAGAAATTGTCATTAATGTGCGCTCATTTAGCTTCATTTATGAGTTTGGTCGCGAACGTGTGCGTTTCAATTTTTTCATAATGTTCTTCTTCGCGAGTAAGATCGTAAAAAATATTTCTTTTCTCTCTCTTTCGTGTGTGCGATGGTTGAAATTTTTTTGTTGCTCATCCTTCGCGTGTGTGCGTGAATCGAATTTTGTTTTCTTCATATATGAACGGTAGCAAAAGAAAGAGCGCCCATAAATGACCGCTCGCACATTTCTGACAGGTTGAAATTTTTTTTTTTACAGAAATTCCACAAAACAACAACACTTTATTACAGAAATAACAACAAAAATTAAATATGTTCATAACATTTTATTCGCAGTAAATTATTTCAGTAAAAGTAATTCATTTAAAAAATTAAAAAAAAAGTTAAAAGTAAAGTAATTCATTTAAAAAAGTAAAAAAATGAATTTACTAAAATTTTTAAAAAATTAAATAATTAAATTCATGAACGATGAACAACTAAAAAAAATTTCAACCTGTCAGAAATGTGCGAGCGCTCTTTTATGGGCGCTCTTTCTTTTGCTACCGTTCATATATGAACAAAACAAAATTGGATCACGCACACACGCGAAGGATGAGCAACAAAAAAATTTCAACCATCGCACACACGAAAGAGAGAGAAAAGAAATATTTTTTACGCACTTACTCGCGAAGAAAAACATTATGAAAAAATTGAAACGCACACGTTCGCGGACGAGAGTGCAAGCGAGTGAAGGATTCTGAATCCTGCTTTATAGTCACAAAATTTCAAGTTCTTTTGATGCCCCAGTAAAAAGTTACAGCATTTCAATGTTGCACACTTTGATAGTTATATTACGCTCAGTATAAAAATTAGTGAATTTTGAAGTTGCATCAGTGTTTCCTTTTTTACTCAAAGGTAGCACTGTTATACCGATATCTCAAATTGACAATAGTACTTTTTGTCACAAAATTTCAGGTTCTTTTGATGCCCCAGTAAAAAGTTACAGCATTTCAATGTTGCAAACTTTGATAGTTATATTACGCACAGTATAAAAGTTAGTGAATTTTGAAATTGCTTCAGTGTTTCATTTTTCACTCAAAGGAAGCACTGTTATACTGATATCTCAAATTGACAATAGTACATTATTGTCACAAAATTTGAAGGTTTTATGACGCACCAGTAAAAAGTTACAGCATTTCAACCTGGCAAACTTTGATAGTTATATTACGCACAGTATAAAAGTTACTGAATTTTGAAGTTGCATCAGTGTTAATTTTTGCTCAAAGGTAGCGCTATTATAACAATATCTCAAATTGACAATAGTACTTTAAAGTTACAAAATTTCAAAATCTTATGACGCTCTAGTAAAAAGTTACATCATTTCAACGTGGCAAACTTTGATAGTTATATTACGCTCAGTATAAAAGTTAGTGAATTTTGAAGTTGCATCAGTGTTTCATTTTTTACACAAAGATTGTTGCACTGTTATACCGATATCTGAAATTGACAATAGTACTTTATTGTCAGACAATTTCAAGGTCTTATGACGCACCAGTAAAAAGTTACAGGATTTCAATTTTGCAAACTTTGATAGTTATATTACGCACAGTATAAGAGTTACTGAATTTTGAAGATGCTTCAGTGTTTCATTATTTACTCGAACGTAGCACTGTTATACCGATATTTCAAATTGCTAATAGTACTTTATTGTCACAAAATTTCAAGGTCTTATATAGCTCCCGTAAGAATTTACAGCATTTCAATGTTGCAAACTTTGATAGTTATATTACTCACAGTATAAAAGTTAGAGAATTTTGAAATTGTATCAGTGTGTCAATTTTCACTCAAAGGTAGCACTATTATACTGATATCTCAAATTGACAATAGTACTTTATTGTCACAAAATTTCAAGGTCTTGTGACGCACCAGAAAAAAGTTACAGCATTTCAACTTGGCAAACTTTGATAATTATATTACGCACAGTATAAAAGTTAGTGTATTTTGAAGTTGCATCAGTATTTAATTTTTTACTCAAAGGTAGCACTGTTATACTGATATCTCAAACTAACAATATTACATTATTGTCACAAAATTTCAAGGTTTTATGACGCACCAGTAAAAAGTTACCGCATTTCAATGTTGCAAACTTTGATATTGATATTACGCTGCGTATAAAAGTTAGTTAATTTTGAAGTTGCATCAGTGTTTCATTTTTTACACAAAGGTAGCGCTGTTATAACGATTTCTCAAATTGACAATAGTACTTTATTGTCACAAAGTTTAAAGTTCTTATGACGCCCAAGTAAAAAGTTACAGCATTTCAACGTGGCAAACTTTGATAATTATATTACGCACAGTATAATAGTTACTGAATTTTGAAGTTGCATCAGTGTTTCATTTTTACTCAAAGGTAGCACTGTTATACCGATATCTGGAATTGACAATGGTACTTTATTGTCACAAAATTTCAAGGTCTTATGAAGCTCCCGTAAAAATTTACAGCATTTCAATGTTGCAAACTTTGATAGTTATATTACGCACAGTATAAAAGTTACAGAATTTTGAAATTGTATCAGTGTTTCATTTTTCACTCAAAGGTAGCACTGTTATACTGATATCTCAAATTGACAATAGTACTTTATTGTCACAAAATTTCAAGGTCTTATGACTCACCAGAAAAAAGTTACAGCAGTTCAACGTGGAAAACTTTGATAGTTATATTACACACAGTATAAAAGTTACTGAATTTTGAAGTTGCATCAGTGTTTCATTTTTCCCTCAAAGGTAGCGCTGTTATAACAATATCTCAAATTGACAATAGTACTTTATTGTCACAAAATTTTAAGTTCTTATGATGTCCCAGTAAAAAGTTACAGCATTTCAATGTTGCACACTTTGATATTTATATTACGCTCAGTCTAAATGTTAGTGAATTTTGAAGTTGCATCAGTGTTTCATTTTTTACTCAAAGGAAGCACTGTTATACCGATATCTCAATTTGACAATAGTACTTTATTCTCACAAAATTTCAAGGTCTTATGACGCACCAGTAACAAGTTACAGCAGTTCAAAGTGGCAAACTTTGATAGTTATATTACGCACACTATAAAAGTTTTTTTTTTTTTTTTTTTTTTGTCGGAACAATCTAGTAAGCGCAGCACTCAGACAAAGTATATATCCATTGTACTGCACTTAAGGTTCTCTTTTACTCTGTTTTAAATCTACCCGACCTCCGAAGAAGTAGAAGTAGATCCTGTGGTGCCAAGGAGCCAAGTTGGTTACTCCTCAGCACATCAGTGCCAAAAATCCCGAACCTGATTCGAGCAAAGGCAGGGCAGACGCAAAGAAAATGGTCCGCCGTCTCGTCTTCCTCTCCACAGGCTGGGCACAGCGCACTGTCTGATATGCCAATCCTTTCCATGTGCCTAGCCCATAGAAAGTGCCCTGTCATCACGCCAACCAACAGCCTGCAGTCCCTCCTACCTAAAGATAGAAGGAACCGTGACCATCGGTCAGAGATAGCAGGTAGCATAATTTTCGTCCATCCGCAGCCTCTCTCAGCCCGCCATGCTCGCTTGTGGGTCGAAACAACCCACTTGTTTGCAGTGGCTTTGATGGCAGCGGAAGGGAGTGGCAGAACAGGCTCAGGGCCAATAAAAACAGCCTCGGAGCCCATCCTGGCCAAGGAGTCAGAGGTCTCGTTACCCGCAATGCCAGCGTGTCCCGGGACTCAAGTCAGCGTCAGACTATTATGTTTTCCAACACAATTTAGCCTGGATTTGCAGGACCTGACTATCGTGGAAGTGGTGGTCGGACTATCCAAGGCCATGAGCGCAGCTTGGCTGTCACTGCAGACACAAATAGATTTGCCTTTCCACCTGTTTTCCACAACAAAGTCCATCGCCTCAAGTATCGCATACACCTCCGCCTGAAACACAGACGCATGCAGACCAAGGGCAAAGAACCGACGGGTCCCACAGGATTCCACGAAGACACCAGAACCTGAACCTTCTTCGGTCCTGGAGCCATCAGTGAAAATACGGCAGCAGTGTTTGCCGGGCTCGTTATCGGGATCTAACCATGAACGAGCCTCTGGCAGCAACACATTGTACCGCTTTTTTAGTATGACGGTTGACGACATGGAGTCCGGGGGCATAGACAGGATTGCAGAATCGATGTCAGTGCCTGCGCCGTCGTCCAACATCGAGCACACCCCATACCAGTGGCCACTATGTTTCACTCTGCAGATGGCCTTAATGGCCTCTCCGCGGATGAAGACATCTAGTGGCGGGAGATTCACCAAAGCATCAAGTGCCGGGCCTGGAGTAGTCGGAAATGCTCCGGTACAACATATGGCCACAGCACGTTGTAGTTTTGATAGAGCTTTTTTGACCCCTACAAGAGAGAGTCTGCTCATCCAAACCATCGATGCACAGGTGATAATAGGTCTTACCACAGCTGTATAGATCCATAGGACCTTACTAGGGGAAAGACCCCATGTCTTACCAAATATTCCCTTACACTGCCAAAAAACTGACAGTGCTTTGGATGTCTTCAGTTCGACATGTGTTTTCCAAAGAAGTTTGTTATCAAGGATGACTCCAAGATATTTGATTTCCTTGGATAGCTGGATAGTGACTCCTTTCAGTGTAGGCAGAATAAGTCCATCAAGCTTTCTCCTTCTGGTAAAGAGGACAATACCAGGCTTGACAGGATTAGCCGATAGCCCATTCGCACTGCACCAAGTGTCAATCATATCCAGAGTACTCTGCACCCTTCTGCAGACAATCATAAGGGATGGACCTGTCACAAGACAGCCAACATCATCCGCATATGCCTGAGCGTATACCCCCGAGTCATTAATGGCGTTAAGCAGGGGATCGATTACCATGCACCAGAGCAATGGAGACAGTACCCCACCTTGGGGACAGCCTCTATTAACCCCAGACGACACCAGCAAATCTTCCTCCGCCCGCACCGTTATGATTCTCTGGGCCAGCATTGAACGTATCCAATTTACTAGGACCCGGTCTACGCCATGCCGCCTAGCAGAGCCGCACATACTGTCGAAAGTAACATTGTCAAACGCACCCTCTATGTCCACAAAGACGCCTATTGCGTATTCTTTCCTGTCGATGGCTCGCTCTATCCTTCCAACAAGGTTTTGCAGAGCCGTCTCGCAGGATTTTCCGCTTTGATAGGCATGCTGAAATGGAGATAGTGGATGCGTCTTCAGAGACTCCCTACGCATGCGAAGCTCCACCAGCCGTTCTAAACTTTTTAGCATGAACGAGGTCATACTAATAGGTCTGAAGCTCTTGGGATTGGTGTAGTCGTCTCTTCCAACCTTAGGAATGAAGGCAACCCTCACCATCCTCCAAGAGCGTGGTACATAGGCCAGTGCGAGACATGCAGTGAAGATCTTCTTCAGTGTTGCCATCACTAGCTCAATGCCTTCCTTCAACACAATCGGATATATGCCATCCAGTCCGGGCGACTTGAAGTTGTCAAAGGATTTGATAGCAAATCCAATAGCAGTCTCATTCGCCACAGTTCTGGCGACATACCAATCATGTCGAGAGGGCGCAGCTGCCCTGACAACATTTCCGACCAAAGGTGGTTGTTGACGGGCTATGCTTACCTGATTTCCTGGAAAGTGTGACTCCAACAGCAAGCTGAGTGTCTCACTTTGCCTCTCCGTATAGGAGCCATCAGGTTTCCTGAGCGACCCCAGCTTAGCGGTTTGGTCCTTTTTCAGGACTTTCACCAGTTTTGCCGTGTCACTCAGGGATTCGATATCACTGCAGAAGTCTCTAAAAGAAGTCCTTTTCGAGTCCCGAATTAGCTTCTTGTAGTCCCTCTGAACATGTCGATATCGTTCCCAGTCCTCGTCAAGATTCGTCTTGAGGGCCCGGTTGAGGAGTTTTCTAGACTCACGCCTCAGCACCTGAAGCTCTCGGTTCCACCATGGAACAGGAGTCCGGCTAAGAGGAGGTCTAATTGGGCAGGCTAGCTCGAAGCAGTTTGTTAGAGCGGTGTTGAGATGCTCAACAGCCGCCTCAATGTTCTGCTCCTTGCGAAGTCTCAGTGGCGTCACGTGATTGCTACGCAGTGCCTCCCTGAACTTCGGCCAGTCTGTTTTTCTTGGGTTTCTGGTGGGCAATGGCATCTGCGCCCGCTCGCCACACTGAAACTCAATGTATCTGTGGTCCGAGCACGAGTCTTCAGCGAGAACCCTCCAGTTGTTGATCGACCACCCCAGTCTTGGATTTGACAGGGTGACGTCAATTACCTCCTGCCTTCTCGCAGTCACAAAAGTAGGCTGCCTGCCTACATTGTGGATGCTCAGGCTGGAGGAGGCAATATACTCGAAAAGTCGAGAGCCCCGCTCATTGCACTTGCTGCTGCCCCAGATCGTATGCTGGGCATTAGCATCGCAGCAAAGAACCAGACCAAGACCGCGCCGCTCACAGAACCCTACGAGAGTAGCGACCTTCCCAGGTGGTGGCGCCTCCAAAGCATCGTAAGGAAAGTAAGCAGATGCAATCACAAACCTCGACCATCCGTGCATACTCTTAAAACTAATCTCTGCCGCAACCAGATCCTGACAACAGAATGCGTCAAGGCAGGTCGCTGCGAGATGGGATGATATTATAAGGCCGGCTCTTGGTCTAATCGAGTTTCTGTCATATAATATCGTGGCCCCTTTCAACAAGCCAAGGCCACAGAGGCGACCCCTAAAGACCCAGGGCTCTTGTACTGTTGTTATGTGAGGTGATGTCTGCAGCTGGGTGAGTCGTCTACTTAGGAGTACAGTAGCGGCTTTAGAATGCTGCAAGTTGATCTGCGTTACCGTCAAAGGACGATAGCTACGAGAATCGTCCGAGCCACTCATCTGGGAAAGACATGAAAGGTCACAGTCTCAAAGAAGAGAGTCAGACGGCTCCGGTACCGAGAAACCATGACATCAACAGAGGCCTCATCCACTCGCACCACAAGACTAGCACCTTCTTTACCATCCCGGTTGCTACCCCTGGTGTGCGAAAGAACTCTCCAAAGCCTCGTGTTGATGCCAGGGTTCTGAGCACGCAGACAAGAAAGGACATCTGTGGTCGTCAGATCGGGATCCGGAATCCAGCAGATGGCCTTCCTGAGGGACACGCCTGCTTCGCTATAGACCGCGAAGCGAGTGGTCCCCATGGGGGGCACGTCCTTGACTGCACCCCTGAGCCAATCAAAGTTGGCCTGAGACGCGCACGACACCTGTAGAGTGCCGTCCTTTGTCTCATAGCCCCTCGCATTAGCTTCAGGACCGGAGGCAATGACGCGACGCATCAGATGACCTTTGCAGTGTTTTATTTCTGCATCAGTCAGCTGATGGTCAGGCCCCAGCTTCCCAATCACCGCCATTGGTTGCGGGCCGTTAGCCTTCTCGCTGTACGATGGCTTGGCTGCACCTTTGGAAGTGCTTGGGCGAAAGTCCAGCTCACCACCCGCCACTGGCAGAGATTTCGCCGGGCAGATGGTTTTGCTGGATACGAGGGGCTGGGCAAGTTGCAGCTTATTGGCAACATTCTTCCCCGCCACATTAGCCGCCACCGAGGTTTCGCTCGTACCCTTTGGGGTCGTGGCGCCACCAGCAGTAACAGCTGCAGGGCAGGTGGGAATGCTGTTTTCAGCAACAATCTTCCGCCGCTTACCTCGCGAGCGAGCTTTCGGAGCGGTCAATCCCTCCTAAAGTTACTGAATTTTGAAGTTGGATCAGTGTTTCATTTTTTACTGAAAGGTAGCACTGTTATACCAATATTTCAAATTGACAAAAGTACTTTATTTTCACAAAATTTCAAGGTCTTATGACGCACCAGTAAAAATTTACAGGATTTCAATGCTGCAAACTTTGATAGTTATATTACGCACAGTATAAAAGTTACTGAATTTTGAAGTTTTATCAGTGTTTAATTTTTACTCAAGGGTACCACTGTTATACCGATATCTCAAATTGACAATAGTACATTATTGTCACAAAATTTCAAATTCTTATGACGCTCCAGTAAAAATTTAGAGCATTTCAATGTTGCAAACTTCGATAATTATATTACACTCAGTATAAAAGTTAGTGAATTTTGAAGTTGCATCATTATTTAATTTTTGCTCAAAGGTAGCACTGTTATACCGATATCTCAAATTGACAATAGTACTGTATTATCACATAATTTCAAGGTCTTATGACGCTCTAGTAAAAAGTTACAGCATTTCAACTTGGCAAACTTTGATAGTTATATTACGCACAGTATAAAAGTTAGTGAATTTTGAAGTTGCATCAGTCTTTCATTTTTTACTCAAAGGTAGCACTGTTATACTGATATCTCAAACTAACAATATTACATTATTGTCACAAAATTTCAAGGTTTTATGACGCACCAGTAAAAAGTTATCGCATTTCAACGTGGCAAACTTTGATAGTTATATTCCGCAATGTATAAAAGTTACTGAATTTTGAAGTTGCATCAGTGTTTCATTTTTTACTCAAAGGTAGCGCTCTTATAACGATTTCTCAAATTGACAATAGTACTTTATTGTCACAAAATTTCAAATTCTTATGATGCTCAAGTAAAAAGTTACATAATTTCAACGTGGCAAACTTTGATATTTATATTACGCTCAGTATAAAAATTAGTTAATTTTGAAGTTGCATCAGTGATTCATTTTTTACTCAAAGAATGTAGCACTGTTATATCGATATCTCAAATTGACAATAGTACTTTATTGTCACAAAGTTTCAAGTTCTTATGACGCCCCAGTAAAAAGTTACAGCATTTCAATGTTGGAAACTTTGATAATTATATTACGCACAGTATAAAAGTTAGTGAATTTTGAAGTTGCATCAGTCTTTCCTTTTTTACTCAAAGGTAGCACTGTTATACTGATATCTCAAACTAACAATATTACATAATTGTCACAAAATTTCAAGGTTTTATGACGCACCAGTAAAAAGTTACCGCATTTCAACGTGGCAAACTTTGATAGTTATTTTACGCAATGTATAAAAGTTACTGAATTTTGAAGTTGCATCAGTGTTTCATTTTTTACTCAAAGGTAGCACTGTTATACCGATATCTCGAATTGACAATGGTACTTTATTGTCCCAAAATTTCAAGGTCTTATGATGCTCCAGTAAAAAGTTATAGGATTTCAATGTTGCAAACTTTGATAATTATATTACGCACAGTATAAGAGTTACTGAATTTTTAAGTTGCATCAGTGTTTCATTTTTTACTCGAAGGTAGCACTGCTATAACAATATCTCAAATTGACAATAGTACTTTATTGTTACGAAATTTCAAATTCTTATGACGCTCCAGTAAAAAGGTACATCATTTCAACGTGGCAAACTTTGATAGTTATATTACGCTCAGTATAAAAATTAGTGAATTTTGAAGTTGCATCTGTGTTTCATTTTTTACACAAAGAATGTAGCACTGTTATACTGATATCTCAAATTGACAATAGTACTTTATAGTCGCAAAATTTCAAGATCTTATGACGCACCAGTAAAAAGTTACAGCTTTGATAGTTATATTACCTACAGTCTAAAATTTAGTGATTTTTTCAGTTGCATCAGTGTTTCATTTTTTACTCAAATGTAGCACTGTTATACCGATATTTCAAATTGACAATAGTACTTTATTTTCACAAAATTTCAAGGTCTTATGACGCACTAGTAAAAATTTACAGGATTTCAATGCTGCAAACTTTGATAGTTATATTACGCACAGTATGGTTGGTTGGTTGGTTTCAGTGGCTGATCCAAGTCGGTCCCCACATGGATCACAATTATCGCCTTAGCGACGTTTTGATACCACAACCTCTCCTAACGCCGGAGAAAACGATGGGTTGTTCACTAAATCCACTTTGTGGAGTTTAGGTATCTTAAAAGATCTTTCGGTTTTACACCTGAGAGATCGGATAAACTCGCTAGGAAATAGTTTCCTAGTGTTCTATTTCTTGCGGCCGCCAGAGCCGGGCATTCGCAAAGAAAATGGATTAAGGTTTCCTTCTCTTCTGAATTTCCACAACTTCTACATGGGGTATTGTACGGTCTCTGAAATTTCTCTGCATGAGTACCCACGAGCCAGTGACCCATAAAGGCCGCCGTGAGGCGGCTGGTGTCCCTGCGGTCCCTGTTTATGAGATCCCTAGATCTCGCTGTGTTAAAGACTGGCCAGGTCGCCCGGGATGTATTACATGTTGTAAGTGTCCTCCATCTATTGCCCGCCAAGGTAAGACAGTGCATGTAGATGCCCCTCTTAATCGCACCCATGGAAACAGGTACTAGTTCCACATGGGTTAGATCGAGGGAAGTTCCTCTGCGCGCCAATTCATCAGCCTTCTCATTTCCATCTATATTCCTGTGTCCGGGGACCCAGATGATTGTGATGTCAGCATGGTGACCTAGCGCCCTAAGTTCCTCCCTGCGCTGTCTGACCAGTTTGGAGTTGAAGGTGTTTGATTGTAGGGCTTTTATGGCAGCCTGGCTGTCCACAAAAATAGCAACAGTGCTCCTCTGCCCTTCTCTAATGTGGTGGGTGATTTGTCGACATGCCTCTCTGATAGCGAGTACTTCCGCCTGAAAAACTGTAGCTGTATCGGGTAGGCGTGTACAGTATTAATATTAGCGTGCGGAGAAAAGACCCCCGCCCCCACGCCAAGGTCCATTTTTGACCCGTCCGTATAAATGGGTATATCGTACTCCATTTGGAGTTTCCTCTTCGACCACAATTTTCTTGAGGGAAATCTAACCTTGAAGTCCTTTTTGAAGTCCAGTTGTGGTACTATGTAATCTGTAGTCATTTGTGTTAATTTCCTCGGCACTGTGTATAGCACCTTACCATGACCGTACGTTCGCTCAGACCAGCAGTTTGTCACTTTTAACCTTAGCGCACTGTTGCAGGCTACGTTCTTAATGTACAGGTCGATAGGGAGGATGTGTAGCAATACGTTGAGTGCCTCCGCTGGACATGTTCTCAGGCTTCCTACAATGCCAGCGGCAGCTGTTCTTTGAACTCTAGTAAGTCTCTGAACGTTATAGCCCTTATCTAGAGCTGGCCACCAGACTATTGAACCGTAAATTAGTATTGGACGCACGATTGCTTCGTACATCCAGTGAGTGATATGGGGGCGTAGTCCCTATTTTTTCCCAAACATTTTAATGCATGCGTAGAAAGCTACGTGGGCGTTCCTGACCCGCAACTCTACATTGGTTCTCCAATTTAACTTGGGGTCCAGTTTAACTCCTAAGTATTTCGCTTTCTCCGCTAGCTGTAGCTGTTGTCCGTTAAGTGTCGGCAGCTTAAAGATCGGAATCTTGGTCTTGTTAGTGAAAAGTATCAGTTCTGTCTTTTCTGGATTCACACCTAGTCCACATCCTGTGGCCCAGGAATTTAGTTTGTCCAGCTCCTTTTGCATAATATCACTTATTACACAGGGGAACATGCCTGATACAGCTATCACTACATCGTCCGCGTATGCTACCGTCTTAACCCCCATTGAATCTAGTATGCCGAGGATATTGTCAATTACCAATAGCCACAATAAGGGTGAAATCACCCCACCTTGTGGTGTTCCTCTACTGACGTGTTTGACGAGAACCGTGTTACCCAGCTCAGACTGAATGACCCTAGTCCTAAGCATTGTAACTATCCACTCCCTAAGAACTTCCTCAACTCCTACCCTGGTGAGAGAGTCCAGAATTGCTTTGTTACTAACGTTGTTAAAAGCCCCCTCTATGTCCAGAAAGGCCGCCAACGTGTACTGCTTATGGTGGATTATCTTTTCTACTGATCGAATTACCTCATGTAAAGCTGTTTCCGTAGATTTGACTTCGAGAGGGGAAACTGATCCACTGTATGCCTAAGGTGGATTTCCAGAGCCCTCTCCATTGTTTTAAGAAGAAACGACGTAAGACTAATGGGTCTAAAATCTTTTGCCGACTCATGCCCAATCTTCCCCGCTTTTGGGATGAAAACTACCTTTACCTTCCTCCAACTGAGGGGGATGTAGTTGAAGCGTATACATTCCTTATATATCCCCTTCAGCCATGGGATCACCACAACCTGTAACCTTTGCAGCATGATTGGGAAAATCCCATCCAAGCTCGGCGATTTGTAAGGCGAGAAACAGTTTATAGAGTGTTTGATTCTTTCGTCCGTGAATATCAGGTCACAAACCGGTGGCATCCGATTGCCCATAACGGGTAATTGAGATACATGCGCGGTATCTTTACAGTCTGGGAAGTGTGTTTGAAGCAAGAAATCAAGTGTTTCAGAAGATGTTTCCGTCCATGCACCATCCGTCTTTCTAAGGAAAGAGGGGCTGGTGTGTTCCTTGGACAGTATCTTGCTGAGTCTTGCTGAAGTAGAGGTTGCCTCAATAGATTCACAAATTTCTCTCCAGCCATTTTTCTTGGCTTCCCTGATAGATTTTTTGTAAACTTTGAGACTCCCTTTATATCGTGCCCAATCTTCGTCCCTATAACATTGGTTGAACAGTTTCCTGGTTCTCTTCCTGAGATCCGATAATTTTTTGGACCACCATGGTGGTCGAGTTTTTCTACTCCTAGTGACGGGACAAGCGCACTTGTAAGCTATATTAAGAGCTTCCTCAAGATTCCCCACTTTTTTGTCTATCGTCTCAGTAGATTCAAACTTCATTGTGTTAGAAATTTTAAGTTTTGAGCTAACTACCCTCGTAAAAGTATCCCACTTTATTCTCCTGGGATTTCTGTAAGCAATAGCATCTACGGTTTTCAAATTTACCTTGAAAACTATCCAACTATGGTCCGAGAAGGACTTCTTGTTGGATACCCTCCATTCTCCTACCTGGACTGATGCGTCTTCTGAAATGATGACGCACAGTATAAAAGTTACTGAATTTTAAAGTTTTATCAGTGTTTCATTTTTTACTCAAGGGTACCACTGTTATACCGGTATCTCAAATTGACAATAGTACATTATTGTCACAAAATTTCAAGTTCTTATGACGCTCCAGTAAAAATTTAGAGCATTTCAATGTTGCAAACTTCGATAATTATATTACGCTCAGTATAAAAGTTAGTGAATTTTGAAGTTGCATCATTGTTTAATTTTTACTCAAAGGTAGCACTGTTATACCGATATCTCAAATTGACAATAGTACTTTATTATCACATAATTTCCAGGTCTTATGACGCTCTAGTAAAAAGTTACAGCATTTCAACTTGGCAAACTTTGATAGATATATTACGCACAGTATAAAAGTTAGTGAATTTTGAAGTTGCATCAGTGTTTCATGTTTTACACAAAGAATGTAGCACTGTTATACTGATATCTCAAACTAACAATATTACATTATTGTCACAAAATTTCAAGGTCTTATGACGCACCAGTAAAAAGTTACAGGATTTCAATGTTGCAAACTTTGATAGTTATATTACGCACAGTATAAGAGTAACTGAATTTTGAAGTTGCATCACTGTTTCATATTTTACTCGAAGGTAGCACTGTTATTCCGATATTGATAATAGTACTTTATTGTCACAAAATTTCAAGGTCTTATGAAGCTCCCGTAAAAATTTACAGCATTTCAATGTTGCAAACTTTGATAGTTATATTACGCACAGTATAAAAGTTAGAGAACTTTGAAATTGTATCAGTGTTTCATTTTTCACTCAAAGGTAGCACTGTTATACTGATATCTCAAATTGACAATAGTACTTTATTGTCACAAAATTTCAAGGTCTTATGACGCACCAGTAAAAAGTTCCCGCATTTCAACGTGGCAAACTTTGATAGTTATATTAAGCTCAGTATAAAAGTTAGTGAATTTTAAAGTTGCATCAGTGTTTGATTTTTTACTCAAAGGAAGCACTGTTATACCGATATCTCAAATTGACAATAGTACTTGATTGTCACAAAATTTCAAGGTCTTATGACGCACCGGTAAATAGTTACAGCATTTCAACGTGGCAAACTTTGATTATTATATTACGCACAGTATAAAAGTTACTGAATTTTGAAGTTGCACCAGTGTTTCATTTTTTACTCAAAGGTAGCACTGTTATACCGATATCTCGAATTGACAATGGTACTTTATTGTCCCAATATTTCAAGGTCTTATGATGCTCCAGTAAAAAGTTACATCATTGATAGTTATATTACCTACAGTCTAAAATTTAGTGAATTTTGAAGTTACATCAGTGTTTCATTTTTTACTCAAAGGTAGCACTGTTATACCGATATTTCAAATTGACAATAGTACTTTATTTTCACAAAATTTCAAGGTCTTATGACGCACCAGTAAAAATTTACAGGATCAATGCTGCAAACTTTGATACTTATATTACGCACAGTATAAAAGTTGTGAATTTTGAAGTTGCATCAGTGTTTCATTTTTTACTCAAAGAATGTAGCACTGTTATATCGATATCTCAAATTGAAAATAGTACTTTATTGTCACAAAGTTGCAAGTTCTTATGACACCCCAGTAAAAAGTTACAGCATTTCAATGTTGCAAACTTTTATAGTTATATTACGCTCAGTATAAAAGTTAGTGAATTTTAAAGTTGCATCAGTGTTTGATTTTTTACTCAAAGGTAGCACTGTTATACCGATATCTCAAATTGACAACAGTACTGGATTGTCACAAAATTTCAAGGTCTTATGACGCACCGGTAAATAGTTACAGCATTTCAACGTGGCAAACTTTGATTATTATATTACGCACAGTATAAAAGTTACTGAATTTTGAAGTTGCATCAGTGTTTCATTTTTTACTCAAAGGTAGCACTGTTATACCGATATCTCGAATTGACAATGGTACTTTATTGTCCCAATATTTCAAGGTCTTATGATGCTCCAGTAAAAAGTTACATCATTGATATTTATATTACCTACAGTCTAAAATTTAGTGAATTTTGAAGTTACATCAGTGTTTCATTTTTTACTCAAAGGGAGCACTGTTATACCGATATTTCAAATTGACAATAGTACTTTATTTTCACAAAATTTCAAGGTCTTATGACGCACCAGTAAAAATTTACAGGATCAATGCTGCAAACTTTGATACTTATATTACGCACAGTATAAAAGTTGTGAAATTTGAAGTTGCATCAGTGTTTCATTTTTTACTCAAAGGTAGCACTGCTATGCCGATATTTGAAATTGACAATAGTACTTTATTGTCACAAAATTTCAAATTCTTATGACGCTCCAGTAAAAAGTTACATCATTTCAACGTGGCAAACTTTGATAGTTATATTACGCTCAGTATAAAAGTTAGTGAATTTTGAAGTTGCATCTGTGTTTCATTTTTTACACAAAGAATGTAGCACTGTTATACCGATATCTCAAATTGACAATAGTACTTTATTGTCACAAAATTTCAAGGTCTTATGACGCACCAGTAAAAACTTCCCGCATTTCAACGTGGCAAACTTTGATAGTTATATTACGCAAAGTATAAAAGTTACTGAATTTTGAAGTTGCATCAGTGTTTCATTTTTTACTCAAAGGTAGCGCTGTTATATCGATTTCTCAAATTGACAATTGTACTTTATTGTCACAAAATTTCAAATTCTTATGATGCTCAAGTAAAAAGTTACATCATTTCAACGTGGCAAACTATGATATTTACATTACGCTCAGTATAAAAGTTAGTTAAATTTGAAGTTGCATTATTTTTTGAATTTTTCTCAAAGAATGTAGCATGTTATATCGATATCTCAAATTGAAAATAGTACTTTATTGTCACAAAGTTTCAAGTTCTTATAACACCCCAGTAAAAAGTTACAGCATTTCAATGTTGCAAACTTTGATAGTTATATTACGCTCAGTATAAAAGTTAGTGAATTTTAAAGTTGCATCAGTGTTTCATTTTTTACTCAAAGGTAGCGCTGTTATATCGATTTCTCAAATTGACAATTGTACTTTATTGTCACAAAATTTCAAGGTCTTATGACACCCCAGTAAAAAGTTACATCATTTCAACGTGGCAAACTTTGATATTTACATTACGCTCAGTATAAAAGTTAGTTAATTTTGAAGTTGCATCAGTGTTTCATTTTTTACTCAAAGAATGTAGCACTGTTATATCGATATCTCAAATTGAAAATAGTACTTTATTGTCACAAAGTTGCAAGTTCTTATGACACCCCAGTAAAAAGTTACAGCATTTCAATGTTGCAAACTTTGATTATTATATTACGCACAGTATAAAAGTTACTGAATTTTGAAGTTGTATCAGTGTTTCATTTTTTACTCAAAGGTAGCACTGTTATACCGATATCTCGAATTGACAATGGTACTTTATTGTCCCAATATTTCAAGGTCTTATGATGCTCCAGTAAAAAGTTACATCATTGATAGTTATATTACCTACAGTCTAAAATTTAGTGAATTTTTAAGTTACATCAGTGTTTCATTTTTTACTCAAAGGTAGCACTGTTATACCGATATTTCAAATTGACAATAGTACTTTATTTTCACAAAATTTCAAGGTCTTATGACGCACCAGTAAAACTTTACAGGATTTCAATGCTGCAAACTTTGATACTTATATTACGTACAGTATAAAAGTTGTGAAATTTGAAGTGGCATCAGTGTTTCATTTTTCACTCAAAGGAAGCTCTGTTATACTGATATCTCAAATTGCCAATAGTACTTTATTGTCACAAAATTTCAAATTCTTATGACGCTCCAGTAAAAAGTTACATCATTTCAACGTGGCAAACTTTGATAGTTATATTACGCTCAGTATAAAAGTTTGTGAATTTTGAAGTTGCATCTGTGTTTCATTTTTTACACAAAGAATGTAGCACTGTTATACCAATATCTCAAATTGACAAAAGTACTTTATTGTCACAAAATTTCAAGGTCTTATGACGCACCAGTAAAAAGTTCCCGCATTTCAACGTGGCAAACTTTGATAGTTATATTACGCAAAGTATAAAAGTGACTGAATTTTGAAGTTGCATCAGTGTTTCATTTTTTACTCAAAGGTAGCGCTGTTATAACGATTTCTCAAATTGACATTTGTACTATATTGTCACAAAATTTCAAATTCTTATGATGCGCAAGTAAAAAGTTACATCATTTCAACGTGGCAAACTTTGATATTTACTTTACGCTCAGTATAAAAGTTAGTTAATTTTGAAGTTGCATCAGTGTTTCATTTTTTACTCAAAGAATGTAGCACTGTTATATCGATATCTCAAATTGAAAATAGTACTTTATTGTCAAAAAGTTTCAAGTTCTTATGACGCACCAGTAAAAAGTTACAGCATTTCAATGTTGCAAACTTTGATAGTTATATTACGCTCAGTATAAAAGTTAGTGAATTTTAAAGTTGCATCAGTGTTTGATTTTTTATTCAAAGATAGTACTGTTATACCGATATCTCAAATTGACAATAGAACTTGATTGTCACAAAATTTCAAGGTCTTATGACGCACCGGTAAATAGTTACAGCATTTCAACGTGGCAAACTTTGATTATTATATTACGCACAGTATAAAAGTTACTGAATTTTGAAGTTGCATCAGTGTTTCATTTTTTACTCAAAGGTAGCACTGTTATAACGATATCTCGAATTGACAATGGTACTTTATTGTCCCAATATTTCAAGGTCTTATGGTGCTCCAGTAAAAAGTTACATCATTGATAGTTATATTACCTACAGTCTAAAATTTAGTGAATTTTTAAGTTACATCAGTGTTTCATTTTTGACTCAAAGGTAGCACTGTTATACAGATATCTAAAATTGACAATAGTACTTTATTTTCACAAAATTTCAAGGTCTTATGACGCACCAGTAAAAATTTACAGGATTTCAATGCTGCAAACTTTGATACTTATATTACGCACAATATAAAAGTTGTGAAATTTGAAGTTCCATCAGTGTTTCATTTTTTACTCAAAGGTAGCACTGTTATACCGATATTTCAAATTGACAATAGTACTTAATTGTCACAAAATTTCAAATTCTTATGACGCTCCAGTAAAAAGTTACATCATTTCAACGTGACAAACTTTGATAGTTATATTACGCTCAGTATAAAAGTTAGTGAATTTTGAAGTTGCATCTGTGATTCATTTTTTACACAAAGAATGTAGCACTGTTATACCGATATCTCAAATTGACAATAGTACTTTATTGTCACAAAATTTCAAATTCTTATGGCGCCTCAGTAAAAAGTTACAACATTTCAATGTTGCAAACTTTGATAGTTATTTTACGCTCAGTATAAAAGTTTGTGAATTTTGAAGTTGCATCAGTGTTTCATTTTTTACTCAAAGGTAGCACTGTCATACCGATATCTCAAACTGACAATAGTACTTTATTGTCACAAAATTTCAAGGTCTTATGACGCACCAGTAAAAAGTTACAGGATTTCAATGTTGCAAACTTTGATAGTTATATTACGCAAAGTATAAGAGTAACTGAATTTTGAAGTTGCATCAGTGTTTAATTTTTTACTCGAAGGTAGCACTGTTATACCGATATTTCAAATTGATAATAGTACTTTATTGTCACAAAATATCAAGTTCTTATGACGCTCCCGTAAAAAATTACAGCATTTCAATGTTGCATACTTTGATAGTTATATTACGCACAGTATAAAAGTTAGTGAATTTTGAAATTGCTTCAGTGTTTCATTTTTCACTCAAAGGTAGCACTGTTATACTGATATCTCAAATTGACAATAATACATTATTGTCACAAAATTTCAAGGTTTTATGACGCTCCCGTAAAAATTTACAGCACATCAATGTTGCACACTTTGATAGTTATATTACGCTCAGTATAAATGTTAGTGAATTTTGAAGTTGCATCAGTGTTTCATTTTTTACTCAAAGGTAGCACTGTTATACCGATATCTCAAATTGACAATTGTACTTTATTGTCACAAAATTTCAAGTTCTTTTGATGCCCCAGTAACAAGTTACAGCATTTCAATGTTGCAAATTTTGATAGTTATATTACGCACAGTATAAAAGTTAGAGAATTTTGAAATTGCTTCAATGTTTCATTTTTCACTCAAAGGAAGCTCTGTTATACTGATATCTCAAATTGACAATAGTACTTTATTGTCACAAAATTTCAAATTCTTATAACGCTCCAGTAAAAAGTTACATCATTTCAACGTGGCAAACTTTGATAGTTATATTTCGCAAAGTATAAAAGTGACTGAATTTTGAAGTTGCATCAGTGTTTCATTCAAAGGTAGCGCTGTTATAACGATTTCTCAAATTGACATTTGTACTATATTGTCACAAAATTTCAAATTCTTATGATGCGCAAGTAAAAAGTTACATCATTTCAACGTGGCAAACTTTGATATTTACTTTACGCTCAGTATAAAAGTTAGTTAATTTTGAAGTTGCATCAGTGTTTCATTTTTTACTCAAAGAATGTAGCACTGTTATATCGATATCTCAAATTGAAAATAGTACTTTATTGTCAAAAAGTTTCAAGTTCTTATGACGCACCAGTAAAAAGTTACAGCATTTCAATGTTGCAAACTTTGATAGTTATATTACGCTCAGTATAAAAGTTAGTGAATTTTAAAGTTGCATCAGTGTTTGATTTTTTACTCAAAGATAGTACTATTATACCGATATCTCAAATTGACAATAGAACAAAATTTCAAGGTCTTATGACGCACCGGTAAATAGTTACAGCATTTCAACGTGGCAAACTTTGATTATTATATTACGCACAGTATAAAAGTTACTGAATTTTGAAGTTGCATCAGTGTTTCATTTTTTACTCAAAGGTAGCACTGTTATACCGATATCTCGAATTGACAATGGTACTTTATTGTCCCAATATTTCAAGGTCTTATGGTGCCCCAGTAAAAAGTTACATCATTGATAGTTATATTACCTACAGTCTAAAATTTAGTGAATTTTTAAGTTACATCAGTGTTTCATTTTTGACTCAAAGGTAGCACTGTTATACCGATATTTCAAATTGACAATAGTACTTTATTTTCACAAAATATCAAGGTCTTATGACGCACCAGTAAAAATTTACAGGATTTCAATGCTGCAAA
The DNA here is from genome assembly GCA_920105625.2 of Clusia tigrina. NCBI lineage: Eukaryota > Metazoa > Arthropoda > Insecta > Diptera > Clusiidae > Clusia > Clusia tigrina. The sequence continues at coordinate 290,419 of CAKKTE020000077.1, forward strand.
CTTTGATACTTATATTACGCACAATATAAAAGTTGTGAAATTTGAAGTTGCATCAGTGTTTCATTTTTTACTCAAAGGTAACACTGTTATACCGATATTTCAAATTGACAATAGTACTTAATTGTCACAAAATTTCAAATTCTTATGACGCTCCAGTAAAAAGTTACATCATTTCAACGTGGCAAACTTTGATAGTTATATTACGCTCAGTATAAAAGTTAGTGAATTTTGAAGTTGCATCTGTGATTCATTTTTTACACAAAGAATGTAGCACTGTTATACCGATATCTCAAATTGACAATAGTACTTTATTGTCACAAAATTTCAAATTCTTATGGCGCCCCAGTAAAAAGTTACAACATTTCAATGTTGCAAACTTTGATAGTTATTTTACGCTCAGTATAAAAGTTTGTGAATTTTGAAGTTGCATCAGTGTTTCATTTTTTACTCAAAGGTAGCACTGTCATACCGATATCTCAAACTGACAATAGTACTTTATTGTCACAAAATTTCAAGGTCTTATGACGCACCAGTAAAAAGTTACAGGATTTCAATGTTGCAAACTTTGATAGTTATATTACGCAAAGTATAAGAGTAACTGAATTTTGAAGTTGCATCAGTGTTTAATTTTTTACTCGAAGGTAGCACTGTTATACCGATATTTCAAATTGATAATAGTACTTTATTGTCACAAAATATCAAGTTCTTATGACGCTCCCGTAAAAAATTACAGCATTTCAATGTTGCATATTTTGATAGTTATATTACGCACAGTATAAAAGTTAGAGAATTTTGAAATTGCTTCAATGTTTCATTTTCACTCAAAGGAAGCTCTGTTATACTGATATCTCAAATTGACAATAGTACTTTATTGTCACAAAATTTCAAATTCTTATAACGCTCCAGTAAAAAGTTACATCATTTCAACGTGGCAAACTTTGATAGTTATATTTCGCAAAGTATAAAAGTTACTGAATTTTGAAGTTGCATCAGTGTTTCATTTTTTACTCAAAGGTAGCGCTGTTATAACGATTTCTCAAATTGACAATTGTACTTTCTTGTCACAAAATTTCAAATTCATATGATGCGCAAGTAAAAAGTTACATCATTTTCAACGTGGCAAACTTTGATATTTACTTCACGCTCAGTATAAAAGTTAGTTAATTTTGAAGTTGCATCACTGTTTCATTTTTTACTCGAAGGTAGCACTGTTATACCGATATTTCAAATTGATAATAGTACTTTATTGTCACAAAATATCAAGTTCTTATGACACCCCAGTAAAAAGTTGCAGCATTTCAATGTTGCAAACTTTGATAGTTATATTTCGCTCAGTATAAAAGTTAGTGAATTTTGAAGTTGCATCTGTGTTTCATTTTTTACACAAAGAATGTAGCACTGTTATACCAATATCTCAAATTGACAAAAGTACTTTATTGTCACAAAATTTCAAGGTCTTATGACGCACCAGTAAAAAGTTCCCGCATTTCAACGTGGCAAACTTTGATAGTTACATTTCGCAAAGTATAAAAGTTACTGAATTTTGAAGTTGCATCAGTGTTTCATTTTTTACTCAAAGGTAGCGCTGTTATAACGATTTCTCAAATTGACAATTGTACTTTATTGTCACAAAATTTCAAATTCATATGATGCGCAAGTAAAAAGTTACATCATTTCAACGTGGCAAACTTTGATATTTACTTCACGCTCAGTATAAAAGTTAGTTAATTTTGAAGTTGCATCAGTGTTTCATTTTTTACTCAAAGGTAGCACTGTTATACCGATATTTCAAATGGATAATAGTACTTTATTGTCACAAAATATCAAGTTCTTATGACACCCCAGTAAAAAGTTACAGCATTTCAATGTTGCAAACTTTGATAGTTATATTACGCTCAGTATAAAAGTTAGTGAATTTTAAAGTTGCATCAGTGTTTGATTTTTTACTCAAAGATAGTACTGTTATACCGATATCTCAAATTGACAATAGTACATTATTGTAACAAAATTTCAAGGTTTTAGGACGCACCAGTAAAAAGTTACAGCATTTCAACCTGGCACACTTTGATAGTTATATGACGCACAGTATAAAAGTTACTGAATTTTGAAGTTGCATCAGTGTTTCATTTTTTGCTCAAAGGTAGCGCTGTTATAACAATATCTCAAATTGACAATAGTACTTTAAAGTTACAAAATTTCAAATTGTTATGGCGCTCTTGTAAAAAGTTACATCATTTCAACGTGGCAAACTTTGATAGTTTTATTACGCTCAGTATAAAAGTTAGTGAATTTTGAAGTTGCATCAGTGTTTCATTTTTTACACAAAGAATGTAGCACTGTTATACCGATATCTCAAATTGACAATAGTACTTTATTGTCAGAAAATGTCAAGGTCTTATGACGCACCAGTAAAAAGTTACAACATTTCAACGTGGCAAACTTTGAGAGTTATATTACACACAGTATAAAAGTTACTGAATTTTGAAGTTGCATCAGTGTTGCATTTTTTACTCAAAGGTATCGCTGTTATAACAATATCTCAAATTGACAATAGTACTTTATTGTCACAAAATTTTAAGTTCTTATGATGCCTCAGTAAAAAGTTACAGGATTTCAATGTTGCACACTTTGATATTTATATTACTCTCAGTATAAATGTTAGAGAATTTTGAAGTTGCTCAGTGTTTCATTTTTTACTCAAAGGTAGCACTGTTATACCGATATCTCAAATTGACAATAGTACTTTATTGTCACAAATTTTCAAAGTCCTATGACGCTCCAGTAAAAAGTGATAGGATTTCAATGTTGCAAACTTTGATAGTTATATTAAGCACAGTATAAAAGTTACTGAATTTTGAAGTTGCATCAGTGTTTCATTTTTTACTCAAAGGTAGCGCAGTTATAACAATATCTCAAATTGACAATAGTACTTTATTGTTACAAAATTTTAAGTTCTTATGATGCCCCAGTAAAAAGTTACAGCATTTCAATGTTGCACACTTTGATATTTATATTACGCTCAGTATAAATGTTAGTGAATTTTGAAGTTGCATCAGTGTTTCATTTTTTACTCGAAGGTAGCACTGTTATACCGATATCTAAAATTGACAATAGTACTTTATTCTCACAAAATTTCAAGGTCTTATGATGTACCAGTAAAAAGTTACAGCAGTTCAAAGTGGCAAACTTTGATAGTTATATTACGCACAGTATAAAAGTTACTGAATTTTGAAGTTGCATCAGTGTTTCATTTTTTACTGAAAGGTAGCACTGTTATACCGATATTTCAAATTGACAATAGTACTTTATTTTCACACAATTTTAAGGTCTTATGATGCAAAAGTAAAAAGTTACAGCATTTAAACTTGGCAAACTTTGATATTTATATTACGCACAGTATAAAAGTTAGTGAATTTTGAAGTTGCATCAGTCTTTCATTTTTTACTCAAAGGTAGCACTGTTATACTAATATCTCAAACTAACAATATTACTTTATTGTCACAAAATTTCAAGGTCTTATGACGCACCAGTAAAAGTTCCCGCATTTCAACGTGGCAAACTTTGATAGTTATATTTCGCAAAGTATAAATGTTACTGAATTTTGAAGTTGCATCAGTATTTCATTTTTTACTCAAAGGTAGCGCTGTTATAACGATTTCTCAAATTGACAATTGTACTTTATTGTCATAAAATTTCAAATTCATATGATGCGCAAGTAAAAAGTTACATCATTTCAACGTGGCAAACTTTGATATTTACTTTACGCTCAGTATAAAAGTTAGTTAATTTTGAAGTTGCATCAGTGTTTCATTTTTTACTCGAAGGTAGCACTGTTATACCGATATTTCAAATTGATAATAGTACTTTATTGTCACAAAATATCAAGTTCTTATGACACCCCAGTTAAAAGTTACAGCATTTCAATGTTGCAAACTTTGATAATTATATTACGCTCAGTATAAAAGTTAGTGAATTTTAAAGTTGCATCAGTGTTTGATTTTTTACTCAAAGATAGTACTGTTATACCGATATCTCAAATTGACAATAGTACATTATTGTAACAAAATTTCAAGGTTTTAGGACGCACCAGTAAAAAGTTACAGCATTTCAACCTGGCACACTTTGATAGTTATATGACGCACAGTATAAAAGTTACTGAATTTTGAAGTTGCATCAGTGTTTCATTTTTTGCTCAAAGGTAGCGCTGTTATAACAATATCTCAAATTGACAATAGTACTTTAAAGTTACAAAATTTCAAATTGTTATGGCGCTCTTGTAAAAAGTTACATCATTTCAACGTGGCAAACTTTGATAGTTTTATTACGCTCAGTATAAAAGTTAGTGAATTTTGAAGTTGCATCAGTGTTTCATTTTTTACACAAAGAATGTAGCACTGTTATACCGATATCTCAAATTGACAATAGTACTTTATTGTCAGAAAATGTCAAGGTCTTATGACGCACCAGTAAAAAGTTACAACATTTCAACGTGGCAAACTTTGAGAGTTATATTACACACAGTATAAAAGTTACTGAATTTTGAAGTTGCATCAGTGTTTCATTTTTTACTCAAAGGTATCGCTGTTATAACAATATCTCAAATTGACAATAGTACTTTATTGTCACAAAATTTTAAGTTCTTATGATGCCCCAGTAAAAAGTTACAGGATTTCAATGTTGCCCACTTTGATATTTATATTACTCTCAATATAAATGTTAGAGAATTTTGAAGTTGCATCAGTGTTTCATTTTTTACTCAAAGGTAGCACTGTTATACCGATATCTCAAATTGACAATAGTACTTTATTGTCACAAATTTTCAAAGACTTATGACGCTCAAGTAAAAAGTGATAGGATTTCAATGTTGCAAACTTTGATAGTTATATTACGCACAGTATAAAAGTTACTGAATTTTGAAGTTGCATCAGTGTTTCATTTTTTACTCAAAGGTAGCGCAGTTATAACAATATCTCAAATTGATAATAGTACTATATTGTTACAAAATTTTAAGTTCTTATGATGCCCCAGTAAAAAGTTACAGCATTTCAATGTTGCACACTTTGATATTTATATTACGCTCAGTATAAATGTTAGTGAATTTTGAAGTTGCATCAGTGTTTCATTTTTTACTCGAAGGTAGCACTGTTATACCGATATCTAAAGTTGACAATAGTTCTTTATTGTCACAAAATTTCAAGTTCTTATAACGCCCCAGTAAAAAGTTACAGCATTTTAATGTTGGAAACTTTGATAATTATATTACGCTCAGTATAAAAGTTAGTGAAATTTAAAGTTGCATCAGTGTTTGATTTTTTACTCAAAGGTAGCACTGTTATACCGATATCTCAAATTGACAATAGTACTTGATTGTCACAAAATTTCAAGGTCTTATGATGCACCAGTACAAAGTTACAGCATTTCAACGTGGAAAACTTTGATAATTATATTACGCACAGTATAATAGTTACTGAATTTTGAAGTTGCATCAATGTTTCATTTTTTACTCGAAGGTAGCACTGCTATAACAATATCTCAAATTGACAATAGTACTTTATTGTTACAAAATTTAAAATTCTTATGACGCTCTAGTAAAAAGGTACATCATTTGAACGTGGCAGACTTTGATATTTATATTACGCTCAGTATAAAAGTTAGTTAATTTTGAAGTTGCATCAGTGCTTCATGTTTTACTCAAAGAATGTAGCACTGTTATATCGATATCTCAAATTGACAATAGTACTTTATTGTCACAAAATTTCAAGTTCTTATAACGCCCCAGTAAAAAGTTACAGCATTTTAATGTTGCAAACTTTGATAATTATATTACGCTCAGTATAAAAGTTAGTGAAATTTAAAGTTGCATCAGTGTTTGATTTTTTACTCAAAGGTAGCACTGTTATACCGATATCTCAAATTGACAATAGTACTTTATAGTCGCAAAATTTCAAGGTCTTATGACGCACCAGTAAAAAGTTACAGCATTGGTAGTTATATTACGTACAGTCTAAAGTTTAGTGAATTTTTAAGTTGCATCAGTGTTTCATTTTTTACTCAAAGGTAGCACTGTTATACCGATATTTCAAATTGACAATAGTACTTTATTTTCACAAAATTTCAAGGCCTTATGACGCACCAGTAAAAATTTACAGGATTTCAATGCTGCAAACTTTGATACTTATATTACGCACAGTATAAAAGTTGTGAAATTTTAAGTTGCATCAGTGTTTCATTTTTTACTCAAAGGTAGCACTGTTATACCGATATTTCAAATTGACAATAGAACTTTATTCTCACAAAATTTCAAGTTCTTATGACGCCCCAGTAAAAATTTAGAGCATTTCAACGTGGCAAACTTTGATAGTTATATTACGCACAGTATAAAAGTTACTGAAATTTGAAGTTGCATCAGTGTTTCCTTTTTTACTCAAAGGTAGCGCTGTTGTAACAATATCTCAAATTGACAATAGTACTTTATTGTCACAAAATTTTAAGTTCTTATGATGCCCCAGTAAAAAGTTACAGCATTTCAATATTGCACACTTTGATATTTATATTACGCTCAGTATATATGTTTGTGAATTTTGAAGTTGCATCAGTGTTTCATTTTTTACTCAATGGTAGCACTGTTATACCGATATCTAAAATTGACAATAGTACTTTATTCTCACAAAATTTCAAGGTCTTATGACGCACCAGTAAAAAGTTACAGCAGTTCAAATTGGCAAACTTTGATAGTTATATTACACACAGTATAAAAGTTACTGAACTTTGAAGTTGCATCAGTGTTTCATTTTTTACTGAAAGGTAGCACTGTTATAGCGATTTTTCAAATTGACAATAGTACTTTATTTTCACACAATTTTAAGGTCTTATGACGCAAAAGTAAAAAGTTACAGCATTTAAACTTGGCAAACTTTGATATTTATATTACGCACAGTATAAAAGTTAGTGAATTTTGAAGTTGCATCAGTCTTTCATTTTTTACTCAAAGGTAGCACTGTTATACTAATATCTCAAACTAACAATATTACTTTATTGTCACAAAATTTCAAGGTCTTATGACGCACCAGTAAAAAGTTCCCGCATTTCAACGTGGCAAACTTTGATAATTATATTTCGCAAAGTATAAAAGTTACTGAATTTTGAAGTTGCATCAGTGTTCTCAAAGGTAGCGCTGTATTAACGATTTCTCAAATTGACAATTGTACTTTATTGTCACAAAATTTCAAATTCATATGATGCGCAAGTAAAAAGTTACATCATTTCAACGTGGCAAACTTTGATATTTACTTTACGCTCAGTATAAAAGTTAGTTAATTTTGAAGTTGCATCAGTGTTTCATTTTTTACTCGAAGGTAGCACTGTTATACCGATATTTCAAATTGATAATAGTACTTTATTGTCACAAAATATCAAGTTCTTATGACACCCCAGTAAAAAGTTACAGCATTTCAATGTTGCAAACTTTGATAGTTATATTACGCTCAGTATAAAAGTTAGTGAATTTTAAAGTTGCATCAGTGTTTGATTTTTTACTCAAAGATAGTACTGTTATACCGATATCTCAAATTGACAATAGTACATTATTGTAACAAAATTTCAAGGTTTTAGGACGCACCAGTAAAAAGTTACAGCATTTCAACCTGGCACACTTTGATAGTTATATGACTTACAGTATAAAAGTTACTGAATTTTGAAGTTGCATCAGTGTTTCATTTTTTGCTCAAAGGTAGCGCTGTTATAACAATATCTCAAATTGACAATAGTACTTTAAAGTTACAAAATTTCAAATTGTTATGGCGCTCTTGTAAAAAGTTACATCATTTCAACGTGGCAAACTTTGATAGTTTTATTACGCTCAGTATAAAAGTTAGTGAATTTTGAAGTTGCATCAGTGTTTCATTTTTTACACAAAGAATGTAGCACTGTTATACCGATATCTCAAATTGACAATAGTACTTTATTGTCAGAAAATGTCAAGGTCTTATGACGCACCAGTAAAAAGTTACAACATTTCAACGTGGCAAACTTTGAGAGTTATATTACACACAGTATAAAAGTTACTGAATTTTGAAGTTGCATCAGTGTTTCATTTTTTACTCAAAGGTATCGCTGTTATAACAATATCTCAAATTGACAATAGTACTTTATTGTCACAAAATTTTAAGTTCTTATGATGCCCCAGTAAAAAGTTACAGGATTTCAATGTTGCACACTTTGATATTTATATTACTCTCAGTATAAATGTTAGAGAATTTTGAAGTTGCATCAGTGTTTCATTTTTTACTCAAAGGTAGCACTGTTATACCGATATCTCAAATTGACAATAGTACTTTATTGTCAAAAATTTCAAGGTCTTATGACGCTTCTGTAAAAAGTTACACGATTTCAATGTTGCAAACTTTGATAGTTATATTACGCACAGTATAAAAGTTACTGAATTTTGAAGTTGCATCAGTGTTTCATTTTTTACTCAAAGGTAGCGCAGTTATAACAATATCTCAAATTGACAATAGTACTTTATTGTTACAAAATTTTAAGTTCTTATGACGCTCCAGTAAAAAGTTAAAGCATTTCAATGTTGCACACTTTGATATTTATATTACGCTCAGTATAAATGTTAGTGAATTTTGAAGTTGCATCAGTGTTTCATTTTTTACTCGAAGGTAGCACTGTTATGCCGATATCTAAAATTGACAATAGTACTTTATTGTCACAAAGTTTCAAGTTCTTATAACGCCCCAGTAAAAAGTTACAGCATTTTAATGTTGCAAACTTTGATAATTATATTACGCTCAGTATAAAAGTTAGTGAATTTTAAAGTTGCATCAGTGTTTGATTTTTTACTCAAAGGTAGCACTGTTATACCGATATCTCAAATTGACAATAGTACTTGATTGTCACAAAATTTCAAGGTCTTATGATGCACCAGTACAAAGTTACAGCATTTCAACGTGGAAAACTTTGATAATTATATTACGCACAGTATAATAGTTACTGAATTTTGAAGTTGCATCAATGTTTCATTTTTTACTCGAAGGTAGCACTGCTATAACAATATCGCAAATTGACAATAGTACTTTATTGTTACAAAATTTAAAATTCTTATGACGCTCTAGTAAAAAGGTACATCATTTGAACGTGGCAGACTTTGATATTTATATTACGCTCAGTATAAAAGTTAGTTAATTTTGAAGTTGCATCAGTGCTTCATGTTTTACTCAAAGAATGTAGCACTGTTATATCGATATCTCAAATTGACAATAGTACTTTATTGTCACAAAATTTCAAGTTCTTATAACGCCCCAGTAAAAAGTTACAGCATTTTAATGTTGCAAACTTTGATAATTATATTACGCTCAGTATAAAAGTTAGTGAATTTTAAAGTTGCATCAGTGTTTGATTTTTTACTCAAAGGTAGCACTGTTATACCGATATCTGAAATTGACAATAGTACTTTATAGTCGCAAAATTTCAAGGTCTTATGACGCACCAATAAAAAGTTACAGCATTGGTAGTTATATTACGTACAGTCTAAAGTTTAGTGAATTTTTAAGTTGCATCAATGTTTCCTTTTTTACTCAAAGGTAGCACTGTTATACCGATATTTCAAATTGACAATAGAACTTTATTCTCACAAAATTTCAAGTTCTTATGACGCCCCAGTAAATATTTAGAGCATTTCAACGTGGCAAACTTTGATAGTTATATTACGCACAGTATAAAAGTTACTGAATTTTGAAGTTGCATCAGTGTTTCCTTTTTTACTCAAAGGTAGCGCTGTTGTAACAATATCTCAAATTGACAATAGTACTTTATTGTCACAAAATTTTAAGTTCTTATGATGCCCCAGTAAAAAGTTACAGCATTTCAATGTTGCACGCTTTGATATTTATATTACGCTCAGTATATATGATTGTGAATTTTGAAGTTGCATCAGTGTTTCATTTTTTACTCAATGGTAGCACTGTTATACCGATATCTAAAATTGACAATAGTACTTTATTCTCACAAAATTTCAAGGTCTTATGACGCACCAGTAAAAAGTTACAGCAGTTCAAATTGGCAAACTTTGATAGTTATATTACACACAGTATAAAAGTTACTGAACTTTGAAGTTGCATCAGTGTTTCATTTTTTACTGAAAGGTAGCACTGTTATAGCGATTTTTCAAATTGACAATAGTACTTTATTCTCACAAAATTTCAAGGTCTTATGACGCACCAGTAAAAAGTTACAGGATTTCAATGCTGCAAACTTTGATAGTTATATTACGCACAGTATAAAAGTTACTGAATTTTGAAGTTTCATCAGTGTTTCATTTTTTACTCAAAGGTAGCACTGTTATACCGATATCTCAAATTGACAATAGTACTTTATTGTCACAAAATTTCAAGTTCTTATGACGCTCCAGTAAAAATTTAGAGCATTTCAATGTTGCAAACTTTGATAATTATATTACGCTCAGTATAAAAGTTAGTGAAATTTGAAGTTGCACCATTGTTTAATTTTGCTCAAAGGTAGCACTGTTATACCGATATCTGAAATTGACAATAGTACTTTATTATCACATAATTTCAAGGTCTTATGACGCTCTAGTAAAAAGTTACAGCATTTCAACTTGGCAAACTTTGATAGTTATATTACGCACAGTATAAAAGTTAGTGAATTTTGAAGTTGCATCAGTCTTTCATTTGTTACTCAAACTAACAATATTACATTATTGTCACAATATTTCAAGGTTTTATGACGCACCAGTAAAAAGTTACCGCATTTCAACGTGGCAAACTTTGATAGTTGTATTACGCAATGTATAAAAGTTACTGAATTTTGATGTTGCATCAGTGTTTCATTTTTTACTCAAAGGTAGCGCTGTTATAACGATTTCTCAAATTGACAATAGTACTTTATTGTCACAAAATTTCAAAATCTTATGACGCTCTAGTAAAAAGTTACATCATTTCAACGTGGCAAACTTTGATAGTTATAGTACGCTCAGTATAAAAGTTACTGAATTTTGAAGTTGCATCAGTGTTTCAGTTTTTACACAAAGAATGTAGCACTGTTATACCGATATCTCAAATTGACAATAGTACTTTATTGTCACAAAATTTCAAGTTTTTATGACGCCCCAGTAAAAAGTTACAACATTTCAATGTTGCAAACTTTGATAGTTATTTTACGCTCAGTATAAAACTTTGTGAATTTTGAGGTTGCATCAGTGTTTCATTTTTTACTCAAAGGTAGCACTGTTATACCGATATCTCAAATTGACAATAGTCCTTTATTGTCAAAAATTTTCAAAGTCTTATGACGCTCCAGTAAAAAGTGATAGGATTTCAATGTTGCAAACTTTGATAGTTATATTACGCACAGTATAAAAGTTACTGAATTTTGAAGTTGCATCAGTGTTTCATTTTTTACTCAAAGGTAGCGCAGTTATAACAATATCTCAAATTGACAATAGTACTTTATTGTTACAAAATTTTAAGTTCTTATGACGTTCCAGTAAAAAGTTAAAGCATTTCAATGTTGCACACTTTGATATTTATATTACGCTCAGTATAAATGTTAGTGAATTTTGAAGTTGCATCAGTGTTTCATTTTTTACTCGAAGGTAGCACTGTTATACCGATATCTAAAATTGACAATAGTACTTTATTGTCACAAAGTTTCAAGTTCTTATAACGCCCCAGTAAAAAGTTACAGCATTTTAATGTTGCAAACTTTGATAATTATATTACGCTCAGTATAAAAGTTAGTGAATTTTAAAGTTGCATCAGTGTTTCATTTTTTACTCAAAGGTAGCACTGTTATACCGATATCTCAAATTGACAATAGTACTTGATTGTCACAAAATTTCAAGGTCTTATGATGCACCAGTACAAAGTTACAGCATTTCAACGTGGAAAACTTTGATAATTATATTACGCACAGTATAATAGTTACTGAATTTTGAAGTTGCATCAATGTTTCATTTTTTACTCGAAGGTAGCACTGCTATAACAATATCTCAAATTGACAATAGTACTTTATTGTTACAAAATTTAAAATTCTTATGACGCTCTAGTAAAAAGGTACATCATTTGAACGTGGCAGACTTTGATATTTATATTACGCTCAGTATAAAAGTTAGTTAATTTTGAAGTTGCATCAGTGCTTCATGTTTTACTCAAAGAATGTAGCACTGTTATATCGATATCTCAAATTGACAATAGTACTTTATTGTCACAAAATTTCAAGTTCTTATGACGCACCAGTAAAAAGTTACAGCATTTTAATGTTGCAAACTTTGATAATTATATTACGCTCAGTATAAAAGTTAGTGAATTTTAAAGTTGCATCAGTGTTTGATTTTTTACTCAAAGGTAGCACTGTTATACCGATATCTGAAATTGACAATAGTACTTTATAGTCGCAAAATTTCAAGGTCTTATGACGCACCAATAAAAAGTTACAACATTGGTAGTTATATTACGTACAGTCTAAAGTTTAGTGAATTTTTAAGTTGCATCAGTGTTTCCTTTTTTACTCAAAGGTAGCACTGTTATACCGATATTTCAAATTGACAATAGAACTTTATTCTCACAAAATTTCAAGTTCTTATGACGCCCCAGTAAAAATTTAGAGCATTTCAACGTGGCAAACTTTGATAGTTATATTACGCACAGTATAAAAGTTACTGAATTTTGAAGTTGCATCAGTGTTTCCTTTTTTACTCAAAGGGAGCGCTGTTGTAACAATATCTCAAATTGACAATAGTACTTTATTGTCACAAAATTTTAAGTTCTTATGATGCCCCAGTAAAAAGTTACAGCATTTCAATGTTGCACGCTTTGATATTTATATTACGCTCAGTATATATGTTTGTGAATTTTGAAGTTGCATCAGTGTTTCATTTTTTACTCAATGGTAGCACTGTTATACCGATATCTAAAATTGACAATAGTACTTTATTCTCACAAAATTTCAAGGTCTTATGACGCACCAGTAAAAAGTTACAGCAGTTCAAATTGGCAAACTTTGATAGTTATATTACACACAGTATAAAAGTTACTGAACTTTGAAGTTGCATCAGTGTTTCATTTTTTACTGAAAGGTAGCACTGTTATAGCGATTTTTCAAATTGACAATAGTACTTTATTTTCACAAAATTTCAAGGTCTTATGACACACCAGTAAAAATTTACAGGATTTCAATGCTGCAAACTTTGATAGTTATATTACGCACAGTATAAAAGTTACTGAATTTTGAAGTTTTATCAGTGTTTCATTTTTTACTCAATGGTAGCACTGTTATACCGATATCTCAAATTGACAATAGTACTTTATTCTCACAAAATTTCAAGTTCTTATGACGCTCCAGTAAAAATTTAGAGCATTTCAATGTTGCAAACTTTGATAATTATATTACGCTCAGTATAAAAGTTAGTGAAATTTGAAGTTGCACCATTGTTTAATTTTGCTCAAAGGTAGCACTGTTATACCGATATCTGAAATTGACAATAGTACTTTATGATCACATAATTTCAAGGTCTTATGACGCTCTAGTAAAAAGTTACAGCATTTAAACTTGGCAAACTTTGATATTTATATTACGCACAGTATAAAAGTTAGTGAATTTTGAAGTTGCATCAGTCTTTCATTTTTTACTCAAAGGTAGCACTGTTATACTAATATCTCAAACTAACAATATTACTTTATTGTCACAAAATTTCAAGGTCTTATGACGCACCAGTAAAAAGTTCCCGCATTTCAACGTGGCAAACTTTGATAATTATATTTCGTAAAGTATAAAAGTTACTGAATTTTGAAGTTGCATCAGTGTTTCATTTTTTACTCAAAGGTAGCGCTGTATTAACGATTTCTCAAATTGACAATTGTACTTTATTGTCACAAAATTTCAAATTCATATGATGCGCAAGTAAAAAGTTACATCATTTCAACGTGGCAAACTTTGATATTTACTTTACGCTCAGTATAAAAGTTAGTTAATTTTGAAGTTGCATCAGTGTTTCATTTTTTACTCGAAGGTAGCACTGTTATACCGATATTTCAAATTGATAATAGTACTTTATTGTCACAAAATATCAAGTTCTTATGACACCCCAGTAAAAAGTTACAGCATTTCAATGTTGCAAACTTTGATAGTTATATTACGCTCAGTATAAAAGTTAGTGAATTTTAAAGTTGCATCAGTGTTTGATTTTTTACTCAAAGATAGTACTGTTATACCGATATCTCAAATTGACAATAGTACATTATTGTAACAAAATTTCAAGGTTTTAGGACGCACCAGTAAAAAGTTACAGCATTTCAACCTGGCACACTTTGATAGTTATATGACTTACAGTATAAAAGTTACTGAATTTTGAAGTTGCATCAGTGTTTCATTTTTTGCTCAAAGGTAGCGCTGTTATAACAATATCTCAAATTGACAATAGTACTTTAAAGTTACAAAATTTCAAATTGTTATGGCGCTCTTGTAAAAAGTTACATCATTTCAACGTGGCAAACTTTGATAGTTTTATTACGCTCAGTATAAAAGTTAGTGAATTTTGAAGTTGCATCAGTGTTTCATTTTTTACACAAAGAATGTAGCACTGTTATACCGATATCTCAAATTGACAATAGTACTTTATTGTCAGAAAATGTCAAGGTCTTATGACGCACCAGTAAAAAGTTACAACATTTCAACGTGGCAAACTTTGAGAGTTATATTACACACAGTATAAAAGTTACTGAATTTTGAAGTTGCATCAGTGTTTCATTTTTTACTCAAAGGTATCGCTGTTATAACAATATCTCAAATTGACAATAGTACTTTATTGTCACAAAATTTTAAGTTCTTATGATGCCCCAGTAAAAAGTTACAGGATTTCAATGTTGCACACTTTGATATTTATATTACTCTCAGTATAAATGTTAGAGAATTTTGATTTTGCATCAGTGTTTCATTTTTTACTCAAAGGTAGCACTGTTATACCGATATCTCAAATTGACAATAGTACTTTATTGTCAAAAATTTCAAGGTCTTATGACGCTTCTGTAAAAACTTACACGATTTCAATGTTGCAAACTTTGATAGTTATATTACGCACAGTATAAAAGTTACTGAATTTTGAAGTTGCATCAGTGTTTCATTTTTCACTCAAAGGTAGCGCAGTTATAACAATATCTCAAATTGACAATAGTACTTTATTGTTACAAAATTTTAAGTTCTTATGACGCTCCAGTAAAAAGTTAAAGCATTTCAATGTTGCACACTTTGATATTTATATTACGCTCAGTATAAATGTTAGTGAATTTTGAAGTTGCATCAGTGTTTCATTTTTTACTCGAAGGTAGCACTGTTATGCCGATATCTAAAATTGACAATAGTACTTTATTGTCACAAAGTTTCAAGTTCTTATAACGCCCCAGTAAAAAGTTACAGCATTTTAATGTTGCAAACTTTGATAATTATATTACGCTCAGTATAAAAGTTAGTGAATTTTAAAGTTGCATCAGTGTTTGATTTTTTACTCAAAGGTAGCACTGTTATACCGATATCTCAAATTGACAATAGTACTTGATTGTCACAAAATTTCAAGGTCTTATGATGCACCAGTACAAAGTTACAGCATTTCAACGTGGAAAACTTTGATAATTATATTACGCACAGTATAATAGTTACTGAATTTTGAAGTTGCATCAATGTTTCATTTTTTACTCGAAGGTAGCACTGCTATAACAATATCTCAAATTGACAATAGTACTTTATTGTTACAAAATTTAAAATTCTTATGACGCTCTAGTAAAAAGGTACATCATTTGAACGTGGCAGACTTTGATATTTATATTACGCTCAGTATAAAAGTTAGTTAATTTTGAAGTTGCATCAGTGCTTCATGTTTTACTCAAAGAATGTAGCACTGTTATATCGATATCTCAAATTGACAATAGTACTTTATTGGCACAAAATTTCAAGTTCTTATAACGCCCCAGTAAAAAGTTACAGCATTTTAATGTTGCAAACTTTGATAATTATATTACGCTCAGTATAAAAGTTAGTGAATTTTAAAGTTGCATCAGTGTTTGATTTTTTACTCAAAGGTAGCACTGTTATACCGATATCTGAAATTGACAATAGTACTTTATAGTCGCAAAATTTCAAGGTCTTATGACGCACCAATAAAAAGTTACAGCATTGGTAGTTATATTACGTACAGTCTAAAGTTTAGTGAATTTTTAAGTTGCATCAATGTTTCCTTTTTTACTCAAAGGTAGCACTGTTATACCGATATTTCAAATTGACAATAGAACTTTATTCTCACAAAATTTCAAGTTCTTATGACGCCCCAGTAAAAATTTAGAGCATTTCAACGTGGCAAACTTTGATAGTTATATTACGCACAGTATAAAAGTTACTGAATTTTGAAGTTGCATCAGTGTTTCCTTTTTTACTCAAAGGTAGCGCTGTTGTAACAATATCTCAAATTGACAATAGTACTTTATTGTCACAAAATTTTAAGTTCTTATGATGCCCCAGTAAAAAGTTACAGCATTTCAATGTTGCACGCTTTGATATTTATATTACGCTCAGTATATATGATTGTGAATTTTGAAGTTGCATCAGTGTTTCATTTTTTACTCAATGGTAGCACTGTTATACCGATATCTAAAATTGACAATAGTACTTTATTCTCACAAAATTTCAAGGTCTTATGACGCACCAGTAAAAAGTTACAGCAGTTCAAATTGGCAAACTTTGATAGTTATATTACACACAGTATAAAAGTTACTGAACTTTGAAGTTGCATCAGTGTTTCATTTTTTACTGAAAGGTAGCACTGTTATAGCGATTTCTCAAATTGACAATAGTACTTTATTGTCACAAAATTTCAAGGTCTTATGACGCACCAGTAAAAATTTACAGGATTTCAATGCTGCAAACTTTGATAGTTATATTACGCACAGTATAAAAGTTACTGAATTTTGAAGTTTCATCAGTGTTTCATTTTTTACTCAAAGGCAGCACTGTTATACCGATATCTCAAATTGACAATAGTTCTTAATTGTCACAAAATTTCAAGTTCTTATGACGCTCCAGTAAAAATTTAGAGCATTTCAATGTTGCAAACTTTGATAATTATATTACGCTCAGTATAAAAGTTAGTGAAATTTGAAGTTGCACCATTGTTTAATTTTGCTCAAAGGTAGCACTGTTATACCGATATCTGAAATTGACAATAGTACTTTATTATCACATAATTTCAAGGTCTTATGACGCTCTAGTAAAAAGTTACAGCATTTCAACTTGGCAAACTTTGATAGTTATATTACGCACAGTATAAAAGTTAGTGAATTTTGAAGTTGCATCAGTCTTTCATTTGTTACTCAAACTAACAATATTACATTATTGTCACAATATTTCAAGGTTTTATGACGCACCAGTAAAAAGTTACCGCATTTCAACGTGGCAAACTTTGATAGTTGTATTACGCAATGTATAAAAGTTACTGAATTTTGATGTTGCATCAGTGTTTCATTTTTTACTCAAAGGTAGCGCTGTTATAACGATTTCTCAAATTGACAATAGTACTTTATTGTCACAAAATTTCAAAATCTTATGACGCTCTAGTAAAAAGTTACATCTTTTCAACGTGGCAAACTTTGATAGTTATAGTACGCTCAGTATAAAAGTTACTGAATTTTGAAGTTGCATCAGTGTTTCAGTTTTTACACAAAGAATGTAGCACTGTTATACCGATATCTCAAATTGACAATAGTACTTTATTGTCACAAAATTTCAAGTTTTTATGACGCCCCAGTAAAAAGTTACAACATTTCAATGTTGCAAACTTTGATAGTTATTTTACGCTCAGTATAAAACTTTGTGAATTTTGAGGTTGCATCAGTGTTTCATTTTTACTCAAAGGTAGCACTGTTATACCGATATCTCAAATTGACAATAGTCCTTTATTGTCAAAAATTTTCAAAGTCTTATGACGCTCCAGTAAAAAGTGATAGGATTTCAATGTTGCAAACTTTGATAGTTATATTACGCACAGTATAAAAGTTACTGAATTTTGAAGTTGCATCAGTGTTTCATTTTTTACTCAAAGGTAGCGCAGTTATAACAATATCTCAAATTGACAATAGTACTTTATTGTTACAAAATTTTAAGTTCTTATGACGTTCCAGTAAAAAGTTAAAGCATTTCAATGTTGCACACTTTGATATTTATATTACGCTCAGTATAAATGTTAGTGAATTTTGAAGTTGCATCAGTGTTTCATTTTTTACTCGAAGGTAGCACTGTTATACCGATATCTAAAATTGACAATAGTACTTTATTGTCACAAAGTTTCAAGTTCTTATAACGCCCCAGTAAAAAGTTACAGCATTTTAATGTTGCAAACTTTGATAATTATATTACGCTCAGTATAAAAGTTAGTGAATTTTAAAGTTGCATCAGTGTTTGATTTTTTACTCAAAGGTAGCACTGTTATACCGATATCTCAAATTGACAATAGTACTTGATTGTCACAAAATTTCAAGGTCTTATGATGCACCAGTACAAAGTTACAGCATTTCAACGTGGAAAACTTTGATAATTATATTACGCACAGTATAATAGTTACTGAATTTTGAAGTTGCATCAATGTTTCATTTTTTACTCGAAGGTAGCACTGCTATAACAATATCTCAAATTGACAATAGTACTTTATTGTTACAAAATTTAAAATTCTTATGACGCTCTAGTAAAAAGGTACATCATTTGAACGTGGCAGACTTTGATATTTATATTACGCTCAGTATAAAAGTTAGTTAATTTTGAAGTTGCATCAGTGCTTCATGTTTTACTCAAAGAATGTAGCACTGTTATATCGATATCTCAAATTGACAATAGTGCTTTATTGTCACAAAATTTCAAGTTCTTATGACGCACCAGTAAAAAGTTACAGCATTTTAATGTTGCAAACTTTGATAATTATATTACGCTCAGTATAAAAGTTAGTGAATTTTAAAGTTGCATCAGTGTTTGATTTTTTACTCAAAGGTAGCACTGTTATACCGATATCTGAAATTGACAATAGTACTTTATAGTCGCAAAATTTCAAGGTCTTATGACGCACCAATAAAAAGTTACAGCATTGGTAGTTATATTACGTACAGTCTAAAGTTTAGTGAATTTTTAAGTTGCATCAGTGTTTCCTTTTTTACTCAAAGGTAGCACTGTTATACCGATATTTCAAATTGACAATAGAACTTTATTCTCACAAAATTTCAAGTTCTTATGACGCCCCAGTAAAAATTTAGAGCATTTCAACGTGGCAAACTTTGATAGTTATATTACGCACAGTATAAAAGTTACTGAATTTTGAAGTTGCATCAGTGTTTCCTTTTTTACTCAAAGGGAGCGCTGTTGTAACAATATCTCAAATTGACAATAGTACTTTATTGTCACAAAATTTTAAGTTCTTATGATGCCCCAGTAAAAAGTTACAGCATTTCAATGTTGCACGCTTTGATATTTATATTACGCTCAGTATATATGTTTGTGAATTTTGAAGTTGCATCAGTGTTTCATTTTTTACTCAATGGTAGCACTGTTATACCGATATCTAAAATTGACAATAGTACTTTATTCTCACAAAATTTCAAGGTCTTATGACGCACCAGTAAAAAGTTACAGCAGTTCAAATTGGCAAACTTTGATAGTTATATTACACACAGTATAAAAGTTACTGAACTTTGAAGTTGCATCAGTGTTTCATTTTTTACTGAAAGGTAGCACTGTTATAGCGATTTTTCAAATTGACAATAGTACTTTATTTTCACAAAATTTCAAGGTCTTATGACACACCAGTAAAAATTTACAGGATTTCAATGCTGCAAACTTTGATAGTTATATTACGCACAGTATAAAAGTTACTGAATTTTGAAGTTTTATCAGTGTTTCATTTTTTACTCAAAGGTAGCACTGTTATACCGATATCTCAAATTGACAATAGTACTTTATTCTCACAAAATTTCAAGTTCTTATGACGCTCCAGTAAAAATTTAGAGCATTTCAATGTTGCAAACTTTGATAATTATATTACGCTCAGTATAAAAGTTAGTGAAATTTGAAGTTGCACCATTGTTTAATTTTGCTCAAAGGTAGCACTGTTATACCGATATCTGAAATTGACAATAGTACTTTATTATCACATAATTTCAAGGTCTTATGACGCTCTAGTAAAAAGTTACAGCATTTCAACTTGGCAAACTTTGATAGTTATATTACGCACAGTATAAAAGTTAGTGAATTTTGAAGTTGCATCAGTCTTTCATTTGTTACTCAAACTAACAATATTACATTATTGTCACAATATTTCAAGGTTTTATGACGCACCAGTAAAAAGTTACCGCATTTCAACGTGGCAAACTTTGATAGTTGTATTACGCAATGTATAAAAGTTACTGAATTTTGATGTTGCATCAGTGTTTCATTTTTTACTCAAAGGTAGCGCTGTTATAACGATTTCTCAAATTGACAATAGTACTTTATTGTCACAAAATTTCAAAATCTTATGATGCTCTAGTAAAAAGTTACATCATTTCAACGTGGCAATCTTTGATAGTTATAGTACGCTCAGTATAAAAGTTACTGAATTTTGAAGTTGCATCAGTGTTTCAGTTTTTACACAAAGAATGTAGCACTGTTATACCGATATCTCAAATTGACAATAGTACTTTATTGTCACAAAATTTCAAGTTTTTATGACGCCCCAGTAAAAAGTTACAACATTTCAATGTTGCAAACTTTGATAGTTATTTTACGCTCAGTATAAAACTTTGTGAATTTTGAGGTTGCATCAGTGTTTCATTTTTTACTGAAATGTAGCACTGTCATACCGATATCTGAAATTGACAATAGTACTTTTTTGTCACAAAATTTCAAGGTCTTATGACGCACCAGTAAAAAGTTACAGGATTTCAATGTTGCAAACTTTGATAGTTATATTACGCACAGTATAAGAGTAACTGAATTTTGAAGTTGCATCATTGTTTCATTTTTTACTCGAAGGTAGCACTGTTATACCGATATTTCAATTTGATAATAGTACTTTATTGTCACAAAATATCAAGTACTTATGACTCTCCCGTGAAAATTTACAGCATTTCAATGTTGCATAATTTGATAATTATATTACGCACAGTATAAAAGTTAGTGAATTTTGAAATTGCTTCAGTGTTTCATTTTTCACTCAAAGGTAGCACTGTTATACTGATATCTCAAATTGACAATAGTACATTATTGTCACAAAATTTCAAGGTTTTATGACGCTCCCGTAAAAATTTACAGCATTTCAATGTTGCAAACTTTGATAGTTATATTACGCAATGTATAAAAGTTACTGAATTTTGAAGTTGCATCAGTGTTTCATTTTTCACTCAAAGGAAGCGCTGTTATAACGATTTTTCTTATGATGCTCCAGTAAAAAGTTACATCATTTCAACGTGGCAAACTTTGATAGTTATATTACCCTCAGTAAAAAAGTCAGTGAATTTTGAAGTTGCATCAGTGTTTCATTTTTTACACAAAGAATGTAGCACTGTTATACCGATATCTCAAATTGACAATAGTACTTTATTGTCACAAAATTTCAAGGTCTAATGACGCTCCAGTAAAAAGTTACAGCTTTTCAATGTTGCAAACTTTGATAGTTATATTACGCACAGTATAAAAGTTACTGAATTTTGAAGTTACATCAGTGTTTCATTTATTACTCAAAGGTAGCACTGTTATACCGATATCTCAAATTGACAATAGTACTTTATAGTCGCAAAATTTCAAGGTCTTATGACGCACCAGTAAAAAGTTACAGCATTGATAGTTATATTACGTATAGTCTAAAGTTTAGTGAATTTTTAAGTTGCATCAGTGTTTCATTTTTTACTCAAAGGTAGCACTGTTATACCGATATTTCAAATTGACAATAGTACTTTATTTTCACAAAATTTCAAGGTCTTATGACGCACCAGTAAAAATTTACAGGATATCAATGCTGCAAACTTTGATAGTTATATTACGCACAGTATAAAAGTTAGTGAATTTTGAAATTGCTTCAGTGTTTCATTTTTCACTCAAAGGAAGCACTGCTGTACTGATATCTCAAATTGACAATAGTACATTATTGTCCCAAAATTTCAAGGTTTTATGACGCACCAGTAAAAAGTTACAGCATTTCAACCTGGCAAACTTTGATAGTTATATTACGCACAGTATAAAAGTTACTGAATTTTGAAGTTGCATCAGTGTTTCATTTTTTCTCAAAGGTAGTGATGTTATAACAATATCTCAAATTGACAATAGTACTTTAAAGTCACAAAATTTCAAAATCTTATGACGCTCTAGTAAAAAGTTACATCATTTCAACGTGGCAAACTTTGATTGTTATATTACGCTCAGTATAAAAGTTACTGAATTTTGAAGTTGCATCAGTGTTTCATTTTTTACACAAAGAATGTAGCACTGTTATACCGATATTTCAAATTGATAATAGTACTTTATTGTCACAAAATATCAAGTACTTATGACGCTCCCGTAAAAATTTACAGCATTTCAATGTTGCATACTTTGATAGTTATATTACGCACAGTATAAAATGTAGTGAATTTTGAAATTGCTTCAGTGTTTCATTTTTCACTCAAAGGTAGCACTGTTATACCGATATCTCAAATTGACAATAGTACTTTATTGTCACAAAATTTCAAGGTCTTATGACGCTACAGTAAAAAGTTACAGGATTTCAATGTTGCAAACTTTAATAGTTATATTACGCACAGTATAAGAGATACTGAATTTTGAAGTTGCGTCAGTGTTTCATTTTTTACTCAAAAATAGCACTGTTATATCGATATTACAAACTGATAATAGTGCTTTATTGTCACAAAATTTCAAGGTCTTATGAAGCACCATTCAAAAGTTACAGCAATTCAATATTGCAAACTTTGATAGTTATATTACGCACAGTATAAAAGTTAGTGAACTTTGAAGTATTTCAGCATTTCAACGTGGCAAACACAAATTTTTGTCACAAAATTTCAAATTCTTATGACGCTCCAGTAAAAACTTACATCATTTCAACGTGGCAAACTTCGATAGTTATATTACGCTCAGTATAAAAGATAGTGAATTTTGAAGTTGCATCAGTGTTTCATTTTTTACACAAAGAATGTAGCACTGTTATACCGATATTTCGAATTGACAATAGTACTTTATTGTCACAAATTTTCAAGTTCTTTTGATGCCCCAGTAAAAAGTTACAGCATTTCAATGTTGCAAACTTTGATATTTATATTACGCACAGTATAAAAGTTAGTGAATTTTGAAATTGCTTCAGTGTTTCATTTTTCACTCAAAGGAAGCACTGCTGTACTGATATCTCAAATTGACAATAGTACATTATTGTCCCAAAATTTCAAGGTTTTATGACGCACCAGTAAAAAGTTACGGCATTTCAACCTGGCAAACTTTGATAATTATATTACGCACAGTATAAAAGTTACTGAATTTTGAAGTTGCATCAGTGTTTCATTTTTTCTCAAAGGTAGTGATGTTATAACAATATCTCAAATTGACAATAGTACTTTAAAGTCACAAAATTTCAAAATCTTATGACGCTCTAGTAAAAAGTTACATCATTTCAACGTGGCAAACTTTGATTGTTATATTACGCTCAGTATAAAATTTACTGAATTTTGAAGTTGCATCAGTGTTTCATTTTTTACACAAAGAATGTAGCACTGTTATACCGATATCTCGAATTGACAATAGTACTTTATTGTCAGAAAATTTCAAGGTCTTATGACGCACCAGTAAAAAGTTACAGCATTTCAACGAGGCAAACTTTGATAGTTATATTACACACATTATAAAAGTTACTCAATTTTGAAGTTGCATCAGTGTTTCATTTTTACTCAAAAGTAGCAGTGTTATACCAATATCTCAAATTGACAATAGTACTTTATTGTCACAAATTTTCAAGGTTTTATGACGCACCAGTAAAAAGTTACAGCATTTCAACGTGGCAAACTTTGATAGTTATATTACGCACAGTATAAGAGTTACTGAATTTTGAAGTTGCGTCAGTGTTTCATTTTTCACTCAACGGTAGCGCTGTTATAACAATATCTCAAATTGACAATAGTACTTTATTGTCACAAAATTTCAAATTCTTATGACGCTCCAGTAAAAACTTACATCATTTCAACGTGGCAAACTTTGATAGTTATATTATGCTCAGTATAAAAGATAGTGAATTTTGAAGTTGCATCAGTGTTTCATTTTTTACACAAAGAATGTAGCACTGTTATACCGATATCTCAAATTGACAATAGTACTTTATTGTCACAAAATTTCAAGTTCTTTTGATGCCCCAGTAAAAAGATACAGCATTTCAATGTTGCAAACTTTTATAGTTATATTACGCACAGTATAAAATGTAGTGAATTTTGAAATTGCTTCAGTGTTTCATTTTTCACTCAAAGGTAGCACTGTTATACCGATATCTCAAATTGACAATAGTACTTTATTGTCACAAAATTTCAAGGTCTTATGACGCTACAGTAAAAAGTTACAGGATTTCAATGTTGCAAACTTTAATAGTTATATTACGCACAGTATAAGAGATACTGAATTTTGAAGTTGCGTCAGTGTTTCATTTTTTACTCAAAAATAGCACTGTTATATCGATATTATAAACTGAAAATAGTGCTTTATTGTCACAAAATTTCAAGGTCTTATGAAGCACCATTCAAAAGTTACAGCATTTCAATATTGCAAACTTTGATAGTTATATTACGCACAGTATAAAAGTTAGTGAACTTTGAAGTATTTCAGCATTTCAACGTGGCAAACACAAATTTTTGTCACAAAATTTCAAATTCTTATGACGCTCCAGTAAAAACTTACATCATTTCAACGTGGCAAACTTCGAAAGTTATATTACGCTCAGTATAAAAGATAGTGAATTTTGAAGTTGCATCAGTGTTTCATTTTTTACACAAAGAATGTAGCACTGTTATACCGATATTTCGAATTGACAATAGTACTTTATTGTCACAAATTTTCAAGTTCTTTTGATGCCCCAGTAAAAAGTTACAGCATTTCAATGTTGCAAACTTTGATAGTTATATTACGCACAGTATAAAAGTTAGTGAATTTTGAAATTGCTTCAGTGTTTCATTTTTCACTCAAAGGAAGCACTGCTGTACTGATATCTCAAATTGACAATAGTACATTATTGTCCCAAAATTTCAAGGTTTTATGACGCACCAGTAAAAAGTTACGGCATTTCAACCTGGCAAACTTTGATAATTATATTACGCACAGTATAAAAGTTACTGAATTTTGAAGTTGCATCAGTGTTTCATTTTTTCTCAAAGGTAGTGATGTTATAACAATATCTCAAATTGACAATAGTACTTTAAAGTCACAAAATTTCAAAATCTTATGACGCTCTAGTAAAAAGTTACATCATTTCAACGTGGCAAACTTTGATTGTTATATTACGCTCAGTATAAAAGTTACTGAATTTTGAAGTTGCATCAGTGTTTCATTTTTTACACAAAGAATGTAGCACTGTTATACCGATATCTCGAATTGACAATAGTACTTTATTGTCAGAAAATTTCAAGGTCTTATGACGCACCAGTAAAAAGTTACAGCATTTCAACGAGGCAAACTTTGATAGTTATATTACACACATTATAAAAGTTACTCAATTTTGAAGTTGCATCAGTGTTTCATTTTTACTCAAAAGTAGCAGTGTTATACCAATATCTCAAATTGACAATAGTACTTTATTGTCACAAATTTTCAAGGTTTTATGACGCACCAGTAAAAAGTTACAGCATTTCAACGTGGCAAACTTTGATAGTTATATTACGCACAGTATAAGAGTTACTGAATTTTGAAGTTGCGTCAGTGTTTCATTTTTCACTCAACGGTAGCGCTGTTATAACAATATCTCAAATTGACAATAGTACTTTATTGTCACAAAATTTCAAATTTTTATGACACTCCAGTAAAAACTTACATCATTTCAACGTGGCAAACTTTGATAGTTATATTATGCTCAGTATAAAAGATAGTGAATTTTGAAGTTGCATCAGTGTTTCATTTTTTACACAAAGAATGTAGCACTGTTATACCGATATCTCAAATTGACAATAGTACTTTATTGTCACAAAATTTCAAGTTCTTTTGATGCCCCAGTAAAAAGATACAGCATTTCAATGTTGCAAACTTTTATAGTTATATTACGGACAGTATAAAAGTTAGTGAATTTTGAAATTGCTTCAGTGTTTCATTTTTCACTCAAAGGAAGCACTGTTATACTGATATCTCAAATTGACAATAGTACATTATTGTCACAAAATTTCAAGGTTTTATGACGCACCAGTAAAAAGTTACAGCATTTCAACCTGGCAAACTTTGATAGTTATTGTTAATTGCATTAACAGTTGATGTGCAAACCTCATTGGGAAGTATGTAACATTCAAACTTTTAGTGCATAACATCTTCTTTTGCATACAATTAGGCTTGTGTTAAGCAAACCTTGCCAGCTTAACGATGGAATTTACATTGTTGACAAAATCTCCAATATATACTACATCAGCGAAGGCATTGAACTGGATGAAACATGATATCAAGTGCAATACGCTGAGAAACTCAATTCAACGCCAGCTTGCAAATTTGTCAATAATGCACATTTCATGGTTATGCTGTCAATTCAATAATACCTAATATGTATAGCCAAATTATATGTAATATATGTATATAGAAAAATGAATAAATACCCACGATTGGCACATCCAAAAGTCAGTCAATCAGTAAGAGTTAACTGTGAGTCTTTTCATTTTAACTTAACATTGATTGATTCTCCTTCTCCAACACCAAGGTTTATGTGCCTGTTGTCAAACCCACCATCAACTCGGTACAAGCACCGCTGTTGACATTATGTCTTTTTTCAACGATACCAAGGTTTACGTGCCTGGTATCAACTTTATAATCAACTCGGTACAAGAACCGTTGTTGAAATTCAGCTGTTAAATTTAGTTTAACATATATATATATATATATATATATATATATATATATATATATATATGGTGACCCTGACGTTTGTAACCTTCTGAGTATCAGACGGAAAGGATAACTGGTTCAAGTGCCAAGTATCCATCGATCCACTGCTCATTGAAACATCCTTCAGTAGGCAGCAAACAGCTACTAGCTGGATGAATTGTGGGTACAGTTTGACAAACTCGACAATACCATCCGCGACCAACATGGCAAGGAAGTCGACCACCCATATTTCGTGAAGGATTTACACACTGCCATTTGCACGAAATACCGAGAAGCACGCGATGAGATGGACAGAGCAGTACAGGCCATCAAACGTCTCCAGGCAGCATCAACCTCAAAGGCTGCACCGGAGGTACTCAAAACAGTACGGTTGCCGCAGCCAGCCACCAGACAAAGCGAATCAAGCACCGTGATAGCTGCCCCCAGAAGTCCGTCAAGTCAGCTATGCTCACTAATTGACAAACAAAAGAAGTCAATAGACACAGTTAGCAAACTACTTAGCCAAGTGCTTAATAGTGTGACACAACAAACGTCGCACTATTATGCAATGCAGGCGAAGACAGTAGAAACGCATTGGAAATCTGCCCAGGACCTGCACCAAAGGATCTGGGTATCTGATGAGCCCAGCTCATACGACTACGAGGGTTTTGCCCAGATTGAGCAAGCAATCACTGCACAGATTTTGCAGCTTCAAGATATGGCTCGAGAATCAGCGGCATCAATTATGCAAGCCTCTCCAACAGCAGTCAACAGGCAAACAGCCAATATGACGACATCAGGTCTAAAACTTCCCAAGGTTGAACTACCAAAATTCGATGGCAGCTACCACAAGTGGAGGCAGTTCCACGATCTATTTATGGAGTTGGTCGACAAACAACCAATTCCAGCTTGCCAAAAGAAGTGGTTCTTGAAGTCCAGTTTATCCGGTCAGGCGGAAGGACTAATTCGGCACTTCACAGCATCGGCAAATGATTACGATATGAAACCCTCGGCTGCTGATAAACGCAACGTTAAGCAGACTGCTCTCCCAACCGACAATCAACAACGATCAGGCATCAGCGATTAAGTTCCTCCACGACACTACCAAGGAGTGCATCATGACTCTACAAGGTCTAGGAGTGAGCACCGACAGCTGGGACTCCATTCTGCTGTACATATTAACCCAAAACCTGCACAAAACCACTCACGCATTATGGGAGCAATTCTTAAAACAGCCGAAGGAGATACCATCTGTAAACGAATTCCTGAAATTCCTTGAACTTAGGTTCCAGTCATTGGAAGCTTTAGGAGGAAGACTCAACAAGGATGCGGCAGAACAAGGGCGACCAAGGGCCTACCAGGCGTTAAGTGTTTCAGTGCCAACAGGTCCAGCATGCATCACATGCAACCAACATCATGCGCTATTTCAATGTCAAGATTTTCTCAAAATGACACCAAGTCAGCGGTTAAACACAGTCCAAAAAGCAAACTACTGTGTAAACTGTCTGAAAGGTGGGCACAATGCCAAATCTTGCTTGTCAGGCAACTGCACCAAATGCAATAGAAAACACAACACGTTGTTGCATCTAGAAGCACGGGAGCAGACCACAAGAGGAAGCCGATCAACAGCAATCAATTTAAAATCAACTACAACTCTGTCCAATACCGCAGTGGCATCAGCAGCCACCGACATCATGCCTACACATCGAAGCTGTTATGTCTTGTTGGGAACAGCTAAAATCAGAATAACAGCTGCGAATGGACGATCGGGTGAATTTAGGGTCATTCTCGACTCAGGATCTCAAATCAACATCGTCTCCGAGCGTGTTATTAAAAGACTTGGCATATATCCAATCGAGGCTTCGTTGTGCATTGAAGGTATTGGGAATGCCCAAAGAAGAGCTACGCACCGCGCTAACATGAAACTGGAATCTGGAACAAGCAACTTTGCAGCCGACTTCGAGGCATTTGTGCTGCCAAGCATTGTTCCAACTCAACCAGCTCAGCAGCTAAACGTTACAAAATGGCCGATTCCTAAGGGTGTCCAACTGGCTGATCCGGACTTTCATCAACCAGGAAAAATCGATGTTCTCTTGGGCGCAGAGCTGTATTACGACCTCATAGAAATGGGCCAAATCAAACTTTCCTCTGAGCTCCCAGTCATGCAAAACACAACGCTTGGTTGGGTGATAAGTGGAAAAATTGGCCAAAGCTCAACAAAAACAGCAACATGTGCTGTCTACACTGGTCAGGAGAATGGTTCCCTCAACGACACTCTTGAAAAATTCTGGCAACTTGAAGGATGTGATTCACCGAGCTGTAAGTTTACAACCGCCGAGCGTCGCTGTGAAGAACATTTTCTGCAAAATTATCAACGTGATATCAATGGGCGCTTCATAGTGAAATTGCCGTTCCAAACCACTCCAAACCAACTGGGAGAATCGCAGAAGTTAGCTCTGCAACGGTTCATGACAATTGAACGAAAAATGATAAAGATTCCAGAATTCAAGGCCCAATATGTAGCCTTCATGCGAGAATACGAGAAGCTTGGTCATATGGAAGAGATTGATATAACTAGCATCAAGAGTTCCCACTACTTTCTTCCACATCATGCCGTTTTGAAGCCAGACAGCTCAACGACAAAGCTAAGAGTCGTATTCGATGCTTCAGCCAAAACATCAACAAATGTCTCTTTAAACAATCTTCTGGCAACAGGACCAACTATCCAGGAAGATGTGTTCACTATTCTTTTGCGTTTCCGGCTCCCTCGATTTGTCTTTACAGCTGACATTGAAAAGATGTATCGACAAGTGCGAGTAGATAAAGACGATCAAAAGTTCCAACTTATCTGGTGGAGAGAGGATCCCTCACATCCCATGAAGTGTTATCAGCTCACGACAGTCACCTACGGTACAACATCTGCACCGTATTTTGCTATCCGCACACCTCAGGCTCTGGCTGTCGATCAAGCCAACAAATATCAACTAGGAGCAGAAGTCGTAAAATCCAATTTTTATGTCGATGATGTGTTGAGCGGATCTGATCATCTCTCCACTGCATGTGAAATACAGCGGCAACTTCGACTCATGCTTAGTTCCGCGGGTTTCAATTTACGGAAATGGTGCGCGAATCACCCAAGGTTACTAGAAGAAATTCCAGTCACGGACCGTGAAGTAAATATGGAATTTGGTGACACACTGGACGACAATATCAAAACAATGGGATTGATTTGGAGCCCTTTTAATGATGACTTTAAGGTCAAGGTTGGTGTAGTAGAATCCGGTAGGATAACAAAGCGTTCAGCCTTAGCAGATATTTCACGTATTTTCGATCCCCTTGGCTTCGTCGCGCCAGTTACGACCACAGCAAAAGTATTCCTTCAACAACTATGGAAACTTAAAATAGACTGGGACACAGAACTTCCAGCACCACTTCACAAAACATGGCTAACCTTCAAAAAGGACTTGCAGAAGTTAGAAACCATCAGCGTGCCACGCCACGTCTTCGGTCGCACAGTACCCTAGGACCCCCAAGTACACATTTTCGCTGACGCATCAGAACGTGCCTATGGAGCGGTAGCATACATGCGAACACAAGATTCCCAAAACCAGATAATCGTTCGCTTCCTATGCGCGAAATCACGAGTAGCTCCAACAAAGCAAGTAACATTACCAAGACTGGAATTGTGCGCTGCTAAGGTCGCCGTGGAATTGATGCAGAAGCTCCATGAAAGCCCATTCTTCAAAAGCGTTACAACGCATTTTTGGTCTGATTCCACAGCGGTGCTGGGATGGATAAATGCAGAATCAGCACACTACCACACATTCGTGGCAAACCGAATTTCGGCTATTCAGCAAGCAACTAATCCACAACAATGGCGTCACGTGCCGTCCCAAGGCAATCCCGCAGATCTGGTATCAAGAGGCGTGACAGCAGCTAAATTGGTAGACAACCTGTTTTGGCTATATGGGCCTAAGTTCCTGCACGGATCTATGACAATTTGGCCACTTCAACCTCCGCGAGAACAATGTGCCTTGGAACTCAGGCGGCAGACGAGTGCAGCTCTAACACTCAATTCGAAAGAGACAACAACTTTCTGGGAAGAAATCAATCACAGGAACTCATTTCGACGCCTGCAAAGAATTGTAGCATATGTCATTCGGTATGTGAAAGTATTAAGAAACAAGGTGTCCCACCCTACAATAGCACCAACAGCTGAAGAAATGGAGGCATCATTGACATTGATTGTCAAGGGTACCCAAGGAAGAGCCTTTTACGATGACATTAAAAACTTAGAGCGTCACTCAACTGTCAATAACACTAGCGATATCAGTAATTTGTCACCGTTTATTGATGACCAAGGTATCCTAAGAGTTGGAGGACGGCTAGAAGCATCTAACTTGAGCTATGACGCAAAACATCCCATGTTGCTGCCATACAATGACCATATCTCCAGAATGATTCTCGTCATGATGCATGAGAATAATTTGCATTGTGGTCCACAAGGTTTGCTATCAGCGTCAAGGCAACGATTTTGGATAATAAAAGGAAAAATAATGGCCCGAAACGTTGTGCAAAATTGCGTGCGCTGCACCAGATCCAAGCCTAAGTTATTCACTCAAGTGATGGGAAATTTGCCAGCAACCAGAGTCACTCCAGCTCGCCCGTTTGTCCATAGTGGAGTGGATTATTGCGGACCATTTTGGGTGCACTATAAAATTCGTGGAAAGAAGCCACACAAGGCTTACATCGCAGTATTTTCCTGTTTCGCAACAAAGGCAGTTCACCTAGAGGTTGTAACCGAATTGACGACCGAAGCATTTATCGGAGCGCTGAAACGCTTCACGTCTCGCCGCGGACGGTGTGACACTATCTATTGTGATAACGCCACCAATTTCGTCGGCGCAAGTAACAATCTGAAGGAGCTAAACGATGTCATCTTCTCAAACACCTCACGAGAAAATATCACGAGATCATGCAGCGACCGTGGAATAAACTTCAAATTTATTCCTCCTAGAGCTCCACATTTTGGAGGCTTATGGGAAGCAGCTGTTAAATCCGTCAAGCATTTGCTACTACGAAGTGTATCGACGGCATCACTGACCTACGAAGAACTCGAAACCATCGTCGTGGAGATCGAGGGAATTTTGAATTCTCGACCGCTTACCCCAATGTCAACAGATCCAGATGACCTAACAGCGCTAACTCCGGGACACTTCTTGATAGGCGAACCGTTAACTTCACAGATAGATAGGAACATGTCAGAATCCAAGGTATCCCTACAAACTAGATGGAAATTGGTGACACACCTTAAATACGAGTTCTGGAAACGTTGGTCACACGAGTACCTTCACCAACTTCAGCAACGACACAAATGGAAGGGTCCAACTAGCACCATAGAGCCAAATACTATGGTAATCGTCAAAGAAGATAACTTACCAGTGCTCCAATGGCCTCTAGGGCGAATTGTTAAGGTGTACAAGGGTGACGATGGCTTAGTAAGAGTGTGCGACGTAAAAACACATAGGGGCATATTTAAAAGAGCAATTCAAAGACTGGCACCATTATTCTCGGCAGATCATGATGACATCGAAGTAGATCCAGAAGAGCAACCAGTGCCAAAAAGGAGAAGAATAATACCAGCAATCACTAATGGTGTGGCATTGCTACTCACAATAATGATGTTACCAATAATATTGGGATCTCCAGTGCAAGTTAATCGTTTTGGTTCAAAACTTGGCATCCACTTCGAAAATATAGGATCAGTTGCTATTTCATCTACGGAATGGAACTTGCTCGTATACTACGATCTGAAACCATATTGGACAGAAGCATCAACGCTGTTCAACGGTACCAGCACCCTACGTCAACTTTGCCGAAAGATTAAACAAAACTACACTTGTAGTCATCTAACTGACAGCTTCGATCGACTTGAAGGAGAATTGCGTGTAGATAATAATCTGACAAGAAGCAGTCGCAACAGGAGAGGGGCAGTAAATCTCGTTGGAAACCTTGCACATACACTATTTGGCGTGTTAGATTCAGAGTATTCCAAAAAGATGTCAAGGAAAATATTAAACGTCAAAGAAAACGAGTCCAATCTGCTACATCTGCTGCAGAATCAAACATCCATCATTGATTCCACCGTCAACATCATAAAGCAGGATCAGATAGCGGTTAAGACAAAATTTGATGAATTTGACCAACAAGTGAATCAAATGTGGAATCAATTGCAGAAAGAAGACGAAGAGCTGCAACAATCGAAATTGTTGGAACTATTCAACGCTCTGTCAATTCAACTAACTCTAATCGCAACCGATTTACAACGTACACAGTCAGCTATACTGGATGTTCTCACAGACACTCACCATGGTAAATTCAATACGCTACTTTTAACTCCAGAGCAATTGCACACCGAAGTTGACAAAATTAAACTCCACCTGCCATCATCATTAGAACTACCTGCAAATCAAGAGGACTTAATACAACTGTATAGGATAATGAATGTCAAGGGAGGACTCACTCAGGACCATGTTGTGTTTAAGATTACATTACCGTTGGTGGAACATGACCGATTTGAACTCTTTCTGCTCATTTCGGTACCAAATTGGATCAACAACACTATGGTGGCAATTGATACATGCACCACCTTTCTGGCCACAAATGCTGCTCGCGATCAATACCTCCGAATTAGCTCCGACGACTTTGCATCATGTGAGCGAATCAATCAAATTGAATACGTATGTTCAAATGTGCCAATCCGGTACAGCTATGAGGCTGAGATGTGTTCCTGCGAAATCAATTTGTTTAACAACAACACTCAACCAAATTGTAAACTAAAAGCTGTGGCCAATAACATTACGTGGCTACCATTGAAGAAAAAAAATCAATGGATTTATGCAATTCCGTCAACTTCACGAGCCACTGCAGTCTGCGGCAAAGAAATCATCCCGTTGACACTGAAAGGCTCAGGACTACTGACACTTCAGCCAGAATGCGTGCTGAAACACAATTCAATCTCAATACAAGGGCAAGAATCCGTGTCCAGTTCGTTAATAGCATCACGCACAAGCCTAGGAAAAATCACAGAATTATCTAATAGTGAACAAATAACCCCACTATTGCAGAGAATCAACACGATCACTTACACAACACAACTGAAGAATTTCACAGAATTACACAATGCTCTGGCCAAGGAAAAACTGATGACACTGCACAAAATTCAACCACCAGACTATTACCACCATGCGGTCAGTTATACCGCACTGTTCCTGTCCGTGATACTTTTAATTACTGGGCTCATATGGAAAATACGAAGTCAACGTGACGTCAATGTACCAGAAATCATCACGTCAACAGATTCGGTGCCTCAGCCTCGCCCTCGCCACCAACCAATAGAGACTCTTATATAGGTTGAGCTGTGCTGAACGCGCGGGAGAAATGTTAATTGCATTAACAGTTGATGTGCAAACCTCATTGGGAAGTATGTAACATTCAAACTTTTAGTGCATAACATCTTCTTTTGCATACAATTAGGCTTGTGTTAAGCAAACCTTGCCAGCTTAACGATGGAATTTGCATTGTTGACAAAATCTCCAATATATACTACATCAGCGAAGGCATTGAACTGGATGAAACATGATATCAAGTGCAATACGCTGAGAAACTCAATTCAACGCCAGCTTGCAAATTTGTCAATAATGCACATTTCATGGTTATGCTGTCAATTCAATAATACCTAATATGTATAGCCAAATTATATGTAATATATGTATATAGAAAAATGAATAAATACCCACGATTGGCACATCCAAAAGTCAGTCAATCAGTAAGAGTTAACTGTGAGTCTTTTCATTTTAACTTAACATTGATTGATTCTCCTTCTCCGACACCAAGGTTTATGTGCCTGTTGTCAAACCCACCATCAACTCGGTACAAGCACCGCTGTTGACATTAGGTCCTTTTTCAACGATACCAAGGTTTACGTGCCTGGTATCAACTTTATAATCAACTCGGTACAAGAACCGTTGTTGAAATTCAGCTGTTAATTTTAGTTTAACAGTTATATTACGCACAGTATAAAAGTTACTGAATTTTGAAGTTGCATCAGTGTTTCATTTTTTGCTCAAAAGTAGTGATGTTATAACAATATCTCAAATTGACAATAGTACTTTAAAGTCACAAAATTTCAAATTCTTATGACGCTCCTGTAAAAACTTACGTCATTTCAACGTGGCAAACTTTGATTGTTATATTACGCTCAGTATAAAAGATAGCTAATTTTGAAGTTGCATCATTGTTTCATTTTTTACACAAAGAATGTAGCACTGTTATACCGATAGCTCAAATTGACAAAAGTACTTAATTGCAGGGTTCAGAATTTGTCATTAATGTGCGCTCATTTAGCTTCATTTATGAGTTTGGTCGCGAACGTGTGCGTTTCAATTTTTTCATAATGTTCTTCTTCGCGAGTAAGAGCGTAAAAAATATTTCTTTTCTCTCTCTTTCGTGTGTGCGATGGTTGAAATTTTTTTGTTGCTCATCCTTCGCGTGTGTGCGTGAATCCAATTTTGTTTTGCTCATATATGAACGGTAGCAACAGAAAGAGCCCATAAATGACCGCTCGCACATTTCTGACAGGTTGAAATTTTTTTTTTACAGTAATTCCACATAACTACTTATTATTTACAGAAGCAACAACAAAAATTAAATATGTTCATAACATTTTATTCGCAGTAAATTATTTCAGTAAAAGTAATTCATTTAAAAAAGTAAAAAAAAAAGTTAAAAGTAAAGTAATTCATTTAAAAGAGTAAAAAAATGCATTTACTAAAATTTTAAAAAAATTAAATAATTAAATTCATGAACGATGAACAACTAACAAAAATTTCAACCTGTCAGAAATGTGCGAGCGCTCATTTATGGGCGCTCTTTCTTTTGCTACCGTTCATATATGAACAAAACAAAATTGGATTCACGCACACACGCGAAGGATGAGCAACAAAAAAATTTCAACCATCGCACACACGAAAGAGAGAGAAAAGAAATATGTTTTACGCACTTACTCGCGAAGAAGAACATTATGAAAAAATTGAAACGCACACGTTCGCGGACGAGAGCGCGAGCGAGTGAATGATTCTGAACCCTGCTTTATAGTCACAAAATTTCAAGTTTTTTGATGCCCCAGTAAAAAGTTACAGCATTTCAATGTTGCACACTTTGATAGTTATATTACGCACAGTATAAAAGTTACTGAATTTTGAAATTGCTTCAGTGTTTCATTTTTCACTCAAAGGAAGCACTGCTATTATTATTATTGACAGGCTAAAAGAACACCGCGACCTAAAAGATCTATTGTGCAGCCTCGTACCCAACTAAAACAGTCCTAGACTGTTTATAAATCTCGTAACTGCTGTGGGCTTAATTTTAACTAGGTGATTTGGAGATATGAACCCACTGCCTAGGTACTTATGTCTGCGTCTTGCCACCGCTGGGCAAGTGCATAGAATGTGTTCTGCCGTTTCCTGCTTCTCTTGACAGAGTCGACGAAAATCGTCTTCTACCACGCCTATTTTCTTCAGGTGGTAATTTAGTTTACAGTGTCCTGTTAAAAGTTCAGTGTATAGTTTGATGTCATTTCTGCTGAGGTTTAAAGAAGCATCTACCCTTATGTGTTCAGGATCAATGAGTAGTCTCGACTGCCGCATGCCTTTTTGGGCTCTCCAGTAGTTTAGCAGACTTCGTTTTTCCTGTTCGCACAAGTTATTTGTGAAGCTACTGTTTACCCCACAGAAGGGTTCTGGGCCTATAAAGGCAGTGTCTGCACCCTTTTTTGCTAAAGAATCTGCCATTTCGTTGCCCTCATGTCCCTCGTGTCCCGGTACCCACATAAGCACTGCTATACTGATATCTCAAATTGGCAATAGTACATTATTGTCACAAAATTTGAAGGTTTTATGACGCACCAGTAAAAAGTTACAGCATTTCAACCTGGCAAACTTTGATAGTTATATTACGCACAGTATAGAAGTTACTGAATTTTGAAGTTGCACCAGTGTTTCATTTTTTGCTCAAAGGTAGCGCTGTTTTAACAATATCTCAAATTGACAATAGTACTTTAAAGTCACAAAATTTCAAATTCTTATGACGCTCTAGTAAAAAGTTACATCATTTCAACGTGGCAAACTTTGATAGTTATATTACGCTCAGTATAAAAGTTACTGAATTTTGAAGTTGCATCAGTGTTTCATTTTTTACACAAAGGTAGCACTGTTATACCGATATTTCAAATTGATAATAGTACTTTATTGTCACAAAATTTCAAGGTTTTATGAAGCTCCCGTAAATATTTACAGCATTTCAATGTTGCAAACTTTGATAGTTATATTACGCACAGTATAAAAGTTACTGAATTTTGAAATTGCTTCAGTGTTTCATTTTTCACTCAAAGGAAGCACTGCTATACTGATATCTGAAATTGACAATAGTACTTTATTGTCAGAAAATTTCAAGGCCTTATGACGCACCAGTAAAAAGTTACAGCATTTCAACCTGGCAAACTTTGATAGTTATATTACACACAGTATAAAAGTTACTGAATTTTGAAGTTGCATCAGTGTTTCATTTTTACTCAAAGGTAGCACTGTTATACCGATATTTCAAATTGATAATAGTACTTTATTGTCACAAAATTTCAAGGTTTTATGATGCTCCCGTAAATATTTACAGCATTTCAATGTAGCAAACTTTGATAGTTATATTACGCACAGTATGAAAGTTAGAGAATTTTTAAGTTGCATCAGTGTTTCATTTTTTACTCAAAGGTAGCGCTGTTATAACAATATCTCAAATTGGCAATAGT
The DNA here is from genome assembly GCA_920105625.2 of Clusia tigrina. Taxonomy (NCBI): domain Eukaryota; kingdom Metazoa; phylum Arthropoda; class Insecta; order Diptera; family Clusiidae; genus Clusia; species Clusia tigrina. The sequence continues at coordinate 328,382 of CAKKTE020000077.1, forward strand.
ACTTTATTGTCACAAAATTTTAAGTTCTTATGATGCCCCAGTAAAAAATTACAGCATTTCAATGTTGCACACTTTGATATTTATATTACAAACAGTATAAATGTTAGTGAATTTTGAAGTTGCACCAGTGTTTCATTTTTTACACAAAGAATGTAGCACTGTTATACCGATATCTCAAATTGACAATAGTACTTTATTGTCACAAAATTTCAAATTCTTATGACGCTCCAGTAAAAAGTAGCATCTTTTCAACGTGGCAAACTTTGATAGTTATACTACGCTCAGTATAAAAGTTAGTGAATTTTGAAGTTGCATCAGTGTTTCATTTTTTACACAAAGAATGTAGCACTGTTATACCGATATCTCAAATTGACAATAGTACTTTATTGTCACAAATTTTCAAGGTTTTATGACGCACCAGAAAAAAGTTACAGCATTTCAACCTGGCAAACTTTGATAGTTATATTACGCACAGTATAAAAGTTACTGAATTTTGAAGTTGCATCAGTGTGTCATTTTTTACTCAAAGGTAGCGCTGTTATAACAATATCTCAAATTGACAATAGTACTTTATTGTCACAAAATTTTAAGTTCTTATGATGCCCCAGTAAAAAATTACAGCATTTCAATGTTGCACACTTTGATATTTATATTACAAACAGTAAAAATGTTAGTGAATTTTGAAGTTGCACCAGTGTTTAATTTTTTGCTCAAAGGTAGCACTGTTATACCGATATCTCCAATTGACATAGTACTTTATTCTCACAAAATTTCAAGGTCTTATGACGCACCAGTAAAAAGTTACAGCAGTTCAACGTGGCAAACTTTGATAGTTATATTACGCACAGTATAAAAGTTACTGAATTTTAAAGTTGCATCAGTGTTTCATTTTTACTGAAATGTAGCACTGTTATACCGATATTTCAAATTGACAATAGGACTTTATTTTCACAAAATTTCAAGGTCTTATGACGCACCAGTAAAAATTTACAGGATTTCAATGCTGCAAACTTTGATAGTTTGTGAGGAGCAAATTTTAGGCGTAAATTTGCCCCTACATATTTAGTTTTGCCATAACTCCCCAAACGTGTATATTTAAAATAGGGGCCAAGTGCTTAAACAACCAACCCTAAAATATATACGTTAATAGTCCTAAGAATTTGGCACCTCCCACTTTCATTGCTAAAACCGCACACACAACCGCCATCATATTTAGTGCAGCAGCCATCATACAAGTGAGTCTAAGACACCTCCCACCATAGTAATGCTACCAACAACAAGTGTTATACTCTGCACTGGGAGGACAGAAGACACAGCCACAATTAAGTCAGACAGTGGAACCCTGTGATAAGCGACGAAAAACATGCAACGAAGTCAACAACGCAAGATAACACAGGAGAATATCACACAAACAATTGTGCAACCGGCTGACCACAGTTAAAATAATATGAATTTACAACAACAGTGCCTAACGCAATGCTAGAAATTTACAAGAGATCGCGACAGAAGTTGCCGACTGCATTAGTTCGGAAAATAACCCACTAACAACACCCAAAAACGAAGGCCAAGCACAAAGTGGAACACGACAGACCGATCGCTAAGCACACCAACAGACCGGACAAAGCATAAAGAGGAGAAGCAAAATTAAATATCCAATATTTAATATGTTTAAATATTTTATGCCATCGATATAAAATATCAACAAAGTGCTGAAGGTGGCCGAAGGACAAATAGCAACAACAACAAACAACACAAGGAACAACAACAAGGTAAATCATCACAACAACAACACAATATTGAAGGTGGCCCAAGGGCAAAAACTTACAAGAACAACAGCGAGAAAGCAACAACAATGTGCTGAAGGTGGCCCAAGGTCACATTCAAACGAGAAGAACAATGCGGGAAACCGTAGCAACATGCCACAACAAACTACAGTTCCCGCACAACAACAACTATTGGATGATCTACGCTAAACCTGGAGCATAAAAGCAGGAGCAACTGGCAACCCAGCCTCTTTCTTTCATTCGGCATCAGGCAGACAAGACGCTCTTTCTTTCATTCGGCATCAGGCAGACAAGACGCTCTTTCTTTCATTCGGCATCAGGCAGACAAGACGCTCTTTCTTTCATTTGGCATCAGGCAGACAAGACGGTTCTTTATTTCAGCATCAGGCAGACCAAACGCATCGTATTAAACAGAGTTATACACACTGACAAACGCAACAGAAGCTAGGGGAATCTAGAGGAGATTATGGTTTATAATCGATTCTCTGCTAGAAACCCACACTGACAAACGCAACAGAAGCTAGGGGAATCTAGAGGAGATTATGGTTTATAATCGATTCTCTGCTAGAAACCCACACTGACAAACGCTACAGAAGCTAGGGGGACATATAGTTCAACTGTGTCCGTATTTAAGTTTAGTAAAAATAATGGTATCAAGTAGTTAAGCCTTTTTAAAATTAATAAATAAATAAAATAATTAAATCAACGTAAACAAGCTTCGAATACTTTAGAGATTTTCTGTAAACGACTCCTGGAAATCCGGCGAGCTTACCCCGGCGAAAACGAGTCGTTACAGTGGCGCCCGAGCAGGGACTCTCAGAATAAAGAGAGTAAATACAACAAAGCTATATTATCCAACCCACGTCCCATCACCAGAGTCTGACACAGGATGGGAAAGACGAGTTGGGTGTACACCGTGCGAAAAGACCAACTGGTAGTCTGTTGTGTCGAGTTTGGCCTAGAGGCCACGGGCACAGTGGAAGAGCTACGAAAGAGGCTTGCGGAGTTTATCACCGACACAGAGATGACTCTAGACCAGGAGGTTCGGCTGGCAGAGCTACAGGCCCGACTCACGAGGAGTTTGTCGCCAGGACCCAGTCCACACTTGAGAGCTAGCCCCAGCGCAGAGCGACCTATAGGCCCCGGAGCATCGACAGCCACGAAGAAAGACACGCAATGGGCAGCCGGAAATGTTCCAGCTGTATATGATACCGCGTTCCAGACAGTAGTCCCCGAAGTCTCGCGAAGCGGGATAGCCATCTACTCGGCAGTCATCGACCACGTTAGGAAATGGTCCTTGAAATATGATGGAGGGCATGACCCGATAGCTTTCATAGAGCGAGTGGAAGAATTATCGGAAGTATATGGACTAAACAAGCACATGCTGCCTCGAACTATGCCAGAACTCCTAAAGGAGCGTGCTCTGCTCTGGTATAGAAATAACAACCGAGCATGGGTTGATTGGGTTTTATTCAAAAAGGACTTCTTGAAGTTTTTCCTACCCACCAGGTACTTCGAAAAGCTGGAGGATGAAATTCGCCAACGACGGCAAAACCCACGTGAACACTTCAAACAGTACGTGGTAGAACTTCAAAACCTGATGCGTCACGCAGGATACACGGAGGCCCAGAAAGTAGAACGAATCTTTCGCAACAGCCTAGAGGAATACCAGTGGTATGTCCGTCGAAAGTATTTCGATACGCTGGAAGAATTGGTGGAAATGGCGGAAGACCTCGAGGGCATACGTGGTGACAACGAGACTTCACGAGCAGCACCACCACGACCACCGCCACCACGACCACCACCAACACGCCACGAGATACAACCACGGGTCGAGCGCATGTACCCATGCGAAACCAGAAACCGACAAGTAGCACCGGCCAACTGTACCAACAAGGTGGTACCTATGAATTCACGAACAGCATGCAGAAGATGTGGTCAGTCTGATCACATAGCGCGACACTGTCGCAATGCCCAAGTACTTTTCTGTTGGGAGTGCGGTAGGAGAGGAACTAGAACAGTTGAATGCTGGAGGACGGTAGGGGAAACGAGCGGGGCTGCCGCCAGCAACGAGGCATGGAGCAGCCCACGGACAACAAGCCTCAAACGCAGTAAGTGCACTACGCTACGATGGACAGCGTATCTGTGCCGCCGTCACCATTGGCACAGAAAACATCACGGCCACACTAGACACAGGCGCCACAAGGAGTTTCATCAGCGAGCGACTAATTTCCCATTTAGGTGCTACCACCGGTAGAGTAAACTCTACATACACTAGAGCATGGATGGTGGATGGTCGAACAAGAGATATTACTCAAGCGTTTGTGACGTGCGTTCAAGCTTGGTGGAAAGGTATGTCAGCTGGAGCTACTTAGCATGCCCGACTCCACCGACGACTTACTGCTCGGCCTGGACTTCATGACACAGCAAGGCCTATCCATGACATGTGGAGGCCAGGAAATCCAGCTAGGCCCCAAGACGGATGGTATGCAATCACAAGTTATCGCATCGTGCACAACCATACGACATGAAGCCGCTACGGACGAATCAAAGATAAAAATGTTTCTGGCCGCAGAGTTGGCTAAATTCACAGACGGGCCAAACGTGACCAATATCACAAGCCACAAAATAGTGATGCGCGATGACCGACCCATCAAACAACGATACTACCCGAGAAATCCAGCGCAGCAGGAAATCATTGGCGTGGAAGTGGACGAATTAATAGCTAAAGGCTGTATCGAACCCTCGCATAGCCCCCACAGCGCACCGACTGTGCTAGTAAGGAAACGGGATGGGAAATGGCGTCTGTGCATCGATTATCGGCAACTCAACACCAGGTCTATACCCGACGCATACCCACTGCCGCGAATCCAACACATCTTAGACCGACTGCGTGAGGCTAAATACATCAGTAGTCTCGATCTGAAGAACGGGTATTGGCAGATACCAATGGAGGAGCACAGCAAGCAGTATACCGCATTCACGGTACCCGGCAGAGGCCTCTTCCAGTGGCGTGTTATGCCTTTCGGGCTAAACTCCGCACTAGCAACCTTTCAAAGAGCACTGGACCAAGTTATTGGCCACGACATGGAGCCACACGCGATTGCCTACCTTGATGACATTATTTGTCACAGGGAGAGACCTAGAAGAACACACGAGAAACCTGCAAGAGGTGTTCCGACGGTTGAGGGAGGCAAATTTGAAACTAAATCTGGAGAAGTGTGCATTCTTTCGGAAGGAGCTAAAATATCTGGGACACGTGGTCAGCGACAAAGGAATACATACTGACCCAGATAAAATCGCTGCCATACGGGAGCTGCAACCACCAGAGAACATACGACAGCTACGTCGCTGCTTGGGCATCGCATCTTGGTACCGCCGTTTTGTACCCGACTTTGCAAAAGCAGTACACCCTTTAACGATGCTGCTAAAGAAAGGAAAACATTTCCGATGGGGTACCGAACAACAGGAGGCTTTTGAATTACTGAAACACCGATTGACGGAAGCTCCGATCCTCGCCTGCCCAGACTTTAGTCACAAGTTCACGCTCCAGACCGACGCCAGTGACTACGGGTTGGGAGCAGTGCTTACGCAGGAGATCGAGGGGGCGGAGCGAGTAATAGCGTACGCTAGTAGACACCTGAATGGAGCTGAGCTAAACTACTCCCCAACTGAGAAGGAGTGTCTAGCCATAATATGGGGCATCCGGAAAATGCGGCCATATCTGGAGGGCTACCACTTTACCGTGATCACCGACCACCTATCGCTGAAGTGGCTAAATTCCATCGAGAGCCCTTCAGGACGCATAGCACGGTGGGCGCTAGAACTTCAGCAGCATTCATTCGAGGTACAATACCGCAAAGGAAAACTAAATGTACTGGCGGACGCACTATCAAGACAACCGGTCGAGGCTGCATGCACTGTCACTGTGCAGGGCCAAGCAGAGCAAAATTGCAAGTGGTGGCTCAAGCGAAAAGGAGAAATACTTGCCAACCCGGCTAAATTCTCCGACTACACACTGGAAAACGGGCAGCTGTATCGCCATATACCAAATCGCACGGGTGATGAGGACTGTACACCATGGAAGCTGTGCGTACCTAGGCCTCTGAGGGTACGCATTTTGCAAGAGAACCACGACGCGCCAACCGCAGGACACCTAGGCATCCGGAAAACGATAGCCCGAGTTGGTAGGTAGGTACTACTGGCCAGGACTGTTCCGGGACACCAGCCGGTACGTTCGTCAGTGCACACTATGCCAGAAGTACAAGCCCAGCCAACAACAACCTGCTGGAGAAATGCTGACGCAAATACCCCTGGAGCCGTGGGCCATATTGTGCGCGAATTTTGTTGGACCTCTACCCCGCTCAAAGCATGGAAACACAATGGTACTAGTTTTCCATGATAAGTTCTCAAAATGGACAGAGATGGCGCCTTTTCGGAAGGCCACCACCGAGACTCTACAACGGGCCTTTCGGGAGCGCATCTTAGCCCGTTTCGGAGTTCCTAAGATCTTAGTGACGGACAACGGATCGCAGTTTAAAAGCAAGTCCTTTCAGCGCTTTGTAGAAGACTACGGTATCAAGCACCAGTTTACCGCACCGTACACACCACAGGAAAATGCTGCCGAACGCGCCAACCGCACAGTCCAGACCATGATCGCCCAATACGCCGGTAAACAGCAACAAAAGTGGGATGACCTACTGCCGGAGTTAACCCTGGCGATCAATACCAGCGTATCAGAGACAACTGGCTATAGCCCCGCGTTCCTAATACAAGGACGGGAGCCACGACGCCCAGGAGCGTTGTACGATGAAACCACCCCAGGAGCAGGACAACGGAATCAAACACCCAACGAAAGAGCCGAACTACTAAAGGAAGCATACACATTAGTGACAAGGAATCTGGAGCGAGCGGCTCAAGATCAACGGCGTCATTATAACCTACGACGAAGGCCCTGGAAACCAGAAGTTGGACAATTGGTGTTAGCAAAACAGCACCATTTGTCCAAAGCCATCGACCACTTCGCCGCCAAGTTGGCCCCACGCTACGATGGGCCATACCGGATAGACACCTTCACCTCCCCAGTCATTGTCAAGATGAAACGTGAAGGAACCAAGGAGACAAAGACAGCGCATATTAGCGAGCTGAAACCATTCTGCGCGCCTGGTGGCATCACAGCATACGCTAACTAACAAACGCATCTGACGAGAACAGTGTACACAACGGAAAGGAATCCGATTCCAGCGAGGATCATGCAAAATCATCACCCTCTGGCAGGGTAAGGTGACCATTTTCCATCGGCCGCAAAGTAGGGAGGACATGTGAGGAGCAAATTTTAGGCGTAAATTTGCCCCTACATATTTAGTTTTGCCATAACGCCCCAAACGTGTATATTTAAAATAGGGGCCAAGTGCTTAAACAAACAACCCTAAAATATATACGTTAATAGTCCTAAGAATTTGGCACCTCCCACTTTCATTGCTAAAACCACACACACAACCGCCATCATATTTAGTGCAGCAGCCATCATACAAGTGAGTCTAAGACACCTCCCACCATAGTAATGCTACCAACAACAAGTGTTATACTCTGCACTGGGAGGACAGAAGACACAGCCACAATTAAGTCAGATAGCAACGAAGTCAACAACGCAAGATAACACAGGAGAATATCACAAACAATTGTGCAACCGGCTGACCACAGTTAAAATAATATGAATTTACAACAACAGTGCCTAACGCAATGCTAGAAATTTACAAGAGATCGCGACAGAAGTTGCCGACTGCATTAGTTCGGAAAATAACCCACTAACAACACCCAAAAACGAAGGCCAAGCACAAAGTGGAACACGACAGACCGATCGCTAAGCACACCAACAGACCGGACAAAGCATAAAGAGGAGAAGCAAAATTAAATATCCAATATTTAATATGTTTAAATATTTTATGCCATCGATATAAAATATCAACAAAGTGCTGAAGGTGGCCGAAGGACAAATAGCAACAACAACAAACAACACAAGGAACAACAACAAGGTAAATCATCACAACAACAACACAATATTGAAGGTGGCCCAAGGGCAAAAACTTACAAGAACAACAGCGAGAAAGCAACAACAATGTGCTGAAGGTGGCCCAAGGTCACATTCAAACGAGAAGAACAATGCGGGAAACCGTAGCAACATGCCACAACAAACTACAGTTCCCGCACAACAACAACTATTGGTTGATCTACGCTAAACCTGGAGCATAAAAGCAGGAGCAACTGGCAACTCAGCCTCTTTCTTTCATTCGGCATCAGGCAGACAAGACGCTCTTTCTTTCATTCGGCATCAGGCAGACAAGACGCTCTTTCTTTCATTCGGCATCAGGCAGACAAGACGCTCTTTCTTTCATTTGGCATCAGGCAGACAAGACGGTTCTTTATTTCAGCATCAGGCAGACCAAACGCATCGTACTAAAAAGAGTTATACACACTGACAAACGCAACAGAAGCTAGGGGAATCTAGAGGAGATTATGGTTTATAATCGATTCTCTGCTAGAAACCCACACTGACAAACGCAACAGAAGCTAGGGGAATCTAGAGGAGATTATGGTTTATAATCGATTCTCTGCTAGAAACCCACACTGACAAACGCAACAGAAGCTAGGGGAATCTAGAGGAGATTATGGTTTATAATCGATTCTCTGCTAGAAACCCCCACTGACAAACGCAACAGAAGCTAGGGGAATCTAGAGGAGATTATGGTTTATAATCGATTCTCTGCTAGAAACCCACACTGACAAACGCATCAGAAGCTAGGGGAATCTAGAGGAGATTATGGTTTATAATCGATTCTCTGCTAGAAACCCACACTGACAAACGCAACAGAAGCTAGGGGAATCTAGAGGATATTATGGTTTATAATCGATTCTCTGCTAGAAACCCACACTGACAAACGCAACAGAAGCTAGGGGAATCTAGAGGAGATTATGGTTTATAATCGATTCTCTGCTAGAAACCCACATTGACAAACGCAACAGAAGCTAGGGGAATCTAGAGGAGATTATGGTTTATAATCGATTCTCTGCTAGAAATCCACACTGACAAACGCTACAGAAGCTAGGGGAATCTAGAGGAGATTATGGTTTATAATCGATTCTCTGCTAGAAACCCACACTGACAAACGCTACAGAAGCTAGGGGGACATATAGTTCAACTGTGTCCGTATTTAAGTTTTGTAAAAATAATGGTATCAAGTAGTTAAGCCTTTTTAAAATTAATAAATAAATAAGATAATTAAATCAACGTAAACAAGCTTCGAATACTTTAGAGATTTTCTGTAAACGACTCCTGGAAATCCGGCGAGCTTACCCCGGCGAAAACGAGTCTTTACAAGTTATATTACGCACAGTATAAAAGTCACTGAATTTTGAAGTTTTATCAGTGTTTCATTTTTTACTCAAGGGTAGCACTGTTATACCGATATCTCAAATTGACAATAGTACGTTATTGTCACAAAATTTCAAGTTCTTATGACGCTCCAGTAAAAATTTAAAGCATTTCAACTTGGCAAACTTTGATAGTTATATTACGCACAGTATAAAAGTTAGTGAATTTTGAAGTTGCATCAGTGTTTCATTTTTTACTCAAAGGTAGCACTGTTATACTGATATCTCAAATTGACAATAGTACTTTATTATCACATAATTTCAAGTTCTTATGACGCTCTAGTAAAAAGTTACAGCATTTCAACTTGGCAAACTTTGATAGTTATATTACGCACAGTATAAAAGTTAGTGAATTTTGAAGTTGCATCAGTGTTTCATTTTTTACTCAAAGGTAGCACTGTTATACTGATATCTCAAACTAAAAATATTACATTATTGTCACAAAATTTCAAGGTTTTATGACGCACCAGTAAAAAGTTACCGCATTTCAACTTGGCAAACTTTGATAGTTAGATTGCGCACAGTATAAAAGTTAGTGAATTTTGAATTGCTTCAGTGTTTCATTTTTCACTCAAATGTAGCACTGTTATACTGATATCTCAAATTGACAATAGTACATTATTGTCACAAAATTTCAAGGTTTTATGACGTACCAGTAAAAAGTTACAGCATTTCAACCTGGCAAACTTTGATAGTTATATTACGCACAGTATAAAAGTTACAGAATTTTGAAGTTGCATCAGTATTTCATTTTTTGCTCAAAGGTAGCGCTGTTATAACAATATCTCAAATTGACAATAGTACTTTATTATCACATAATTTCAAGATCTTATGACGCTCTAGTAAAAAGTTACAGCATTTCAACTTGGCAAACTTTGATAGTTATATTACGCTCAGTATAAAAGTTAGTGAATTTTGAAGTTGCATCAGTGTTTCATTTTTTACACAAAGAATGTAGCACTGTTATACCGATATCTCAAATTGACAATAGTACTTTATTGCAGGGTTCAGAAATTGTCATTAATGTGCGCTCATTTAGCTTCATTTATGAGTTTGGTCGCGAACGTATGTGTTTCAATTTTTTCATAATGTTCTTCTTCGCGAGTAAGATCGTAAAAAATATTTCTTTTCTCTCTCTTTCGTGTGTGCGATGGTTGAAATTTTTTTGTTGCTCATCCTTCGCGTGTGTGCGTGAATCGAATTTTGTTTTCTTCATATATGAACGGTAGCAAAAGAAAGAGCGCCCATAAATGACCGCTCGCACATTTCTGACAGGTTGAAATTTTTTTTTTTACAGAAATAACACAAAACAATTTATTATTTACAGAAACAACAACAAAAATTAAATATGTTCATAACATTTTATTTGCAGTAAATTAATTCAGTAAAATTAATTCATTTAAAAGAGTAAAAAAAAAAGTAAAAAGTAAAGTAATTCATTTAAAAAAGTAAAAAAATGCATTTACTAAAATTTTTAAAAAATTAAATAATTAAATTCATGAACGATGAACAACTAAAAAAAATTTCAACCTGTCAGAAATGTGCGAGCGCTCATTTATGGGCGCTCTTTCTTTTGCTACCGTTCACATATGAACAAAACAAAATTGGATTCTCGCACACACGCGAAGGATGAGCAACAAAAAAATTTCAACCATCGCACACACGAAAGAGAGAGAAAAGAAATATTTTTTACGCACTTACTCGAAAAGAAGAACATTATGAAAAAATTGAAACGCACACGTTCGCGGACGAGAGCGCGAGCGAGTGAATGATTCTGAACCCTGCTTTGTAGTCACAAAATTTCAAGTTCTTTTGATGCCCCAGTAAAAAGTTACAGCATTTCAATGTTGCACACTTTGATAGTTGTATTACGCTCAGTATAAAAGTTAGTGAATTTTGAAGTTGCATCATTGTTTCAATTTTTTCTCAAAGGTAGCACTGTTATACCGATATCTCAAATTGACAATAGTACTTTATTATCACATAATTTCAAGTTCTTATGACGCTCTAGTAAAAAGTTACAGCATTTCAACTTGGCAAACTTTGATAGTTATATTACGCACAGTATAAAAGTTAGTGAATTTTGAAGTTGCATCAGTGTTTCCTTTTTTACTCAAAGGTAGCACTGTTATGCCGATATCTCAAATTGACAATATTACATTATTGTCACAAAATTTCAATGTTTTATGACGCACCAGTAAAAAGTTACCGCATTTCAACGTGGCAAACTTTGATAATTATATTACGCACAGTATAAAAGTTAGTGAATTTTGAATTGTTTCAATGTTTCATTTTTCACTCAAATGTAGCACTGTTATACTGATATCTCAAATTGGCAATAGTACATTATTGTCACAAAATTTCAAGGTTTTATGACGCACCAGTAAAAAGTTACAGCATTTCAACCTGGCAAACTTTGATAGTTATATTACGCATAGTATAAAAGTTACAGAATTTTGAAGCAGCATCAGTATTTCATTTTTTGCTCAAAGGTAGCGCTGTTATAACAATATCTCAAATTGACAATAGTACTTTATTGTCAGAAAATTTCAAGGTTCTATGACGCACCAGTAAAAAGTTACATCATTTCAACGTGGCAAACTTTGATAGTTATATTACACTCAGTATAAAATTTAGTGAATTTTTAAGTTGCATCAGTGTTTCATTTTTTACACAAAGAATGTAGCACTGTTATACCAATATCTCAAATTGATAATAGTACTTTCTTGTCAGAAAATTTCAAGGGCCTATGACGCACCAGTAAAAAGTTACAGCATTTAAACGTGGCAAACTTTGATAGTTATATTACACACAGTATAAAAGTTACTGAATTTTGAAGTTGCATCAGTGTTTCATTTTTACTCAAAGGTAGCACTGTAATACCGATATCTCAAATTGACAATAGTACTTTATTGTCACAAAATTTCAAGGTCTTATGATGCCCCAGTAAAAAGTTATATCATTTCAATTTTGCACACTTTGATATTTATATTACGCACAGTATAAATGTTAGTGAATTTTGAAGTTGCATCAGTGTTTCATTTTTTATTCAAAGGTAGTACTGTTATACCGATATCTCAAATTGACAATAGTACTTTATTCTCACAAAATTTCAAGGTTTTATGACGCACCAGTAAAAAGTTGCTGCAGTTCAACGTGGCAAACTTTGATAGTTATATTACGCACAGTATAAAAGTTACTGAATTTTGAAGTCTCATCAGTGTTTCATTTTTTACTGAAAGGTAGCACTGTTATACCGATATTTCAAATTGACAATAGTACTTTATTTTCACAAAATTTCATGGTCTTATGACGCACCAGTAAAAATTTACAGGATTTCAATGCTGCAAACTTTGATAGGTATATTACGCACAGTATAAAAGTTACTGAAATTTGTAGTTTTATCAGTGTTTCATTTTTTATTCAAGGGTAGCACTGTTATACCGATATCACAAATTGACAATTGTAAATTATTGTCACAAAATTTCAAGTTCTTATGACGCACCAGTAAAAAGTTACAGCAGTTCAACGTGGCAAACTTTGATAGTTATATTACGCACAGTATAAAAGTTACTGAATTTTGAAGTTGCATCAGTGTTTCATTTTTTACTGAAAGGTGGCACTGTTATACCGATATTTCAAATTGACAATAGTACTTTATTTTCACAAAATTTCAAGGTTCTATGACGCACCAGTAAAAACTTACATCATTTCAACGTGGCAAACTTTGATAGTTATATTACGCTCAGTATAAAATTTAGTGAATTTTTAAGTTGCATCAGTGTTTCATTTTTTACACAAAGAATGTAGCACTGTTATACCAATATCTCAAATTGACAATAGTACTTTATTGTCAGAAAATATCAAGGTCTTATGACGCACTAGTAAAAAGTTACAGCATTTAAACGTGGCAAACTTTGATAGTTATTTTACACACAGTATAAAAGTTGCTGAATTTTGAAGTTGCATGAGTGTTTCATTTTTATTCAAAGGTAGCACTGTAATACCGAAATCTCAAATTGACAATAGTACTTTATTGTCACAAAATTTCAAGGTCTTATGATGCCCCAGTAAAAAGTTACAGGATTTCAATGTTGCAAACTTTGATAGTTATATTACGCACAGTATAAAAGTTACTGAATTTTGAAGTTGCAGCAGTGTTTCATTTTTTACTCGAAGGTAGCACTGTTATACCGATATCTCAAATTGATAATAGTACTTTATTGTCACAAAATTTCAAGGTCTTATGATGCCCCAGTAAAAAGTTACAGCATTTCAATGTTGCACACTTTGATATTTATATTACGCTCAGTATAAATGTTAGTGAATTTTGAAGTTGCATCAGTGTTTCATTTTTTATTCAAAGGTAGCACTGTTATACCGATATCTCAAATTGACAATAGTACTTTATTCTCACACAATTTGAAGGTCTTATGACGCACCAGTAAAAAGTTACAGCAGCTCAACGTGGCAAAACTTTGATAGTTATATTACGCACAGTATAAAAGTTACTGAATTTTGAAGTTGCATCAGTGTTTCATTTTTTACTGAAAGGTAGCAATGTTATACCGATATTTCAAATTGACAATAGTACTTTATTATCATATAATTTCAAGGTCTTATGCCGCTCTAGTAAAAAGTTACAGCATTTCAACTTGGCAAACTTTGATAGTTATATTACGCGCAATATAAAAGTTAGTGAATTTTGAAGTTGCATCAGTGTTTCATTTTTTACTCAAAGGTAGCACTGTTATACTGATATCTCAAACTAACAATATTACATTATTGTCACAAAATTTCAAGGTTTTATGACGCACCAGTAAAAAGTTACCGCATTTCAACGTGGCAAACTTTATAGTTATATTACGCACAGTATAAAAGTTAGTGAATTTTGAATTGCTTCAGTGTTTCATTTTTCACTCAAATGTAGCAATGTTGTACTGATAACTCAAATTGACAATAGTACATTATTGTCACAAAATTTCAAGGTTTTTTGACGTACCAGTAAAAAGTTACAGCATTTCAACCTGGCAAACTTTGATAGTTATATTACGCACAGTATAAAAGTTACAGAATTTTGAAGCAGCATCAGTATTTCATTTTTTGCTCAAAGGTAGCGCTGTTATAACAATATCTCAAATTGACAATAGTACTTTATTGTCACAAAATTTCAAGGTTCTATGACGCACCAGTAAAAACTTACATCATTTCAACGTGGCAAACTTTGATAGTTATATTACGCTCAGTATAAAATTTAGTGAATTTTTAAGTTGCATCAGTGTTTCATTTTTTACACAAAGAATGTAGCACTGTTATACCAATATCTCAAATTGACAATAGTACTTTATTGTCAGAAAATTTCAAGGTCTTATGACGCACTAGTAAAAAGTTACAGCATTTAAACGTGGCAAACTTTGATAGTTATTTTACACACAGTATAAAAGTTACTGAATTTTGAAGTTGCATGAGTGTTTCATTTTTATTCAAAGGTAGCACTGTAATACCGAAATCTCAAATTGACAATAGTACTTTATTGTCACAAAATTTCAAGGTCTTATGATGCCCCAGTAAAAAGTTACAGGATTTCAATGTTGCAAACTTTGATAGTTATATTACGCACAGTATAAAAGTTACTGAATTTTGAAGTTGCAGCAGTGTTTCATTTTTTACTCGAAGGTAGCACTGTTATACCGATATCTCAAATTGATAATAGTACTTTATTGTCACAAAATTTCAAGGTCTTATGATGCCCCAGTAAAAAGTTACAGCATTTCAATGTTGCACACTTTGATATTTATATTACGCACAGTATAAATGTTAGTGAATTTTGAAGTTGCATCAGTGTTTCATTTTTTATTCAAAGGTAGCACTGTTATACCGATATCTCAAATTGACAATAGTACTTTATTCTCACACAATTTGAAGGTCTTATGACGCACCAGTAAAAAGTTACAGCAGCTCAACGTGGCAAAACTTTGATAGTTATATTACGCACAGTATAAAAGTTACTGAATTTTGAAGTTGCATCAGTGTTTCATTTTTTACTGAAAGGTAGCAATGTTATACCGATATTTCAAATTGACAATAGTACTTTATTATCATATAATTTCAAGGTCTTATGCCGCTCTAGTAAAAAGTTACAGCATTTCAACTTGGCAAACTTTGATAGTTATATTACGCGCAATATAAAAGTTAGTGAATTTTGAAGTTGCATCAGTGTTTCATTTTTTACTCAAAGGTAGCACTGTTATACTGATATCTCAAACTAACAATATTACATTATTGTCACAAAATTTCAAGGTTTTATGACGCACCAGTAAAAAGTTACCGCATTTCAACGTGGCAAACTTTATAGTTATATTACGCACAGTATAAAAGTTAGTGAATTTTGAATTGCTTCAGTGTTTCATTTTTCACTCAAATGTAGCACTGTTGTACTGATAACTCAAATTGACAATAGTACATTATTGTCACAAAATTTCAAGGTTTTTTGACGTACCAGTAAAAAGTTACAGCATTTCAACCTGGCAAACTTTGATAGTTATATTACGCACAGTATAAAAGTTACAGAATTTTGAAGCAGCATCAGTATTTCATTTTTTGCTCAAAGGTAGCGCTGTTATAACAATATCTCAAATTGACAATAGTACTTTATTGTCACAAAATTTCAAGGTTCTATGACGCACCAGTAAAAACTTACATCATTTCAACGTGGCAAACTTTGATAGTTATATTACGCTCAGTATAAAATTTAGTGAATTTTTAAGTTGCATCAGTGTTTCATTTTTTACACAAAGAATGTAGCACTGTTATACCAATATCTCAAATTGACAACAGTACTTTATTGTCAGAAAATTTCAAGGTCTTATGACGCACCAGCAAAAAGTTACAGCATTTAAACGTGGCAAACTTTGATAGTTATATTACACACAGTATAAGAGTTACTGAATTTTGAAGTTGCATCAGTGTTTCATTTTTTACTGTAAGGTAGCACTGTTATACCGATATTTCAAAATGACAATAGTACTTTATTTTCACAAAATTTCATGGTCTTATGACGCACCAGTAAAAATTTACAGGATTTCAATGCTGCAAACTTTGATAGTTATATTACGCACAGTATAAAAGTTACTGAATTTTGAAGTTTTATCAGTGTTTCATTTTTTACTCAAGGATAGCACTGTTATTGACAATAGTACATTATTGTCACAAAATTTCAAGTTCTTTTGACTCTCCAGTAAAAAGTTACAGCATTGATAGTTATATTACGTACAGTCTAAAATTTAGTGAATTTTGAAGTTGCATCAGTGTTTCATTTTTTACTCAAAGGTAGCACTGTTATACCGATATTTCCAATTGACAATAGTACTTTATTTTCACAAAATTTCAAGGCCTTATGACGCACCAGTAAAAATTTACAGGATTTCAACGCTGCAAACTTCGATAGTTATATTACGCACAGTATAAAAGTTGTGAAATTTGAAGTTGCATCAGTGTTTCATTTTTTACTCAAAGGTAGCACTGTTATACCGATATTTCAAATGGACAATAGCACTTTATTATCACATAATTTCAAGGTCTTATGACGCTCCAGTAAAAAGTTACAACATTTCAACTGGGCAAACTTTGATAGTTATATTACGCACAGTATAAAAGTGAGTGAATTTTGAAATTTCTTCAGTGTTTCATTTTTTACTCAAAGGTAGCACTGTTATACCGATATTTCAAATTGACAATATTACTTTATTATCACATAATTTCAAGGTCTTATGACGCTCTAGTAAAAAGTTACAGCATTTCAACCTGGCAAACTTTGATAGTTATATTACGCACAGTATAAAAGTTACTGACTTTTGAAGTTGCATCAGTGTTTCATTTTTTCTCAAAGGTAGCGCTGTTATAACAATATCTCAAATTGACAATAGTACTTTAAAGTCACAAAATTTTAAATTCTTATGACGCTCTAGTAAAAAGTTACACCATTTCAACGTGGCAAACTTTGATAGTTATATTACGCTCAGTATAAAAGTTAGTGAATTTTGAAGTTGCATCAGTGTTTCATTTTTTACACAATGAATGTAGCACTGTTATACCGATATCTCAAATTGACAATAGTACTTTATAGTCACAAAATTTCAAGGTCTTATGACGCACCAGTGAAAAGTTACAGCATTTCAACGTGGCAAAATTTGATAGTTATATTACGCTCAATAAAAAAGTCAGTGAATTTTGAAGTTGCATCAGTGTTTCATTTTTTACACAAAGGTAGCACTGTTATACCGATATCTCAAATTGACAATATTACATTATTGTCACAAAAAATTTCAATGTTTTATGACGCACCAGTAAAAAGTTACCGCATTTCAACGTGGCAAACTTTGATAGTTATATTACGCACAGTATAAAAGTTAGGGAATTTTGAATTGCTTCAGTGTTCCATTTTTCACTCAAATGTAGCACTGTTATACTGATATCTCAAATTGACAATAGTACATTATTGTCACAAAATTTCAAGGTTTTATGACGTACCAGTAAAAAGTTACAGCATTTCAACCTGGCAATCTTTGATAGTTATATTACGCACAGTATAAAAGTTACAGAATTTTGAAGCAGCATCAGTATTTCATTTTTTGCTCAAAGGTAGCGCTGTTATAACAATATCTCAAATTGACAATAGTACTTTATTGTCAGAAAATTTCAAGGTTCTATGACGCACCAGTAAAAAGTTACATCATTTCAACGTGGCAAACTTTGATAGTTATATTACACTCAGTATAAAATTTAGTGAATTTTTAAGTTGCATCAGTGTTTCATTTTTTACACAAAGAATGTAGCACTGTTATACCATATCTCAAATTGATAATAGTACTTTCTTGTTAGAAAATTTCAAGGGCCTATGACGCACCAGTAAAAAGTTACAGCATTTAAACGTGGCAAACTTTGATAGTTATATTACTCACAGTATAAAAGTTACTGAATTTTGAAGTTGCATCAGTGTTTCATTTTTACTCAAAGGTAGCACTGTAATACCGATATCTCAAATTGACAATAGTACTTTATTGTCACAAAATTTCAAGGTCTTATGATGCCCCAGTAAAAAGTTACAGCATTTCAATTTTGCACACTTTGATATTTATATTACGCTCAGTATAAATGTTAGTGAATTTTGAAGTTGCATCAGTGTTTCATTTTTTATTCAAAGGTAGCACTGTTATACCGATATCTCAAATTGACAATAGTACTTTATTCTCACAAAATTTCAAGGTCTTATGACGCACCAGTAAAAAGTTACAGCAGTTCAACGTGGCAAACTTTGATAGTTATATTACGCACAGTATAAAAGTTACTGAATTTTGAAGTTGCATCAGTGTTTCATTTTTTACTGAAAGGTAGCACTGTTATACCGATATTTCAAATTGACAATAGTACTTTATTTTCACAAAATTTCATGGTCTTATGACGCACCAGTAAAAATTTACAGGATTTCAATGATGCAAACTTTGATAGGTATATTACGCACAGTATAAAAGTTACTGAAATTTTAAGTTTTATCAGTGTTTCATTTTTTATTCAAGGGTAGCACTGTTATACTGATATCTCAAATTGACAATAGTAAATTATTGTCACAAAATTTCAAGTTCTTATGACGCACCAGTAAAAAGTTACAGCAGTTCAACGTGGCAAACTTTGATAGTTATATTACGCACAGTATAAAAGTTACAGAATTTTGAAGCAGCATCAGTGTTTCATTTTTTACTGAAAGGTAGCACTGTTATACCGATATTTAAAATTGACAATAGTACTTTATTTTCACAAAATTTCATGGTCTTATGACGCACCAGTAAAAAGTTACAGCATTTCAACCTGGCAAACTTTGATAGTTATATTACGCACAGTATAAAAGTTACAGAATTTTGAAGCAGCATCAGTATTTCATTTTTTCCTCAAAGGTAGCGCTGTTATAACAATATCTCAAATTGACAATAGTACTTTATTGTCACAAAGTTTCAAGGTTCTATGACGCACCAGTAAAAATCTTACATCATTTCAACGTGACAAACTTTGATAGTTATATTACGCTCAGTATAAAATTTAGTGAATTTTTAAGTTGCATCAGTGTTTCATTTTTTACACAAAGAATGTAGCACTGTTATACCAATATCTCAAATTGACAATAGTACTTTGTCAGAAAATTTCAAGGTCTTATGACGCACCAGTAAAAAGTTACAGCATTTAAACTTGGCAAAGTTTGATAGTTATATTACACACAGTATAAAAGTTACTGAATTTTGAAGTTGCATCAGTGTTTCATTTTTTTCTCAAAGGTAGCACTGTTATACCGATATCTCAAATTGAAAATAGTACTTTATTGTCACAAAATTTCAAGGTCTTAGGACACTCTAGTAAAAAGTTACAGCATTTCAACTTGGCAAACTTTGATAGTTATATTACGCACAGTATAAAAGTTAGTGAATTTTAAAGTTGCATCAGTGTTTCATTTTTTACTCAAAGGTAGCAATGTTATACTGAAATCTCAAACTAACAATATTACATTATTGTCACAAAATTTCAAGGTCTTATGACGCACCAGGAAAAAGTTACAGCAGATCAAACTGGCAAACTTTGATAGTTATATTACGCACAGTATAAAAGTTAGTGAATTTTGAATTGCTTCAGTGTTTCATTTTTCACTCAAATGTAGCACTGTTATACTGATATCTCAAATTGACAATAGTACATTATTGTCACAAAATTTCAAGGTTTTATGATGTACCAGTAAAAAGTTACAGCATTTCAACCTGGCAAACTTTGATAGTTATATTACGCACAGTATAAAAGTTACAGAATTTTGAAGCAGCATCAGTATTTCATTTTTTGCTCAAAGGTAGCGCTGTTATAAGAATATCTCAAATTGACAATAGTTATTTATTGTCAGAAAATTTCAAGGTTCTATGACGCACCAGTAAAAAGTTACATCATTTCAACGTGGCAAACTTTGATAGTTATATTACACTCAGTATAAAATTTACTGAATTTTTAAGTTGCATCAGTGTTTCATTTTTTACACAAAGAATGTAGCACTGTTATACCAATATCTCAAATTGATAATAGTACTTTATTGTCAGAAAATTTCAAGGGCTTATGACGCACCAGTAAAAAGTTACAGCATTTAAACGTGGCAAACTTTGATAGTTATATTACACACAGTATAAAAGTTACTGAATTTTGAAGTTGCATCAGTGTTTCATTTTTATTCAAAGGTAGCACTGTAATACCGATATCTCAAATTGACAATAGTACTTTATTGTCACAAAATTTCAAGGTCTTATGATGACCCAGTAAAAAGTTACAGGATTTCAATGTTGCAAACTTTGATAGTTATATTACGCACAGTATAAGAGTTACTGAACTTTGAAGTTGCATCAGTGTTTCATTTTTTACTCGAAGGTAGCACTGTT
The DNA here is from genome assembly GCA_920105625.2 of Clusia tigrina. Classification (NCBI taxonomy): domain Eukaryota; kingdom Metazoa; phylum Arthropoda; class Insecta; order Diptera; family Clusiidae; genus Clusia; species Clusia tigrina. The sequence goes on from CAKKTE020000077.1 coordinate 349,056, forward strand.
ATACCGATATCTCAAATTGATAATAGTACTTTATTGTCACAAAATTTCAAGGTCTTATGATGCCCCAGTAAAAAGTTACAGCATTTCAATGTTGCACACTTTGATATTTATATTACGCTCAGTATAAATGTTAGTGAATTTTGAAGTTGCATCAGTGTTTCATTTTTTATTCAAAGGTAGCACTGTTATACCGATATCTCAAATTGACAATAGTACTTTATTCTCACACAATTTGAAGGTCTTATGACGCACCAGTAAAAAGTTACAGCAGCTCAACGTGGCAAACTTTGATAGTTATATTACGCACAGTATAAAAGTTACTGAATTTTGAAGTTTTATCAGTGTTTCATTTTTTACTCAAGGGTAGCACTGTTATACCGATATCTCAAATTGACATTAGTAAATTATTATCACAAAATATCAAGTTCTTATGACGCTCCAGTAAAAATTTAGAGCATTTCAATGTTGCAAACTTTGATAATTATATTACGCTCAGTATAAAAGTTAGTGAATTTTGAAGTTGCATCATTGTTTCATTTTTTTCTCAAAGGTAGCACTGTTATACCGATATCTCAAAGTGACAATAGTACTTTATTATCATATAATTTCAAGGTCTTATGACGCTCTAGTAAAAAGTTACAGCATTTCAACTTGGCAAACTTTGATAGTTATATTACGCGCAATATAAAAGTTAGTGAATTTTGAAGTTGCATCAGTGTTTCATTTTTTACTCAAAGGTAGCACGGTTATACTGATATCTCAAACTAACAATATTACATTATTGTCACAAAATTTCAATGTTTTATGATGCACCAGTAAAAAGTTACCGCATTTCAACGTGGCAAACTTTGATAGTTATATTACGCACAGTATAAAAGTTAGTGAATTTTGAATTGCTTCAGTGTTTCATTTTTCACTCAAATGTAGCACTGTTGTACTGATAACTCTAATTGACAATAGTACATTATTGTCACAAAATTACAAGGTTTTTTGACGTACCAGTAAAAAGTTACAGCATTTCAACCTGGCAAACTTTGATAGTTATATTACGCACAGTATAAAACTTACAGAATTTTGAAGCAGCATCAGTATTTCATTTTTTGCTGAAAGGTAGCGCTGTTATAACAATATCTCAAATTGACAATAGTACTTTATTGTCACAAAACTTCAAGGTTCTATGACGCACCAGTAAAAACTTACATCATTTCAACGTGGCAAACTTTGATAGTTATATTACGCTCAGTATAAAATTTAGTGAATTTTTAAGTTGCATCAGTGTTTCATTTTTTACACAAAGAATGTAGCACTGTTATACCAATATCTCAAATTGACAATAGTAGTTTATTGTCAGAAAATTTCAAGGTCTTATGACGCACCAGCAAAAAGTTACAGCATTTAAACGTGGCAAACTTTGATAGTTATATTACACACAGTATAAAAGTTACTGAATTTTGAAGTTGCATCAGTGTTTCATTTTTACTCAAAGGTAGCACTGTTATACCGATATTTCAAATTGATAATAGTACTTTATTGTCAGAAAATTTCAAGGTCTTATGATGCCCCAGTAAAAAGTTGCAGCATTTCAATGTTGCACACTTTGATATTTATATTACGCACAGTATTAAAGTTAGAGAATTTTGAAATTGCATAAGTGTTTCATTTTTCACTCAAAGATAGCACTGTTATACTGATATCTCAAATTAACAATAGTACTTTATTGTCACAAAATTTTAAGTTCTTATGACGCCTCAGTAAAAAGTTACAGCATTTCAATGTTGCACACTTTGATATTTATATTACGCTCAGTATAAATGTTAGTGAATTTTGAAGTTGCATCAGTGTTTCATTTTTTACTCAAAGGTAGCACTGATATACCGATATCTCAAATTGACAATAGTACTTTATTCTCACAAAATTTCAAGGTGTTATGACGCACCAGTAAAAAGTTACAGCATTTAAACGTGGTAAACTTTGATAGTTATATTACGTACAGTATAAAAGTTACTGAATTTTGAAGTTGCATCAGTGTTTCATTTTTTACTGAAAGGTAGCACTGTTATACCGATATTTCAAAATGACAATAGTACTTTATTTTCACAAAAGTTCATGGTCTTATGACGCACCAGTAAAAATTTACAGGATTTCAATGCTGCAAACTTTGATAGTTATATTACGCACAGTATAAAAGTTACTGAATTTTGAAGTTTTATCAGTGTTTCATTTTTTACTCAAGGGTAGCACTGTTATACCGATATCTCAAATTGACAATAGTACATTATTGTCACAAAATTTCAAGTTCTTTTGACGCTCCAGTAAAAAGTTACAGCATTGAAAGTTATATTACGTACAGTCTAAAATTTAGTGAATTTTGAAGTTGCATCAGTGTTTCATTTTTTACTCAAAGGTAGCACTGTTATACCGATATTTCCAATTGACAATAGTACTTTATTTTCACAAAATTTCAAGGCCTTATGACGCACCAGTAAAAATTTACAGGATTTCAACGCTGCAAACTTCGATAGTTATATTACGCACAGTATAAAAGTGGTGAAATTTGAAGTTGCATCAGTGTTTCATTTTTTACTCAAAGGTAGCACTGTTATACCGATATTTCAAACGGACAATAGTACTTTATTATCACATAATTTCAAGGTCTTATGACGCTCCAGTAAAAAGTTACAACATTTCAACTTGGCAAACTTTGATAGTTATATTACGCGCAATATAAAAGTTAGTGAATTTTGAAGTTGCATCAGTGTTTCATTTTTTACTCAAAGGTAGCACTGTTATACTGATATCTCAAACTAACAATATTACATTATTGTCACAAAATTTCAAGGTTTTATGACGCACCAGTAAAAAGTTACCGCATTTCAACGTGGCAAACTTTGATAGTTATATTACGCACAGTATAAAAGTTGGTGAATTTTGAATTGCTTCAGTGTTTCATTTTTTACTCGAAGGTAGCACTGTTATACCGATATCTCAAATTGATAATAGTACTTTATTGTCACAAAATTTCAAGGTCTTATGATGCCCCAGTAAAAAGTTACAGCATTTCAATGTTGCACACTTTGATATTTATATTACGCTCAGTATAAATGTTAGTGAATTTTGAAGTTGCATCAGTGTTTCATTTTTTATTCAAAGGTAGCACTGTTATACCGATATCTCAAATTGACAATAGTACTTTATTCTCACACAATTTGAAGGTCTTATGACGCACCAGTAAAAAGTTACAGCAGCTCAACGTGGCAAACTTTGATAGTTATATTACGCACAGTATAAAAGTTACTGAATTTTGAAGTTTTATCAGTGTTTTATTTTTTACTCAAAGGTAGCACTGTTATACCGATATCTCAAATTGACAATAGTAAATTATTGTCACAAAATTTCAAGTTCTTATGACGCTCCAGTAAAAATTTAGAGCATTTCAATGTTGCAAACTTTGATAATTATATTACGCTCAGTATAAAAGTTAGTGAATTTTGAAGTTGCATCATTGTTTCATTTTTTTCTCAAAGGTAGCACTGTTATACCGATATCTCAAATTGACAATAGTACTTTATTATCATATAATTTCAAGGTTTTATGACGCACCAGTAAAAAGTTACCGCATTTCAACGTGGCAAACTTTGATAGTTATATTACGCACAGTATAAAAGTTAGTGAATTTTGAATTGCTTCAGTGTTTCATTTTTCACTCAAATGTAGCACTGTTGTACTGATAACTCAAATTGACAATAGTACATTATTGTCACAAAATTTCAAGGTTTTTTGACGTACCAGTAAAAAGTTAGAGCATTTCAACCTGGCAAACTTTGATAGTTATATTACACACAGTATAAAAGTTACTGAATTTTGAAGTTGCATCAGTGTTTCATTTTTACTCAAAGGTAGCACTGTTATACCGATATTTCAAATTGATAATAGTACTTTATTGTCAGAAAATTTCAAGGTCTTATGATGCCCCAGTAAAAAGTTACAGCATTTCAATGTTGCACACTTTGATATTTATATTACGCACAGTATTAAAGTTAGAGCATTTTGAAATTGCATAAGTGTTTCATTTTTCACTCAAAGGTAGCACTGTTATACTGATATCTCAAATTAACAATAGTACTTTATTGTCACAAAATTTTAAGTTCTTATGACGCCTCAGTAAAAAGTTACAGCATTTCAATGTTGCACACTTTGATATTTATATTACGCTCAGCATAAATGTTAGTGAATTTTGAAGTTGCATCAGTGTTTCATTTTTTACTCAAAGGTAGCACTGATATACCGATATCTCAAATTGACAATAGTACTTTATTCTCACAAAATTTCAAGGTCTTATGACGCACCAGTAAAAAGTTACAGCATTTGAACGTGGTAAACTTTGATAGTTATATTACGCACAGTATAAAAGTTACTGAATTTTGAAGTTGCATCAGTGTTTCATTTTTTACTGAAAGGTAGCACTGTTATACCGATATTTCAAAATGACAATAGTACTTTATTTTCACAAAATTTCATGGTCTTATGACGCACCAGTAAAAATTTACAGGATTTCAATGCTGCAAACTTTGATAGTTATATTACGCACAGTATAAAAGTTACTGAATTTTGAAGTTTTATCAGTGTTTCATTTTTTACTCAAGGGTAGCACTGTTATACCGATATCTCAAATTGACAATAGTACATTATTGTCACAAAATTTCAAGTTCTTTTGACGCTCCAGTAAAAAGTTACAGCATTGATAGTTATATTACGTACAGTCTAAAATTTAGTGAATTTTGAAGTTGCATCAGTGTTTCATTTTTTACTCAAAGGTAGCACTGTTATACCGATATTTCCAATTGACAATAGTACTTTATTTTGACAAAATTTCAAGGCCTTATGACGCACCAGTAAAAATTTACAGGATTTCAACGCTGCAAACTTCGATAGTTATATTACGCAGAGTATAGAAGTGGTGAAATTTGAAGTTGCATCAGTGTTTCATTTTTTACTCAAAGGTAGCACTGTTATACCGATATTTCAACTTGACAATAGTACTTTATTATCACAAAATTTCAAGGTCTTATGACGCTCCAGTAAAAAGTTACAACATTTCAACTGGGCAAACTTTGATAGTTATATTACGCACAGTATAAAAGTGAGTGAATTTTGAAATTTCTTCAGTGTTTCATTTTTTACTCAAAGGTAGCACTGTTATACCGATATTTCAAATTGACAATAGTACTTTATTATCACATAATTTCAAGGTCTTATGACGCTCTAGTAAAAAGTTACAGCATTTCAACCTGGCAAACTTTGATAGTTATATTACGCACAGTATAAAAGTTACTGACTTTTGAAGTTGCATCAGTGTTTCATTTTTTGCTCAAAGGTAGCGCTGTTATAACAATATCTCACATTGACAATAGTACTTTAAAGTCACAAAATTTTAAATTCTTATGACGCTCTAGTAAAAAGTTACATCATTTCAACGTGGCAAACTTTGATAGTTATATTACGCTCAGTATAAAAGTTAGTGAATTTTGAAGTTGCATCAGTGTTTCATTTTTTACACAAAGAATGTAGCACTGTTATACCGATATCTCAAATTGACAATAGTACTTTATAGTCACAAAATTTCAAGGTCTTATGACGCACCAGTGAAAAGTTACAGCATTTCAACGTGGCAAAATTTGATAGTTATATTACGCTCAGTAAAAAAGTCAGTGAATTTTCAAGTTGCATCAGTGTTTCATTTTTTACACAAAGAATGTAGCACTCTTATACCGATATCTCAAATTGACAATAGTTCTTTATTGTCACAAAATTTCAAGTTCTAATGACGCCCCAGTAAAAAGTTACAGCATTTAAATGTGGCAAACTTTGATAGTTATATTACACACAGTATAAAAGTTACTGAATTTTGAAGTTGCATCAGTGTTTCATTTTTACTCAAAGGTAGCACTGTTATACCGATATCTCAAATTGACAATAGAACTTTATTGTCACAAAATTTCAAGTTCTTTTGATGCCCCAGTAAAAAGTTACAGGATTTCAATGTTGCAAACTTTGATAGTTATATTACGCACAGTATAAAAGTTACTGAACTTTGAAGTTGCATCAGTGTTTCATTTTTTACTCCAAGGTAGCACTGTTATACCGATATTTCAAATTGATAATAGTATTTTATTGTCACAAAATTTCAAGGTCTTATGATGCCCCAGTAAAAAGTTACAGCATTTCAATGTTGCACACTTTGATATTTATTTTACGCACAGTATAAAAGTTAGAGAATTTTGAAATTGCATAAGTGTTTCATTTTTCACTCAAAGGTAGCACTGTTATACTGATATCTCAAATTAACAATAGTACTTTATTGTCACAAAATTTTAAGTTTTTATGACGCACCAGTAAAAAGTTACAGCATTTAAACGTGGTAAACTTTGATAGTTATATTACGCACAGTATAAAAGTTACTGAATTTTGAAGTTGCATCAGTGTTTCATTTTTTACTCAAAGGTAGCACTGTTATACCGATATCTCAAACTGACAATAGTACTTTATTCTCACAAAATTGCAAGGTCTTATGACGCACCAGTAAAAAGTTACAGCAGTTCAACGTGGCAAACTTTGATAGTTATATTACGCACAGTATAAAAGTTACTGAATTTTGAAGTTGCATCAGTGTTTCATTTTTTACTGAAAGGTAGCACTGTTATACCGATATTTCAAATTGACAATAGTACTTTATTTTCACTAAATTTCATGGTCTTATGACGCTCCAGTAAAAATTTAGAGCATTTCAATGTTGCAAACTTTGATCATTATATTACGCTCAGTATAAAAGTAAGTGAATTTGAAGTTGCATCAGTGTTGCATTTTTTACTCGAAGGTAGCACTGTTATAACAATATCTCAAATTGACAATAGTACTTTATTGTTACAAATTTTCAAATTATTATGACGCTCCAGTAAAAAGTTACAGCATTGATAGTTATATTACGTACAGTGATTTAGTGAAATTTTAAGTTGCATCAGTGTTTCATTTTTTACTCAAAGGTAGCACTGTTATACCGATATTAAAAAATTGACAATAGTACTTTATTATCACATAATTTCAAGGTCTCATGACGCTCCAGTAAAAAGTTACAGCATTTCAACTTGGCAAACTTTGATAGTTATATTACGCACAGTATAAAAGTTAGTAAATTTTGAAATTGCTTCAGAGTTTCATTTTTTACTCAAAGGTAGCACTGTTATACCGATATTTCAAATTGACAATAGTACTTTATTTTCACAAAATTTCATGGTCTTATGACGCACCAGTAAAAATTTACAGGATTTCAATGCTGCAAACTTTGATAGGTATATTACGCACAGTATAAAAGTTACTGAAATTTGAAGTTTAATCAGTGTTTCATTTTTTAATCAAGGGTAGCACTGTTATACCGATATCTCAAATTGACAATAGTAAATTATTGTCACAAAATTTCAAGTTCTTATGACGCACCAGTAAAAAGTTACAGCAGTTCAACGTGGCAAACTTTGATAGTTATATTACGCACAGTATAAAAGTTACTGAATTTTGAAGTTGCATCAGTGTTTCATTTTTTACTGAAAGGTGGCACTGTTATACCGATATTTCAAATTGACAATAGTACTTTATTTTCACAAAATTTCATGGTCTTATGACGCACCAGTAAAAAGTTACAGCATTTCAACCTGGCAAACTTTGATAGTTATATTACGCACAGTATAAAAGTTACTGAATTTTGAAGTTGCATCAGTGTTTCATTTTTACTCAAAGGTAGCACTGTTATACCGATATCTCAAATTGACAATAGTACTTTATTGTCACAAAATTTCAAGGTCTTATGACGCTCTAGTAAAAAGTTACAGCATTTCAACTTGGCAAACTTTGATAGTTATATTACGCACAGTATAAAAGTTAGTGAATTTTGAAGTTGCATCAGTGTTTCATTTTTTACTCAAAGGTAGCAATGTTATACTGAAATCTCAAACTAACAATATTACATTATTGTCACAAAATTTCAAGGTTTTATGATGTACCAGTAAAAAGTTACAGCATTTCAACCTAGCAAACTTTGATAGTTATATTACGCACAGTATAAAAGTTACAGAATTTTGAAGCAGCATCAGTATTTCATTTTTTGCTCAAAGGTAGCGCTGTTATAACAATATCTCAAATTGACAATAGTTATTTATTGTCAGAAAATTTCAAGGTTCTATGACGCACCAGTAAAAAGTTACATCATTTCAACGTGGCAAACTTTGATAGTTATATTACACTCAGTATAAAATTTACTGAATTTTTAAGTTGCATCAGTGTTTCATTTTTTACACAAAGAATGTAGCACTGTTATACCAATATCTCAAATTGATAATAGTACTTTATTGTCAGAAAATTTCAAGGGCTTATGACGCACCAGTAAAAAGTTATAGCATTTAAACGTGGCAAACTTGATAGTTATATTACACACAGTATAAAAGTTACTGAATTTTGAAGTTGCATCAGTGTTTCATTTTTATTCAAAGGTAGCACTGTAATACCGATATCTCAAATTGACAATAGTACTTTATTGTCACAAAATTTTAAGGTCTTATGATGCCCCAGTAAAAAGCTACAGGATTTCAATGTTGCAAACTTTGATAGTTATATTACGCACAGTATAAGAGTTACTGAATTTTGAAGTTGCATCAGTGTTTCATTTTTTACTCGAAGGTAGCACTGTTATACCGATATCTCAAATTGATAATAGTACTTTATTGTCACAAAATTTCAAGGTCTTATGATGCCCCAGTAAAAAGTTACAGCATTTCAATGTTGCACACTTTGATATTTATATTACGCTCAGTATAAATGTTAGTGAATTTTGAAGTTGCATCAGTGTTTCATTTTTCATTCAAAGGTAGCACTGTTATACCGATATCTCAAATTGACAATAGTACTTTATTCTCACACAATTTGAAGGTCTTATGACGCACCAGTAAAAAGTTACAGCAGCTCAACGTGGCAAACTTTGATAGTTATATTACGCACAGTATAAAAGTTACTGAATTTTGAAGTTTTATCAGTGTTTCATTTTTTACTCAAGGGTAGCACTGTTATACCGATATCTCAAATTGACAATAGTAAATTATTGTCACAAAATTTCAAGTTCTTATGACGCTCCAGTAAAAATTTAGAGCATTTCAATGTTGCAAACTTTGATAATTATATTACGCTCAGTATAAAAGTTAGTGAATTTTGAAGTTGCATCATTGTTTCATTTTTTTCTCAAAGGTAGCACTGTTATACCGATATCTCAAATTGACACTAGTATTTTATTATCATATAATTTCAAGGTCTTATGACGCTCTAGTAAAAAGTTACAGCATTTCAACTTGGCAAACTTTGATAGTTATATTACTCGCAATATAAAAGTTAGTGAATTTTGAAGTTGCATCAGTGTTTCATTTTTTACTCAAAGGTAGCACTGTTATACTGATATCTCAAACTAACAATATTACATTATTGTCACAAAATTTCAAGGTTTTATGACGCACCAGTAAAAAGTTACCGCATTTCAACGTGGCAAACTTTGATAGTTATATTACGCACAGTATAAAAGTTAGTGAATTTTGAATTGCTTCAGTGTTTCATTTTTCACTCAAATGTAGCACTGTTATACCGATAACTCAAATTGACAATAGTACATTATTGTCACAAAATTTCAAGGTTTTATGACGCACCAGTAAAAACTTACATCATTTCAACGTGGCAAACTTTGATAGTTATATTACGCTCAGTATAAAAGTTACTGAATTTTGAAGTTGCATCAGTGTTTCATTTTTACTCAAAGGTAGCACTGTTATACCGATATTTCAAATTGATAATAGTACTTTATTGTCAGAAAATTTCAAGGTCTTATGATGCCCAGTAAAAAGTTACAACATTTCAATGTTGCACACTTTGATATTTATATTACGCACAGTATTAAAGTTAGAGAAATTTGAAATTGCATAAGTGTTTCATTTTTCACTCAAAGGTAGCACTGTTATACTGATATCTCAAATTAACAATAGTACTTTATTGTCACAAAATTTTAAGTTCTTATGACGCCTCAGTAAAAAGTTACAGCATTTCAATGTTGCACACTTTGATATTTATATTACGCTCAGTATAAATGTTAGTGAATTTTGAAGTTGCATCAGTGTTTCATTTTTTACTCAAAGGTAGCACTGTTATACCGATATTTCAAAATGACAATAGTACTTTATTTTCACAAAATTTCATGGTCTTATGACGCACCAGTAAAAATTTACAGGATTTCAATGCTGCAAACTTTGATAGTTATATTACGCACAGTATAAAAGTTACTGACTTTTGAACTTGCATCAGTGTTTCATTTTTTGCTCAAAGGTAGCCCTGTTATAAAAATATCTCAAATTGACAATAGTACTTTAAAATCACAAAATTTTAAATTCTTATAACGCTCTAGTAAAAAGTTACATCATTTCAACGTGGCAAACTTTGATAGTTATATTACGCTCAGTATAAAAGTTAGTGAATTTTGAAGTTGCATCAGTGTTTCATTTTTACTCAAAGGTGGCACTGTTATACCGATATCTCAAATTGACAATAGTACTTTATTGTCACAAATTTTCAAAGTCTTATGACTCTCCAGTAAAAAGTTACAGGATTTCAATGTTGCAAACTTTGATAGTTATATTACGCACAGTATAAAAGTTACTGAATTTTGAAGTTTTATCAGGGTTTCATTTTTTACTCAAGGGTAGCACTGTTATACCGATATCTCAAATTGACAATAGTACATTATTGTCACAAAATTTCAAGTTCACTCTCCAGTAAAAATTTAGAGCATTTCAATGTTGCAAACTTTGATAATTGTATTACGCTCAGTATAAAAGTTAGTGAATTTTGAAGTTGCATCAATGTTTCATTCTTTACTCAAAGTTAGCACTGTTATACCGATATCTCAAATTGACAATAGTACTTTATTATCACATAATTTCAAGGTCTTATGACGCTCTAGTAAAAAGTTACAGCATTTCAACTTGGCAAACTTTGATAATTATATTACGCACAGTATAAAAGTTAGTGAATTTTTAAGTTGCATCAGTGTTTCATATTTTACTCAAAGGTAGCACTGTTATACTGATATCTCAAACTAACAATAATAAATTTTTGTCACAAAATTTCAAGGTTTTATGACGCACCAGTAAAAAGTTACCGCATTTCAACGTGGCAAACTTTGATAATTATATTACGCAAAGTATAAAAGTTACTGAATTTTGAAGTTACATCAGTGTTTCATTTTTTACTCAAAGGTAGCGCTGTTATAACGATTTCTCAAGTTGACAATAGTACTTTATTTTCACAAAATTTCAAGGTCGTATGACGCACCAGTAAAATTAACAGGATTTTAATGCTGCAAACTTTGATAGTTATATTACGCACAGTATAAAAGTTGTGAAATTTGACGTTGCAACAGTGTTTCATTTTTCACTCAAACGTAGCACTGTTATACCGATATTTCAAATTGACAATAGTTATTTATTGTCACAAAATTTCAAGTTCTTATGACGCCCCAGTAAAAAGTTACAACATTTCAATGTTGCAAACTTTGATAGTTATTTTACGCTCAGTATAAAAGTTAGTGAATTTTGAAGTTGCATCAGTGTTTCATTTTTTACTCAAGGGTAGAACTGTCATACCGATATCTCAAATTGACAACAGTCCTTTATTATCACAAAATTTCAAGGTCTTATGACGCACCAGTAAAAAGTTACAGGATTTCAATGTTGCAAACTTTGATAGTTATATTACGCACAGTATAAGAGTAACTGAATTTTCAAGTTGCATCAGTGTTTCATTTTTTACTCGAATGTAGCACTGTTATACCTATATTTCAAATTGATAATAGTACTTTATTGTCATAAAATATCAAGTTCTTATGACGTTCCCGTAAAAATTTACAGCATTTCAATGTTGCAAACTTTGATAGTTATATTACGCACAGTATAAAAGTTTTTGAATTTTCAAATTGCTTCAGTGTTTTATTTTTCACTCAAAAGTAGCCCTGTTATACCAATATCTCAAATTGACAATAGTACTTTATTATCACAAAATTTCAAGGTTTTATGACGCTCCCGTAAAAATTTACAGCATGTCCATGTTGCAAACTTTGATAGTTATATTACGCACAGTATAAAAGTTACTAAATTTTGAAGTAGCATCATTGTTTCACTTTTTACTCAAAGTTAGCGCTGCTATAACAATTTCTCAAATTGACAATAGTACTTTATTGTTACAAAATTTCAATTTCTTTTGATGCCCCAGTAAAAAGTTACAGCATTTCAATGTTGCACACTTTGATAGTTATATTACGCTCAGTAGAAAAGTTAGAGAATTTTGAAGTTGCATCAGTGTTTCATTTTTTACTCAAACGTAGCACTGTTATACCGATATCTCAAATTGACAATAGTACTTTATTGTAACAAAATTTCAAGGTCTTATGACGCACCAATAAAAAGTTACAGCATTTCAACGTGGCAAACTTTGATAGTTATATTACGCTCAGTATAAAAGTTAGTGAATTTTGAAGTTGCATCAGTGTTTCATATTTTACTCAAAGGTAGCACTGTTATACCGATATCTCAAATTAACAATAGTACATTATTGTCACAAAATTTCAAGGTCTTATGACACTCCAATAAAGAGTTACAGCATTTCAATGGTGCAAACTTTGATAGTTATATTACGCACTGAATTTTGAAGTTGCATCAGTGTTTCATTTATTACTCAAAGGTAGCACTATTATACCGATATCTTAACTTGACAATAGTACTTTATAGTTGGAAAATTTCAAGGTCTTATGACGCACCAGTAAAAAGTTACAGCATTGATAGTTATATTACGCACAGTCTAAAATTTAGTAAAATTTGAAGTTGCATCAGTGTTTCATTTTTTACTCAAAGGTAGCACTGTTATACCTATATTTCAAATTGACAACAGTACTTTATTGTCACAGAATTTTAAGGTCTTATGAAGCTCCAGTAAAAATTTTGAGAATTTCAATGTTGCAAACTTTGATAGTTATATTACGCACAGTATAAAAGTTAGTGAATTTTGAAGTTGCATCAGTGTTTCATTTTTTACTCAAAGGTGGCGCTGTTATAACGAAATCTCAAATTGATAATAGTTCTTTATTGTAACAAAATTTCAAGGTCTTATGACGCTCCCGTAAGAATTAAAAGCATTTCAATGTTGCAAACTTTGATAGTTATATAACGCACAGTATAAAAGTTAGTGAATTTTGAAGTTGCATCAGTGTTTCATTTTTCACTCAAAGTTAACTCTGTTATACCGATATCTCAAATTGACAATAGTACATTATTGTCACAAAATTTCAAGCTTTTATGACGCACCAGTTACAGCATTTCAACATGGCAAACTTTGATATTTATATTGCGCACAGTATAAAAGTTACTGAAATTTGAAGTTGCATCAGTGTTTCCTTTTTTACTCAAAGGTAGCCCTGTTATACCAATATCTCAAATTGACAATAGTACTTTATTGTCAGAAAATTTCAAGGTATTATGACGCACCAGTAAAAAGTAACAGCATTTCAACGTGGCAAACTTTGATGGTTATATTACGCTCAGAATAAAAGTGAGTGTATTTTGAAGGTCCATCAGTGTTTCATTTTTTACTCAAAGGTAGCACTGTTATACCGATATTTGAAATTGACAATAATTCTTTATTGTTACAAAATTTCAAGGTCTTAGGACGCTCCAGTGGAAATTTACATCATTTCAACGTGGCAAACTTTGATATTACGCACAGTATAAAAGTTACTGAATTTTGAAGTTGCATCAGTGTTTCATTTTATACTCAAAGGTAGCACTGTTATACCGATATCTCAAATTGACAATAGTACTTCATTGTCACAAAATTTCAAAGTCTTATGACGCCCCAGTAAAAAGTTACAGCATTTCAACTTGGCAAACTTTGATAATTATATTACGCACAGCATAAAAGTTAGTGTATTTTGGAGTTGCATCAGTGTTTCATTTTTTACTCAAAGGTAGCACTGTTATACCGATATCTCAAATTGACAATAGTACTTTATTGTCACATAATTTCAAGGTCTTATGGCGCTCTAGTAAAAAGTTACAGCATTTCAACTTGGCAAACTTTGATAGTTATATTGTAATATATGTGGTCTATCAGTATAGATTTCCCTACGAAGATGATCATTTAATGTTTTGTATTGCGCGAGAGCTTGCGCACTTAGTTATCGGCGCCTTAAGACAGCCAAATGTTTTAGTATGAAGTGACTAAGGTCTGCTCCTTTGAGTTCAAACAAATTAGTGTTATGTTTTAGAACTGAATCTTTATTCTTAAAACTTCGCTCTTTTATTCTTATTTCAACTATTCAATTTTGTTTCAACCAAGTTCAATTTTCATTCCATATTTCCAATATCCCTTGTATCATCAAATTCACATATGCAACATATGCAAGCAATTAAATATGAATGTGCAATTCTTGCCTACGGCAGACCTTTGAAGTTCGAATTGCACACGACCTATTTTGAGTGCTTGCTTTGGGATAGAGGAAAGGTTTGAACGTGTGAAGTGAGTGTGTGTGTGATCATGTTGCGCGTGCACTACATACCTCTTTGGTGCATTTAGTTCTCTTAGTGATCACAGGCATCCGTATGGTATGCATGACTTTCATGATGCACAGTATAAAAGTTAGTGAAATTTCAAGTTGCATCAGTGTTTCATTTTTTATTCAAAGGTAGCGCTGTTATAACGAAATCTCAAATTGATAATAGTACTTTATTGTCACAAAATTTCAAGTTCTTATGACGCCCCAGTAAAAAGTTACAGATTTCAATGTTGCAAACTTTGATATTTATATTATGCGCTGTATAAAAGTTAGTGAATTTTGAAGTTGAATCAGTATTTCATTTTTTACACAAAGGTAGCATTGTTATACCGGTATCGCAGATGGACAACAGTACTTTATTGTCACAAAATTTTAAGGTCTTATGACGCTCCAGTAAAAATTGACAGCATTTCAATGTTGCAAACTTTGATAGTTATATTACGTACAGTATAAAAGTTAGTGAATTTTGAAGAATTTACAGCATTTCAATATTGCAAACTTTGATAGTTATATTGTAATATATCAGTATAGTTTTCCCTACGAAGATGATGGGCTCATTTAATGTTTTGTATTGCGCGAGAGCTTGCGCACATAGTTATCGGCGGCCTTAAGACAGCCAAATATTTTAGTATAAAGCGACTAAGGTCTGCTCCTTTGAGTTCAAACAAATTAGTGTTATGTTTTAGAACTGAATCTTTATTCTTAAATCTACGCTCCTTTATACTTATTTCAACTATTCAATTTTGTTTCAACCAAGTTCAATTTTCATTCCATATTTCCAATATCCCTTATGTCATCAAATTCACATATGCAACATATGCAAGCAATAAAATATGAATGTGCAATTTTTGCCTACGGCAGACCTTTGAGGTTCGAATTGCACATGACCTATTTTGAGTTTGGGATAGAGGAAAGGTTTGAACGTTTGGAGTGAGTGTGTGTGTGATCATGCTGTGCGTGCACTACATACCTCTTTGGTGCATTTAGTTCTCTTAGTGATCACAGGCATCCGTATGGTATGCATGAATTTCATGATACACTACAATATTACGCACAGTATAAAAGTTAGTGAATTTTGAAGTTGCATCAGTGTTTCATTTTTTACTCAAAGGTAGCACTGCTATACCGATATCTCAAATTGACATTAGTACATTATTGTCACAAAATTTCAAGTTCTTATGGCGCACCAGTAAAAAGTTACAGCATTTCAATGTTGCAAACTTTAATAGTTATATTACGCACAGTATAAAAGTTAGTGAATTTTGAAGTTGCATCAGTGTCTCATTTTTTACTCAAAGGTAGCACTGTTATACCGATATCTCAAATTGACAATAGTACTTTATTGTCACAAAATTTCAAGATCTTATGGCGCACCAGTAAAAAGTTACAGCATTTCAATGTTGCAAACTTTGATAGTTATATTACGTACAGTATAAAAGTTAGTGAATTTTGAAGTTGCATCAGTGTTTCATTTTTTACTCAAAGGTAGGTTTATAACGAAATCTCAAATTGATAATACTACTTTATTGTCACAAAATTTCAAATTCTTATGACGCTCCAGTAAAAAGTTACATCATTTCAACGTGGCAAAGTTTGATATTTTATATTACGCTCAGTATAAAAGTTAGAGAAAATTTGAAGTTGCATCAGTGTTTCATTTTTTACACAAAGAATGTAGCACTGTTATGCCGATATCTCAAATTGACAATAGTACTTTATTGTCACAAAATTTCAAGTTCTTATGACGCCCCAGTAAAAAGTTACAGCATTTCAACTTGGCAAACTTTGATAGTTATATTACGCACAGTATAAAAGTTAGTGTATTTTGGAGTTGCATCAGTGTTTCATTTTTCACTCAAAGGTAGCACTGTTATACCGATATCTCAAATTGACTTTATTGTCACATAATTTCAAGGTCTTATGGCGCTCTAGTAAAAAGTTACAGCATTTCAACTTGGCAAACTTTGATATTTATATTACGCACAGTATAAAAGTTACTGAAATTTGAAGTTGCATCAGTGTTTCATTTTTTATTCAAAGGTGGCGCTGTTATAAAGAAATCTCAAATTGATAATAGTACTTTATTGTTACAACATTTTAAGGTCTTATGACGCTCCAGTAAAAAGTTAGAGGATTTCAATGTTGCAAACTTTCATAGTTATATTATGCTCAGTATAAAAGTTAGTGAATTTTGAAGTTGCATCAGTGTTTCATTTTTTACTCAAAGGTGGCGCTGTTATAACGAAATCTCAAATTGATAATAGTTCTTTATTGTAACAAAATTTCAAGGTCTTATGACGCTCCCGTAAGAATTTACAGCATTTCAATATTGCAAACTTTGATAGTTATATTGTAATATATCAGTATAGTTTTCCCTACGAAGATGATGGGCTCATTTAATGTTTTGTATTGCGCGAGAGCTTGCGCACATAGTTATCGGCGGCCTTAAGACAGCCAAATATTTTAGTATAAAGCGACTAAGGTCTGCTCCTTTGAGTTCAAACAAATTAGTGTTATGTTTTAGAACTGAATCTTTATTCTTAAATCTACGCTCCTTTATACTTATTTCAACTATTCAATTTTGTTTCAACCAAGTTCAATTTTCATTCCATATTTCCAATATCCCTTATGTCATCAAATTCACATATGCAACATATGCAAGCAATAAAATATGAATGTGCAATTTTTGCCTACGGCAGACCTTTGAGGTTCGAATTGCACATGACCTATTTTGAGTTTGGGATAGAGGAAAGGTTTGAACGTTTGGAGTGAGTGTGTGTGTGATCATGCTGTGCGTGCACTACATACCTCTTTGGTGCATTTAGTTCTCTTAGTGATCACAGGCATCCGTATGGTATGCATGAATTTCATGATACACTACAATATTACGCACAGTATAAAAGTTAGTGAATTTTGAAGTTGCATCAGTGTTTCATTTTTTACTCAAAGGTAGCACTGCTATACCGATATCTCAAATTGACAATAGTACATTATTGTCACAAAATTTCAAGTTCTTATGGCTCACCAGTAAAAAGTTACAGCATTTCAATGTTGCAAACTTTAATAGTTATATTACGCACAGTATAAAAGTTAGTGAATTTTGAAGTTGCATCACTGTTTCATTTTTTACTCAAAGGTAGCACTGTTATACCCATATCTCAAATTGACAATAGAACTTTATTCTCACAAAATTTCAAGGTTTTATGACGCACCAGTAAAAAGTTACATCATTTCAACGTGACAAACTTTGATTTTTATATTACGCACAGTATAAAAGTTACTGAATTTTGAAGCTGCATCAGTGTTTCATTTTTTACTCAAAGGTAATACTGTTATACCGATATCTCAAATTGACAATAGTACTTTATTGTCACAAAATTTTAAGGTCTTATGACGCTCCAGTAAAATATTACAGCATTTCAATCTTGCAAACTTTGATAGTTATATTACGCACAGTATAAAAGTTAGTGAATTTTGAAGTTGCATCAGTGTTTCATTTTTTACTCAAATGTACCACTGTTATACGGATATCTCAAATTGACAATAGTACTTTATTGTCACATAATTTCAAGTTTTTATGACGCTCCAGTAAAAAGTTACAGCATTTCAACTTGGCAAACTTTGATATTTATATTACGCACAGTATAAAAGTTAGTGTATTTTGAAGTTGCATCAGTGTTTAATTTTTTACTCAAAGGTAGCACTGTTATACCGATATCTCAATTTGACAATAGCACTTTATTGTCACATAATTTCAAGGCCTTATGATGCTCTAGTAAAAAGTTACAGCATTTCAACTTGGCAAACTTTGATATTTATATTACGCACAGTATAAAAGTTACTGAAATTTCAAGTTGCATCAGTGTTTCATTTTTTATTCAAAGGTAGCGCTGTTATAACAAAATCTCAAATTGATAATAGTACTTTATTGTCACAAAATTTCAAGTTCTTATGACGCCCCAGTAAAAAGTTACAGCATTTCAATGTTGCAAACTTTGATATTTATATTACACACAGTATAAAAGTTACTGAATTTTGAAGTTGAATCAGTATTTCATTTTTTACTCAAAGGTAGCACTGTTATACCGATATCTCAGATGGACAACAGTACTTTATTGTCACAAAATTTTAAAGTCTTATGACGCTCCAGTAAAAATTGACAGCATATCAATGTTGCAAACTTTGATAGTTATATTACGCACAGTATAAAAGTGAGTGTATTTTGAAGTTGCATCAGTGTTTCATTTTTTACTCAAAGGTAGCACTGCTATACCGATATCTCAAATTGACAATAGTACTTTATTGTCACATAATTTCAAGGTCTTTTGGCGCTCTAGTAAAAAGTTACAGCATTTCAACTTGGCAAACTTTGATATTTATATTACGCACAGTATAAAAGTTACTGAAATTTGAAGTTGCATCAGTGTTTCATTTTTTACTCAAAGGTGGCGCTGTTATAACGAAATCTCAAATTGACAATAGCACTTTATTGTCACAAAATTTCAAGGTTTTATGACGCACCAGTAAAAAGTGACAGCATTTCAACGTGGCAAACTTTGATAGTTATATTATGCTCAGTATAAAAGTTACTGAATTTGAAGTTGCATCAGTGTTCCTTTTTTTACTCAAAGGTAGCATTGTTATACCGATATCTCAAATTGGCAATAGAACTTTATTCTCACAAAATTTCAAGGTTTTATGACGCACCAGTAAAAAGTTACATCATTTCAACGTGACAAACTTTGATTTTTATATTACGCACAGTATAAAAGTTACTGAATTTTGAAGCTGCATCAGTGTTTCATTTTTTACTCAAAGGTAATACTGTTATACCGATATCTCAAATTGACAATAGTACTTTATTGTCACAAAATTTTAAGGTCTTATGACGCTCCAGTAAAATATTACAGCATTTCAATCTTGCAAACTTTGATAGTTATATTACGCACAGTATAAAAGTTAGTGAATTTTGAAGTTGCATCAGTGTTTCATTTTTTACTCAAATGTACCACAGTTATACGGATATCTCAAATTGACAATAGTACTTTATTGTCACATAATTTCAAGTTTTTATGACGCTCCAGTAAAAAGTTACAGCTTTTCAACGTGGCAAACTTTGATAGATATTACGCTCAGTATAAAAATTACTGAATTTTGAAGTTTTATCAATGTTTCATTTTTTACTCAAAAGTAGCACTGTTATACCGATATCTCAAATTGACAATAGTACATTATTGTCACAAAATTTCAAGTTCTTATGACGCTCCAGTAAAAAGTTATAGCATTTCAACTTGGCAAACTTTGATATTTATATTACGCACAGTATAAAAGTTAGTGTATTTTGAAGTTGCATCAGTGTTTAATTTTTTACTCAAAGGTAGCACTGTTATACCGATATCTCAATTTGACAATAGCACTTTATTGTCACATAATTTCAAGGCCTTATGACGCTCTAGTAAAAAGTTACAGCATTTCAACTTGGCAAACTTTGATATTTATATTACGCACAGTATAAAAGTTACTGAAATTTCAAGTTGCATCAGTGTTTCATTTTTTATTCAAAGGTAGCGCTGTTATAACAAAATCTCAAATTGATAATAGTACTTTATTGTCACAAAATTTCAAGTTCTTATGACGCCCCAGTAAAAAGTTACAGCATTTCAATGTTGCAAACTTTGATATTTATATTACACACAGTATAAAAGTTACTGAATTTTGAAGTTGAATCAGTCTTTCATTTTTTACTCAAAGGTAGCACTGTTATACCGATATCTCAGATGGACAACAGTACTTTATTGTCACAAAATTTTAAAGTCTTATGACGCTCCAGTAAAAATTGACAGCATATCAATGTTGCAAACTTTGATAGTTATATTACGCACAGTATAAAAGTGAGTGTATTTTGAAGTTGCATCAGTGTTTCATTTTTTACTCAAAGGTAGCACTGCTATACCGATATCTCAAATTGACAATAGTACTTTATTGTCACATAATTTCAAGGTCTTTTGGCGCTCTAGTAAAAAGTTACAGCATTTCAACTTGGCAAACTTTGATATTTATATTACGCACAGTATAAAAGTTACTGAAATTTGAAGTTGCATCAGTGTTTCATTTTTTACTCAAAGGTGGCGCTGTTATAACGAAATCTCAAATTGATAATAGTTCTTTATTGTAACAAAATTTCAAGGTCTTATGACGCTCCCGTAAAAATTTACAGCATTTCAATGTTGCAAACTTTGATAGTTATATTGTAATATATCAGTATAGTTTTCCCTACGAAGATGATGGGCTCATTTAATGTTTTGTATTGCGCGAGAGCTTGCGCACATAGTTATCGGCGCCTTAAGACAGCCAAATGTTTTAGGATGAAGCGACTAAGTTCTGCTCCTTTGAGTTCAAACAAATTAGTGTTATGTTTTAGAACTGAATCTTTATTCTTAAATTACGCTCCTTTATACTTATTTCAACTATTCAATATCACTTATGTCATCAAATTCACATATACAACATATGCAAGCAATAAAATATGAATGTGCAATTCTTGCCTACGGCAGACCTTTGAGGTTCGAATTGCACATGACCTATTTTGAGTGCAATACTTTGGGATAGAGGAAAGGTTTGAACGTGTGGAGTGAGTGTGTGTGTGTGATCATGTTGCGCGTGCACTACATACCTCTTTGGTGCATTTAGTTCTCTTAGTGATCACAGGCATCCGTATGGTATGCATGAATTTCATGATACACTACAATATTACGCACAGTATAAAAGTTAGTGAATTTTGAAGTTGCATCAGTGTTTCATTTTTTACTCAAAGGTAGCACTGTTATACCGATATCTCAAATTGACAATAGTACTTTATTGTCACATAATTTCAAGATCTTATGGCGCTCTAGTAAAAAGTTACAGCATTTCAACTTGGCAAACTTTGATATTTATATTACGCACAGTATAAAAGTTACTGAAATTTGAAGTTGCATCAGTGTTTCATTTTTTATTCAAAGGTGGCGCTGTTCTAACGAAATCTCAAATTGATAATAGTTCTTTATTGTAACAAAATTTCAAGTTCTTATGACGCTCCCGTAAAAATTTACAGCATTTCAATGTTGCAAACTTTGATATTTATATTGTAATATACCAATATAGTTTTCCCTACGAAGATGATGGGCTCATACAATGTTTTGTATTGCGCGAGAGCTTGCGCACATAGTTATCGGCGCCTTAAGACAGCCAAATGTTTTAGTATGAAACGACTAAGGTCTGCTCCTTTGAGTTCAAACAATTTAGTGTTATGTTTTAGAACTGAATCTTTATTCATAAAACTACGCTCCTTTATACTTATTTCAACTATTCAATATCACTTATGTCTTCAAATTCACATATGCAACATATGCAAGCAATAAAATATGAATGTGCAATTCTTGCCTACGGCAGACCTTTGAGGTTCGAATTGCACATGACCTATTTTGAGTGCAATACTTTGGGATAGAGGAAAGGTTTGAACGTGTGGATTGACTGTGTGTGTGTGTGTGTGTGATCATGTTGCGCGTGCACTACATACCTCTTTGGCGCATTTAATTCTCTTAGTGATCACAGGCATCCGTATGGTATGCATGACTTTCATGATACACTACAATATTATGCACAGTACAAAAGTTAGTGAATTTTGAAGTTGCATCAGTGTTTCATTTTTTACTCAAAGGTAGCACTGTTATACCGATATCTCCAATTGACAATAGTACTTTATTGTCACAAAATTTCAAGGTCTTAAATAGTAAAAAGTTACAGCATTTCAATGTTCCAAACTTTGATAGTTATATTACGCTCAGTATAAAAGTTAACGAATTTTGAAGTTGCATCAATGTTTCATTTTTTACTCAAAGGTAGCACTGTTATACCGATATCTCAAATTGACAATAGTACTTTATTGTCACAAAATTTCAAGGTTTTATGACGCATCAGTAAAAAGTCACAGCATTTCAACGTGGCAAACTTTGATAGTTATATTACGCTCAGTATAAAAGTTAATGAATTTTGAAGTTACATCAGTGTTTCTTTTTTAACTCAAAAGTAGCATTGTTATACCGATATCTCAAATTGACAATAGTACTTTATTGTCGCAAAATTTCAAGCTCTTATGTCGCACCAGTAAAAATTTACAGGGTTTCAATGTTGTAAACTTGGATAGTTATATTACGCACAGTATGAGTGTTACTAAATTTTGAAGTTGCATCAGTGTTTCATTTTTTACTCAAAGGTAGCACTGTTATACCGATATCTCAAATTGACAATAGTACTTTATTGTCACAAAATTTCAAGGCCTTTTGACGCACCAGTAAAAAGTTACAGCATTTCAACGTGGAAAACTTCGATAGTTATATTACGCTCCGTATAAAAGTTAATGAATTTTGAAGTTGCATCAGTGTTTCTTTTTTAACTCAAAGGTAGCATTATTATACCGATATCTCAAATTGACAATAGTACTTTATTGTCGCAAAATTTCAAGCTCTTATGACGCACCAGTAAAAATTTACAAGTTTTCAATGTTGCAAACTTGGATAGTTATATTACGCACAGTATGAGTGTTACTAAATTTTGAAGTTGCATCAGTGTTTCATTTTTTACTCAAAGGTAGCACTGTTATACCGATATTTCAAATTGATAATAGTACTTTATTGTCACAAAATTTCAAGGTCTTATGACGCTCCCGTAAAAATTTACAGCATTTCAATGTTGCAAACTTTGATAGTTATATTGTAATATATCAGTATAGTTTTCCCTACGAAGATGATGGGCTCATTTAATGTTTTGTATTGCGCGAGAGCTTGCGCACTTAGTTATTGGCGCCTTAAGACAGCCAAATGTTTTAGTATGAAGCGACTAAGGTCTGCTCCTTTGAGTTCAAACAAATTAGTGTTATGTTTTAGAACTGAATCTTTTTTCTTAAAACTACGCTTTTTTATATTTATTTCAACTATTCAATTTTGTTTCAACCAAGTTTAATTTTCATTCCATATTTCCAATACCCCATGTGTCATCAAATTCACATACGCAACATATGCAAGCAATAAAATATGAATGTGCAATTCTTGCCTACGGCAGACCTTTGAGGTTCGAATTGCACGTGACCTATTTTGAGTGCATTGCTTTGGGATAGAGGAAAGGTTTGAACGTGTGGAGTGAGTGTGTGTGTGATCATGCTGCGCGTGCACTACATACCTCTTTGGTGCATTTAGTTCTCTTAGTGATCACAGGCATCCGTATGGTATGCATGAATTTCATGATACACTACAATATTACGCACAGTATAAAAGTTAGTGAATTTTGAAGTTGCATCAGTGTTTCATTTTTTACTCAAAGGTAGCACTGCTATACCGATATCTCAAATTGACAATAGTACTTTATTGTCACAAAATTTCAAGGTTTTATGACGCACCAGTAAAAAGTTACAGCATTTCAACGTGGCAAACTTTGATAGTTATATTACGCTCAGTATAAAAGTTAGTGAATTTTGAAGTTGCATCAGTGTTTAATTTTTCACTCAAAGATAGCACTGTTATACCGATATTTCAAATTGACAATAGTACTTTATTGTCACAAAATTTCAAGTTCTTATGACGCCCCAGTAAAATGTTACAGCATTTCAATTTTGCAAAGTTTGATAGTTATATTACGCTAAAGTATAAAAGTTACTGTATTTTGAAGTTGCATCAGTGTTTCATTTTTTACTCAAAGGTAGCACTGTCATACCGATATCTCAAATTTTTATATATATATATATATATATATATATATATATATATATATATATATATATATATATATATATATATATATATGAATTTTTACGAATATAGAAAAATAAAGCAAAGGATTTAGCAGTCATCGTGCCTGTGTCTGTAATTTATTGGAGGGTGACTGCAAGAGTTTAATTTTCTAGACCTCTTCGCTCGGATCGTCGACAAACTTAATTTTTTCTTTTTAGGAAATTTAGCCGTGCCATCTACATTAGTCATCAACATATTCAGTCCATGCTTCACACCACGTATTAAACCTGTACTGAAATAGCTGTTGCTGCCAGTCCTACTTGCCGCAACCATCACTGCCGTGAATCTTCGTACTTTTCTTATGTGGAAAATTTCCCGTACCGTCAATATATTCTTCAAGTAAGTTTTATAATAGTAAAAAACATTTATTGCCACTGCTGCCACGCATTTTGCGGAAGCCTAAATATTAAGCCGCTGCTGCAAAGCACTCCACACGCTGATACAGTTGCCGCCGCTACAGCCACTGCCGCTACCAAAATTCTGCCGTTAACCGCAACTGCAATAACTGAACAAGTAGAAGGGTCAGCCACTGATTTCTCTGTCGCCGTTGATGTCATCATTTCAACATCCACACAGAACCAGTAGTCGCATAAATAAACGTGTAGCACCTATACGTTTTGACGCTACAAGAATGCCGCTAAATAGAACGCCGCCAAATACGTCGTCGCAAGCGTTTAGTGCCGCTACGACGTCAGCAGAGAATGTAGCCGCGACGCCAATAACCAGCACCTTACCGTCGGCTAACACAAGTACAAGCAGAACTGCAGAGCCGTCAGTACAAAAAGGAAACAGCAATGACGTGATAAAAAATAAAAGTAATGGTGAAGTGATTTCGGAACAAGTGGATAAACGATTAAGTGATATGAGAAATGAGTTCCAGAAACAGATGCAAGCCATACAGGCAATTCTGATAGCCAATAATGAGCGAATTCAATGTAGTGTACTCGAACTTATCGCAGTCGTCACAGCTGTCACCTGCAACAGAGCAGCCCTCCACCCCTGCTCAGCTTCAATCACTACCGTGGGTTCAGTCGTTGCAGGAACGGATGCAAACACATACCGCTGCATCTGAAGGCAATATATACGATACCCAAAGGGCATCAATACACCGTCAGAAGAAATTATATCCACTTCCATTCTTTTCATGCTCTCCAGAAGAGTTGCAAATATTTTATGAAAATTTTACAAGTAATACTAGAGAGTTTGAATGTTCCGATTTGCATAATATAATGCGCTTGAGAGATGCATTAATAGGCCGAGCTAGAGAAGCCGTTGAGCCACTTTTGTCTAATGCGAGGAACGTACCTGCTATTATATCCACATTAAAAGAAACCTTTGGACGGGCAGATCTTCTGATCTGGTCAGATAGAAAAAGCGCACTAACTCCTGTCAATGATAGTCGTCTGGAAACATTGGTGAGTTTCGCATCAAAAGTTACAAATATGACCACTTTTTTGGGAAACGTTCAGGGTGAGCACCATTTAACTAATCCCATATTGTTAAGTTAACTGGTGGCGAAGCTTCCAACCCCCAAGCAATTGTAATGGGCTGAGAAATGTCTCTAGCTGCAGCTGCCGCCTACACTAGTCGAATTCAGCTCATGGCTTAACAGTTTACGAAGACTGGCCAACATGGTATCAGAAGCCTTACCAAGAACTTCTATACGATCAACTGAGAATTTAAATTTAAATAAAAAATTCAACTCTGAGCCAAATGAAAATCGTCGTATCGCATATGCAAGTGTAGCTGAAAAAAGATGTAAAATATGCGAGGGCCAATGCAGTAACGTAAGTAACTGCCGTAAATTTGCACAACTGGTCTTAGAAGAGAAATGGAACAAGATCAAAGAATTAAAACTATATTTCGCGTGTTTGTAAATGGGACATCAGATTAGTCGATGCTTTACACGTAAAAGATGTGGTATTAGTGGGTGTCAAAGACCGCATCATACACTGCTACATGACGAGTCAAGGCAAATTGTACAGTCAAACGTATCGGAGCCATCAGCATCAACAATAGCCGCTTCACAACAGGATAATAGAAATTGCCGTGCGGATTCCGATAAAACTAGCGACGGGATTCTATTCCAGATTATACCTGTGAAAATAATTGGGAAGAATAAAATAATCAACACACATGCTTTCGTGGACGATGGAGCGAACGTTAGCATGATCGAAAGAAGCCTTGCGGAAGAACTAGATATACATGGTCGTGAGGACACCCTAGACCTGCATTGGTTAAATAATGAAACACTAAGCGAAAAAACTGAAATAGTAGACATTGTCATTAGGGGAGTTGCGGAAGACTCTATAAAATACAAGATTAGCAAAGTGTTCACCTCATCAAGTCTATCATTGCCTACCCAAAGATTCAAAGCCATTGAAGTGAGAAAAGAGAGTCCGCATCTAGGCAATTTGCCGATCGAAAGCTATAATGGTCAGCCAAAAATCATTATCAGTCTCATACACTCATTTTTAACAGCACCAATAGAGACCCCATATAGCCAACAGATTCCTGGGCCTATTGCCGTTAAAACCAGATTGGGTTGGATGGTGTATGGGCCAGTTAACACCAATGATAAGCCATGCATTAAGCGGTCATTCCATATACAAAAAAATAATGAATCAATTAATAACAATAACATATATCACATGGAAAATCCCACATATACAATTATCAAATTTTGCCAAATAAGGAATGTTTAAGACAGTGAGCACCGGTAAACCATTAACATTAGCATTTCGCAGTTGGGATTACCACTTTAATCCCATGCTCTCCCAAGTAACAAATCACTTGTGGAATATTAAACTTTCAACACAGAGTGAAAGACCTTGCAGCATATTGATCGGATTCCAAAATGCAAACAAATTTCAACATTGTGATCTAACGGATGTGAAAGTACATCTAAACTCAATTACATAACTATATGATGATCTTAATTTTAAATTTTATAATGATCGTTATGCCATTTTATATGAAATGTATTCAAAGTTTCAGCAAAGTTATTTGTTATTATTGGTATTGGTTCAACTGTAATATTTCATAAAATTTAGGTTTCATATAATAGTGAAAACTATATATTTTTAATTTTGATAATTCTAAAACAGTAAATCCCAAGTATATTGGTTTATTATATGCAATTTGCTCATGAGTTGGTTCTATTGCTATCATGTTATCTGTAAAATGTTTTAAACTATGAAAATTTGGTCTTGCAATTAAAGTACGTGCGCCTAAATGTCTTCCCTTGTTTTCCCATTCAGTAACAATCTTTACATTCTTAAATTTCTCGACATTTTCCATTGTTTTTCCATAAACTGCATTATTTAATACTTTAAAGAAATTTTTTTCAAATTAAATTTTCGCATGTGTTCTATGAGAAGTATTCAGATCAATATAATCCTTCAAACAGATTGCTTAAATTTCAAAATCCTATGAGCAATACACTGTTGTAGATTGCAGTAATGTATCTATAATATAATTTCGTTTATTATGTAAATCTATAATCAATTTTATATTTTTGGATTTACTATGTGCTTTTTTATTCTCAGCACAGAAAGGTAAATCATTGTGTATTTCATGAATATTTTCAGGATAATCTAAATCAACTTCTAAAATATAACCAAAGGCTGATTTTATAGTTACTGTTAGAATATCAAAATTTGATCCTCAACCCATTCAAATCCACCATAAGGTAAATATTCAGACATTCCCAACCATATGAGTTATTTGCATCTGAATACATAAAGTATTCTGAAGATTTACTTTGATCATATTCAGGAAGATATTTATTATTAACCTTTGAAAGTCGTTTAGAACATTGAATCATACCACCTCTAATCCCACTTTTAATGAAATCTATATATATAAAAATGAATGATTATTTGTTAGTGACGCTAAGGCTCGAGAACGGCTGGACCAATCTTGATGGAATTTTGAGAGGTTGTTCGTTGTGGATCTGGGAAGGTTTAGAAATAAAAAATCCTTATACTTTTCCTGAAGAAAAGTCGGAAAATTCAAAAATTCCATAAAGGAGTTTTTTCCATAAAAATTTTTTTTCTTTCAAAACATTCGGAAAAGTCGGAAAATTCGGAAAATTCGAAAATTAGAAAAACCTAATCTCACTTTTTGTTCTCATTTTTTTTATATGTGCGTGGTATTGCACGCGCACATTTAGTTTCATATTGGGGTTGTAAGCACTGACTGATACTCCAATAACTCAACAGAGGGAGCTGTAGACGCTTATTTATTTTGACAGCTGCGTATATTGTGTGTTCTTTCTGATTTGTTTATTCGAACAGTGCGGACACGGTCAATTGACTTTCTGACATTTTTCCAAATTTTAATTGCTTTCTCGAGTTAAATTCATTACATTAAATTGTTAAAATGTTTACATTCACGAAATATTTGATTTTAAATCTGTGGATCGTCAGTTTTTGAGTGAAATTATTGACATTTCAAACAAAAAAAGTGAGTTCATTATTTGCGTTTGGAATTTATTTGTGTTATTTCTTCAGCTGATCTGTAAATTATTTGAATCGTTCAATTTCTGGACATTGAATACGGTGCGCACGCATCAGTTCGATTTGGTTCGATGTCTGTCGTTTGCCCGCATTGCGATGCACTGAAATTTCCAAAAGAACCGGCCGGATTGTGTTGCGCAAGCGGAAAAGTGAAATTACCTGAGTTACTTCCTCCACCAGACCCATTGCGATCGTTGCTTTACGATGAATCACCAAATTCGAATCATTTTTTACAAAATTCCAAGATATACGAGTATAACGATTGTTTTCAAATGACGTCGTTTGGTGGGGAAATTGTGAATGAACATAATTACAATCCCACATTCAAGGTTAGTTCACCAACAATCTAACACTTATTATCTTCCCAATAAAATACAGAAATTAACATATTTGTCTGCAACTATACAGATTCACGGGCAAATTTATCATCTTGCGGGATCGCTGTTGCCGCATCATGATCAAGATCACAAATATCTCCAAATATATTTCCTTGGAGATTCAAATGAAGAAGTGAATCGACATTGTGCAATTTTCAATGCGACGAAGAGAGAAATTGTGCAGCAATTGTAAGAAATGTTGGATGAACACAACGAACTAATTCGATTATTCAAAACTTCGTTAGAAAGGATGCCATCTGATGATCACAGAATCGTCATAAAAGCGGACAAACGACCAGCAGGCACGCATGAACGGCAATATAATGCACCGACGGCCGATGAAATATCAATTGTTGTTGTTGGCGATAATTTAGAATCCCGTGATATTGTTATTAAACGTCGAGCTGGAGATGCATTAGAGCGAATCAGTGAAAATCATCGATCGTACAATACTCACTACAATATCCGCTTATGTTCTGCCGTGGTGAAGATGGATATCACTTGAGATACAACCTGATCAATCCTGCCAATGGTTAGTAAAAGAAAAACAAACACTCTTGATTGTAACTTAATTTTTTGTTAACTTTTAGGTGTCGATACAAATAAGAAGGTCAGTGCAATGAACTTTTACGCGTATCGATTGATCATTCGCGAAGGAATTGACAACCATCTCTTGAGATATCGCCGATTATTTCAACAGTATGCAGTTGATGTGTACGTGACGATGGAGACAGAACGACTCAATTTTATTCGTTTCAATCAGACCAAGCTTCGATCTGAAGAGTATATTCACTTGCGAGATGCGGTCAATAGCGATGAAGATGTGACAAACCTTGGCCGACTCACGATTTTGCCATCAACATACATTGGCAGCCCAAGGCACATGCACCAGTACTCGCAGGATGCGATGGCATACGTGCGGAATTATGGACGGCTGGATTTGTTTGTTACATTCACTTGCAATCCAAAATGCCCACAGATAACGGAATTATTGAATCGCGGTCAATCAGCAAGCGATCGTCATGATGTCACAGCACGAGTTTTCAAACAACAGCTACGATATTTGATGGATTTTATCGCGAAGCAACGTATATATGGTGCTGTTAGATGCTGGATGTACTCTGTTGAGTGGCAAAAAAGAGGTTTGCCGCACGCACACATTCTTCTTTGGATGGTGGACAAGATTACACCAGATCAAATTGATGACATCATTTCTGCGGAAATTCCTGATCCAGAGATAGATTGTAGTGTACCACACAAGTGTACACTGACGACCACACATCGTCATAAGCACAGCAACAAGTCGCATATGCAAACAAACTGACAATAGCGCAACGTACGCAATTGCACTCAATACCCAAATACGCTAGACTAGCATTTTGGTGGTGCAATAACACACGCTGCCTATATTGCAGCGTATGCATATTGGACAGTGCAGTTACTTCAGCCCTGAACTTGCACTCAAAATTATTAATATAAACAAAGACGATGATTCGTCAATGAATAATATCGGTAATCCGATACTTGAGACAAATTTCGGGAATATGATTTGTAACTAGTGGAAATAAGATAGATACATTTTATATTAGTTAGAATAAGAAAACAATAAGAATTCAATAATATAAAAGAGCCAGCGAGCCACCAAATAAACCAGAGTTAATCTGAAGACAACTAAAACTGCTACTCGCATTAGTTTATTCTTTTTATCTCTCGTGCTCTAAGTCAGGAAAGACTTAGAACAGCACAAACAATAGCTTGGCCAACGGCACACTCTGCCGGTCAAAATCTTTGCTGAGGGCGTCTTTCCGCTTCGTGTTAGGCATTTCTATTTTATAGTGCTCTTCTGCATCTATGCATTGCATAGAATCTGCAAATGAATTGAATGCTGATCCTGCGTGACCAACAATCAACATATCTTACATGGCAAACCTGCCAGCCTAACATCTCAACCTACCCTACAAGATCCAGAATTATACGAATTGGTGAAAACCAATATGGTTCATGGACCTTGCGGACACTACAATCCCACTTCGGTTTGTATGTCTGACAATAAATGCACGAAACACTATCCACGTGCTTTTCTTTCGGAAACGCAAACTGGAAATGGATATCCACTCTATCGGCGTCGCTCATCAGACAACAATGGCAGAACATTCAGCAGAGGAGTGAATATCGAAGTTGACAACACATCGATCGTACCATATTCGCCAACATTGTCTAAGACATTCAAAACTCATATCAATGTTGAGTATTGCAGTTCTGTGAAATCGATCAAATACGTTTGCAAGTACGCCACCAAAGGAAGCGACATGGCGGTTATTGGCCTTGAACGAGATGAGATCAGCAAGTATCAAATGGGTCGATACGTGAACTGCAATGAAGCGCTTTGGAGAATATTTTCTTTTGTGATTCATGAGCGTTTTCCGACTGTTGTGCATCTCGCAGTTCATTTGGAGAATGGCCAAAGAGTATATTTCAACCCAGAGAATGCAGTACAGCGAGCGGAAACACCACCAGCAACAACATTGACGAGTTTTTTCTCAACTTACGCCAGTGGTCCGTTTGCGAGAACATTGCTTTATTCGGAAATGCCTCGATATTATACATGGAATGCATCGTCGAAGAAATGGTTACGCAGAAAGCAAGGCCAACCAGTTGATGGACATCCAGGTGTGTTCTCAACTAATGCATTAGGACGAATTTACACAATCCACCCGAAAATCGACGATTGCTTCTACATTCGGTTGCTATTGATTAATGTGCGCGGTTCAACTTCATATGAGTCATTGCGTACTGTGAATGGTACGGTGTGTGCAACTTTTCGAGAAGCATGCCAGCAATTACAATTGCTGGAACATGATAATCACTGGAATCAAACGATGGACGATGCGATAGCTACTTCGCATGCCACTGAAGTGCGCACACTTTTCGCGATGATCATTTCGACATGTCAGCCCTCAAATCCGCGTCAATTATGGGATACGTACAAAAATTACATTACCGAAGACATTTTACATCGTATTCGAGTGGCAACATGGAATTCAGAATTGCAAATGAACGATGAAATCTACAATGAAGCATTGGTGTTGATTGAAGATTTGTGTTTGCTTATGAGTGGCAAATTATTGACTGAAATTCATATGCAAGCGCCAAATCGTCAAATCAGAGATGTACTGAATCGTGAATTGGAACGTGAGCGTGCATACGACAGAATAACTTTGGAACAACAAGTGCAAAGAAATTTTCTATTATTGAATGAGCAGCAAAAGAGTGCGTATGATGAATTGATGAAGGCTGTCAATGATGGAAACGATGGACTATTTTTTCTTGATGCGCCCGGCGGAACTGGGAAAACGTTCCTGATATCATTGATTTTGGCAACAATACGTTCTCAAAATGGCATTGCGTTGGCTCTCGCATCTACTGGGATTCCTGCAACTCTACTAGAAGGTGGAAGAACGGCACATTCGGTACTGAAGCTTCCGTTAAACATGCAATCAATGAAGCATCTGTTTGCAACATATCAAAGCAATCAGCTATGGCAAAAGTGTTGAAGAATTGTAAACTGATAGTATGGGATGAGTGCACAATGGCTCAGAAACGGTCTCTAGAAGCACTTGACAGAACAATGAAATATCTGCGGAATAATAATCGTCGCTTTAGTGGCGCAATGATACTGTTAGCAGGCGATTTTCGACAAACACTTCCTGTTATTCCGAAATCAACAGCGGCGGATGAATTGAACGCATGTCTCAAGTCATCGTATTTGTGGCGGTACGTGAAAACCATACGATTGACTATGAATATGCGAGCGTTCCTGCAACAGGATAGCACCGCAGAAGTTTTCTCTAAAGAACTGCTAAGAATTGGAAATGGGCAAATTCCGGTTGATACTTCCAGTGGTTTGATATCAATTCCACCTGCCATTTGTCAATTCACTTCAACGAAAGCTGAACTCATCACGAATGTTTATCCGAACATTGGCCAAAATTATCGTAACTACGATTGGTTGAGTGCACGCGCAATTTTAGCTGCCAAAAATACCGATGTTAATGACTGGACGATTCAAAGTCAAATTCCGGGAGATTTGCGCTCATACAAATCGATCGATCGTGTTGAAAATGAAGAGGAAGCCGTGAATTATCCAGTGGAATTTCTAAATTCTTTGGATTTGGCTGGCATGCCGCCGCATCATTTGCGTCTCAAAGTTGGATCTGTCATTATTATGCTTCGCAATCTTCATGCGCCGAAACTGTGTAATGGAACCCGACTGATTGTGACGCAGCTATCGAATAATGTGATAGTTGCAAGAATTTTGAAAGGGACTTACAAGGGGGCAGAAGCTTGATTCCACGAATTTCTTTGAGTTCCAACGATTTGCCATTTATATATATATATATATATATATATATATATATATATATATATATATATATATATTATATATATATATATATATATATATATATATATATATATATATATATATATATATATATATATATATATATAGTTGTGAACGACCTTTCCTGATTCTGTAGTAATTGTAGTAGACATGTTTTCCCTAACAATTTCTTTCCTAAATTTTGGTGACAGTTTAGTTCCTAGTCGCTTGTGTATTTTTACGTATATGATATCTCCTGGATCAAATGTTGTGTTCGTTCCTTCGTTTTTTAGACAGCGCATGATTTCGGTTAGTGTTGAGTGGAACCTCTCAACTTGGCCGTATACTGTACTCGTGTATGGTGGGGCTGTGTATGTTTCTATTCCTAGCTGGTCCTTCAGCATGAAGGTTATTGTGGCTGCGTTAAATGATTTCTCGTTGTCAAAGACTACCATTTTTGGGACGCCGAATAAGAATAGTATTTTTCGTAGAGGTTCTTTCACATCTTCGATGGCTCTGGACTCAGTAACCTTGCCTTGAGCGTATTTAGAAAATTTGTCTAAAGCTGTAAGTACAAGCTGATTTTCGGTTCTATAAATATCGATATGAAGAATTTCACCTGGATATGATGGTATTGGTGTTTCTTTTAATTCAGGTTTTGGAGGGTGTCTATCGTACTTGCTCTCCTTGCACACCGTGCATTGTTTAACAATTTTGTTTATCTTTTTATTCATTCCGGGGAAGTAGAATCTCTCAAGAATTTGTGCTTTATTCTCTTTGGCATTCCTATGAGCTCTCTTGTGCGTGCCGATAATTATTTATTCTTGTTGATGTTCATTTTTGACGTCTTCTACATGAGAGCTAGTAAATCTGATACGATATAGCGCGAAGTGAAGTGGGAAAATTTCTTGGATTCTACCCATTAATGATTCTGGCGCTTTAATACCATTTATAACAGAGGGGTTGAGATATTTCTTAAGGGTTGTAACCAATTGCTCAGAGGTATACTCTGTTTTTGATATTGTGTGTCTGTGTATGGTAGGAAATACTATTTCAAATTGATACGGAGATGTTGCATTTGAGCTAAAGATAATTTGATTTTTGAATACGTTAATGGGGGTTTCCACGCTATAAATAAGGTTGTGCGATGAACTATCATCGCTTTGCGTCACCTCAGTCATTGAGTTGACTGGTGATGTTACTGGCAATCTAGAGAGAGCATCAGCAACCACATTACTTTTGCCGGGTTTATAGAATAACTCGTAGTCATATTCTTCTAAGATAGCTTTCCGTCTTTTCATTTTGCTATTGTTGTTTTTATTGCTTAGGGCGTAGGTAAGTGGTTGGTGATCGGTAAAAATCTTTACCTTCGCTGCACCGTACAAGTAGTTCCTAAGTGAGTTTAGGGCCCAAATTATGGCGAGCATTTCTTTTTCATTCGCCGCGTAATGTTCCTCGGTTTTACTAAGAGTCCTCGAGATGAAAGTGATAGGCTTATCTCTTTGCGAGAGAACTGCTCCAATAGCATAGTCTGACTCATCGGTTGTCAACTCGAAAGGTTCTTCATAATTTGGATATGATAACAATAAATCTTTTGATATTAGAGAATTCTTTAATTTAGTAAATGCGTTTACTGCTTCTGACTCAAGATTTACAGCAACTTTTGAAGACTGATTCTTGGATACATGGCCTTCATCTCCTCTTAGAAGTACAGTCAGAGGTTTGGCCATCTTGGAATAGTCTCTTATGAAACGACGATAGTATCCGGATAAACCTAAGAAAGAACGAAGTTCTTCAAGAGTTCGAGGTTGCGAGAAATTTGCTATGGCCTCCACTTTTTTTGGGTTGGTCTTAATTCCAGCTTCGGATATTACGAACCCGAGAAATTCTGCTTCCTGTTTAAAAAAATGGCACTTGTCCAATTGGACTTTCATGTTAGCCTCTTCTAATGTTCTGAATACATTTTCGATATCTCGCACGTGATCTTCTTTCGTTTCACTATAAATAACTATGTCGTCAATATAGACATAGCATGTGCTGCCTATATAGTCATGAAGAATGTCATCCAGCGCTCTTTGAAATATAGACGGCACATTTTTCAACCCAAATGGTAAGCGAGTGAACTCGTTATTAATAGAAAATGCCGTTTTTTCTATATCGGAGTGTTTAAGCGGAATCTGATGGAACCCACTTTTGAAGTCCAAAAGTGTGAAATATTTACTATCTCCAAGTTTTGCTAGAACATCTGATATATTAGGGATGGGGTATCTGTCGGAAATTGTAACGGAGTTCAATTTTCTATAGTCTATCACCATTCTAAATTGCTTATTTCCTTGGGAGTCCGGTTTTTTGTCTACAATCCATATTGGAGAATTATATGGAGATCTGGATGGTCTGATAATCCCATCTTTTAACAATTTTTTTACTTGGTTCTCGACTTCGCCCTTTAGTGAGGCTGGATACGGGTAAAATTTGGTGTAAACTGGGGAATCGTTTATAGTACGAATTTCTCCTATTACTTTTGTCGTTTAGGTCAACTTTTCATCGGGCTCCGAGAAAAGATTAGGAAATTTGTCGACTAATGTGTTCATGCAGTCTTTTTGTTCATAATTCATGTATTTGTCTTGCAGTATTATTGAATTTACGGTTTTGCTAATAAGTTGTTTGAGATGGATTTTAGTTTTGCCACGGACGACCATAATCATTTTTGCATAAATGACCGCGTCTAGTTCTTTTAGACTGTCGTTACCTAAAATGCCATGAAATGATTTGAGAGTAGGCATTATGAAGAATTTTAGTTTGTCGTTCAAGCCAAAAAGGTTAATATATGTGTGTGATTTAATTTCAACGTCTCCCGCTACGGAATTTGCAAAAAATGGGACTCTGTTGGGAATGACTTTTCCCACAAGATAAGGCTGAATATAGTTTTTGCTTGAACCAGTGTCTATAAGAATTTTAAGAGTTTCACCGCTTTTCGTTCTGCATTAGAAATATGGGAGCGAAGAGATCGTCATTCTAAAAAATGAATGTCACTTAGTTCAACCTCTGTTTCATGGACGGCTGTGTCTTCTGTTTGTATGGTGTCATAATAGTTTGTGTAGTCGTAATCTTGGAATTCCTCTTCGTCGTTTCGATTATCCTGGGTGTCAGGATCTATATCCTCACTATTGATGTGAAAGGTACGTTGGGCCTTTGATGGTTGAATATTATGTTGTGAGGGTGGATTTGGTGGTCTTTTGCCCAAAAACTGTTGTTGAGGTGGTCTGTTAGCATAGTTTATTTGCTGCGAACGGATGCTTCGGTCGATATCCATTGGTTCTGGTGGCTTAGGAGCTGTTGGTCGCGATGGTGGTTGATTTGTTGGGTACGTGCGGTTTTGCCCTACCGCGTTAACGTAAGGACTCACAGTGGGATGAACTTGAGAGCGTGGCATGTACGCAATTTGTGGATAGAACGGTTGATTGCCTTTTCGAGGGCTGTATTTTGGAGGCAAGGGTGATGGAGTGTGTTGGTAGTTTTTATTTACGGGTTGATTATTATAATTTTGAGCGTGATTGGTACGGAATCTTTGCTTTTCTAATTTGAGGCATAAATGGAGAGCCTGAGGCAAGTCAGCTGGTTCCCTCATGCCTAGCAGTCTCGGAAGATCGCCATTAAGACCCCTAAAGAAGGTGTCCAAGGCTTTACCCCTATAACTTTGGGTAAGCAAGTCTAAAGCTTCACTTCCTGCTTCCAAACCGCCGAGTTTATTTAGGATAAGTGACAGATGTGAGTACACAGCTTGGTAGAATTCCTGCACTGTCGAGTTGGCCTGTATAAGTCCCGTCATTTGGTATTCTAATGTCGATACGTCTCGTTTGTCCGCATAGTGTAAAGTTAAGCATTTGGAAATGGCTGGCAAGTTTAAGGGTGTATTGTAGGACTCGAGTGCTATATCCGCGTTTCCTACTACTTTGTTTCGTATAATATTAATTATGCCGTAATATTTTGGTTCCCTTCAGATTTTCATAGATTTTTAGTATTCTCTCCACGCTTTTCCTCCAGGAATTGAATTCTCCTGGTTTACCCGAGAACTCCCTTAAACATTTAACTACATCTGGGATTTTATCTAAATCCCCTAAGTTATTAAGGTGCTCTGCGTCTATTACTTGGTCTACCATACTTACATTGTTTATATTTGGACTTAAAGTTGCTTCTAACATTCTAGGAACTTCACTATGTATTACTTCGAGGATAACAGTTCGAAGGTTTTCTAGGTTAAATGGTGGCTGTTCGTTACGAGGATTGAGGATAGGATCTTGTGATGGGACATTCAGGGGGGTCGAATAAGATTATTAGGATTCGCCATTTCTCTCTTTGTTCTTCTTTTATATCTTATATTTGTTAATTTAGACTTTATTACAAATTAAAGCAAAGCTTTTTTCCTTTTCCTTTTTGGAATTTTCTTTACAATTTTAGACTATTAAGGATTTTATAACTTACAATAGTATGATTACTGCTTTCATTCTGCTTCCGGTATGTGGATACATGTGTGGTCGTCTTTTATGGTATATATGTGTTTGTCCTTTATGGTACAGCTATAGTTGTGCTTTATGGTACAGATGTAGTTGTAAAGATGATTTGGTTATTACAGATGGTTGAGTTTATTTTGGTAAGTTTATATTGTGTGGGCTTTATTTTTTCTTTTTACTCCACCTTTTCTTGTTAATTGATTTTTTTTTATGTAATTTTATGACATTTACTTTGAAAGGAATTATTCAGTTTTTGCAATTCTTATAATTTTTCCAATAGTATTAAATTTTAATGTTTTCCTTTTGATATGATTTATTTTAAATTGTTTTTTTTTCACTTTATTGCTTCCGTGTGAAGAGGCTTGCATACTACGCGTCCCTTTTTCCTCAGGATACTAGGGGGCCTCTTTCTTCACAAACACGGTTTTATTTTCCATGGGTAACTTATTTGCTCGGGCGCCAGTTAAGCTTCTTCGAGATGAAGCTTAAAAAAATAAACGGTTTTCTGCGAACTTATCAAAGTCCACAGACACTACCACGTTGACTTGTCAAAACTCAACGGACACGAGTTGATTAAAACAACACGAGTTAATTAAAACAACCGGGTTTGGATTTTAATCGAACTGTCTTTATTGACTGCTGTCAAACAAGTGCGAACAATAAACATTTAAGCTGTAAAAAGAAATTTAAAAATATTACAATAATTTGCTTATTAATTAAAAGTGTTAGTGTCAACGACTTTGATCTGAAGACAGACGCTGCAATTTAAATGGGACGGAAATAAAGTTCCCAATTAATTATTTGAGGTGAATGAACTAATACGTTGCACTTTTAGTCTATGCACTGCTTTCGGGGTATTGAACCAATTTTATGTTAACTTGAATAGCTTGCAACTTTAGTGCATGCGACGTTTTGGGTTATTGAACGAATTATGTGTTAACTTTATGTTAACTTGAATAAGCATAGCTTGCAACTTTAGTGCACGCGCCGTTTTGGGTTATTGAACAAATTATGTGTTAACTTATATATATATATATATATATATATATATATATATATATATATATATATATATATATATATATATATATATATATATATATATATATATATATATAGTATATATAGGAGAAGTACCTGTGGCGACATCACTACCCACCACCTAGTTGTCGAGTACGCCACCGTAATCAGGTGCTGGTTTTACGCGCCATCTATTTTGACGCGCTGTCGCTGCCGCACATTGTGTTCATAGCAAGCGGAAATAGTGTAAATGTGTTGGCTGCTGAATGCCGGACTTTGCGTTTCGAG
This sequence comes from Clusia tigrina, assembly GCA_920105625.2. Taxonomy (NCBI): domain Eukaryota; kingdom Metazoa; phylum Arthropoda; class Insecta; order Diptera; family Clusiidae; genus Clusia; species Clusia tigrina. Next base: position 388,660 of record CAKKTE020000077.1, read on the forward strand.
CCTCTTTCTTTTTCCCTTTTTTTTGCTGCGCTGGAACCGGACGGACGCTCTCCTTTAATTTAAGGAATCCTTTTTTTATAAACGCTTAATATTGATTTTATCTTCATATTAAATCGAACTCGATTTTTGCGCCACCACCGCAACCCACGCCACAGTTGCTGCATACCGTCGAAATCGTGAACAACTACCGGCTACCGCCCTTTTGGCGGGGTAAACCAGAGCTTTGGTTCTTCCAAATCGAGGCAGCCTTCTAGGTGCATAATGTGAGAAATGACAACAGCCGTTATAACCTGGTGGTTTCCGCGCTCGATTCGTAGACCATATATGAGGTCGCCGATGTACTCCGCACGGTGCCTGTGGCGGGTAAGTGCGATACAATAAAGGCGGGCACTGTCTGACCGACTCTGCAGGCCGGCAGATGCACAAGCTGCCCACTCAGTTCGAGTTGGGGGACAAAAAGCCGTCTCAGCTTCTTCGACAGATGCGAATTATAGCCGGAGACCGCGAGTCGGATGACGTCATCCGAGTTAAGTGGCTCGATCTGCTATCTTGCCGGCTGCTAACTTGCCGGCTGCTTAAAATTCGAAAAGGCACAATCTTGGAGGAGCTCGCCCAGTGGCCGATAAATTGACCGACAATGGACTTATGGTGGCAGCTACGTCACCTCCGCTTTCGTCTCCTAGACCCCGCTCTCCATTCGCAAGCAGACCGTCGCTTGAATCGACGTGTATTTCCGTGCACGCAGAGCTTGCCGCGCTCCGCCAGTCAGTGGCACAGCTTGAGGCGTTAGCGCGGGAGAGCCAGGAGCTGCTGCGAACGATTACGCCACCACTTCATAGGGATCGCGCTGATACCTGCAGCCCCAGCCGGCACCGCGATCGCTACGCAACGCCTAGCCAATGTTGGTATCACCGTAACTACGGAGCCGCGTCGCAGTTGAGCCGATCACTTTGCGCCTTTGGCGCCGTCGCCGTAGTGGCCGCAACCTCGACTCCGTCGGAAAACTAACGCTGCCGACGCCGATCTGGGCAAGCGACGCCGGCTTACCACCAATCGAGAGACGCCCCAAAATAATCGACTAGACGACGTCCACACGCTTCCTCGTAGATTCTGGTTCAGTGGTCTCCTTACTCCCGAGGAGAATAGTTGCCCGCAAGTTGCAGCGGAACGGCCTCACGCTCATCGCCGATTGCCACATATAGGCAGCTCACGCTGACACACAATCTTGCTCTGCGGCGAGTGTCAACTGGGTCGTTCATCGTGGCGGACGTATAAACAGCTATACTGGGAGCGGACTTCCTGGCACACTATGGACTAGTGGTGTGCCTGAGGGGACGACTCGTCGTGGACCCTCTAACCAATATTGCGGCAATGGGCCGCATTGACTCAGCACACATCTATGGCATCTCCACAGTGGCTTGCATGCACCTGTGGGACCATATGGCGACCTGTATAGAGAGCTCGTCCAGCGCTTCCTGCAACTCGCTTCACCAGCAGGGGTCATGGCCACGGTACCAGACTTGCCGGTACAGCACTTTATCGTCACTGAGGGCCCTCCCGTTTTCTAGCGCCACTGTAGACTCATCGGTGAATGACTCGCTGCAGCCAACGAAGAGTTCGCTGACCTCCTCGATAAGGGGGTGGTACGCCCATCATCGAGCCTGTAATCGACCTGCATAAAGCCTTCTACCAAATCCCGGTTGCCAAAGCTGACATCCCGAAAACGGCTGTCACAGGACCATTCGGCCTCTTCGAGTTCGTGGCTATGCCATTAGGCCTGTGTAACTCCGCGCAAACGCTACAGCGGGTTATTCATCATCTGCTGAGGAAACTTCCCTTCGTGAGGGGAGTTGCGAGTCAAGATACGACTACCTACGAGTAGTTGACTCGCGACACAACCAAAGTAGCCAATCGACCGGTTGTAGCTATAATTAATATTACACATATGAATTTCACAGGTGTTACAATTACGCAGTGACACACAAACCAGGCGAAAGTGCACCATTGGCGTTTTGTATGAACTGGCTCATTCAATGATTATTTGGTCAACACGTGTGTAATTGGAACACCTAAGTATAAAAATGATTATGTAACTAGAATTAAGAATATAAATAAGAGTGTATTAAGAATAAAGCGAAGTAGTATATTTCTGAAAGCGAAACGTTGTGTGCTGTTTTTACGCCGCAGTCGGCAAGTATTTACAGGTGTCAGACAACTTCAGGGCGCATTGCACCAGCCAAAACGCAACAATTGGCGCAGCCGGTAGGATTCAACGTCGAGTGCCAGGAAAGAGCACTCCTACGCGGGAATCCACCAACAGGAAACCACTTCGAAGGACCACTAGGAAAAGTACCCAAAGGAGACAATGGAGAAAGGAAGAATATTGGTGAGTATGCTTATTTTAGGATACTTTAATAATTAAGTCCATTTTGTCGACGCTCCTTCGGTGGCCGTGTCGGCGCTTTTGCGCCGGTCATGCAGAAAAAGCAGCATCGGGGCTGAGTAGCCGCTGCGGTTAGGTGACAACAGGTTGATCCTTAAAATTTATTTTTTTGGTCAGGTTGTATAGGTTTATTTCACTGAGAATAGGCGCATATTTTTTCATACTTTTGGTTTCAGCATTCCCGGGGGGTGTGAAACGCTTTAGATTCCATCACGAAAATGAGTCTAGAGGAAACAAATTTCCTCGCGTGTTACTAACCCCTATTGTATTGCGAACTTGTGTATACCGGTTTGATTTGTTTGGAAAGAACGTGCCACGGTATAGGGTTCACACGGTCATAATAGGGGATGGTGTGCTTCATGATCGTGTCTCGGTATAAGAGTTTGATTCTCTTGTCCATGTCAAGGACTTGAAGGAAGTTAGGTTTACTTTCTGGGGGCGTTTGAACGCTTGCGAATATTCGATTGGTTGCACTTGGTTGCAATGTGCGCTAAATTATGTATGGGAATGATATAACTGCCAAAGTGTTCTCTATTAAAGTTATACGGTTTCAAGTGACCTATAACATTTCAACAAGTTCTTGGTTTATGTACCAAGGAGCTAACTTCCACATTTGGTGACCCCGACAATTAAATTGAACAACGTCCATCATCTGACATCATGGCTACCTTTGGCGAGCTAGTGGCACTCCAGAAAGAAACTGGGGAGGAAATTCAAGAAATCATTAAGAATTTCAGAAAGGACCCAGCTGACAGGAAGTCAACCGCCACATATTTCAAGGATCGTTTGTGGCGCCTGAACACTGCATGGGACAACTTTCAAAGAACAGATAGCAAGCTGGGGACATTAACTGATCAGCCCTTGAATCATGAATACTTGGCATCGGTCTATTACGAACAAATCAACAAAATAGTCATTGCCCATGTGCAGCTCTTCAATGACGAAATACCAAAACTCGAAGCACTGACTACAACACCATACGTAGGTCAGGCTAAGACACCAGCGGACTCAGCACAGCAACCTTGGATCAGCAACACTAAACAACACGAAGCCCTTGGATCAGGACCAGTCAAATACCAATCAAGGAAGTCTTCAGGCGGCTCATCCAAGACAGAAGGCACCATTGCAAGCACTTTGCGTAAACAGCACGCATTAATGATGTCACTACAACGACTTCTCTCTGGAATCTTATGAATCTCGGAGGACCAATCACGCCAATTCTTTGAAGAAACCATTGCCGACTTAAAAGATTGTGGAACGAAATTGAAACCACAAACTTCAAAGTATGGGAAGAGTCCCCAGCACCGGAAGAGGAAGGCTAAGATTTCAATGCCTATCTCGAGATGGAACACCAGGTGCATTGCCGGCTAATAGGGCTTTCCACAAAATCAGGAAAAAGGGAACTTCCAGAAGTAGTTGAGCAACAAGCCTTCTGGTTTCCACAAATCACCATACCCAAATTTGATGGTGATTACTTAAAATGCAACCAATTCTACGGCATATTTACAGAAATTGTTCATAAATCGCCAATTTCACCAGTTCAAAAAATGTGGTACCTGAAGGCCAATTTGGCGGGAGAAGCTAAGCGGGTAATCAGGCATCTCACATTGACTCAATACAACTATGAAACAGCATGGAAATTGCTCCAGGAGAGGTACAACTACAAGAGACTGCCTTGATTCAGCGAATACTAGGACATCCAAGGGTCTCATCTGACACAGCATCGTCGACAACTATAAAAAATCTCCACGATGGTGTACGCGAAAGTCTGCTGGCGCTCGAAAACCTAGGCATATCTACGTCATCTTAGGATCCATTGCTGCTACATCTTCTCATCAAAAAACTAGATCGCCAAAGCCATATATTATATGAGCAATCATTGGAAAGTCCTAAGCAGCTACAAACTATTGATGACTTCCTGCACTTCCTCGAGAACCAGTTTCAATCTTTAGAGGCTCTCGGGGGGAAGGAAAGACAAAACACATCAAGAGCTATACCATCGGTAGCAACAGCTTCCACTTGCAGCTATTTCTCGGACAAGGACCACCCCCTGTACTATTGCAATTGATTCCTGCAATTATCTGCGGTAAATCGATTGAACTGGGCTAAAAAACAAAGGCTCTGTTTCAATTGTCTTAAAAATGATTACATTTTACGAGACTGCAAATCTCGGAGCTGCACCAAGTGTAACGAAAAGCATAATTCATTGTTACACTTGGAATCGAAGGATCCAGAGCCAACAAATAGCCAACAAATAGCAAGATCAAATCAACAATCCAGTACAGAAACTAAGTTGACTGCAACCAATTCTACGGTAACATTAGCTGCAGCTAACACTTTGCCGGCCTGCCAGGGCCATGTTTTATTAGCAACAGCTAAGGTCAAAATCACAGCAAATAACGGACAATCTGGTGTTTTCAGGGCAATCTTGGATTCCGGGTCTCAAATCAACCTAGTAACTGAGCGACTCATTAAGAAATTGACTATTGCTCCAACCAAGGCTGCGTTAAGCATTGAAGGCATTGGTCAAAGAGTGAAGACTGCAACTCAACGGGTCAACGGGAAACTGCAATCAAGAACAGGCCATTTCGAAACCAGACTAGAGGCTTTTGTACTCCAAACAATCAATCCAGCTCAACCAGCTCAACAAATAGACGTCTCATCATGGTTAATTCCTGAAACCATACAATTAGCTGACCCAGAATTTAACCAACCAGGAAAAATCGATGTTCTCCTGGGTGCCGAGTTCTACTTCAGCTTAATGGCAACGGGCCAAATCCAACTATCCACTAATCTACCAGTGCTACAAAATACATCACTGGGCTGGATCGTAGGGGGAAAGAGCAAGGGTGAGTCGACAAGCACGGTAACTTGCGCGATTTAAAGTGAGGACCAAGTATCAACCAATAAATTGATAATGCAATTTTGGAAGCTTGATGACGCCAGGGAAACTAATGATAATCTGACAAGCGCAGAAAGGCAATGCGAAACTCCTTTCATACAAACCGTACGTAAAAACACAGAAGGCCGATACATAGTAAGGCTACCATTTTCCGAAGATCCAAGCACCTTGGGAGAGTCAAAAAATCTTGCATATAAAAGATTCCTGGCAATAGAACGGCGCATGGAAAGGAACCCTCCATTAAAGGAACAATTGCCGAATTCATGAGGCAATATGGAAAGTTAGGACACATGAGCGAAATCCACCCCGAAAACATTTTACACCCGCATTACTTCATTCCTCATCACAGCATGCTTAAGCCAGAAAGCACTACGACAAAGCTGAGGGTTGTATTTGATGCATCAGCCAAAACGGCATCTGGACTAGCTCTAAATGACATAATGTACACTGGCCCAACGGTTCAAAGTGATTTATTCTCAATACTGTTGCGCTTCCGGCTACCAAAATTTGTCTTCACAACAGACATCGAAAATATGTACCGACAAATCCTTGTCGACCCAGCCGATAGAATGCTAAAGTTGATCATGTGGAGAGAAAATGAGAACAAGCCCAGAAGGTACTATCAGCTTAATACAATAACTTATGGAACATCGTCAGCACCATATTTGGCCTACACCAGTTAGCAGAGCGTTTTACGTCTCGTCGCGGTCGATGTGATACCATATACTCGGACAATGCAACCAATTTTGTCGGAGCTAAAAATAAACTAGAACAGCTAAACGACTCCATTTTTGCCAACGACTCTCGGGAGAAAATTTTATTAAGAGAACCATTGACTGCACAAATAGACAGAAGGACGCCAAGTTTCAAGATTTCCATGCCAACAAGATGGAAATTGGTGACGCAACTCAAGCATGAATTCTGGGATCGTTGGTCCCGTGAATACCTTAATCAACTACAGCAAAAACATAAGTGGAAGGACCAATCATAAAATATCCGCAAAGGACAAATGGTTATTATCAAGGAAGACAACGTGTCCACCTTACAATGGCCACTTGGAAGAATACAACGAGTCTACAAGGGATACGACGGAATGGTGCGAGTGGTAGACGTAAAAACATCAACAGGTGTGTGGAAACGTCCGATTACCTGGCTTGCACCACTGTTTAGTGAGAAAGTTTCTGAATGCCCAGACATAAATCGAGATTCATCACAAGATGCGCAGCCTGAGCAACAACAGTTATCATTAACTTCTGAGGATAATTTAAAGGACATACCCAGAAAGCGACGGAAACCAACCAACAATACCATTCTCGTAACATTCCTTCTATCCCTACTGTTACTTCCTACAGTACTGGGCAATACTATTCAGGTTCAAAATTTTGGTACAAATCCTGGAATATACTTTGAAGGAATTGGCATAACAAGGATTGTCACAGCTGAATGGAAATTGGTGGTCTACTACGATTTGAATCCATTCTGGGAAGAAATGAAAATATTCTCGTCTGGGCCAGCGACCCTTCAACGTCTGTGCTCAAGACTACAACAAGATACTGCCTGCGACGTCCTGATTAAGAATTTTGACGACACAACAAAGGAGCTTACTCAGGACAGGGCTCTGCTATCGACTAGTCGTCAAAGGAGAGCAGCCCTCAATAACGTTGAAAATGTGGCTCGTACCTTGTTCGGTGTTCTGGACTCTGACTATGCGGAACAGATGTCGGAAATAATCAACAACGTTAAGACAGACGAAGCTCACACTTTAAGGCATCTTAAAAACCAAACCTCTAGCATTGATTCCACCATAAATGTCATCAACCACAATGCGCTTACAACAAAATCAAATATCATAGATCTGCAGCAGAAGATGAACTCAATGATGAAACAAATGGAAATCAAACAAATCAAATTCTCCCAACTCTTTGCACCACTTTCAAACCAATTAACACTGATGGCAATCAAGTTACAGCGGGTACAGGCAGAAGTAATTAGTATACTCACCACCATGGAAAAATCAGTCCGTTACTAATCACGCCTCAACAACTGAAGAATGAAATCAACATTATTAAGGCCCATCTTCCTCCATCATGACTTCTGCCCATAGAACAAGATAATATGGTGAAGTTCTACAAAATCATGAAAGCGGTGGGAGCAATAACCAAGAATGAGGTCATCTTCGAAATTAAGCTTCCATTAATCGATCAACAATCCTTTTGATCTTTTTAATCTCATCCCAATTCCTATGGGAAAAAACAAAACTATGATCACTATTGCAACCGATGCACAATTCTTAGCAGTAAATGCGCATAGAGATGAGTACATTCCACTGAGTGCAACCGATCTGAGAGCATGCTTTAAATCTAAGGAAGACACCTACATCTGCGATAACAAGAAACCCATATTTGGAAAGGAATCATCCATTCTTTTCTGCGAAATCCACATGTTCAACAACAAGAACACTACGCAATGCAGACTGACAGAACTTCAAGGAACCCTGGCATGGATACAAATGCATCACAGAAATCAATGGATATTTTCAACTACGTCAGACTATGAAATATCAGCAGTCTGTGGCACAAATCTGACGCAATTAATACTATCAGAATCCGGCATATTATAAATGAAGCCTAACTGTGTAATTAAGGGAAACCTAGTCACCATTCAAGGTTCCCATACCTCGTCTAGCATCATACATACATCATACGCCAGATTCACGGTCAACCAAAACATCAATACATCTGAGGAAATAAAACGGATTTTCAATACAACATACGCCAAATTTGACATAAAATTGGAACAACTCACCATACTGCAAAACCAACTGGCAAGTGAAGACTTCACCAATCTACCAATTTTAAAACAGTCCAACAGCCAGCATCATCATGCGGTAAGCTACTCCGCACTCATCATCTCCACGTTTATTCTCATCATAATACTGAAATTATAATGTTAACGCAGTGCTCCGACTATCCCCACACCTCAACCACGTCAGCGACAGCAAACAAATGAATCATCGTTCACTGTTCACATATAATCCAAAATTGAGCAAATACTCAACGCCCGGCAGAATGTTCAGCCACACTGAAAGATCAACAATTGCACTTTATGTGTATTTTTTATCAGTACAGCGAAAATGCACCATTGACAAAAACCACCACACGCAAAACCAAAATTTCATAGTATCAAGGCCAACACTTGCTTGTTGAACTCATTTCCCTTCAAAGTAGCTGCCCAGTGCATTGACTTGGGCGATCATATTTCACTTGGTTGCAATGTGCGCTAAATTATGTATGGGAATGATATAATGGTGTTGGCTCGTGTTTGATTATTGACAACGGTGCAGTTTTGTCCGTCACTTTATTGTTATGTATATTTTAACCAATCTGCATAAAATTGATATAAATAATTGTACAATTCCAATAAAGAATCAGAATCACCTTAACTGCCTAAGTGTTCTCTATTAAAGTTATACGGTTTCAAGTGACCTATAACATTTCAACAAGTTCTTGGTTTATGTACCAAGGAGCTAACTTCAACATATATGTTAAATGACATTCGGTACGTATATTAAAAATGGTTATTTATTTTCTTTGGATGTCGGGAAGTAAGTGAGCAGAAGAACGACTGCGTAACGGTTGCAGAAGGTCGTAGGGGTGAACTGAGACCCATTTCAGGGGTGCCGCGGACACACCCTTATTGGCACATACGTGGTGGTAAAGCCGCACGGGAGAGAAAGCGGCTGGCATTTCTGAGGAAGTTTTTGGCAGAACAGACGGATCAGGAAGTTCCTCTGCCTTGGGGCGAAGCCAATAGATTGTGCCAGGAAATGTTCAGGCTGGAACAAGCGGAGATTAGATTTTACAGCTAGCTTTAAGAGTTTTGGTGTAAGTAAGATCGGAATGTTCGTTAATTATAAGCATTAAATTCGTTGGTAGCAACACAGAGATAAATTGTGTAATTTATAAAAACTTATGGACAACTGTTAGCTAAGCTGGATAACTCAGGAAAGACCATTGTATTCTTTAATAAACTTGTAATAAATCGTTGAATAAGATAAAAGAAAAATTTGAAATAAAATATAACCAGTTTTAACAACTATTGGGTTGATTCAACGGGATATTTATTGGATTAGGCATAGTACATGGGACTATCGAAGGAAGTGAAGGAGTTGCTGAAATCCCAGGAAGTGGTGAGCAAAGAGGTCCAGAGGTTGATTTCCAACTTCAGGAAGGACCGGAAGGATGTAAAAACGGTGAATTATTATCACAGACGAATCACCGAGTTGCGAGGTTTGGTGGAAAACCACGTAAAATTACTGCCGCACAAGGAGGTGTGTAGGGACGACGAATACTTTGCGTCGAATTTTCCTGGATATGTGGAAAATTTAGTGTCACGGTGGCTCAAATTATTCGAAATGGATTTAGCAACAATTGAGGCACCGAGTGGGTCTCCGTTAATGAGCAAAGAAGACGCACAGGACGAGTTAAAAGCAGTAAAAACAGAGGTGAATCCTTTCACCGAGAGGGTATTCGAACATTTCGAAGCAAGCGCGGGTAAGACTGAAGCCCAGACGTTGTGGGAGGAGGCCAGAGTAAGGGGTAGAATATCGCCTTTGGAAGCAGCCGATTTGGCGCTGACTGCTATCTTGAGCAGGAGGGAAAAGGAATTAGAGGAAGTACGTAAGGAAAAGGAGGAGCTGAAAGCTGATAGAGAATTCCTTAAAAATAAAGCTAAGAAACTCTAATGACGGCTCGAGGAAACAGAGGAGGAAGCTTCGTTGTTAGAGTAAGAGAATTTCAGGGTTAGGGGAGCGACGGTAGAAGTGAAGCCATCCCAGTTGAGGGCAAGGTCGGCATCGACGTCGAAAATACGAATGCAGACGGTTCAAGCTTCGATATAGGAAGTGACGCCCCAGTGAACCCGAGGACACCTCGTTCCGAAAATAGTAGTGAGGGATTGCGATTTAGGAGGGCTACCGAGTAGTTTCATTAGAGACCAGGCACAGCGCGAATCGCAGGTGAATAAGAAAGCAGCGACTCAACCGACGAGCGTAGGGGGAAAGGATAAAGCGTCTCAGTCGGAGGAGCCTATATACGACACGCCAACTCGGTTGAAAGCACGGCGGCCACTTAGTTTGCGCCCGGATCTGGTTAAGCATCTATTGGAAGAGGGGATTAATAGCCAATTAGCTACACAAGAGGTGAGCGGTACAGTTATTCCTGTAGTGGTTAACTCGACAGTCAGAATGAGCATTCTAGAGGTGGCCAAAGCTGTGGAGAAGCTTGCTATGTTTTCTGGCGTTGAGATTTACGATCTCAGGACGGAAATCAGGAGGTTCAAGGAGGGATGCGAGCTTGCCCAACAAAGTCTTCCGGGAGTGCAGGTGGAACACTTGATAAGATGCATAAGACAGAGAACAACAGGGGACGCGTTTGATTTGTTGGCGCATAGCCCGGTGGACAACCTGACTGATTTATATGCTCTCTTGGACAGGATATACTTGAAACAAAAATCGTACGACGTACTCATAATAGAGATCCAGGAGTCTACTCAGAAGCCTGGAGAGGAATTGAGAGCCTTGGGCCGTAGGCTCCAGTCACTGGGGAGTGCAGCGAGTGTAGAAGCAAACAGGCAATTCTCTGAAGATAGAGAGGGCAATGGTGACGGTGTTCAAGGCCGGCTTAGTAAACAGGGACTTGGCCAATTACACGCTAAGTCTGACAGAACGATCAATGGCAGATTTGATAGCGGCGGTTACGTCTGCAGAGGTGGCCATTCAGCAAAGAGCCACGACGGGGGCATATGCTGGACGAGTGCACCCGCTGGTTCGAGTGTCCCGCGACAAGAATTGGGGGCTAATGGGAAACGGGGAATGGAGCATAGAGATCGACGACCAGCTGTAGAGGTCGCATGCTCATTTTGTAATAGGCACGGGCATTTCTGGGATGAGTGTCGGATGAGGAGGAATACTCCGTTTTGTGAGGATTGCGGTAGTTACGGACACCAAAGAGGGACGAGTTGTCCAAGGAATGCATCAGCAAGGCAACAGGGTAGACAGTACTACTCCAGAGAAAGCTTCGGAAATCAGCAACAAAGTACCATTGCCAGTCAGCAGAGACCCGTGTTGCCTCGTGGAAACCCAGGGGACCGCACATGGCAGCGGAACACGGGGGGCACTAGTAATAACCATCATACCTATTGTTCGCATCAAAACCAATCATACGATGCAAGGAACGAACGGCAAGGAAGTCGCCAACCGACCTGTACATGGTGTGGGCGCATTGGCCATATGGCAGAGAACGGTTTCGTGAGGAACAGCCACAGGCAGAATCAGGGAAACCGGTAGGGGGCCAACCTCAGCCTATAGGTTGGAAACCGCAGAACACTGCTAATATACAGGCACCAAACGTGGTTCTCACGTCAGCGACAGTCGAGAAACCACAGACTCCGAAGACACAGGATACAGCACTCTTAGGGACAATAAATTTCTTTTGTCTATTGCTAAGCCTGTTCGGGGTAATTCGCCAGAGAGCAGTGGGGTTAGTCAGGAACTACCTATCTGGTATATTAATATATATAGGAACACATTTTAATAATATTAGTGAAAGATGCAGACAGGTAATTCAGCCGGCCAGGGGTATGACAGCAGATTTAAAAAACTGCATTAGGAAGATGAATGATAGTGCGGAAAATTTCGTAAATCGTGTTTAAGTATGTTTTTTGGTAGCACCGCTAGATTTATGAGAGACATGTGTAGAGATCCTCCGCGATATAAAAATTTTTTGGCTAACAATTTCAACATTCAGTCCACCTACACGGATGATTCTTATGTGGTCATTCCGTGTAAGGCAGCAAAAGCAGGTCTTCTGGTATTATTGCTGGACACAGGTGCGGATACCTTTTTAGTGGCTCATGAATAGCATTCTAACTGGTCTGCATGGTATTGACTGTTTTGTATACCTATATGATATATTGGTATATGGAAGGAATCTGTCACACCACAGTAGCAAGTTGAGTAAAGTTCTGGATCGACTGAGGCAGCATGGTCTCTAGCTCAACACGAAGAAGTGTAACTTCCTGCGAAGCGAGGTGGTCTATCTGGGACAAAAGTGTACTGAGAAAGGTGCGCTTCCTGATCCTGTGAACATAGAATGCGTCAAGAATATTGCTCAGCCAAGAAATAGGAAGGACGTACAAGCTTTTCTTGCTTTAGCAAATTATTATAGGAAATTCTTGAAGAATATGGCACAGCTGCCGCTGCCAATCACGAAATTGCTACATAAGGACACACAATTCGAATGGACGGAGTCATGCCAACAGGCGTTCAAAGGTTTGAAATTGGCTATTATGACACCGCCCATCCTGATTTACCCGGACTTTAATAAGCATTTCATTTTAACGACAGACACCAGTGGTGAAGCTCTGGGAGCGGTTCTTTCGCAGGAACAAGAGGGTCGCTATCGTCCCATAGCTTTCGCGAGTAGAGCGCTGAGCGAGACAGAGAAACGGTTCTCTACGCTAGAGTGGGAGGTGCTCGCTATAGTCGGGGCCACTCGTAACTTCAGATCATACCTTTTGGGGAGGCAGTCCACGGTTTACACCGACCACCAACCGCTAAGGGGAATTGTAAATTTGAAAGATCAAACGTCTAAACTGGCACGGTTCAAGCAGAAGTTGTCCGAGTACACATTTGATATGGTGTACAAGCCAGGGAAAACGAATTTGTATGCGGATGCGCTGAGTACGGCGCCGCAAAATACGAGTGCTCTGAGAATCACTGAGAATATCGCGGTCAGGGAATTGCGATCAGTAATGGGCTAATGGAAAGGTCAAAAAGGGAACGAATGATAGTGAGGGCATGGATTGAGTTAGACAGGGTATAAGTGGAACTGGAGTTTTTGGAAGCAAGGGCAGTTTCTTTTGACATCACGAAAGATTGGTGAGCATACATGTTTATAAGGGAGGGGTTGAGACGGTGTCTCGCTAGACTGGAAAATATAAACGTAAAAGAACAGGAAAATTTGCGGAAAGCGCTTGGGAATACAGCAGCGCGGGTCCAACAGGTAATAACTCGGTTAAGGTACGTCTCCAGAATTACCTTTTGTTGCGGACGCTGTAATTGAACTGACGGAGCAGAAGGAGATTGAAACGGTGTTAAAAGATTACCATAATTCTCCTTTGGGGGACACCAGGGTTTCATGAAGACGTAGGCGTATACGCAAGAACTATAGGTTGCCTAAAATGATGTTGGATATACGGAAACTCATCGCTGGGTGTGAAAGCTGTCAGCAGAACAAGGTATCAAGGCTAACAAGAATGCCTATGCAACTAACTGATACTGCTAACAGAGCATTCGAAAAGGTGTTCATGGATATGGTGGGACCATTGCCCGAGAGCTCGTCTGGGAATAAATACATCCTAACATGCCAGGACAACCTATCTAAGTACTTTATAGCAGTTGGCATGCCGGATGCGGAGGCAACCACGGTAGCTAGGATTTTCTTTGGGGAAGTTGTAGCAAAATTAGGTGTCCCAAAGATACTGGTAACAGATAACGGCACTAATTTCATTTCGAGAATTCTTTCTGAAACGTGTAAACTGTTAAAAGTGAAGAAACTTCACATCACCCCGTATCACCCTCAGGCTAAAGGTTCGTTCGGGGGTGGTTCGCCCATCATCGAGCCTGTAATCGACCTGCATAAAGCCTTCTACCAAATCCCGGTTGCCAAAGCTGACATCCCGAAAACGGCTGTCAGAGCACCATTCGGCCTCTTCGAGTACGTGGGTATGCCATTAGGCCTGTGTAACTCCGCGCAAACGCTACAGCAGCTAATTCATCATCTGCTGAAGAAACTTCCCTTCGTGTGGGGCATCTGAGACCCATGAGAAACACTTACACCATTTGAGCCAACAGTTTGAGACGCTGAAAGCGGCGAATCTACGCATCAATCTGGATAACAGTTTAACAGTTTCCTCCAGTTTAATGCTCGAATCGAATACATTCCTGGGGGAGACAACGTTGTTGCAGATGCACTCTCGCGAACCTGCACGGTCTCGATGCCGTCCATCCTCGACGACACCATCATCAGCCTGGAACAAGCCTCTTACGTAGAGCTGCCTCACTTTCTGGAGAACCCGCGTATCCAACTAGATCGTCTCGTTTTCAACGACAGCGAGATCTACTGTCTGGTTACCGATGGGGCGACACGGCCCTACTTGCCACCCAACCTGCGTCGAGCGGCGATTGGCGCCGTACACGGATCATCCCACTCGAGTGGTAGAGCAACGGCGAAACGACTGGTGACGAAGCATGCGCAAGGACGCGCTCCGCTGGTCCCGTGAATGCCAACCATGCCAACGGGCGAAGATCCATCGCCACAATCGCGCCGAGTTACAGAGCTTCGGGGTGACAGACGACAGGTTCTGCCATTTACATGTAGACATTATCAAGCTACCGCTGGTGAGAGGGTTGTCGCACTGCCTGACCATCATCGACCGCTTTTCCAGATGGCCAGTGGCTGCCCTACTCCCGGACAACCGTCGCACGAGCTTTTTTCGACAGTTGGGTATGTACTTTCGGCAAGCCCCTTACCATCACTTCCGACCAGGGAGGTCAGTTCGAGGGGGAGCTTTTCACAGCCCTCGCCAAAATGATACCTGTCGCTGCCGCACATTGTATTCATGGCAAGCGGAAATAGCCTGTGTTGGCTGCTGAATGTCGGACTTTGCGTTTCGGGCACTTTCTTTTTCCCTTTTTTTTTGCTGCGCTGGAGCCGGACGGACGCCCGCATCTCCTTTAATTTAGGGAATACTTTTTTAATAAACGCTTAAGATTGATTGTATCTTTATATTAAATTTTATTTCATTCTTCTTTTTTATCGTTTTTGTTTGACAACGCGACCACACAGCAACTTGCCAAATATACGAGTATATATTCCCTGTGCGCTATGTTTGAAATTGTAAAAAAGGAAATGGAAGATTTTACCTGCGTAGTTTGTGGCTCCAAGTATTCTAAGAAATGGAATCTAGAAAGGCATCAAATACAAATGCATTCTATTGAAACTGGTTGTGAAGTGAAAAATGAAAAAAGAGAAAATCTGAGTGTTGAAAATTATAATAATAACGATCACAATTGTAAAAAAATTTCAAAAAATAGCGGCAAAATTAATGATGATGATGATGTAGCTAATTGTTCAAAATCTAATAATGACATTTTATGTACATGGTGTAATGTAAATGTGAATAGTAAAAATTAGTATCATCACGTTAGAAGAATTTACATAAGAAGAATAGCGTAAAGATTATATGCGGTAATCTAAAGAGAATATAATATCTCTTCAAGAACAGAATTGAGACATAGATGACTACAGAAAGTGTTTGTTTTCTATTATGGAGATATGTTTGCATTTAGATCACACATCATTAGATCAAATATACACAGAACAATTACATAAATATATTTTAAGTTCTTATGATGATATAAATACTTATGCTTGCGGTCATTACAAAATTGATGATGATTTTAATGATATAACAATTTAAAAATGTATAAATCAAGAAATAGTAAAATGAAAAACATTAGTTTTATTTTAGGTATAAAAAATATTTCATTTTATTTTCAATAACCACAAAAGATAGTATGCTCGTTGCTTACTATTGTTATACAAATATAAATAGGAAACTATGTATATAGATATTAAAGACTCAAAGTTATGCTTCTGAATCAAACTAAATTAAATAAATAAATTGCAGTTAATTTTTAACATGTAAATTAGTATTTATGTATATAATGCACACATATTCATCAGAATTGATTTATTAACTTAAACTGAAACTCAGAATTGATTTATTAACTTAAACTGAATTTACCACATGTACAATTTTATCAAAAATATAACAAATAAGTACTAACGATTAGTAACAATTACAAGTATGGATAGGAGTGTAAACATCATCAAAGTAAAACAAAAGTCAGGAAACTCCAGCAAAGCATTACACAAAATTGAAATACAAAATGAATGCAAGAACAAAGGCCGTGTCTAAACCAGTCTTGTCCCCTGCAACCCCGCACACTAACGCAATTAAAGAGAGTTTTTCTATGAGCGCCGTATTGCAACAGCTAGAAAGTGGTATGGAGAGGCAGAAGGAGAGCATCGTTGCTGAGCTACGTTCAGCATTGAAAATGTCCGAGGATCGGATGATGCAGAAATTAAGTGAAACTGCGGCGGAACTCTCAAACATAAAGTCTTCGCTAGTACTGTTTGACAAAAGAATTTCTGCTGTTAAAAACGTGAGCTCTGAAGTCTTTGAGTTGCGAAAAGAACTGGTGGAAGTCCGAAAGCGGGTAGAGAAGTATGAAAAGTCTGCTTCGGGTGCTGTTCCTGGTTTGGAGGGTGAGCTTTTGGCAATGAAATCCCAGTTGGCAAGGCAGGATAATGCTGCAGTCGCATGTGACATGAGGATATGCGGCGTTCTGTGCATCGAACAGGAGGATCTACCCGGTATGTTCTCTAAATTGTGTTCTTACGCTAATATTACTCCACCTGTCGTAAGGGCTATCTATAGGGTGAAGAGTGAACACAACAAAGCCACTATTACTGATCCAGTTATAGTGGTAAAACTAGCTTCACCCTACGATAGGAACCTTGTTTTAAGAGGTATTGCTGCTTTTAAACGCACTACTCATGGCACCTTATGTTTACGGCATGCTGGATTCAATTCGGACGTGCCAATTTACGTGAACGAAAACCTAACAAAGCTGAATTACGAAATAATGCGAGCGGCAATCCGCTTGAAAAAGCAAAAGCACTTGTTCGCAGTATTCACTTTGCGGGGTCTGGTACACGTGAAGTGTGCTGAGAATGCGAGAGCAACGCGTATAGATTCTTTGCAGCAGGTGAGCGGTCTTTTTCGTGGAGAGGAATGATTTGTCTTTCATGACAATTGTTATATTTGATGTTTTCTCTTCTGAGCCTATATTCAATCATTTGATTTTAAATTACTGTTTTTATATTATAATGTTACACTTTTTTATATTTTTTGTTGTGGATACTATATATGAGTATGTATACTTAAGTAAGTTATTATTGTTCACAGTTGTGCAGAATTCATTGTACCTTTTTAAATGCTCTTGCAAGTTGCTCTTAAATTCAGATCGTAACCAAACTGTATGTGTAGCCAAATTAATATTAAGGAGAGTATATGATCGTATACTCTCATTGCTAACTCATCGTAGCTACAGTCGTTCCGAATGGTCTAATTAACCTATCAGTGGGTTCCAGAGATAGTAATTATAACCTTATTCGTATTCTTGGTAGATTACAAATGGGAATGAAAATTTGCCATATAAATGCACAAAGCTTAATGAATAAGATGGATGAGTTCAAATATCTATTTGAGGGTTCTGGCGTTGATTTTGTTTGTGTGTCTGAAACATGGTTCATGCCATCAATGCAGAGTAGTTTTTTTGGTGTCAAGGGATACAGATTGTTTCGTGTGGATAGAGTGACTCATGACGGCGGGGTGGCAATTTTTGTGAGGGATGGTATTGCGTGCAAAGTCCATAGCAAATCTGTTTGTGAAGGTCAGCTTGAGTATTTGTTTTTAAGTGTTGACAATGGAGTTGAAAGACTTCTTGTGGGCTGTGTCCACAGACCTAATCGTACAATTGACATACAATCACTGATAGATCACATTCGGGCAATTTCTTTGAACTTTCAAAGTATTGTTATTGCAGGAGACTTCAATAGCAATATTCTAGTTGAGAGCGGACTGGTCATGGAAATGTTGGCATTGGGCTTGGTTTCCGCCAATACAACATCACCGACACATTTTACGGGGACAAACAGTCCGCTGTTGGACGTGTATTTTATTGATGATTTGAAGAAGATTAAAATTTACGAACAACTCCCTACTCCCTGTTTTTCAAAACATGACCTTATTTTTCTGACGCTTGATTTTACACTTAATACGACAACCAAAGTTTTGAGATACCGAGATTTTAAAAATATTGACTACCAACATTTGTGTTCTAAACTTGACACTGTACATTGGAACTTTATATATTTTATGCCCTCAGTAAATGACAAAGTGGAATATCTACAATCTAGTATTAAATGTCTTTTTGATGAATTTGTCCTAATGAAAGTGCGCACCGTTGAGCATAAAGAGCAGCCTTGGTTTACTAAATTTTTTTTTTTTTTATTACAAGAATTTATTATTTATTGAATTTGCTTAAATTAAGCCTAACAATATATCAAATCTTAAAACTAGTCACTAAAAAATAATTTTAACCCAAATTGTATTTGGCCATCAAAATTTCGGTTCTGCTTTGCTCTTCACAAGGCCGGAAGGTCTCTTCTCTGCAGGCGGGATCGGCTTATCGGTTTTGCGAGGGATTTAGCTAGTGGATTCGGGTGATTTTCCAGTTTTGCTATGTATATTTGCTTTCTAGCATTTATTTCTGTGATAACTGTTAGTATTTTCAGATCTTTGTGAATATTATCGTTACGCATGTACCATGGAGCACCTGTTATTAACCTAAGTATCTTCGACTGAAACCTTTGAATTATGGCAATGTTAGAAGCGGATGCATTACCCCACAGTTGAATCCCGTACAACCATATCGGCTTAGTAGCTGCATTGTATAGGAGGATTTTGTATTCTAGACTTAAGGTAGATTTGTGGTTTATTAGCCAATGCAGCTTGGCGACCTTCAACTTCATATTTAAAATTTTAGTTGAAATGTGCGTACGACAAGTTAAGCGCCTGTCTAAATGAATGCCGAGATAGGTGACTTCATTAGCTTGTGGAATCTCAATATTATCGAGCCGAATGGCTGGACGGGTACCAGGCCTCAAAGAGAATGTGACGTGTTTGCTTTTTTGCTCATTGACTTTTATACGCCACATTCCTAACCATTCTTCTACCCTAACTAAGTGCTCTTGTAGAGCTCTCGACGACTTTATCGAACATTTATTGCAACTGAGTATGGCGGTATCATCCGCAAATGTTGAAATTAGCGTGCTTTCACTTATAGCAGTATCAGATGTGAATATTACATATAATGTAGGGCCTAGAACGCTACCTTGGGGCACACCGTCTAAAATTGGAAAATCTTCGGAAATGAATTCGTTTACTTTTACTCTGAAACGTCTATTGGATAAATAAGACTGAAGAATTTTATGATAGCTTTTTGATTTTGAACATCAGTCCTTGATGCCATACCTTATCAAATGCTTGAGCCACGTCAAGGAATATTGCAGAGCAAAACTCCCCGAGTTCAAATGCTTTTCTTATTTCATTTGAAATTCGATTGACTTGCTCAATAGTGCTGTGCTTTTCGCGAAAACCGAATTGGTGTTGCGGTATTACGCTATGTTCATGAAGAAAAGCAGATAGTTTATTTAATAGTAGTTTCTCAAACAATTTGGAAAGGCAAGGCAACAGGCTGATAGGTCTATATGATGACGGTAGCGTTGCTTCTTTTCCAGGTTTAGCTATCATACATATCTGAGACTTCTTCCATGCATTCGGATAGTAACCGATGCCCAAGATTGCGTTAAAAAGCTTACAGAGAAATGCTGATGCAGAATCTGGTAACTGTTTTAGCATTTTCGGGGTAATATTATCGAATCCAGGTGATTTTTTTGGATTCAGTTGTTTAATTTGTTTGGCTATTTCTGGAAGGGAAATTTTAATAGGCTGAGCAATCTCAGTACTGCAAGGTAAGGCAGGCAGTGCAAAGGAGTTTGTAGCCATATTCGGCTGGAACACGTTGAATAGATGTTATGCAAAGCAGAGTGCTTTTTCTTGATCGCTTTGAGCCCACGCGCCGTTCGGGTTTCTTATAGGTTTTACACCTTCCATTGGAGGCTTAAAGTTTTTAGATGCCTTCCAAAGGGAATACCTTTCGGTAGAATTTGGGGTTACCTTCTTCAGGTACTCTTTTAGGTTTTTATCCTCCTCCTTTGTAAGAGCATCTTTAAGCGCCCTTTCGGCTGCTTTAAGATTGTATTTAGAGATGGGTGAGCGATGTTTCTGCCTTTCTCGGCGCAGCCGTCGTTTCTGTGCTACAAGTTTTTCAATTTGGCTATTTGTACAGGCATACTTGCACTTTCTAGAAGTATTTTTTGGCGTTGCCACTACGGCTGCAGTCGCTAGCATGAAGTTGAAAATATCAATATTATTATCTATATCATCTGCATGTTTTACCTCAACTCTTGTAGAGATATGACTACTTATATACTTTTTGTATTTGAACCAATCGGTTTGGTTGGTCCCTAGGCGAAACTGTGGGCTTGTATATTCTGGTTGTTCATAAAGGTTGATTATTACAGGCGAGTGATCAGAGGACAGATCGATACAGGTTTCCGCTGATACTAAAGACCTATCTATATTTTTAGAAATAGCAAAATCAATAAGATCAGGAATTTTCTTTGGGTCTGTTGGCCAATAAGTGGGCTGTCCTGGTGAGACAAAATCGTATTTACTATGTCTGTTAGTTATTGCATTGTACAATTGTCGGCCTTTTGGATTAATTAGGCGAGAGCCCCAGTGTTTATGTTTCGCATTATAATCACCGCCAGCTAGAAATCTATCACCAAGGGAATCAAAAAGTTCTTTAAATTGAGTTTCTGTTACAGTAAAACGGGGTGGGCAGTATATAGCTGAAAGCGTCAGGTCTTTGCCACGATTTTTAATAGATACTGATGTAGCTTGCATCCATTGCATCGAATGCGATTGCATAAGATGATGCTTAAGCCGATTTCTGATTAGAATAGCCGTACCGCCATGTGTCTTACCATCAGGATGATTTGTGTTATAAAATTTGAAGCCTGGGAGATGAAAGTTGTATTTGTTTGTGAGATGTGTTTCAGACAAAAGCATAACATCAATTTCGTGGTCATGTAGAAACTTATTAAAGGCTAGTTTATGCTGGTTAACACCGTTTGCGTTCCATAAACATATTTTTAACAAACTCATTTTTTAGTTACAAGAGTTTGGATCATCTGATTTTGAGCTTTAATTAAATCTTGTAGCATATTTTGCACTGTAGACATGAATTGAGTCATACACTGAGTAAGATTTGGGATCATAGCTTCTACTCCACTATTAGATGCATTGCTATTGTTAAGTGCCCTGTAGAACAATTGCGTAGGTTGCTTGACCAGAATTAGGTTTTTGCATAATAGGGTCACCTATCTGAGGATTTGAGGTGGCAGGCTGGATATAAATAGAATTTGGGGATAAGTTACACTTTAATTGTATACTCTGCGACAGTTTTGATTTTAGATCTTTATATACAGGGCAACCTCTGTAATTTGCCGTGTGGCTACCACCACAATTACTACATTTCTTTGCGGATGTGTCAGCTTTAGCTAAGGTGCAAGTACTTGTAGGGTGGAGATCACCGCAAACTACACAAACACTGCGCAGAGTGCAGTACGATTTAGAGTGGCCGAATTCTTGACAATTCATACATTGTATTGGGCCGTTACGTTTGTGCGGTTCTTCAACCGTAATTCTGCGGTGTAAAAGATATCTTAGGTTATATATTGGGTGCGTCTCGTTCTTTTTAAGCTGGGTTGAGTTGGGGAGCAGTTCAACTTTAAATATAGGTTGTGGAACCTTATTTCTATTCACAATATTTATCACAACCTTAACGGGGAACCCTTGCTCTTCAAGAGCCTCTTTAATATCGCCAGAATCTACTGTGGCTTCGATTCCTTTTAAAACAATAACAAGGCCTTTTGAGCTCTTTCGCTGATAGGAATAATAATTTTTCTTGTTCCCCGTTAAAAAATTTATAATATCACGATAGTGCTTTTCACTATATACCTGTATCTTTGTCTCCTCAAGACTACCTTTTCTAAGAGGCACAATGTGAAAATTATTTGTGCCTATAATATTTGCGATGTTCAATGCTAATTGATTGGAACTACGCTCGCGCAGGTAAATTGGTGGCGGTCTGGCGTTACTGACTATAGGTTCACCTTTCGATTTATTAGTAGAATTCTCTACACTAAGAAGTGCAAATCTGTTATTCTCCAGAGGAGCACCTGAGTTTGTTGTATTTGCCCTTTTGGCGACGCCCATGACCTTTTGTGGACTTATATTTCTTTTAATATTAATGTTTATGTAGCGGTCAATACCCGTCTGCACTACCGCCACTTTTTTTATTTTCTTTACCTCACCGTTTATTACCGCCTGCAGAGGCATTGTTGCTGTACTCCGTACTGCTGCTGAGTTTGGTGACGGCGCTGTGCTGGGCTGCCTTGCCTGCGTTGTTGTTTCAACGAAAGTCATCGCACTGTTTCCTGTAGCGACAGTTGCTGGGATCGACTTTTCTGTTGAGAACGCTGCTGTTGCCGACGCTGCTACTGACACAGATGATGACTCTGCTAGTGGCATTGTTGTTGCCGATAATATGCCGTATTGTATTGTTGTAGTGTTATTGTTTGGTGCAACGGGTATATGCACCGAGTGCCGACGCTCTCTATGAGGAGAGTGAGCGACACTCATAGCTTTATGTATATGTTTATGTTTATATTTTTAGTGTTTACTTTTTGAATTATATTTCATATATGTATTTAATTTATTAAACGAACTGTTAAATTTCTCGAAATTATTTTCATTTAATTGATAATATTAATACAACAAAATAATATTTGAGAAATATGTAAATCCAATCAAACACTGAGCGTACAAAAACACGTCCGAACACTATAGAAATATACAATAAAATCAAGAATTTAATTAACATACGTGACACTGCATACAGACGATGGAAGCGATATAAACTACCTCTTCTATATGAAACTTACAGAAATCTTAGAAGGCAGGTTACTAAAGATGTCAAAGCCGCTAAATACTCCCACTTCGGAAAAACATTTAGCAGTGCAGTAACCAGTAAACAAACATAGAGACATATTCGCAGCATAGGTATAGGGAATATTGCTACTTTTGGGAACATTAACATGGACCTAAATGATTTAAATAGGAAATTTGTCAATCTTCCAATTGAAGCAGTGCAAAAGAATGCTTATGCAAACTGTTGTAGTTCTGTGTCCTCTGATATTATGTTTGGGTTTTGTGGTGTTGACGAGTCAGATGTATTGGAGTGCTTTCTGGGTATAAAGTCAAATGCTTGTGGTACTGATGAGATTCACCCTGTCTTTGTTAAGGCCGTACTTCCTAAGCTGCTCCCAATCATAACTCATATTTTTAATACTGTTATAACGACATCAACTTTCCCTAATTGTTGGAAGTTAGGGAAAATTATTCCAACCCTAAAGTCTGATAACGATTATAGACCAATAGCAATATTACCATACCTGTCCAAGGTATTTGAACTAGTAATGGCGAAACAATTAAAAAAGTATTTAGCAGACAATAGCATTATAACGGAACGACAGTCTGGGTTCATGCCAAGGAGGAGCTGTATAACGGCTCTGACTGATGTAGTGGAGAGTATTCGCGCATCACTTGACTTAAATAGGGTGTCTTTCTTGGTATTATTGGACCATTCAAAGGCATTTGACTGTGTTGACCACAATATTTTATGTACGAAGCTTCTGAGAATGTACAATTTCTCATCCGGCGCAGTAAAATTGATAGAATCATACCTTACAGATAGAACCCAAGCGGTTTACCAACCCAGTCAGTGTGATGATGAGGCATCGGATTTCTTGTCGGTAGTGCGAGGTGTACCTCAGGGGTCCATATTGGGGCCTCTTCTTTTTTGTATATATATAAATGATCTACCGACTGCATTGCATGATTGTGATATTCATCTGTATGCTGATGACGTCCAACTTTACATAAGCTGTAAACGGGACAAAATTATTAATTGTGTCACTCAAATTAATAATGACTTATTTAATGTTTATAACTGGGCAAAGAAAAATGGGCTTTGCCCTAATCCTGCTAAGTCAAAATGTTTAGTGACTTACAAGAAACACTTTGATACTACAATACTACCCAGTATTATAATGAATGGGTCTGTGATTGAGCGTGTAAACACGGCTAAAAACCTGGGAGTTATATTTGATGGCACTCTAACATGGAGTAACCACGTTGCTGCCACGGTTGGCCACATTCGATCAACTCTTGGAGTCTAAGACTATCATCTTTCTTCACAAGATTATTTACACCCGGGAACCTCCATATTTGTTTAGATGTCTCAGGTTCACACGTTCCTGTCGTTGTAACCAACTTGTCCCGTGCAAGCACTCGTCTCTTATGCCTGATCGTCAGTTTTTCGTGTATGCAGTAAAATTCTGGAACTCACTTCCTGTACGGCTGCAAAGTATTGGCAACACTGTACAGTTCAGGAATGAACTTGAGGGCTACTTTCGGGCGCGGTGAATTTCTGGGCAATCTGTATTGCTTTGTTTATAAATTGTGATCTGTATTTATCATATTGTTTATTGTTTTGTTGTTATATTGTTTAATTTAATATTTAAAGAATGGAGAGTACGTTTAACAATATTTAATTTTAATTGTTTAAATCATCCACTTATATAATTTTATAATTTTATAACTTTATAATTTTATTTGTGTAAATCAATTTCTTTTATAATTTATATTTCATTTTACCTTGGAATGAATTGTTCCAGTTAAGTTTATTATTGAAAATATATATATACTTCATGTCGTTAGGACAGCTTAAAAAGGTTATTACCTTAATGTCCTAAGATCAATTTGTAGAGATAAATAAATAAATAAATAAATAAATAAATAAATAATGATCAGATGCTGCGATCGTATTTTTTTCCACTGTCTATATTTTTTGTTTGTCTTTTGCTGCTCCCCGCCTGTTTCTTGTTTTTATCTGTCAGTTGTTCTGTGAATGTGATCAGTCAAGGCATAGTTACAGTTCCGAGGAAGAGATGGCTCTGCCTCAGACTAGTCTAAATTTGAAAATAGGTTGATTGACCGGCTTGACCGCTGAAACGGTCAATTGTGGAATAGCGGATGAGATCGGAAAAAATTTGGAAAGACGGTTTTTTGAAAAAGTGGAGAAAAGGATTTAAAGCGGGAGTGAAAGAAAAACGGAGGTTGACTCTTTGAATTTTGGAATGTGTCGGTTGGTTGTCGTGGCGTACGTAAAATTTATTCGTGAAAGTGCAGTAAAAATGTTTATTCAAATTAATATAAGAAGTGTTCATCAAATGTTTGTTTTGCTTTTGCAAAATAGTTCAAATCAGATAAATGTATTGTCGTGGCGTACGTTATTTTATTTGTGAAAGAATTCAAATCAGAGAACCTATTCGAAAATTACAAATAATAGATTCCCATAATTTATGAGTGATATTGAGAATTGGGAAAGTAATAGGATTGGAAGCAGTCCATCCGGTTGAAAATTGCTTGTCGTGGCCTATTTTTACTCGGCCGTATTTATTGTATTAATAAAACTGCCACCTCCTGACTTGAATGCAAAACAAACCTTTCAGATTCCCGAATCGAGTGAAAGACAACTCGAGCAAAGGGGAAGGTGCTGCCCGACCCATCTCGAGGAAACGATTTAAGGATAAAAAAAAAATAAGTTTAGATGTAAGAGTAGTTTATTAAGTAGGATATGTAACATGTATATAGAATTATAGGTAGTAAATGTAACATATATATAAAATTATAGGTAAAATATTTGTAAAGTTACTTGTATGTTATTTATTTAATTGAGTAAAAATGTATGGTTTATACATATATAAAATGTTAGGCTAAGGCGGAAATTATGGGGCGGGCTCGCTTGACACAGAGGAGGAGGATGCCCTGCTGATAAAAAAATGGTGAAATTTGTTTCATTCTTGCTTCTTTTAGTGTTGCCCCACCCGATGCACTGTGGCGGGTTAAGAACAACAGAACAAATTGAGGAAGTGGAAATAATAAATGGTCACTCTCCTAAATATGTATGGAGGAATAAAAACGGTATAGAAGAACCAGACAGCTGTATATGTATAACATATGAACGAAAATGTAAAAAAGCTACAAAAATGATGGAACAATATCAACATATAATATAAACTGCGGAAAACACAACATAAAAATAGAAAAGAAATATTAAACACTAATTTGAAATAAGATATAGATTATGTTTTTGTATGATTTATTTAATTTTTCATTTTATTCAAATTGTTGTTCATAAAAAAAGGGTGTTGACTGATTTTCATCTTCATCATTTAAATCTGTTCGTACTTCCAACTAGTAATTGTTCTGATTTTCTCCACAGATTTTGTATAGGTAATAGCTTCCATTTAAAAATTCTTCTATATATTCATCGGTAATGTCGTTATAGCATTCCGGTAAAACAGTATGGAGTTTGTTAGATTAACCATAATTTTCATTCCGAACTTGGTGAGTTTCCTTTCCATCTTGATTATGGGTTTACGACGTATTATTGATCATGGCTTTAACGGATAAAATGCGTTTAGTATTTTTATTATTAAAGTCGTTCAGGGCTTTTGAGCTGTATTCACTGTTTGACTTGATCATTTTATTTGTTGTTTAATAGGTGAAATTGTTAATATTTACGCCCCAAACGAAATACGTGGACTGTTGCCGGATGAAGGTTGAAGAAGAAATTTTATTAAATTACTCAATTGTTGTTTCGAATTTATAATAATTAATTTATCGTAATCTTGGTATTTTTCTGCTTTTTTGCTGCTCAATATTGAAAAAATTTAATTCATTTACATATGTATATTCATAAAAAGTAGATGCATTAAAAATTTGTAATTTATTTAGCTAACATTGAGCTCTCTTCAGATGATAAATCTAAATCAACAACAAAAATGTCTAAAGTTTGTTGAATTTTTAAAGATTTTTTTTTGATATATTTCTTTCTAACAACTAATGGCTTGATCAACGGATGCTAGGCCAGTGCTACGGTTTTCGTCAGGATAGTTTTCAGAAAATATTTCCATTGCATGGGAAATTAATTGCATAGCTTTGGAAATATTGGCGATTGTTAATTTTTTTTCTTCTAATGTATCATCACTTATTATGACATCTTCTTCTGAAACACGCTGAATATCAATGGCTAATAAATTTTCATTATTAAGCTCCTCATCGTGAGACAGCAAATATTCATTAATATCACCTTCCTCCATTCCGTCAAATTCTGCTTCTCTAGCTAAATTAGCCAACTCATTACTAACGTTTGGAACATCATCGACACCATGTTCGTCTCCATTAATAAGTTCTGGCCATTATTGCCGCCAACTCCCTTTCATGGAGGATGCCTTAACTTCTTCCCAAGATAAATGTATATTTCCAATAGCTTTCCCTATGTCGTAGTTTTTCCAGTAGTCTTTCATAGAGAGTTTATCATTTTTGTCTGTTGAATCAAGAAGTTGCCGGAAAGTTGGCGTAAGCAGTACATTTTAAAGTTTGAAATTACGCCCTTGTCCATAGGTTGAATAAGTGATGTTGTGTTAGGCGGCATAAAAACAACTTTTCTAACCAATCTTTAAACAGGGTTGCGGTCATCCAAGCCTTTTTATTAGAGCGCCAGTGTACCGGGAGGTCTCTTTTGTTTATACTTTTCATTGCCCTTGGATTTTCTGATTGGTATATCAAAAAACGTTGAAATTTAAAATCTCCTTCTGCGTTTCCGCCCAAAAGAAGTGTTAGCCGATCCTTCGCGGCTTTATGTCCAGGGCATGCTTTCTCATTGTTTGACAAGTAAGTTCTTGATGGTAACCGTTTCCAAAAAAGACCTGCTTCGTCGGCATTCAAAATATGCTTAGCAGAATACCCTCCTTTTTCAATTATGGCTTTCAGCTCAAGCTTAAACTTTTCTGAAGCTACTGAATCTGCACTGGCTGACTCTCCTTTTAATGCCACATTATGTAAAGTTGCCCGTGTTCTAAAGCGGTTAAACCAACCGTTGCTGGCTTCGAAATCATCACAATTTCCGATACTACTAGATGCAGTATTTTTCTTAAGGTGGGAGTAAATAGAAAGAGCTTTATTTTTTATTACGTCCTTGCTCAGTGGCATTCTTCGCTTATTTTGATCATGTATCCAAATTGAAAGAAGGGACTCCATCTTAACCAATAAGGGATTTCTTGCTATAGTATCTTGTTTAGATTGGAGTGGTGTGACAATTTCAGCTAATTGATTTATTTTATCACTGTCTCTGTTGCAAATTGTTCTTACTGTTGTAGGTGCTAGTCCAAGAGCTCTTCCTATATTAACAGCCTTTTCTCCCGATTTAAAACGTTTTATTACGTCCAATTTTAACTCCAAACTTATTACTTTTCTTTTAATTTGACTCATTCTTTACGTCCTTAATGTACTCTGGTGAATCACACACTAAATTCTTACCACAACCAGACAGTTGTTCTTAGCACCAATTAAATAACAAAGAAAAGGGAATTCCACTTATTTCACTCAATTTGAAAACTTCTTAACGTAATGGTGACGATCAGTGTTGCCAGAAGTTTTAAAAATGCTAAAATACGGAAAAGATGCTAAATCAGGCACTACAAATGCTAAAAATGGTAATCCACAATGCTGCAGTAAAAAATTTAACCGTTTTTAGCGACGCACATCGAACCGACGCAAATCGGGGTCAAAACGACGCAACTCGGACGCAACTTGAAATTGCAACGACGCAAATCGAATTTTTCCAGTTTTTAAAAAGCGACGCAAATCGAAACGACGCAAATCGGGACGACGCAAGTCGGGGCTCTAGTGTACATTTGTTGAGCCAACACTATGAGGCGAGTTGTCATTTCATCAATTTCCCCCCACATCATTGGGACCCCTCGATCTGAGGTCACTGCTCGGCCTTTTGGACGACAGTAGCACATGAACCGGCGAACGAAACCTATCACACGCAAAGCTCTAGGTAAGGAGGAGAACCGAATTGGGTCGTCCTTAGAGGACACACATATACCACTAGCAATGGTGGCCAGTGCTCCCTGTCTAGCTGGAGCCATGCTGGTCCTTCCCACCAAAGCGTGTTGTTGAGTAGTCCATCAGGGGATACTCCTCTACTTGCCAAATCCGCTGGATTATCTTCAGAGCGGACATAACGCCAGCGATTCACCCCTACCTTATTGGTAATAGTGGTGAGTCTATTCGCCACAAATGTCTTCCACAAGTGGGGCGGTTTCCTCAACTATGCTAAGACAATCGTGGAGTCAGTCCAACACATCAAGTTTTCGTCCGAGATGTTCAAAAGTGGCTTGAGTGGAGATATATGTTCCGCCAGCAATGTCGCCCCGCATAATTCTAATCGAGGAAACGAAGGAGCTACCCTCGATTTGGCCACCAGCTGATGTGAGTAGATGGAATCTTGTCCTCTACACCGAACGTAGAGGACTGCCACGTATGCTAGCTGTGATGCGTCGCAGAACGCGTTAAATTCGATATCGCTATCAGGAGCAGGTCGTACCCAGCGAGGTACGCGTATTTGGGAGATTGCTTGATATTGCGATAAAAATTGAGTCCACATAGTAAAGGTGGCGGGAGTAAGTGGATCATCCCAATTTATTTGATCCAACCAGATTTGCTGCATCAAGATTTTTACGGTGATGACGATTTGCGCCAACCACCTCGCTGGGTCGAACAGTTTGGCGATTAACGACAGCACCCTGCGCTTGGTGTATGTCGCCACAAGAGGCAATTCCGCCACATGAAAATAAAACCAGTCCCCCGCGCATTCCATATAATGCCTAATGTTCTGGTGGCACCAGTCTCCTCTAGTTTGAGAAAATCCTCTCGGAGTAGATGCTCCGGAGGGAGGGTTGCAAGACTGGCTGCACAATTTGCCGCCCACTTTCTCATGGAGAATCCCGCTGACCCTAAACTCGCGAGCAACTCATCCCCCGTTAGGATGGCTGTGGCCACATCATGGGTGCCGATCAATGCGTCATCCATGTACATTGACCCCCGCAACACCCGAGATGCCAACGGAATCCTACTCTCCATATCATCTGCCACTTGCAGCAAGGTCTTTATTGCCAAATAAGGGGCACAATTTACCCCAAAGGTGACCGTTTTTAATTCATAATCTGAAATCTCAGAATGAGGAGAGTCCCTAAAAACAATTCGCTGATATGGTCTGTGGCGTGGTTTCACCAGGGTTTGTCGATACATTTTCTGGATGTTCCCGGTGAGCACATAGCGGAACATGCGCCACTGAATAATCAGTCTGGTCAGATCAGCCTGCAGAACTGGCCCAGTATGCAACACGTCATTCAAACTGACTGTGTTGGTGTCACTTGGGAAGCGTTGAAAACCACTCGAAGTCGAGTGGTGGTGCTCTCGGGTTTGATTACTGTGTGATGGGGCAGATAATAATGAGGCACCAGAGTTGTTGACGGCGGGGGTACCTTTTCCATGTGACTTAGCGCCACATATTCAAGGACCACCGCGTCGTATTTCTGTTTGTCTACTGGGTTCTTGCCCAGTCGAGCTTCATTTCGTTCAAACGCCGAAGGGCAATGTGGCGTGACGCTCCTAAAGATTTGTGTGGTACAAAATCATGCTTGAACGGGAGCGAGACTATGTATCGCCACGGAGTACCCCGGCGCGTGGTCGGTCCGGGCATACAAATCCAGACACTCTTGGTCAGGTTGAGATGTCTTCCGCTCACGAGGGGGCTCTTCGATTTCCCAAAATCGCCTCAGAATGCTATCAAGCGACGGGGACTCGGACATCCGGACACGTGTTGTGAATGCGGAGACTCGCTCAGCTGGCAGAGGCCCAGTAAGGATGCAGCCAAAAACTGTGTCCTGGGAAAGTAATGACCCAACGATATTCCGATGCAACCCACCCAGCAAAATTTGAGGATATAGATCCCCCCCTAACATCAGATCGATTTGGGTTGAGTGTGACGTGCCTGCGTCTGCCAAATTCAAACCATTGAGTTTGTTTTCGTCTCCTTTGCTAAACAAAAGCGGCGGCAATTCCCCGGTCAAGGTGGACAACACCAACGCCGCCACCCATAGACGGACAGAGGCATCGTACCGGGACCCGATAGTGAGATGACACGCTTTGGTGACGGTGCCAGCAAGTGTGTTGCTGACCCCCGACACCTGAGCGTGTGTGTGCCGGCAGCCTAAGGCGCTTGTGGAGGCGGTCTGAAATGAAGGACCCCTCGGAACCGGAGTCTATCAGAGCCCGGGGCCTATACCAAACTCCATGGCGTTCAATATTTATTAATGCCGTACCCAAGAGAACCCGGTTGGAGAGGCGACCACACGGATGACTTGGACTCGGCGCCGCCTTATCTGCCGGCTGCGAAGTCTGCGAAATGTGGTGCGAAGTCTGCGTGTGGTGCGAAGTGTGGTACGAAGACTTGGGTACGACTTGAGGTGCCGGGGTAGTGTGCTCATTTAGATTAGCAGTTATCCCCCTTGTGAGATGGCGACAGACAATTCACACATAACCCGTGTCGGCGCACCAAACCCCACCGTGCTGAGACAGTGGCAGCCTGGACCGCAGGACAATTTCGCACCGAATGGGTTTGGGGGTTTGTTTACAAAGTTTACACCCCTGTGGGTGACTTTCGCTTGGTGGGTCTGCTCCAGAGCTGAGCGAGACGGGTTTGGCTGAATCCTTGTGTTGGATTGCTGACTGTTAGCTGGTCGGGCAACCGTTAAAAAGTATTATTCAGTTAAAGTTAAAAAGTCAACTTTAACTGAGAGACAACCTTTTATACCTCTTCGGAATTTAAAAAAGTATATATACTATTTTTAATATTATATATTTATAGTTAATCATGGTGCGTTTTGTTTTGCGGTTTTCACACACACAAAATGTATATACTTATAGTAAAGCATGTTGCGTTTTCTTTTTAGGGTTTTCTCACAAAATATATTGTTTTTGCAAATAAACATGAGAAAAAATATTCTCGTACCCAACTAAAACAGTCCTAGACTGTTTATAAATCTCGTAACTGCTGTGGGCTTAATTTTAACTACGTGATTTGGAGATATGAACCCACTGCCTAGGTAATTATGTCTGCGTCTTGCCACCGCTGGGCAAGTGCATAGAATATGTTCTGCCGTTTCCTGCTCCTCTTAACAGAGTCGTCAGGAATCGTCTTCTACCACGCCTATTTCCTTCAGATGGTATTTAGTCTACAGTGTCCTGTTAAAAGTTCAGTATAGAGTTTGATGTCATTTCTGCTGAGGTTTAAAGAAGCATCTACCCTGATGTGTTCAGGATCAATTAATAGTCTCGACTGCCGCATGCCTTTTTGGGCTCTCCAGTAGTTTAGCAGACCTCGCTTTTCCTGTTCGCACAACAAGTTATTTGTGAAGCTACTGTTTACCCCACAGAAGGGTTCTGGGCCTATAAAGGCAGTGTCTGCACCCCTTTTTGCTAAAGAATCTGCCATTTCGTTGCCCTCATGTCACTCGTGTCCCGGTACCAACATTAGCGTAACAGAGTTTCTCGCTGCTGGGGTATTGAAAATTTTACAGCATTCCCAGACCAGCTTTGATTGGAATGAGAAGTTTCTTAATGATTTCAGAGCTGCCTGGCTATCTGAGAGTATGCATATTTTGGTGTTGCGTGTACCCCTGCGTAGACATTATCTAGCACATAACTCTAAAGCGTGGACCTCCGCCTGAACAATGGAAGCTGTTTTTCCCCATTGCAATTGCTTTTTGGAAATTTGGCCCTACAATTCCAGCTCCTGCACTGCCATCTTCCAATTTGGACCCATCTGTATACCACAACTGTGAGTCCTGTTTTATTATTATTTCCTTGTTTCTCCAAACTTAACGGTCACTGATGACCACTTTGAATTGCTTTGAGAAGTCTAATTTTCTGTCCAATTTGTCGAAGACCATGATGCACGGAGAATTCCAGACAGTGTCCAGAATCTTTGCGTGCCCCGATAGGTTGCCTTCTTTAAGATGGGCTAGATTAGGTAGCTTGAGGGCCGTGCTGGCCACCATCCTTTTAATCACAAGGTGTAGAGGAGTCAGTCAAGTGATCCTTCCCAAAGCTGGTGTAGGGCACGTTCTCATTGCTCCCGTCACACTCAAACAGGCTATACGGTGAATCTTGTTAAGAGTCTTCTGAGCTTTTGTTTGGTTTACTTTTGGCCACCATACCAACGACGCGTATGTAATCATTGGTACTATTATTGTTTTATATGACCACGCCTTCATTTTTGGCGGCAGTCCCCATGTTTTACCGTACAACCTCTGGCAAGCGTAGGTTGCTCTTAAGGCTTTACTAGTTATGTATGATAAGTGGTTTTTCCAAGTTAGAGTTTTGTCTAAGATTACTCCCAGATATTTCATTTCATTGGACATTGGTAAGTTCGTGGTCCCAAAACTTAAGGTCCCCAGATTCAGTTTCCTTCTTTTGGTGAAGGGTACCACGTTTGTTTTATTCGGATTTATCGAGAGTCCTTTCTCCTGACACCAGTTTTGAGTGATATCAAGAGCTAGTTGCATGAGATCTGTTATGGTAGAGTCAAACTTGCCTCTGACCATAATTACCAAATCATCCGCAAAGCCCTGAACTTCGTATCCGAGGTCATTGAGAGTTTGTAAGAGCTCGTCGATAACCAATAACCATAGGGTTGGCGATAGGACGCCCCCCTGGGGACATCCTTTGGTTGACCTGACAATTAGCTTTGCTGGCTCTGTTTCAAAGATTGTTGTTCTGTTTTCCAGCATATTGAGAACCCATGTTATGATCAGCCTTTGTATACCTTTCCTGTTCAACCCCTCCTCAATTGATCTGAAATTAGCATTGTCAAAAGCCCCCGTATTGTCAACCGATGTACAGAGAGCTATTTTTTTACCCTCAAATGCCTTTTCAATTTTGCTCGTTAAGGTATGTATGGCTGTCTCAGTCGATTTGCCTGATTGGTAAGCATATTGTTCAATATGAAGAGGAGAATCTTTAAGATAAGTTTCCCTGATATATTGATCCAGAATTTTTTCCATAATTTTTAGCAGGAATGACGTTAGACTAATGGGCCGATAAGCTTTTGGCGTGTGGTCCGCCTTTTTGCCAGCTTTCGGTATGAAAGCCACCCTAGCCTTCGTCCAAGGTTTGGCACTATGCCTAGTTCCAGGCTTATCCTGAAAATGTTTGTTAGCACAGGTGCCAATACATCAACACCTTGCCGCAGTAGTCACGGTTGTGTACGAGTATTATCGACACCTGGGGATTTGAATGGTCTAAAAGTGGAGATAGCCCATTTGGTTTTGTTGACCGTGAAGATTCTGCGAGCCAGTGAGAGTTCCCTCCGTGTAGGCATCAAGAAACGAGTATTCTCGATTATTTCACTATTCTCTCCGCTAGTGGCAGAGCCTGGAAAGTGAGTGTCCAACAAAAGCTGTCCCGTCTCTTCCAGGCTCTCCGTAAAATTACCGGCAGGCTTCTTTAGAGTAGAAAGGCCATTTGAGTGATCTTTATTGAGTGATTTCTGGAGTCGGGTAGCTGCTGGGAGGGTTTCAAATTCATCACAGTACTTTTTCCATGAGTCTCTCTTAGATCTTCTCAACTCATTATTATAGGCCGTTAAGGCACTTCTATAAGATGCCCAGTCACCATTAGACTTGGCTCTTATAAAGAGTTGACGGGCTTTTTGCGCAAAATATTTAGCTCCCCACTGCACCAGGGTACGTTCCTAGAATGTTTCTTCACAACTAAAATGCAACTACTTTCAAAAGCCTCGATTATTATATTATTTAATTTGTTAACTTCAAGATCTAGTTCCTGAGAGTTTCTTATTTTTTCACTAAGGCACGCATTATTTTGCTCAAAGTAAAAGTTATATATCGACCAGTTGGTCTTCCTAACATTTCTTATTTCGAAGGTGCCCCCAATCTCCCCCCCCAGATCAAAGCAAATGTATCTAAGGTCCGACAAGGAGACCTCATTAAGCACCCTTCAATTAGAAATGTTATTTGACATGAATGCGCTAGTTAGGGT
Organism: Clusia tigrina; assembly: GCA_920105625.2. Classification (NCBI taxonomy): domain Eukaryota; kingdom Metazoa; phylum Arthropoda; class Insecta; order Diptera; family Clusiidae; genus Clusia; species Clusia tigrina. Next base: position 423,924 of record CAKKTE020000077.1, read on the forward strand.
GAGATCTAACACCTCCCTCCTTATCGCATTCATAAAGGTAGCCTCGTCACCCCTATTCACCACCACCAGATTGTTTGTCGTAATAAAATCAAGAAGTAACTCACCTTGCACGTTCGTTTCCGTGCTTCCCCATACCGTGTGGTGCGCGTTTGCATCGCAGCACACCACTCAGTGTAGACTGCGAGTGCGACAGTACTCCGTAAGCTGCTGGAGCTCGCGTGATACCGCGTCCTCTGTGTCGCCAGGTAAGTACATGGAGGCCAGGACTACCGTTCTCCGGCACTAGGCACTTCTGCCTGTACTGCCACCAGATCACGTTGCAGAAGCTCTGAAATTGGGAGGAATTTAATATTTTTGTTAACATCATCGCTTCCCTCGGTCGATCAACATTATTATCATAGAGCAACTTACATGTTTTTGTCTGCAGACCATTTATGCGCCTATTTGTGGCCCATGGTTCTAGAATGGCTACGAAGTCCAGATACGGGTATTCCACCAAGGCACTTAGCCTGTAAGAGGCTGCTATAGCCCTGTGGAGATTTATTTGGAGACAGTGAAGCTGTTTCCAAGAGTATTGCGTTCGTGATGGGGCCTGGGACATTATTTCCCAGACCGATCCTTGCGGATCTTACCAACCTTTGTGCTCCGCAAAGTTTCCGCAGCCTCCTGGCCTTTTCTCTCCCATTTTCTGAGCCTACCAGAGAGAGCAGATGGTTTTGGACGTTGGGTACGAGTGTTGCCTCTCTCCGCTCTCGGTACTGGCTTTATGAAAATGGGCCCGTTTTCGGCTTCTGGCTAGTCGGAGCTGGGACTGCCAAAGCCATAGTAGACCTTGTTACCCAGTGTCTCAACCCTTTCAGACGAGATGGGGTCCAGAGCAATTGCCAGCTCGACCTGGTCGCCTTTTTGTAGGCGATGGAGCACCCGCCACTCGCTGACACTAATGGCCGAATTCTGCGACTCCACTTGCCCCAAAATTCGGTCATTCTGCCAAGACACCGAGCAGGGAAAGTAGCCAACGAAGATCTTGGCGTTTGGCACTTTTGCCTCGTCCACCACCTTCAACTCAGCCCCCTCCCATGGCTTCATGGCTGGTATCCTTTCTTCAGCCCAGGCTACGGTTTCGTCGTCCAGACAGTTGATCGTCAACCATCCAGGCTTGAAACTACAGCCTGCAAAGTGTGGCTTCACTGGGCCCCCACGAGTGTCGAACATCTTGTCAAGAATACATCGTTGTACCTTCCCAATTTCTTCAGTGGACCATATGCCCTCTGGAAAATTGCTAGGTATAACCCCTATCTTTTTGGTGCAGACTGTCTCCGCTAGAGTAGGCTTTGAACAGTGAACCCCCAAGGAGGCGCCCTGCATGCCATGTCTTTCAGAGACACTCGCCACCTTCTTTCTGGGACCAGGTTCGCCCCCAAGTAAGGTATCCACCTCCTTCATCTCACCACAAACCGGCGGGTCAGCTGGGGGCACTATTGACATTTTATCAATGTTTCTGTTGCCCTCCTGTGCAAACCGCTTTGTCGGCCTGGAGCTCGATGTCGGCGTGGAGCCATCTGAACGGGATCTTTTAGGGGTCCATCGCGCAGACACGTTCGCTGGATTTGCCGCCAAGTACCGAGCTGTTTCCAGCGATAAGCCCCTGGCAATCAAAGCCTTAAAACGTTTACGGCGAGCGCCGGACAGCTTCACCCTAAGTTTTGGAATCTTCTCTGGTTCAAGAAGATTTCTCTCCTGTTCCGAGGAAATAGACATCCCAGCCGATTCCTGGCTATGTGGGATATCCATCTCATCCGGCCTGTCGGGTAAGGGACCGGGTTTTCCCTCTCCCCAGCCCAGCAATCGGCGACCCAAGTCCAGCAGAGACATGACCGTACTGAAAGTGGGCCATTGGTCTGTAAGGGAATTGCCGCACTTCCCCGAAGGGCTGACCAATTGTTAGTTCTGAAACTAGTTTCATCTCTAGATTTCACAACATGCAGCTACAATATTAGAATTCACATCTATATTATTCTTGTTGTGAAATTAGAGGCGGCGCAGGACTTAAGTTAGATGTGGATAAGAAAAATTTTGCGAGGCCCTCTGGTGGCGCAGGACAATGAATTTTGTACAACGAAAAAATTTTTTGAAAGTATAATACTTTTTTTTATAATCACGTAAGCATCTTTACTATATCTTACATTATAAAGTAAAGAGTTGGTGAAAGATAAATTTCCTACCTTTAATCTTACTGAACTGCTTAATAACTGTATCGTAATCCAGCTTAGATTCTGTATCTTGTTTAATTGATAAAACTAATTGTGCTTCTTAAATAATTTTTTATTAGTTTTAATATTGAAAAACTCCTTTCTGCCGAGACTGTACTTACTGGCACTGTTAACAAAATTCGAATTACAATATAGATATTTGGGTAAACTTCTTTCAAGTTATTTTATGTTATATGTCATAGCAGGAGTTTTAAATATTCAAAGTAAGTTTGGGATCATTGTTTGTAATTCTTCGTATAATTCGTAGGGTTGGAAGTCACTGCTTTCACCCACTCGCAGGACTGTGTTAAAATCCTCACAGTGTTCTAATATATGTTATTTTGGAATATTTTGTATATTTCTTCAAATCCATAGAGAAAACCAAATTTTCAAAATGTTGATTTAAAGATATACATCTTGAATCCATATTACTCACTATTAGGGTTAAAAAAATGCCTATTTTGTATCGATTTCTGGGAGACTGTACAGGTTCACCATTGGCTTCATAATTAAACATCTTTGTCTTTTTGAGAACCCTTTTAACTTTAACGTCTTTTGGCAGATTATAACTGCTCTTTTCAGTAAATTGAACTAACAAATGTCTGTTTAAGTATATCACTTCAATTTGTGGCCTGTGTGAACTGTGTGCTTTAAGTTGCTCTCAGAGACGGTCGGTCAGAAATTTTACCAAATCGCGAGTTAAAATTTCCTTCAAACCAATCGAATCTTGTACAATAGTGCAAAAGTGTAGTGATCGGTGAGAACCTAGTTCACGATTACTAGCTGGGACACATAATTTAAATATATTTTTAACAATAATTAGAAAACAAAAATACACAATTGAAATACAAACAACAAAAAACAACAACATAACTAAAATGAGTGTCTCTGACACTCACCAGCAAAAAACACTAACAAATAGAAATGCATATTTCTCATTTGTGTCCACACAGGGTAACGGCGGAAATTTGCCAGTCGAAGCAGCAGAGAGCAGAGCCAGGTCCTGCTCTCCCGCTCTCCTAAACGACACCACTACGAATGCTTCACTACCTTGGAGTGTCCAATGCGCGACACCCTCTACTATTATGGAACATTATCCACCAAACACAACATCAGGAAGAACAACAACAACACAAAGCGCTTGTGCTGTAACCATAGCCGCGACAGCGACAAGTAGAATGCAAAATTCGAGCGCAATGATCATGTCTACTGACACAACAACACCAATTACAACAGCAACAATTAACAGGCAAGTACAAAACTCAAATAATAGAAACACTAACAAAACTTCAGCGGAGAGTAGCTGAAAGCGAAACCGCGAAAAGCAATCGCCAAACAAATTAACGGACCAAAATATCAACAACAAAAGACAGAAAAACAAACCACTGAGCACGACAGAAGCAACACTAAAAGAATATTGGCTGAGTAAGTCAATCGCTCCAAATACATCAAACAGGTTCGAACTACTAACACTAAATGACAGAACTGATGAACAAAAAACAGTGGGACAAAAACAAATTCAACCATACAGAAACAAATAACAAAGCATCCTCAAAAACCACCACCCATATATATACAAAACATAGAAAATATTAATGCACTAACTAAAGCTCTAAATCAGCTACCAAATACAAATTACGAGATGAAAGCTCTGAACAAAAACGAAGTCAAAATACAGCCGACTGAATCTGTGCATTACACAAGCATAATAAAATTGCTTAAGCAAAAAGAAGCCAAATATTATACATTTAAGCCAAAAGAACAATGTGGACTTAAGGTAATTTTACGAAATATGCATTACTCAACGGAAAAAGACGACATTGTAGCTGAACTGGTAGAGTTAGGACATGAACTACTAAACATTCACAACTTGCAAAAAAATAGACAACCACTTCCTTTATTCTATCTGGAACTTAAACCAAACGATAACAACAAAGACATCTATTCCTTAACCCATCTTCTACACTACAAAGTAAATTTCGAACCACCACACCAAAAAAGAACTATTCCACAATGCACAAATTGCCAAAAATATGGATACACTCAAAACTATTGTACTAAAGACCCTGTGTGTGTCAAATGTGCAGGTAACCACAGCACAATTAAATGTAATATCCAAAGCGATATGAAACAGCACATTCAGCAACACAGCAACAGACCATTCTCCAATTCTATTGACCCTTCAAAGCACACCGGATACAAAAATAGCTGCTGGCTTATATAACTACAAAACCGACTGGAACAAATTTCGCCAATTAATGGAAAATGTCATGACAACAAACATTTCATTGAAATCTGATAAGGAACTTGACACAGCAATAGCATACCTAAATGACAACATCGTCAAAGCAGCAACTCAATCAACCCCAATTCTAAGCCCATCCCAAATTACTACTGTCCCAGCTCACATTAAGCATAAAATAAGACAAAAACGGAAACTCAGGAAAAGATGGCGAAGCACTAGACACCCAGACGACAAAGCAAAATTCAACAAAGCGGCAAATGAACTGAAGATAATATTGAAACAATTTGAGGAGAAAAAATTTGAAAGTTACGTAAAGAATTTAGGAACGACAATATCAACGAACTCATTATGGAGGGCAACCAAAAAACTAAACAGTGCAATACCACATAAACCCCCCATAAAAACACTAGATAATACTTGGGCAAAAACGAATAAACACAAAGCAAATACTCTTGCAAAACATTTTAAAACGGTATTCAGAAACGACATGGACAATCAAATTACCGAGCTTACCAATACCGAAAGTACCCGAAACACTGCAATAAAAATGACAACGATATCAGAAATCAAGAATCAAATCAAGAATTTAAAAAACAAAAAGGCACCTGGATATGATCTTATTAACGGAAAAATGCTGAAAGAACTACCTGACATAACAATAGTCTATATTAGAAATGTATTTAATGCTATAATAAGGCTTAACTATTTTCCAATCTTGTGGAAGGTAGCACAAATAACAGCTATCCCAAAGCCAAATAAGGACGCAACAAGAACCAGTTCATATCGACCTATCAGTCTCTTGCCAACTCTAAAAAAATATTATTTGACAGAATTGAGCCTATCTTGATCCAACAAAAAGCTTTGCCAAGGCATCAATTCGGCTTTAGACGAAACCCCTCAACTTTGCAACAAGTTCATAGAGTTGTGAACAAAATCATGGATGATATTGACAAAAAGAAGTACTGCGTGGCTGTATTTTTGGACATTGCGAAAGCGTTTGACAGAGTGTGGCACAAAGGACTTCTGAATAAACTAAATAATATTCTACCTTTAAACTATTATTACTTGCTAAGCAGTTATATGACCAACAGATACTATTACATTAAATATGACGATGAATGCTCTGAGATCCTAACAATGGCAGCGGGAGTGCCTCAAGGCAGTGTGGTGGGTCCACTCCTATACCTAATATACACTGCAGACATTCCAACCCCAAAGACACAAGGAACCATGATAGCAACATTCGCGGATGACACGGTCATCTTGCATCCAATCAAGACGAAAAAGCGGCGACAGACATACTTCAACAAATAATAAAAAACATAGTCTCGTGGTTCGAGAAATGGGGAATAGAAGTTAACAAAGAGAAAACTGTCCAACTGTACGAATAGAAACTCTGCTAAACACCCACTCACAATAAAAGACGAAATTATAAAAATTTGCCCCAGCGCAAAATACCTTGGCATAGAAATCGACGCAAAGCTTACATGGAGACAACATACTCGTATATTAAATAAACGAAATGAAATAAAAAGTAGATTCAAACAATTAAACTGGTTGCTAGGACTTAGTTCAAAGTTATCACTGTATAATAAAAGAATGACATATACATCAAAGATAACACCCATCTGGATATATGGGATCGAAGTATGGGGGACAGCAAGCAAAACGAATATACAACTGATTCAAAGAACACAATGCAAAATACTGCGGACAATAACAAAAGCCGACTGGTATATAAGAAATGAAGACATACACCACGATCTCAACATTGACTCGGTGGACGACACTATTAAAAAATGTAGCAGCAAATACACAGAGCGCCTAAAAATTCATCAAAACCGAGACGTGCGCCAATTGCAGGCAATGGAAAAAACAAAAAGAAGACTCAAACGAATTGGACCCACAGAACTTCCACATAGAACATTTTAAACGACACTTTTCGTATATAAATTAATTATCTATAATTAAATTAAATTATGTTCTGTGGTAATGACTAAAGAACATATTAAGGTCCATAGTAGCATTTAAAAATTACTTATTGTTCACGAACAGAATGTTATTAAAAATTGGGAAAAAAAAAGTAAACCACTGGCATCGCTTCTAACTTTCGGTGAATTTATTTGTTCTTCATAGATTTAGCTTAACACAGAAGGTATAGTTTCAGATTCTGATCCGTTACAGCTTGACCCAATCTCTATTTCCGGCAGTGGTTCGGTCCTTAGTGCAAGTGGAGTACTTCCCTAATTCAACGAGGCCTGGGACGTGGCTATATCTTCTTTGGAAGTCAAAGCAATTGATTCAGATGATTCTATATCACCAGACGCAGGTTTTTTTTTTTAGAAATATCATCATATCTGAACTTATCGATGCAGCTCTTTCAGAAATTCTTTTTCTTTTTGTTGAACCAGATGACCAGTATCTCTATTTCTCCTGCAGCCTGACATGAAGTTTGTTTATTGTATATGTAGCCCGAAAACAATTTTGAAGGATTAAAAAAGGTTTGTGCCTGGACCATTTTGCTCCATTTTTTAGATGTTTTGTATGGGGATTCCGGAGTAAAAGTGTGGAAATGAGCAAAAAGAATGTATGGGAATGTAAGAATTGAAAAAATATTTTGCTCTCTCTTGAAAATCGGAATTTTTAAAGATTTTGGTACAAATGTGCCGGAGTAAAGTTGTGTTTCGCTCCGATTTGCTTTAAAAATTCTCCATATTCATAGTTGTGGTTCATAAAATACCTTTGTATAGTCGGGGGGCAGCGCCAAAATTATTTTGTTGTTGTTGTGGTGATGAGTTGGATTGCCTGGTGATGGGCCTGCGTATAGACTAAATGTGAGGGGGCCGGGCTCAGCTTTTGATGATTAGAGGGGAGGCGGGGGCAGCGCTGAGCTGAGCTTGGCTGAGCTGAGATTTTGATGATAATAGCTGAAGAAATAGTTAGAAGGCAGCAGGCAGCCACAGCCTCTTTTTGTGTGTGTGTGTATTGAACACGTAATGAGCTGGTAACATATAAATTTTAATTTGAAATGTGTTTACATATATATATATATATATATATATATATATATATATATATATATATATATATATATATATATATATATATATATATATATATATATATATATATATATATATATATTTGTAAATATATTGTGTTTATTAGGGCGAGTGTGCGCTATATTATTATTGAAATATTTTAATGGGATAAGAGTTGAAGCTGACCTCCAACATATTCTTAAAAAAATTTTTGTGCTGGTCCGGCGGTATGAGCCAACAACAGAATAAGATTATACAAGATTTTTAATAGATATGTATGTATGTATGTATGTATGTAAATATATTTTACGTATTTGGAGGGAGTGCGTTATATTATAATTAAAATATTTTTATGTTGGCATTTTTTTGATAAACACTGTTTAGTGGTGGTTGCAGTCTGCCATTTAATAAAAACAAATAGTGACAAAAAGTTAAAACAAAATTGCCACAAAACAAACAATAATAATAAACATACATACATATATATAGGTAAGTGCGCCAAAATGAGTGTTTTACGCTCGCCACAGAGCGAGCGTAGGAATACACAAAAAAATGAGACAGTTATGGAAAATCAAAGAGCCGGCTCTCCTATGAGTGCGTTCCCTATGATAGTCAATAGCGGTCCATCTATGCCGGACACTCTCAGAGAGCGATCTTCTCCACAAAAAAATCAAACGGTTGATGGTATAAACATGCAAGGTGCCCTGTCCTCCTCAAACAATTTCTCCGATGCCCTAACGACCACTAACATAATAATTACAACGCTAGCCTCATCAAATGCAACAACAAATACAACCGTTTCGTACACAAATTCAATATGTGCAAGCAAACTCACTACAGCTTCGGCTCCACCTCTAATTATTGAATCTTGCTCAGCAGCAATTGCCCGTTCAACACATAACAGCATTAACACACTCACAATTAAGCACCCACTAGGAAATACACAAAATGAATCACCATATAAAAGCCGTGTACTTACTCCTAAAGCTCACTCAACAACAATAACCCACTCATCAGATAAATATATTGATTCACTCACAAAAAAACACCCAGTAGGAAATATTCAAACCGATCCACAATTTAAATGTCGTGTAAAAATTCCTGTAGTGAAAACAAACCAAACCCCTAAACGCGCTAGATCAAGCCCAGAAACACCACACAAAATAAACAAAAACAGTCAAAACTAGGGGACTACTGGCTTGATTTGCCAACTAGTTCAAATAGATTCGCGATACTATCAGAAGTTGAAATCGACGGTACCAGTCCACAAGAAAGAGACCAAAGAGTCCCGAAACCTCCTCCAATCTACGTCTCTGGAGTAAATAATGCTCAACCGTTACTAGATCTGCTAAAAAACATTGCCAAGAATGAATACCAGCTCAAATTCCTCAAAGATAGCGAGGTTAAAATTCAACCAAAGTCAGGAGAAGGGTACAAAACAAAAGCTCTGGCTGAAAAGAACACAGAATTCCATACATATAAACCCAAACAGGAAAAAGACTTTAGCGTAGTATTAAAAGGGCTATACCACACAATATCAATAGAAGAAATAAAAGAGGAAATAACTAGGTTGGGATTCGATGTTACAAACGTTTCAAATATAAAACAAAGAATTATAAAGCATCCGTTGTCGATGTTTTATGTCAACTTAAAACAAAACAAAAATAATACAGACTTTATAAAGTTGAAGCAATTATGCACACAAAAATAAAATTCGAACCACCAAATAAAAAAAGGGAAATAGCTCAGTGCACAAAATGTCAGAGGTATGGCCACACTAGAAAATATTGCAACCATACTCCACGATGCGTTAAATGCGTTGGTAATCATGCAACGTCAGACTGCCCTAGTAAAGAAAAATCACAGGATGTGAAATGTGTGCTATGCGGAGGAAACCACCCGGCTAACTACAGAGGCTGTAATGTGTACAAAGAATTACAGCAAAAAACATTCCCCACGCTAAGGCAGAAAGTGTTTGAAAACACTAATTTTAACAAGGCCCCAGATTCCGAAAGACAACCAGGTTGCACATATGCGCAAATCGCCAAACAGAGCACGCAACAAGAGCAAACTCTAAACCAGCAAAGTGAAAATCAATTCGCCTCACATCGATCAAATGACATGACTGAATTAAAGAAAACCCTTATGCTGAAAACCCTTATGGAACAAATGGGAACAATTCTCAATTTATTAACAACAGTGATCTCTAAACTGACATAATGGAACAAAAACTTATAATTGCAGTATGGAATGCGAACGGGCTTTCTCGTCATAGTAATGCAGTCAAAACATTTATGGAACAGAACAACATTGACATAATGCTAATATGACACACTTCACAAGCAAAAGCTTCTTAAAAATAAATCAGTACAACATATATCACACAAATCATCCAGCCGGCACAGCACGCGGTGGTACTGCTATCATCATTAAAAACAAAATAAAACACACAGTACAAGACAATTGTGAAAAATCTCACATTCAAGCAACAAGCATAACAATACAGGACCAATATGGACCGCTAACCATAACATCAGTGTATTGCCCTCCGAGGTATTCCATTAAAAAAGAGCAATATTACCATTTTTTTCAAACACTTGGTGTGCGATTTTTGGCTGGTGGTGATTACAACGCTAAACACCAATTTTGGGGTTCTCGGACAATCAATCCGAAAGGAAGAGAACTACTAAAAACAATGCAAGACCACAACCTTATACACGTATCAACAGGTCAACCCACATACTGGCCATCTGATAGAAACAAAATTCCAGATGTCATTGACTTCTGCGTGATGAACTGTGTTCTCAGAAGCTGTGTTGAGATATCCCCGTCGCTGGATCTGTCATCAGACCACTCTCCTATTATTGCAACACTGAACTCGGAGGTAGAATGCACAATAAAACCACTCACACTACATACGAAACAAACAAACTGGTTCCATTTCAAGGAAATTGTAGATGGCATTCTGTGCCTCAATATTTGTCTGAAGAGCGCTGAGGATATTGAGTTTGCCGTTGAAAATTTTAACAAAACTGTCCAATACGCTGCATGGAACTCTACTCCGGAGCCAAAAAATCAACTGAACAAGCAGCCTTCCCATCCTGTTATTAGGGAGATGGTTGATAAAAAACGCAAACTAAGAAGGGCGTGGCAAAGTTCCAGGCATCCGAAAGACAAAAATAATTTTAATAGAGCTACAAAAAACCTTAAGCGGTACTTGGCGCAGAAGCAAAATGAAGAAATACAGCACTACTTGTCCACTTTATCAGCAAATCAGAACACAGATTACTCACTTTGAAAGGCGACAAAAAAGCTGAAGTAACCCACCACCCGTGCCCCTCCTATCAAAAGCTCAAATGACTCCTGGGCAAAAACTGATAAGGAGAAAGCAATTACATTCGCCAAACACCTTATTGGGGTCTTTAAGCCGTTTCCACCCACTTCACAGCAAGAGGAAGACGAGGTATTTAATCTTCTCAATAGTCCAGGACAATTAGAGTTACTATCACGCCCTTTACAAAAAAGGAAATACATAACGCTGTGCACAAAACACTGAATGTGAAAAAGGCACCCGGGCTACGACCTGATAACAGGTAAAATACTAAAGGAACTACCAAATAAAGGAATAAAATACCTTACCTATCTCTTCAATGCTATAATTAGATGTGGATATTTTCCGCGTCAATGGAAAGTGGCCGAAATTATTGTCATCCCAAAACCCGGAAAGCCCTTGGAGGAAGTCACTTCTTATAGACCAATTAGCCTTTTGCCAATTGTTTCCAAAATGTTTGAAAAGCTCCTGTTAAACAGACTTAAACCAATTCTGCTCAAAAAGGAGATAACACCCAATCATCAATTTGGATTTAGGGAACACCACGCCACAACAGAACAAGTGCACCGAGTGTACAGCATAATAATAAACGCTTTTGAGGAAAACCGTTATTGTACAACTGCAACTGTATAACACAGGCGTTCGATAAAGTATGGCACCCTGGCTTACTATTTAAGCTGAAAAAGTTACTACCTCAGACATTTTATGATATCTTAAGATCATATCTGGAAGAGCGGCATTTCAGAGTAAAGACCAAAGAAGAAGTCACTGAACTGTTTTCTATAAAGGCGGGTGTACCACAAGGCAGTGCTCTAAGTCCTGTGCTCTACACTATCTACATGGCTGACCTTCCACTGACGGAGAATACAAAAATCGCAACCTACGCGGATGATACAGTCATAATGGCTACAAGCAGCAACAACATAATCGCTGCAAATTATCTCCAAGAAAGCTTGGATAAGCTCCAAATCTGGCTAAATAAATGGAGGATTAAGGTGAATGCAAGTAAGTCTGTGCAAGTAACCTGTAGCTTAAAAAAGAAGACTTGTCCTTCAGTAATATTAAATGATTGTCAACTGCCCCAAACCGAAGACGTTAAATATTTAGGGCTACATCTTGATCGACGTCTGACATGGCAGAAGCATATTCTTACGAAGAAAAAAAAACTTGGAATAAAGCTTACTTCCTTATATTGGCTCTTGGGATATAAATCCCAGTTATCGCTTGACAATAAACTGCTCGTTTATAACACAATTCTAAAACCCATATGGACATATGGTATACAGCTATGGGGTTCAGCGGCAAAAAATAATATAAAAATCATTGAGAGATTCGAATCAAAAGTATTACGCTTGATAGTAAAGGCTCCATGGTTCCTCAGGAATGATATAATACGTCACGATTTAAACATCCCTACTGTCGATGAGGAAATAGCAAGATACAGCAATAAATACCTGGAACGACTAAGTAAGCATCCTAACATACTAGCTTCAAATCTTCTGGAGAGGACAGGCACAACACGGCGACTGAAGCGAGCAACACCACTAAATTTATAATAATAATTTTTTCTAACGCAATAGTTCTGAACTAACCTTATGGGAGATTAGCACTGGCTCCTCTTCCTCATGTTGATTTAAATAACTATTTTAAAAAATTACTTTGTGTATTGATTTATGTAGCTGTTTAATATTGTTATTTAATTTGATTATTGCCCCCCGGGCCGAATGCAAATTAAACTGGAGTTAAAAAAAAAAAAAAAAAAAAAATGTGATAAGAGTTGAGGCTGCCTATATGTTCTAATGCAGATTTTTATTAGTTGATAGCATTAGCATTATGCTCTTCATAAATCAAATATATAAAAGGTATTATGAATGAATACAATTATTTGAATAATAAGAACACTAATAACAACAACAACACTACAACTGATAGTATAAATAATTAATAATATAAATAATTATTATATACATATATTTATATCAATATGTTTTGGATTCAAACATTAAAGCAAAGCGATACATTTTGTATTTGTCAGGTTGCATGGTCGCATTTAAATATTGCACAGATTGTGTGTCACACCAGAAGATGGATATAAGTGTTTATTATTATCTATACGAAGAGGTGAAACACATCCATGTACGATACTCCTTGATTTAACATTTGCAACACGACAACATGTTCGATTTGAAGTGAAGGGCGGGACAATAACCGTTGTAGGTATCTCCTATAGTAGTGGTAGCAGAACAAAAAACACCAAAAAATTTCCAACATCATGTCCATTTAGCGATATAGACGATTTATTATAACCATCATAGCATTGATGAAGATCTAGATCTTTTAAAACTCTTCGAAGAGAATAGTTTGCACCCCACTGCAAGAACAACAAAAGCAACAACAACAATAACAACACCAACAGCAGTATCACCATATACAAAAGAAAATTATAAAACATTTTAAACCTAAAATTTTGTGTGAGTAATCAAAATAAATTTTAAAAAAATAAAACAAATTTTTTGGAAAATTTTTTATATTTTATTTAAAATATTTACTATTATTATATTTAAATATAAATAAAAAAAAATAAAAATATTTATAATTATTATTTTATTCTAGGGAATATTTTCCAATTTCGCAGATGAAGACCATTGTCTTCAACACCTTTTTTAAATTTACCCCAGCTTCTTCGCTGGGATTTAACCTAAACTGCAGCAATCTGGTCTGCAGGAGTTCCTCCATTTCGTAAAGTACTCGAGCCTCTTGTAATAAACAGTTTTTCAACATGTTTCATTCTGAAAAAAATTCGATATACAAGTAATATTATTCATTTTCTGCTAGAGGGCAATAAAATAAAAATTTTTAATATTGCTAATTAGATAGAAATAAAAGCAGTAAGCTATTTTAATTTATTTTTATAATTTATTTATTTAATATATTTTTATTATAATTAATAGTATTTTCCTCGTCTGGACTTTCATTTAAGAATTCCGTGATTGGATCTTCTTCTAAGTCTAACCAATATTTTCCTTGCTGCATACGTTTAGCGATATAGGAGTGTGTTAAGGGGGTTATTAAAGTAATTTATCGCATTCTCACTAAGTGAATTAAATCGCTCAGGTAGAAACAATGCGATATCTTCTAAATCTGTCATCATCCGTCGTCCATATTTCATTGAAATTGATGCTATTCCTAATATCTTCATTGGGCTATCCATTACTATATTCTTGATTCCCCAAGATGGTTTGAGGTTTTTACGCAAGAATTCTTCTTTGAACACTTGAAAAATATTGTTAATAGAAGTCATTTTTTGTTCTTTCTGCAATAAAGTATTGTGGCTAGGAGCCATTTTCGTTTTTTATTTTAAAGGTTATATAAATAAAATTGAAATATAATTAAAAGTATAAAATTATTGTGTTTATGTTTCTCAACGTATGTTTAGAAAGTAGTAAACGCACCAAAATGCTGAAGTTGAGTGATGAATTCTATACCATATCCATGTCTTTTATATTAAAATTTGTTCCAGTAAATACATTTGAAAAACCAGAAATTTTCGGTTTTAGTTAGATAAGAATATATTAAGAAACAAATGATTTGTATTAACTAGAAATTTTCGGTTTTAGTTAGATAAGAATATATTAGGAAAAAAATAACTTGTATTAACCAGAAATTTCTGGTGTAAATACAGAATTATGTTATCAATGTTTTAATATGTAGAATAGGACCAATGAATTTATTTAACATAAAATTATTGAATTATTTTATTAGTATGTCTTATTCTTATGTAAGCGAGACACGTATATCAGTTTTTATTTAGTAACGTGTTTTTGAGAGTGTAATTAATATGAAGACATTTTTTTGTGAATTTTGTGGATGTGTTTTCCATTCAAAATGGAATTTCTAGAAACATATTCTACGTAAACATAACAAAGGAAATATTCATTCTAGCAAACCACAAAATCATATAGGAAAAGAACATACAAATCAAGAACTATATGAAATAACTAGCTGACCCCGCAGGCGTTCCCCTGCGTGAAATTATGTGTTTTGAAAAGAAAAGAAAGTTGAATTTATATTGTGTTGAAAATCATTTATTTGCGATTTTTCTATATTTTTTTCAATGTAACGCAGCTTGATAAACAACATTTTTTGTTTTCTGTTCCATGGCATTTCCAGATTTATGCCACACACTTCCAACGACTGTCCTTGTGACCTGTTGATTGTCATCGCAAATGCAAGTTTCACTGGAAACTGAATACGTTTGAACTGAAATGGCAAATCGTTGGAACTCAAAGGAATTCGTGGAATCAAGCTTCTGCCCCCTTGTAAGTCCCTTTCAAAATTCTTGCAACTATCACATTATTCGATAGCTGCGTCACAATCAGTCGGGTTCCATTACACAGTTTCGGCGCATGAAGATTGCGAAGCATAATAATGACAGATCCAACTTTGAGACGCAAATGATGCGGCGGCATGCCAGCCAAATCCAAAGAATTTAGAAATTCCACTGGATAATTCACGGCTTCCTCTTCATTTTCAACACGATCGATCGATTTGTATGAGCGCAAATCTCCCGGAATTTGACTTTGAATCGTCCAGTCATTAACATCGGTATTTTTGGCAGCTAAAATTGCGCGTGCACTCAACCAATCGTAGTTACGATAATTTTGGCCAATGTTCGGATAAACATTCGTGATGAGTTCAGCTTTCGTTGAAGTGAATTGACAAATGGCAGGTGGAATTGATATCAAACCACTGGAAGTATCAACCGGAATTTGCCCATTTCCAATTCTTAGCAGTTCTTTAGAGAAAACTTCTGCGGTGCTATCCTGTTGCAGGAACGCTCGCATATTCATAGTCAATCGTATGGTTTTCACGTACCGCCACAAATACGATGACTTGAGACATGCGTTCAATTCATCCGCCGCTGTTGATTTCGGAATAACAGGAAGTGTTTGTCGAAAATCGCCTGCTAACAGTATCATTGCGCCACTAAAGCGACGATTATTATTCCGCAGATATTTCATTGTTCTGTCAAGTGCTTCTAGAGACCGTTTCTGAGCCATTGTGCACTCATCCCATACTATCAGTTTACAATTCTTCAACACTTTTGCCATAGCTGATTGCTTTGAAATGTTGCAAACAGGTGCTTCATTGATTGCATGTTTAACGGAAGCTTCAGTACCGAATGTGCCGTTCTTCCACCTTCTAGTAGAGTTGCAGGAATCCCAATAGATGCGAGAGCCAACGCAATGCCATTTTGAGATCGTATTGTTGCCAAAATCAATGATATCAAGAACGTTTTCCCAGTTCCGCCGGGCGCATCAAGAAAAAATAGTCCACCGTTTCCATCATTGACAGCCTTCATCAATTCATCATACGCACTCTTTTGCTGCTCATTCAATAATAGAACATTTCTTTGTACTTGTTGTTCCAAAGTTATTCTGTCGTATGCACGCTCACGTTCCAATTCACGATTCAGTACATCTCTGATTTGACGATTTGGCGTTTGCATATGAATTTCAGTCAATAATTTGCCACTCATAAGCAAACACAAATCTTCAATCAACACCAATGCTTCATTGTAGATTTCATCGTTCATTTGCAATTCTGAATTCCATGTTGCCACTCGAATACGATGTAAAATGTCTTCGGTAATGTAATTTTTGTACGTATCCCATAATTGACGCGGATTTGAGGGCTGACATGTCGAAATGATCATCGCGAAAAGTGTGCGCACTTCAGTGGCATGCGAAGTAGCTATCGAATCGTCCATCGTTTGATTCCAGTGATTATCATGTTCCAGCAATTGTAATTGCTGGCATACTTCTCGAAAAGTTGCACACACCGTACCATTCACAGTACGCAATGACTCATATGAAGTTGAACCGCGTACATTAATCAATAGCAACCGAAGGTAGAAGCAATCGTCGTTTTTCGGGTGGATTGTGTAAATTCGTCCTAATGCATTAGTTGAGAACACACCTGGATGTCCATCAACTGGTTGGCCTTGCTTTCTGCGTAACCATTTCTTCGACGATGCATTCCATGTATAATATCGAGGCATTTCCGAATAAAGCAATGTTCTCGCAAACGGACCACTGGCGCAAGTTGAGAAAAAACTCGTCAATGTTGTTGCTGGTGGTGTTTCCGCTCACTGTACTGCATTCTCTGGGCTGAAATATACTCTTTGGCCATTCTCCAAAAGAACTGCGAGATGCACAACAGTCGGAAAACGCTCATGAATTACAAAAGAAAATATTCTCCAAAGCGCTTCATTGCAGTTCACGTATCGACCCATTTGATACTTGCTGATCTCATCTCGTTCAAGGCCAATAACCGCTATGTCGCTTCCTTTGGTGGCGTACTTGCAAACGTATTTAATCGATTTCACAGAACTGCAATACTCAACATTGATATGAGTTTTGAATGTCTTAGACAATATTGGCGAATATGGTACGATCCATGTATTGTCAACTTCGATATTCACTCCTCTAAATTGAATGCTGAATGTTCTGCCATTGTTGTCTGATGAGCGACGCCGATAGAGTGGATATCCATTTCCAGTTTGCGTTTCCGAAAGAAAAGCACGTGGATAGTGTTTCGTGCATTTATTGTCAGACATACAAACCGAAGTGGGATTGTAGTGTCCGCAAGGTCCATGAACCATATTGGTTTTCACCAATTCGTATAATTCTGGATCTATTTCTGGATCAGGAATTTCCGCAGAAATGATGTCATCAATTTGATCTGGTGTAATCTTGTCCACCATCCAAAGAAGAATGTGTGCGTGCGGCAAACCTCTTTTTTGCCACTCAACAGAGTACATCCAGCATCTAACAGCACCATATATACGTTGCTTCGCTATAAAATCCATCAAATATCGTAGCTGTTGTTTGAAAACTCGTGCTGTGACATCATGACGATCGCTTGCTGATTGACCGCGATTCAATAATTCCGTTATCTGTGGGCATTTTGGATTGCAAGTGAATGTAACAAACAAATCCGGCCGTCCATAATTCCGCACGTATGTCATCGCATCCTGCGAGTACTGGTGCATGTGCCTTGGGCTGCCAATGTATGTTGATGGCAAAATCGTGAGTCGGCCAAGGTTTGTCACATCTTCATCGCTATTGACCGCATCTCGCAAGTGAATATACTCTTCAGATCGAAGCTTGGTCTGATTGAAACGAATAAAATTGAGTCGTTCTGTCTCCATCGTCACGTACACATCAACTGCATACTGTTGAAATAATCGGCGATATCTCAAGAGATGGTTGTCAATTCCTTCGCGAATGATCAAGCGATACGCGTAAAAGTTCATTGCACTGACCTTCTTATTTGTATCGACACCTAAAAGTTAACAAAAAATTAAGTTACAATCAAGAGTGTTTGTTTTTCTTTTACTAAGCATTGGCAGGATTGATCAGGTTGTATCTCAAGTGATATCCATCTTCACCACGGCAGAACATAAGCGGATATTGTAGTGAGTATTGTACGATCGATGAGTTTCACTGATTCGCTCTAATGCATCTCCAGCTCGACGTTTAATAACAATATCACGGGATTCTAAATTATCGCCAACAACAACAATTGATATTTCATCGGCCGTCGGTGCATTATATTGCCGTTCATGCGTGCCTGCTGGTCGTTTGTCCGCTTTTATGACGATTCTGTGATCATCAGATGGCATCCTTTCTAACGAAGTTTTGAATAATCGAATTAGTTCGTTGTGTTCATGCAACATTTCTTGCAATTGCTGCACAATTTCTCTCTTCGTCGCATTGAAAATTGCACAATGTCGATTCACTTCTTCATTTGAATCTCCAAGGAAATATATTTGGAGATATTTGTGATCTTGATCAGGATGCGGCAACAGCGATCCAGCAAGATGATAAATTTGCCCGTGAATCTGTATAGTTGCAGACAAATATGTTAATTTCTGTATTTTATTGGCGAGATAATAAGTGTTAGATTGTTGGTGAACTAACCTTGAATGTGGGATTGCAATTATGTTCATTCACAATTTCCCCACCAAACGACGTCATTTGAAAACAATCGTTATACTCGTATATCTTGGAATTTTGTAAAAAATGATTCGAATTTGGTGATTCACCGTAAAGCAACGATCGCAATGGGTCTGGTGGAGGAAGTAACTCAGGTAATTTCACTTTTCCGCTTGCGCAACACAATCCGGACGGTTCTTTTGGAAATTTCAGTGCATCGCAATGCGGGCAAACGACAGACATCGAACCAAATCGAACTGATGCGTGCGCACCGTATTCAATGTCCAGAAATTGAACGATTCAAATAATTTACAGATCAGCTGAAGAAATAACACAAATAAATTCCAAACGCAAATAATGAACTCACTTTTTTGTTTGAAATGTCAATAATTTCAATCAAAAAGTGATGATCCACAGATCTAAAATCAAATATTTCGTGAATGTAAACATTTTAACAATTTAATGTAATGAATTTAACGAGAAATCAATTAAAATTTGGAAAAATGTCAGAAAGTCAATTGACCGTGTCCGCACTGTTCGAATAAACTAATCAGAAAGAACACACAATATATGCAGCTGTCAAAATAAATAAGCGTCTACAGCTCCATCTGTTGAGTTATTGGAGTATCAGTCAGTGCTTGCAACACCAATAAGAAGCTAAATGTGCGCGTGCAACACCACGCACATATATAAAAAATGAGAACAAAAAGTGAGATTAGGTTTTCTAATTTTCGAATTTTCCGAATTTTCCGACTTTTCCGAATGTTTTGAGATCGATAGATTTGCAAGAAACAATTGGAAAAAAATTTGAAAGAAAAAAAATTTTGTATGGAAAAAACTCCTTTTTGGAATTTTTAAATTTTCCGACTTTTCTTCAGGAAAAGTATAAGGATTTTTTATTTCTAAACCTTCCCAGATCCACAACGAACAACCTCTCAAAATTCCATCAAGATTGGTCCAGCCGTTCTCGAGCCTTAGCGTCACTAACAAACAATCATTAATTTTTATATATATAGATATATAGATATATATTCCCTTTGGGCTATGTTTGAAATTGTAAAAAAGGAAATGGAAGGTTTTACCTGCATAGTTTGTGGCTCCAAGTATTCTAAGAAATGGAATCTAGAAAGGCATCAAATACAAATGCATTCTATTGAAACTGGTTGTGAAGTGAAAAATCAAAAAAAGAGAAAATCTGAGTGTAAAAATTATAATAATAACGACAACAGTTGTGAAAAAAATTTAAAAAAATAGCGGCAAAATTAATGATGATGATGACGTACCTAGTTTTTCAAAATCTAATAATGACATTTTATGTACATGGTGTAATGTAAATGTGAATAGTAAAAATTAGTATCATCACGTTAGAAAAATTTACATAAGAAGAATAGCGCAACGGTTATATGCGGTAATCTGAAGAGAATATAATATCTCTTCAAGAACAGAATTGAGACATAGATGACTACATAAAGTGTTTGTTATCTATTATGGAGATGTGTATGCAAATTATTTTTCGTTCGGCCGAAGTCGAATTTTAAAAAATCTTTATCCGTTCTCCGCTTAAGACTAAACTTAAATTAGCTTTACACTCGTACTTATAGCTAATCTGGAGCAATGAAAATTCAACAGTCAGCTGTCAGCCCAGGATAATGCTTATTTATCAAACCAGAACAAAGGCAATGAAGCTTCAGTTATAAATTCATTATTGGATTATTGGAAGATAATTGTCTATTCTCAAGATATTTGTTGTTATAACAAAAGCAATGCTTATTGCATCCGGCTTAAGGCGCAAAAGGATGATGCAGTTGTACGAATTCATATAAATATCAATCGCACAACCTTCAACTGTAACATAATGTTTAATATGCAAAGTATATGTGTATGTATCCGTACGTTTGTACTCACAACAAAAACAGGGATTATGCAGTCTGTGCGTGCAGTCAAATCACACCTGCACAAGCATTAGATGCATTCCCAAAAATGCAACAAAAGCATTTGGGTGGCATTGAAACGTATGTTCATTGAACTTGCACATGCTGCTATGCGCTGCTTTACATTCTGCTGATATTTACTTTTAGTACTTATTAATTATTATTGATGATGTTAGCAGTAAGTTATTATTTAAGACGATGAATTTTGTTGAATGAATATAATATTTTATGATAAATGAATAATATGCAACCCTGTAAATATAAATACAGAGAATGACAGTATGTACGAGTATATAATGTCAGACAATAAAAGTTTCTTCTCCGTTTTGTAAGCCAACTTAGAAACACGCGTTTTCAATCACACAATTTTTATAACCAATTTCAATAAATAAACCACTCTTTCATCTTTTATCAACAAGAAAACTGAGTATTTTATTTCAGCGACGGATTGTTCAGGTTCAAGTGCTTGAACAATCAAATTATTATTCCTAGTCTCATATTGGTTCAAGTACCTGTATGAGACGTCAATAAGGAATACATCACTACAGTCAAACGAGGTTGTACTTACATTTGATGACCCCGACGTGATAGAAGGACGAGAGATATACAGGTCATAAAATTGATTCAGCAAAAGCACAACCGTTTGAGCATTCAATTTTATCACAATTCATCAATCGGTTTTAGTTCGAGCACACAGGGTGCTGCAAAACGCGAAAATTAAGAAGCAAGAGCACAATAGTGTGAGCAGTAATAATGACGACTATAATGTTGGGGTATTGTCCTTGTTTGACGGGGGACGTCCTTCTGCTGCGCGCGTGTATCTGAAAAGCCTAAGCCACTTCGTTAAATAATCACTGCACTCTTTTTACGTTTAAAATAACCAGCCTTTATTACTTAGAATACTAACTCTTATATACTATTTACAATTCATAATTACAATACAAAAACTGACCTTTCTGGTGTTCCAGTTTCGCACCTGTTAATTGGTGTCAGTTGGTCAAGCCAACTGACCTACGCTAATCTGAAATGTTGATGGTGCATTCTAACTTTGAATGCCCTTCGGTGGCTCGACTGCAAAACTGTAGCACCCTAAAAGTTTATATAATAAATATTACATAGGTAATATTAATTCTAAATACTCGCACCCTAAAAATATGTGCTTTCTTAAGTAACTTTAACACATGCTAATCACACAGAATGTGTGGCATCTGTTAGGAGTCGATGCTGTGAGACACTACGCGCAGGCAGCTTGATTCTAGCTCACAACATCCCTCCCCTCTTTCTAAAAGAAGTTAGTGCAACTAACTTCTAATGAATCTTACAGTATTTTTCTCTTTTCTGCACTTTAAACTATCTGTGCATTTTCTTAAACCTATAGTACATATGTATAGTTTTTATTTTTTCAAATTCGCCTTATTTGGGTTCAATTGTTGTATTCTTTTCTTTTTACTTTTGTGTTCTTTTCTTTTTTCCTCTTTTGTTTTATTTTGTTCCTTTATTTCTATCTTTTTTTTCTTCTTTTTTTTCTTTGTTTTATTCTGTTCTTTTATTTCTATCTTTTTTTTTATATTCCCCTTTTTATATTTGGTCTTTCATCGACTCTTTTCTCACTGGCGTATATACAATTTTCAACAACTAGCGATAATACAATTAATCCTATACTTAAGATCTTATATTCTACTATGATATTTATATCTAAAATATTACGTTATACTTCTGCTAACTGCTGATCCGGTTGACGGCTGCCGTTGACGGAGTGAAATCCCTCGATGAACTCTGCATGCCCCTCCCTTCTTTCTGGATCGGTACGTACAAAGATGTTATCGGTTGGCGATTTGGTTTGCCATTAAAACCTTGCTTTTAGTGGCCTTCTTCTTTCCATTTATATAGTGTGCCCCACGGCTGTAGGTGGTACTGCCTCTGCTTATAGTATTCAACTTGTAAAAAACATTTGGAATACATGAGATATTACAATACACTTTCTTCCTTTGCAGCAATGCGTTTTATGGTGGAAATGTTTCTCTTGAGCTTCCTCATAATGGTGTTTGACATCGTTTGGCTTTGATGCGGAGACATTTTTCTGAGATACACGTTTAATGATGTAATTTGTGTACTCTGATCGGTTACCAGTCTCTGTGTCCTCTTCTATTAAATCATATACTTCAACGAGGCAATTAACTTCCGAGAGCCAAATTTCTTCTGATTATTATATTTGGTGGTGGTTTCAGTCACCCTCCTTAAGCTTTTACCCATCTTCAACTTATTCAAAATCGATTCTGTTGAGATTGGGATACACTGGGTGGACATTGTACTATAAAATTGTCCAATTCAAAACATGACTCCGCAAGGAAACTTGTTTATTTTTCGTTGCTTGTCAATAACTCATCCACAACGCGTTCAAATGCTGCGGCCATATGCCGTTTCGCAAAATTAAAATTACATCCGTCGCCATTCATCCCCAATCTAATATGTTGGCATCCTTGGGGTCACAAACCTTAGATAACTGCCAAAAATCTCAGTTTTTCCAAAACGCATCTTTCCGAATACTATGTTGGTCCCTTAGTCCGCACCGCTTTCCGATATCCGCTGTTCCCGGAACTTCCTGCTTCGCTTCACATCATCAGAGCTATATAGAGAACACCTATAATAATTTTCTTAATTTTCTAATATACATTTTAGTCAATTTAATAGATGAATTCCAAAATTATATAATATTTAAATAAATACACTATATGTACTATATATACTCTTGGGTATAATTGTCTGATTTAGTATGATTTGTATTTCTTTTATTATAACACTTATTTCATTATAAAGATAGATTTTAAACAATTAATTTTTAACTAAAATTATTTTCTAAACTATCTTTAATTTTAATCTGAACTTTTACACAGATTATAATTTTTTTAATCCTTAACTTTTCTTAAACATACGCTATTCCTTAATATATAAACAAAAAACAATATTTCTTCAACATGCTTTTTTATATAATTGAATGCTATATCATTCAATTTGCCGTCCACTCGTCTTCTCCCCTTACATTATCGGATTCGCTACCGTATCTTGGAGGAAAAGAGGACTGGACTATGCGTTTTCATAGCCATATAGGGCATCAGTTTTGCTCTGATTAATTTTTCGTGCTCTTTTTCAACACGTGAGTTATCACTCATTTCAACTTTGAACCAATTCATTGGCCCTCCGACAAAAACCAGTTTATACAAAATAATCCCGTTTGTGTCAAAACTTTGTCCATTGCATGACTATATCTTTCATTGCATACAATTACTTTTTATTTAAATTTACTTCTAGCCTGATATGTATATATCCATTAATGATTCTATTTTCCATCCTGTAATTAGCTCGTATATGAATACATACATACATTCAAGGCGCTTTAAATTACCTAGAATTAATTACTAACGTTATTTTCCCCAATTAACTATACATTTTTTTTATATCCCAACATATACATTTATTCAAATATCCATACGCTAATTTCCTAATCAATTAACAGTTAAAACCTATGTACGAGTATATCTACATATAGCCTGCTGCAGTATCTGCAAATATATACATACGCACATACCCATTCCTCCTAACTAGAATACTTACTTCTTTAAATATACATTCGTAAATTCATTCTTTATCTTATACACATATATACATACTCGTATATATACTTACTTCAGCAGCAGTTCCGTTGCCTGGCGTTAATGCTCATGCATCGAATTTCAGTGCATACACTGCCGTATGTGTGTATGTACATATTCGAAGTTTTGTTTTATATTACTTACCCACGACTGTCTTATTATTTCATTTTATTTTTTAATTACGTGCAATATTTATCATTATTTAAAAAAAATATTTTTCCCTACTATGCTTCGTTCGGCCACAGTGCATAATAAGCACTTTTATTACGTCAACTTTAATCGCTCGAATAATTTTAACAAATTATTATGTAGCTTTTTATTCTTGCCCTTAATCGTTACGACTGTTGTAACTGGGCTTCGGATCTCTGCTACCATATACGGACCTATCCACACAGGTGAGAGTTTATTTCTCCTGGCTTGATTCCTCATGAGTACCTGATTACCCACGTTCAAAACGACTGGGTTTAGTACCTTGTTATAGGCCTCCCTGGCTACTCGTTTAGCGCAATCCTGGTTTTCTCTGACCAATTCGTGCGCTCGCTGTAGCTGATACTTTTGCACTTTATTCGGGTCATCAGCATTGTACACTGGCGCACATTTGCGCTTCAGATTTGCTGGCATATTAAAATCAAACCCGTAGAGCGTCCTGAACGGAGTTTGCTTCGTTGATACATGTACCGTATTATTGTGTACATGCATTGCAGTGGTCAACCATTGATCCCAATTCGAGCCGTCTTCTTTGGCAAAACTGCGCAAGTACTCGGCCAAAGGTCGATGACTACGTTCCAATGAGCCATTTGCCTGTGGATGATATGGTGTTATGTGCAACTTCTTGATTCCCAGCATTTTACACGTTTCTGAGAATAGTTTTGATACGAAATTTGAACCATTGTCGGTTATCAAAACCTTAGGTATGTTGTAACGTGCTACAATTTCATCAAATAATGCTTTGGCTACCGTACCTGCTTCCGCATCAGGTATAGCCACGCACGCCATATACTTTGAGAAATCATCTTGGAACGTCAAGATGTATTTATTGCCCGAAACAGTCTCAGGTAAAATACCTACAATATCCATATGAACTTTATCAAATGGCTGTTTTGGTGTGTCAGTTAGCACCATGGGCATCTTGGTTAGCCTTGAACTTTTGTTGGCCTGGCACTTTGGGCAACTTCTTACATATTTTTTTATGTCTTTGAGCATAGCTTTCCATCCGTATACTCGCCTAATCCTATCATGGGTTTTCCAGAATCCCTGGTGTCCACCTAGAGGTGAATCATGGAAACCCTTTAACACAGCCTGGATATCCTTTATATCCTTCAGCCATTCCACACTACTGGCTCTTTGTTCATTAGCAGCGTCAATTTTATCCCCTTGAATTCTCTCGGTCTTCTCCTTATCCGACCGTGCTTTGGACCTTGTTTGCACTACTGATACTTTCTGTGCCTGCGGTACTCTGCTGAGTGCATCGGCATTCAGATTCTTTTTCCCAGGTTTGTATATGATTTCAAAATCATACTCAGACAATTTGTGTCTGAACCTGGCTAGCCTAGACGTTTGGTCTTTCAAATTGGCTATGCCTCTTAACGGCTGGTGATCAGTATATATCCTAAATGGGCGTCCTAGCAAATATGCTCTAAAATTCTTCGTAGCCCATACTATGGCTAGAAATTCCTTTTCTATTGTGGAGTATCTCTTCTCCGTGTCGCTAAGCGCTCTGCTTGCGAATGCTATTGGTCGGTCATTCCCGACTTCCCCTTGTGACAATACTGCCCCTAATGCTTCATTGCTAGCATCAGTGGTCCACAAAAAAGTTTGCTCAAAGTCGGGGTATGCCAAAATCGATGGCGAGCTAATTATCTCCTTTAGCCTCTCGAATGCTTGCTGACATCTCTCTGTCCATTCGAACTTTGCTTCTTTTCGTAGCAACTTATTAATGGGCAAAGCAATTCCGGCTAGTCGTTCCACGAACTTTCTATAATAGTTCACTAGTCCTAGGAATGCTTGCACTTCCTTTCTGTTTCTCGGAATCGCTAGATTTTTAACGCATTCCACCTTCTGCGGGTCAGGCAGTGCTCCTGCTTCTGAGCAACGATGGCCTAAATAAACCACCTCTCTTCGCAAAAATTGACACTTCCCCGTGTTCATTTTGTAATTGTGTTCTCGTAATTTCTGGAGCACCTTGCACAAGCGTTGCGAATGCTGCTGCAAGTTCTTCCCATAAATTACAATATCATCGAGATACACAAAACAATCTAACCCTTGTAAGCCTGTTAGCACATGGTTTATTAGCCGTTGGAAGGTAGCCGGTGCTCCTGTTAATCCAAACGGCATTCTATTGAACTCATAATGGCCTAAGCCGGTGCTGAACGCGGTTTTCTGCTTATCTTGGGTATCCACCAGAACCGCTAAATCAAGTGTAGAAAAATATCTACTGTGTCCCAATTGATCCAGAATCTCTTCTATCCTTGGTATCGGGAACACCTGCTTGATAGTGGCGTCGTTCAATTTCCTAAAATCGACGACCATTCTCCACTTCTTCTGACCCTGCGCACCTCCCTTCTTTGGTACCAAAATTATTGGTGAGTTCCAAGGCGAGATACTCGGTGAAATTATGTTATCTTTTAACATTCCCTGCACTTGCCTATTTACCTCATCTTTGTGAGCCTGTGGCAATCTGTATTGCTTCTGGTTTATTTGTGCTTGATCCACCCTAGTAGGTATTTCATGCTCTACCTCTGGTGTATACGTCAACTGGTCTCCTTCCAGCAAAAATATGTCATGGAATGACGCACAAATGGCTTCTATTGATGCCTTCTCTTCTGAATTCACGCTTGGATCTAAACACAGGGATTCTAGCACCCTCTCCATTCTTTTTCTTATATCTACCTGCTTAATCTGATTCACCGATCCATAATTCGGTTCCTTAAAATTATCATAACTAGTGAACTTGGGCCTAAAATCCTCATCCATCAGGTAGTCCTTTTCCGATGCGTTGAGTACGCAAGCGTACACCTTACCCTTGTCAACGTGCGTTATGGTTTCTCCCATATATACGCCCTCCGCTAGCTGCTGCTTGTGCAAAACCACAGTCCTAAGTTTCGTATTTACATGCATAGTAACTACTCTGGTTGACCTTGCATTCACTACCTCCATACAATTCTTAACCTTACTCACGGTTCCTTCCTGCCATGACATTAATGGAAAAGTAAGGATTCTATGCTTATTGTTATCATAGAATGATAACTGCTTGTCGAGCGCATCCAGTATGGTGCGTCCCCAAAGATTATCGCGGCCAATTATCCCATCAGCCGGGATACCTTTCCTATCGACTTTCACTGCGTGCCTAAAACTCATACCCTTAACTCCACTGTGCCCTATTCTGAGCGACCCCAAAGTCCTAATGCACCCTCCAAACGCTCCGTTAAGCGTTCTTACGTCCATTTGATTAATGTCTAGCCCCTTCCGTAAAACACTAGATTTTACGAGGCTAGTGTCCGCCCCTGAATCTACTAATAGCACTAGCTTTCCACTCGCTGCCTCCTCGCAGGGTATCTCGATGAAGGCATCACCTATCCTGCTCATAGCGAAGCAACCTCCTTTTGTTCCCAATATGGACGTGTATCCACTCCCTAACTCTTCGTGATACTGGAGAGCCTCTTGCTCCTCCTTCTCCTGGACTGTAGTTCCTATATTACTAGTCCCACGTACTTCCGGCCTTATTATTACTTCCTTTCTTTTGGCTTTCCAGTGTATTGGCCTCGACTGGGCCGCTGGAAGTATCCCTGGTTCCTTTGTTGGGATTGTTTATCCCTGCATTCCGCTGCCCGATGTCCCATTCGTCCACATGAGAAGCATCTCAATCCCTGTATGTTATTGCCTATCCTTGGTTCACTTCTAGAATCCCAACTTGGTCGCTGCTGACCACTCCCAGTTTTGAAAGGATTTCTTCCTTGGTTAATTCCTTCTGTTGAATTAATTCTGGGACTACTGAAGTTACCCCTGCTGTCCCTCAAGGTTGGAACCGGGCGACTCGTTGCTGGCTGCCTTTTACTCTGATTCCATTTAGTGTCTACTTGGCACTGTCTACTTGCCTCATGACCATATGTTTGGCACTCCATACAATAGGGCGTGTTTTTCCGTGTAACGCATTCATCCCTTGTATGCCCTGGATTATCACAGAATGAGCAAATGGGTTTCCTTGGCTTAAACCTCTCAACCAAGAATTCTTGGTCTCTTTGTTGCGGAAATTGGCCCATCAATCTACCGACTCCACATCTGTTTTGCTGCTGTACTGTTCCTACCTCTGCAGGAGCATCAGTCCAGCAGATTCCACCTGTTGTCGTTCGCTGTTGTATTGCTGCTTCAGCTAAAGAGCCCGCCTCCACTAACTCTGCCATACTCCTCGGCGTGAGAGTAATAGTATAATTAGCTAAATCCCTATTTATCAGGCCTGCCTTGAACACAGAAATCATAGTCCGTTCTACTTGAGCCTTGTATGCTGCAACATTTTCTGGAAACTGCCTGTTGGCTTCCGTCTCAGCAGCGTTCCCGAGAGACTGGAGCCTTCGTCCCCAGGCTCTCAATTCCTCCCCCGGTGTCTGAGTTGATTCCTGTATTTCCCGTACAAGACAGTCGTATGACTTTTGTTTCAAATATGTCCGATCCAAAAGTACATATAATTCTGCCAGGGTGCTTACTGAGCTATGCACCAGTAAATCAAACACATCACCTGTGGTTCTTTGCCTAATACACTTTATTAAGTGTTCCCCGTCCGCTTCCGGAACACTCTGTTGCGCTAGCTCACAACCTTCTTTGAAGCGCCGGATCTCAGTTCTCAGATCATACAACTCGACTCCTGAGAACATGGGCACCAACTTCTCCACCGCATGAGCAACTTGCAGAATGTTCATTTTATAGCTTTGTGTTTTCTCAATTGCTGGTAAAACCTTAGCTTTATTAATCTCTTTGGTAGTTTCCAAATTCTCTTCTCCCAGATCTGATAGGTAATTGGTCAGTGATGGATTCAAACTAATTTTTCTTCGATCGTTTGTTCGTGCAGGCGAAATACTGCCCACAGTAACGGAACTTTGCTGCACGGGTACTGCTTCCGGCTCCTTTGGCGGATATCCCTGATTTTTATTATTTATCGGGCTTCCCGGAGAAAAAGGCTCGACACCGATTTCAGATGCGCCAAACAAAAATTCCGCTTGCCTTTCTTCATTAAGTACTACTTTTGGCTTTACCATGCGGCCTATCCCTTCTGGTGTTAAATATTCCGGCCAACGTACTTCCGGAGGCAATGTCAATACTGTCTGCGTAAATCCAGCTGATGCTGATTTTGATCTCTCCCTATTCAGTGAGGTCCTATTGGTCGCCCGTCCTCTTTTCAATTCCGCACACTCCTTTTCAGCGTTGCTGCTTCCTCTGTTTCCGTCAACCTCTGAGAAAGTTCCTTTACCTTCTTCTCCAGATACTCTTTTTGTGCTCTCCAATCTTCTGCTTTCTTATGAAAACTGAACAACTTTTCTTCTGTTCTTTTTTGGATTGCCGTCAAGGCTTGATCCGCTACCTCTAACGGTGACACAGCGCCTCCGGCGTTCGCCTGCCTCCACAATTCCTGAGCTTCTTCCCTGCTCGTACTCGCTTCGAACTGGTCAACTAATTTCCCAGTAAACAGTTTCACCTGTACTGTATTGATGTGACTGTATTGATTTCAATCTGTTCCTTATTTCCTCGTCTGGCGAAACCAAACTCATAATCTCTTGCCCTAGTCCCTCTAATTCAGAACTATATGTATCTGCCTGAACTCTCTCCCCAGATCTTGCAACTGAGTTATTCGCTTGCGGTAATACACGTTGTCCTTACGTAACCTGCCGTCTTTCTTAAAATTACGGACCAGTTCTTCAATCGCTTCGCCAATTTGCTCCTGCCTCAGCAGTAATCCTTGCGCTTCCTTCGTCATATCCCAAATGCCAGAACTGATGGCGTATCCCAATTACAAATAAAAATCCAATAATTATTAAAACTTATTACAATATTTTATTCTGTCTTACTTAATACAAATTTATTTAAAAAAAAACATTCCACCGTAAATTCTATCTTAATATTCCTTTAACTTCCATCATAAGTTCTATGTTCGCTGTCTACCGGCGTCCATTAAGTCCTTCCTTCAATGCAAATTGGTCCTTGACTTCCTCACCAATACTCCTTGTTTTCCTCTCACCATCTTTAATAAACCCATAGAAAAGGCCAATGTTTGTAAAAACCGAAATTTGATTTACCGGCAAAAGTGTCTTGATTCATTCCCGGAAATTTGAATCCATATATAAAAATAAACCCGTAACGTATGCGCCACATAATAATAGCATTTAAATGTTTTCTTCAACATTGCTACGCAAATCGTAGTTTCCGAACTACAAAAAACTTTGATGCAACAACACGTGTTGTAAACACCTCTTGAAATATTTTTGCCTAATACCCTAAGCTCAAAAGCCAATCATTTAAATATACACTCTACTCACCCAAATTTTTTTCGATGTCATCTTTATTCCACAGTGTCCTTCGATGAGGTCCTTCGAATTCGTTGCAGGATGCCTCTCTGCTTCAGGGTTCCTTGCCCTGGGATTACTCCAATAGGTCCTTTAGACCGGCTACGCCAAAATGTTGGGGTATTGTCCTTGTTTGACGGGGGGCGTCCTTCTGCGCGCGTGTATCTGAAAAGCCTAAGCCACTTCGTTAAATAATCACTGCACTCTTTTTACGTTTAAAATAACCAGCCTTTATTACTTAGAATACTAACTCTTATATACTATTTACAATTCATAATTACAATACAAAAACTGACCTTTCTGGTGTTCCAGTTTCGCACCTGTTAATTGGTGTCAGTTGGTCAAGCCAACTGACCTACGCCAATCTGAAATGTTGATGGTGCATTCTAACTTTGAATGCCCTTCGGTGGCTCGACTGCAAAACTGTAGCACCCTAAAAGTTTACATAATAAATATTACATAGGTAATATTAATTCTAAATCTCGCACCCTAAAAATATGTGCTTTCTTAAGTAACTTTAACACATGCTAATCACACAGAATGTGTGACATCTGTTAGGAGTCGATGCTGTGAGACACTACGCGCAGGCAGCTTGATTCTAGCTCACAACAAGCAGGACGACAATGCAATTGGTCTCCAAAAGGCCATCGTATCCTATAAAAAGACGCCGAAAGATCGGAAGACACTCGACTATATTGAAAGGAAATCCAGAGAAATTGAGGAGCTATGGTTAAATTTCCAACGTATCGATAATCAAATTAGAGGGGATCCAACGGCACTTAATGACCATCCCCTACTTTGTGAAGGATCTATACGCATCATTGGGTAACCGATACCAAGACTTCTTTGCAGACATCAAGGAGAGCAAACAAATACTCACAGCAAAGGGCATAACTTAACCACAATCAGTTAGTGTCCCAAATTGCTCAAGGGAACCTGCAGAGAAGGGCATAACTCAACCACAAGGAGTTAGTGGCCCAACTCGTTCAGCAGAACCCATAGAGAAGATGCTTCAAAAGACTAATTTGCCTAACATGGTGCACAAGCAAAATACAGTTATTGCACTCGTGCAACGCATGTTAGACGATGTATCGGCTGATGACACACCCCATTCATACCAATATATACTACAAAGGCCAACCTTATACAACATCATTGGAATGCAGCCCGGAGATTAAATGACTTTATACTGGATTCTATAGATGATATGAATTCTGACGATTATAATTTTGAAGAATACCTGAGCATAGAGATACATGTCAGTAACAGAATTCTTATGCTTCAAGAGAAGGGAGTGACCGTTCTTGCAATTTCGAATCGAGCGTCACTCGCCGAACATTTGCCAAAGGTAATACTGCCAGAATTAGATGGAGATTACCTGAAGTGGCAACAATTTTATGATCTCTCCAATGAAATGATCCACAAAAGTCCACTTCCAACAATACAGAAGATGTGGTATCTTAAAACAAATTTGATCGGAGAAGCAGAACGATTGATTAGATACCTCACTCTAACTGAGAATAACTACCAAACTGCATGGGAATCACTCTAGAATCTATATAGCACTCTGCGATTGCTAACTTCAGCTCTCTTGGAAAAACTATTGCGGCAAAACAAACACTCAACAGACTATCCATGTTGTGTGGTCTTGTATGGAATAATTTTAACAAATTATTATGTAGCTTTTTATTCTTGCCCTTAATCGTTACGACTGTTGTAACTGGGCTTCGGATCTCTGCTACCATATACGGACCTATCCACACAGGTGAGAGTTTATTTCTCCTGGCTTGATTCCTCATGAGTACCTGATCACCCACGTTCAAAACGACTGGGTTTAGTACCTTGTTATAGGCCTCCCTGGCTACTCGTTTAGCGCAATCCTGGTTTTCTCTGACCAACTCGTGCGCTCGCTGTAGCTGATACTTTTGCACTTTATTCGGGTCATCAGCATTGTACACTGGCGCACATTTGCGCTTCAGATTTGCTGGCATATTAAAATCAAACCCGTAGAGCGTCCTGAACGGAGTTTGCTTCGTTGATACATGTACCGTATTATTGTGTACATGCATTGCAGTGGTCAACCATTGATCCCAATTCGAGCCGTCTTCTTTGGCAAAACTGCGCAAGTACTCGGCCAAAGGTCGATGACTACGTTCCAATGAGCCATTTGCCTGTGGATGATATGGTGTTATGTGCAACTTTTTGATTCCCAGCATTTTACACGTTTCTGAGAATAGTTTTGATACGAAATTTGAACCATTGTCGGTTATCAAAACCTTAGGTATGTTGTAACGTGCTATAATTTCATCAAAGAATGCTTTGGCTACCGTACCTGCTTCCGCATCAGGTATAGCCACGCACGACATATACTTTGAGAAATCATCTTGGAATGTCAAGATGTATTTATTGCCCGAAACAGTCTCAGGTAAAATACCTACAATATCCATATGAACTTTATCAAATGGCTGTTTTGGTGTGTCAGTTAGCACCATGGGCATCTTGGTTAGCCTTGAACTTTTGTTGGCCTGGCACTTTGGGCAACTTCTTACATATTTTTTTATGTCTTTGAGCATAGCTTTCCATCCGTATACTCGCCTAATCCTATTATGGGTTTTCCAGAATCCCTGGTGTCCACCTAGAGGTGAATCATGGAAACCCTTTAACACAGCCTGGATATCCTTTATATCCTTCAGCCATTCCACACTACTGGCTCTTTGTTCATTAGCAGCGTCAATTTTATCCCCTTGAATTCTCTCGGTCTTCTCCTTATCCGACCGTGCTTTGGACCTTGTTTGCACTACTGATACTTTCTGTGCCTGCGGTACTCTGCTGAGTGCATCGGCATTCAGATTCTTTTTCCCAGGTTTGTATATGATTTCAAAATCATACTCAGACAATTTGTGTCTGAACCTGGCTAGCCTAGACGTTTGGTCTTTCAAATTGGCTATGCCTCTTAACGGCTGGTGATCAGTATATATCCTAAATGGGCGTCCTAGCAAATATGCTCTAAAATTCTTCGTAGCCCATACTATGGCTAGAAATTCCTTTTCTATTGTGGAGTATCTCTTCTCCGTGTCGCTAAGCGCTCTGCTTGCGAATGCTATTGGTCGGTCATTCCCGACTTCCCCTTGTGACAATACTGCCCCTAATGCTTCATTGCTAGCATCAGTGGTCAACAAAAAAGTTTGCTCAAAGTCGGGGTATGCCAAAATCGGTGGCGAGCTAATTATCTCCTTTAGCCTCTCGAATGCTTGCTGACATCTCTCTGTCCATTCGAACTTTGCTTCTTTTCGTAGCAACTTATTAATGGGCAAAGCAATTCCGGCTAGTCCTTCCACGAACTTTCTATAATAGTTCACTAGTCCTAGGAATGCTTGCACTTCCTTTCTGTTTCTCGGAATCGCTAGATTTTTAACGCATTCCACCTTCTGCGGGTCAGGCAGTGCTCCTGCTTCTGAGCAACGATGGCCTAAATAAACCACCTCTCTTCGCAAAAATTGACACTTCCCCGTGTTCATTTTGTAATTGTGTTCTCGTAATTTCTGGAGCACCTTGCACAAGCGTTGCGAATGCTGCTGCAAGTTCTTCCCATAAATTACAATATCATCGAGATACACAAAACAATCTAACCCTTGTAAGCCTGTTAGCACATGGTTTATTAGCCGTTGGAAGGTAGCCGGTGCTCCTGTTAATCCAAACGGCATTCTATTGAACTCATAATGGCCTAAGCCGGTGCTGAACGCGGTTTTCTGCTTATCTTGGGTATCCACCAGAACCGCTAAATCAAGTGTAGAAAAATATCTACTGTGTCCCAATTGATCCAGAATCTCTTCTATCCTTGGTATCGGGAACACCTGCTTGATAGTGGCGTCGTTCAATTTCCTAAAATCGACGACCATTCTCCACTTCTTCTGACCCTGCGCACCTCCCTTCTTTGGTACCAAAATTATTGGTGAGTTCCAAGGCGAGATACTCGGTGAAATTATGTTATCTTTTAACATTCCCTGCACTTGCCTATTTACCTCATCTTTGTGAGCCTGTGGCAATCTGTATTGCTTCTGGTTTATTGGTGCTTGATCCACCCTAGTAGGTATTTCATGCTCTACCTCTGGTGTATACGTCAACTGGTCTCCTTCCAGCAAAAATATGTCATGGAATGACGCACAAATGGCTTCTATTGATGCCTTCTCTTCTGAATTCACGCTTGGATCTAAACTCAGGGATTCTAGCACCCTCTCCATTCTTTTTCTTATATCTACCTGCTTAATCTGATTCACCGATCCATAATTCGGTTCCTTAAAATTATCATAACTAGTGAACTTGGGCCTAAAATCCTCATCCATCAGGTAGTCCTTTTCCGATGCGTTGAGTACGCAAGCGTACACCTTACCCTTGTCAACGTGCGTTATGGTTTCTCCCATATATACGCCCTCCGCTAGCTGCTGCTTGTGCAAAACCACAGTCCTAAGTTTCGTATTTACATGCATAGTAACTACTCTGGTTGACCTTGCATTCACTACCTCCATACAATTCTTAACCTTACTCACGGTTCCTTCCTGCCATGACATTAATGGAAAAGTAAGGATTCTATGCTTATTGTTATCATAGAATGATAACTGCTTGTCGAGCGCATCCAGTATGGTGCGTCCCCAAAGATTATCGCGGCCAATTATCCCATCAGCCGGGATACCTTTCCTATCGACTTTCACTGCGTGCCTAAAACTCATACCCTTAACTCCACTGTGCCCTATTCTGAGCGACCCCAAAGTCCTAAT
This sequence comes from Clusia tigrina, assembly GCA_920105625.2. Classification (NCBI taxonomy): domain Eukaryota; kingdom Metazoa; phylum Arthropoda; class Insecta; order Diptera; family Clusiidae; genus Clusia; species Clusia tigrina. The sequence continues at coordinate 459,700 of CAKKTE020000077.1, forward strand.
GCACCCTCCAAACGCTCCGTTAAGCGTTCTTACGTCCATTTGATTAATGTCTAGCCCCTTCCGTAAAACACTAGATTTTACGAGGCTAGTGTCCGCCCCTGAATCTACTAATAGCACTAGCTTTCCACTCGCTGCCTCCTCGCAGGGTATCTCGATGAAGGCATCTCCTATCCTGCTCATAGCGAAGCAACCTCCTTTTGTTCCCAATATGGACGTGTATCCACTCCCTAACTCTTCGTGATACTGGAGAGCCTCTTGCTCCTCCTTCTCCTGGACTGTAGTTCCTATATTACTAGTCCCACGTACTTCCGGCCTTATTATTACTTCCTTTCTTTTGGCTTTCCAGTGTATTGGCCTCGACTGGGCCGCTGGAAGTATCCCTGGTTCCTTTGTTGGGATTGTTTATCCCTGCATTCCGCTGCCCGATGTCCCATTCGTCCACATGAGAAGCATCTCAATCCCTGTATGTTATTGCCTATCCTTGGTTCACTTCTAGAATCCCAACTTGGTCGCTGCTGACCACTCCCAGTTTTGAAAGGATTTCTTCCTTGGTTAATTCCTTCTGTTGAATTAATTCTGGGACTACTGAAGTTACCCCTGCTGTCCCTCAAGGTTGGAACCGGGCGACTCGTTGCTGGCTGCCTTTTACTCTGATTCCATTTAGTGTCTACTTGGCACTGTCTACTTGCCTCATGACCATATGTTTGGCACTCCATACAATAGGGCGTGTTTTTCCGTGTAACGCATTCATCCCTTGTATGCCCTGGATTATCACAGAATGAGCAAATGGGTTTCCTTGGCTTAAACCTCTCAACCAAGAATTCTTGGTCTCTTTGTTGCGGAAATTGGCCCATCAATCTACCGACTCCACATCTGTTTTGCTGCTGTACTGTTCCTACCTCTGCAGGAGCATCAGTCCAGCAGATTCCACCTGTTGTCGTTCGCTGTTGTATTGCTGCTTCAGCTAAAGAGCCCGCCTCCACTAACTCTGCCATACTCCTCGGCGTGAGAGTAATAGTATAATTAGCTAAATCCCTATTTATCAGGCCTGCCTTGAACACAGAAATCATAGTCCGTTCTACTTGAGCCTTGTATGCTGCAACATTTTCTGGAAACTGCCTGTTGGCTTCCGTCTCAGCAGCGTTCCCGAGAGACTGGAGCCTTCGTCCCCAGGCTCTCAATTCCTCCCCCGGTGTCTGAGTTGATTCCTGTATTTCCCGTACAAGACAGTCGTATGACTTTTGTTTCAAATATGTCCGATCCAAAAGTACATATAATTCTGCCAGGGTGCTTACTGAGCTATGCACCAGTAAATCAAACACATCACCTGTGGTTCTTTGCCTAATACACTTTATTAAGTGTTCCCCGTCCGCTTCCGGAACACTCTGTTGCGCTAGCTCACAACCTTCTTTGAAGCGCCGGATCTCAGTTCTCAGATCATACAACTCGACTCCTGAGAACATGGGCACCAACTTCTCCACCGCATGAGCAACTTGCAGAATGCTCATTTTATAGCTTTGTGTTTTCTCAATTGCTGGTAAAACCTTAGCTTTATTAATCTCTTTGGTAGTTTCCAAATTCTCTTCTCCCAGATCTGATAGGTAATTGGTCAGTGACGGATTCAAACTAATTTTTCTTCGATCGTTTGTTCGTGCAGGCGAAATACTGCCCACAGTAACGGAACTTTGCTGCACGGGTACTGCTTCCGGCTCCTTTGGCGGATATCCCTGATTTTTATTATTTATCGGGCTTCCCGGAGAAAAAGGCTCGACACCGATTTCAGATGCGCCAAACAAAAATTCCGCTTGCCTTTCTTCATTAAGTACTACTTTTGGCTTTACCATGCGGCCTATCCCTTCTGGTGTTAAATATTCCGGCCAACGTACTTCCGGAGGCAATGTCAATACTGTCTGCGTAAATCCAGCTGATGCTGATTTTGATCTCTCCCTATTCAGTGAGGTCCTATTGGTCGCCCGTCCTCTTTTCAATTCCGCACACTCCTTTTCAGCGTTGCTGCTTCCTCTGTTTCCGTCAACCTCTGAGAAAGTTCCTTTACCTTCTTCTCCAGATACTCTTTTTGTGCTCTCCAATCTTCTGCTTTCTTATGAAAACTGAACAACTTTTCTTCTGTTCTTTTTTGGATTGCCGTCAAGGCTTGATCCGCTACCTCTAACGGTGACACAGCGCCTCCGGCGTTCGCCTGCCTCCACAATTCCTGAGCTTCTTCCCTGCTCGTACTCGCTTCGAACTGGTCAACTAATTTCCCAGTAAACAGTTTCACCTCTGACTGTATTGATTTCAATCTGTTCCTTATTTCCTCGTCTGGCGAAACCAAACTCATAATCTCTTGCCCTAGTCCCTCTAATTCAGAACTATATGTATCTGCCTGAACTCTCTCCCCAGATCTTGCAACTGTGTTATTCGCTTGCGGTAATACACGTTGTCCTTACGTAACCTGCCGTCTTTCTTAAAATTACGGACCAGTTCTTCAATCGCTTCGCCAATTTGCTCCTGCCTCAGCAGTAATCCTTGCGCTTCCTTCGTCATATCCCAAATGCCAGAACTGATGGCGTATCCCAATTACAAATAAAAATCCAATAATTATTAAAACTTATTACAATATTTTATTCTGTCTTACTTAATACAAATTTATTAAAAAAAAAAACATTCCACCGTAAATTCTATCTTAATATTCCTTTAACTTCCATCATAAGTTCTATGTTCGCTGTCTACCGGCGTCCATTAAGTCCTTCCTTCAATGCAAATTGGTCCTTGACTTCCTCACCAATACTCCTTGTTTTCCTCTCACCATCTTTAATAAACCCATAGAAAAGGCCAATGTTTGTAAAAACCGAAATTTGATTTACCGGCAAAAGTGTCTTGATTCATTCCCGGAAATTTGAATCCATATATAAAAATAAACCCGTAACGTATGCGCCACATAATAATAGCATTTAAATGTTTTCTTCAACATTGCTACGCAAATCGTAGTTTCCGAACTACAAAAAACTTTGATGCAACAACACGTGTTGTAAACACCTCTTGAAATATTTTTGCCTAATACCCTAAGCTCAAAAGCCAATCATTTAAATATACACTCTACTCACCCAAATTTTTTTCGATGTCATCTTTATTCCACAGTGTCCTTCGATGAGGTCCTTCGAATTCGTTGCAGGATGCCTCTCTGCTTCAGGGTTCCTTGCCCTGGGATTACTCCAATAGGTCCTTTAGACCGGCTACGCCAAAATGTTGGGGTATTGTCCTTGTTTGACGGGGGGCGTCCTTCTGCTGCGCGCGTGTATCTGAAAAGCCTAAGCCACTTCGTTAAATAATCACTGCACTCTTTTTACGTTTAAAATAACCAGCCTTTATTACTTAGAATACTAACTCTTATATACTATTTACAATTCATAATTACAATACAAAAACTGACCTTTCTGGTGTTCCAGTTTCGCACCTGTTAATTGGTGTCAGTTGGTCAAGCCAACTGACCTACGCCAATCTGAAATGTTGATGGTGCATTCTAACTTTGAATGCCCTTCGGTGGCTCGACTGCAAAACTGTAGCACCCTAAAAGTTTACATAATAAATATTACATAGGTAATATTAATTCTAAATACTCGCACCCTAAAAATATGTGCTTTCTTAAGTAACTTTAACACATGCTAATCACACAGAATGTGTGGCATCTGTTAGGAGTCGATGCTGTGAGACACTACGCGCAGGCAGCTTGATTCTAGCTCACAACAAGCAGGACGACAATGCAATTGGTCTCCAATAGGCCATCGCATCCTATAAAAAGACGCCGAAAGATCGGAAGACACTCGACTATATTGAAAGGAAATCCAGAGAAATTGAGGAGCTATGGTTAAATTTCCAACGTATCGATAACCAAATTAGAGGGGATCCAACGGCACTTAATGACCATCCCCTACTTTGTGAAGGATCTATACGCATCATTGGGCAACCGATACCAAGACTTCTTTGCAGACATCAAGGAGAGCAAACAAATACTCACAGCAAAGGGCATAACTTAACCACAAACAGTTAGTGTCCCAAATTGCTCAAGGGAACCTGCAGAGAAGGGCATAACTCAACCACAAGGAGTTAGTGGCCCAACTCGTTCAGCAGAACCCATAGAGAAGATGCTTCAAAAGACTAATTTGCCTAACATGGTGCACAAGCAAAATACAGTTATTGCACTCGTGCAACGCATGTTAGACGATGTATCGGCTGATGACACACCCCATTCATACCAATATATACTACAAAGGCCAACCTTATACAACATCATTGGAATGCAGCCCGGAGATTAAATGACTTTATACTGGATTCTATAGATGATATGAATTCTGACGATTATAATTTTGAAGAATACCTGAGCATAGAGATACATGTCAGTAACAGAATTCTTATGCTTCAAGAGAAGGGAGTGACCGTTCTTGCAATTTCGAATCGAGCGTCACTCGCCGAACATTTGCCAAAGGTAATACTGCCAGAATTAGATGGAGATTACCTGAAGTGGCAACAATTTTATGATCTCTCCAATGAAATGATCCACAAAAGTCCACTTCCAACAATACAGAAGATGTGGTATCTTAAAACAAATTTGATCGGAGAAGCAGAACGATTGATTAGATACCTCACTCTAACTGAGAATAACTACCAAACTGCATGGGAATCACTCTAGAATCTATATAGCACTCTGCGATTGCTAACTTCAGCTCTCTTGGAAAAACTATTGCGGCAAAACAAACACTCAACAGACTATCCATGTTGTGTGGTCTTGTATGGAATAATTTTAACAAATTATTATGTAGCTTTTTATTCTTGCCCTTAATCGTTACGACTGTTGTAACTGGGCTTCGGATCTCTGCTACCATATACGGACCTATCCACACAGGTGAGAGTTTATTTCTCCTGGCTTGATTCCTCATGAGTACCTGATCACCCACGTTCAAAACGACTGGGTTTAGTACCTTGTTATAGGCCTCCCTGGCTACTCGTTTAGCGCAATCCTGGTTTTCTCTGACCAACTCGTGCGCTCGCTGTAGCTGATACTTTTGCACTTTATTCGGGTCATCAGCATTGTACACTGGCGCACATTTGCGCTTCAGATTTGCTGGCATATTAAAATCAAACCCGTAGAGCGTCCTGAACGGAGTTTGCTTCGTTGATACATGTACCGTATTATTGTGTACATGCATTGCAGTGGTCAACCATTGATCCCAATTCGAGCCGTCTTCTTTGGCAAAACTGCGCAAGTACTCGGCCAAAGGTCGATGACTACGTTCCAATGAGCCATTTGCCTGTGGATGATATGGTGTTATGTGCAACTTCTTGATTCCCAGCATTTTACACGTTTCTGAGAATAGTTTTGATACGAAATTTGAACCATTGTCGGTTATCAAAACCTTAGGTATGTTGTAACGTGCTATAATTTCATCAAAGAATGCTTTGGCTACCGTACCTGCTTCCGCATCAGGTATAGCCACGCACGACATATACTTTGAGAAATCATCTTGGAACGTCAAGATGTATTTATTGCCCGAAACAGTCTCAGGTAAAATACCTACAATATCCATATGAACTTTATCAAATGGCTGTTTTGGTGTGTCAGTTAGCACCATGGGCATCTTGGTTAGCCTTGAACTTTTGTTGGCCTGGCACTTTGGGCAACTTCTTACATATTTTTTTATGTCTTTGAGCATAGCTTTCCATCCGTATACTCGCCTAATCCTATCATGGGTTTTCCAGAATCCCTGGTGTCCACCTAGAGGTGAATCATGGAAACCCTTTAACACAGCCTGGATATCCTTTATATCCTTCAGCCATTCCACACTACTGGCTCTTTGTTCATTAGCAGCGTCAATTTTATCCCCTTGAATTCTCTCGGTCTTCTCCTTATCCGACCGTGCTTTGGACCTTGTTTGCACTACTGATACTTTCTGTGCCTGCGGTACTCTGCTGAGTGCATCGGCATTCAGATTCTTTTTCCCAGGTTTGTATATGATTTCAAAATCATACTCAGACAATTTGTGTCTGAACCTGGCTAGCCTAGACGTTTGGTCTTTCAAATTGGCTATGCCTCTTAACGGCTGCTCTAAAATTCTTCGTAGCCCATACTATGGCTAGAAATTCCTTTTCTATTGTGGAGTATCTCTTCTCCGTGTCGCTAAGCGCTCTGCTTGCGAATGCTATTGGTCGGTCATTCCCGACTTCCCCTTGTGACAATACTGCCCCTAATGCTTCATTGCTAGCATCAGTGGTCAACAAAAAAGTTTGCTCAAAGTCGGGGTATGCCAAAATCGGTGGCGAGCTAATTATCTCCTTTAGCCTCTCGAATGCTTGCTGACATCTCTCTGTCCATTCGAACTTTGCTTCTTTTCGTAGCAACTTATTAATGGGCAAAGCAATTCCGGCTAGTCCTTCCACGAACTTTCTATAATAGTTCACTAGTCCTAGGAATGCTTGCACTTCCTTTCTGTTTCTCGGAATCGCTAGATTTTTAACGCATTCCACCTTCTGCGGGTCAGGCAGTGCTCCTGCTTCTGAGCAACGATGGCCTAAATAAACCACCTCTCTTCGCAAAAATTGACACTTCCCCGTGTTCATTTTGTAATTGTGTTCTCGTAATTTCTGGAGCACCTTGCACAAGCGTTGCGAATGCTGCTGCAAGTTCTTCCCATAAATTACAATATCATCGAGATACACAAAACAATCTAACCCTTGTAAGCCTGTTAGCACATGGTTTATTAGCCGTTGGAAGGTAGCCGGTGCTCCTGTTAATCCAAACGGCATTCTATTGAACTCATAATGGCCTAAGCCGGTGCTGAACGCGGTTTTCTGCTTATCTTGGGTATCCACCAGAACCGCTAAATCAAGTGTAGAAAAATATCTACTGTGTCCCAATTGATCCAGAATCTCTTCTATCCTTGGTATCGGGAACACCTGCTTGATAGTGGCGTCGTTCAATTTCCTAAAATCGACGACCATTCTCCACTTCTTCTGACCCTGCGCACCTCCCTTCTTTGGTACCAAAATTATTGGTGAGTTCCAAGGCGAGATACTCGGTGAAATTATGTTATCTTTTAACATTCCCTGCACTTGCCTATTTACCTCATCTTTGTGAGCCTGTGGCAATCTGTATTGCTTCTGGTTTATTGGTGCTTGATCCACCCTAGTAGGTATTTCATGCTCTACCTCTGGTGTATACGTCAACTGGTCTCCTTCCAGCAAAAATATGTCATGGAATGACGCACAAATGGCTTCTATTGATGCCTTCTCTTCTGAATTCACGCTTGGATCTAAACTCAGGGATTCTAGCACCCTCTCCATTCTTTTTCTTATATCTACCTGCTTAATCTGATTCACCGATCCATAATTCGGTTCCTTAAAATTATCATAACTAGTGAACTTGGGCCTAAAATCCTCATCCATCAGGTAGTCCTTTTCCGATGCGTTGAGTACGCAAGCGTACACCTTACCCTTGTCAACGTGCGTTATGGTTTCTCCCATATATACGCCCTCCGCTAGCTGCTGCTTGTGCAAAACCACAGTCCTAAGTTTCGTATTTACATGCATAGTAACTACTCTGGTTGACCTTGCATTCACTACCTCCATACAATTCTTAACCTTACTCACGGTTCCTTCCTGCCATGACATTAATGGAAAAGTAAGGATTCTATGCTTATTGTTATCATAGAATGATAACTGCTTGTCGAGCGCATCCAGTATGGTGCGTCCCCAAAGATTATCGCGGCCAATTATCCCATCAGCCGGGATACCTTTCCTATCGACTTTCACTGCGTGCCTAAAACTCATACCCTTAACTCCACTGTGCCCTATTCTGAGCGACCCCAAAGTCCTAATGCACCCTCCAAACGCTCCGTTAAGCGTTCTTACGTCCATTTGATTAATGTCTAGCCCCTTCCGTAAAACACTAGATTTTACGAGGCTAGTGTCCGCCCCTGAATTTACTAATAGCACTAGCTTTCCACTCGCTGCCTCCTCGCAGGGTATCTCGATGAAGGCATCACCTATCCTGCTCATAGCGAAGCAACCTCCTTTTGTTCCCAATATGGACGTGTATCCACTCCCTAACTCTTCGTGATACTGGAGAGCCTCTTGCTCCTCCTTCTCCTGGACTGTAGTTCCTATATTACTAGTCCCACGTACTTCCGGCCTTATTATTACTTCCTTTCTTTTGGCTTTCCAGTGTATTGGCCTCGACTGGGCCGCTGGAAGTATCCCTGGTTCCTTTGTTGGGATTGTTTATCCCTGCATTCCGCTGCCCGATGTCCCATTCGTCCACATGAGAAGCATCTCAATCCCTGTATGTTATTGCCTATCCTTGGTTCACTTCTAGAATCCCAACTTGGTCGCTGCTGACCACTCCCAGTTTTGAAAGGATTTCTTCCTTGGTTAATTCCTTCTGTTGAATTAATTCTGGGACTACTGAAGTTACCCCTGCTGTCCCTCAAGGTTGGAACCGGGCGACTCGTTGCTGGCTGCCTTTTACTCTGATTCCATTTAGTGTCTACTTGGCACTGTCTACTTGCCTCATGACCATATGTTTGGCACTCCATACAATAGGGCGTGTTTTTCCGTGTAACGCATTCATCCCTTGTATGCCCTGGATTATCACAGAATGAGCAAATGGGTTTCCTTGGCTTAAACCTCTCAACCAAGAATTCTTGGTCTCTTTGTTGCGGAAATTGGCCCATCAATCTACCGACTCCACATCTGTTTTGCTGCTGTACTGTTCCTACCTCTGCAGGAGCATCAGTCCAGCAGATTCCACCTGTTGTCGTTCGCTGTTGTATTGCTGCTTCAGCTAAAGAGCCCGCCTCCACTAACTCTGCCATACTCCTCGGCGTGAGAGTAATAGTATAATTAGCTAAATCCCTATTTATCAGGCCTGCCTTGAACACAGAAATCATAGTCCGTTCTACTTGAGCCTTGTATGCTGCAACATTTTCTGGAAACTGCCTGTTGGCTTCCGTCTCAGCAGCGTTCCCGAGAGACTGGAGCCTTCGTCCCCAGGCTCTCAATTCCTCCCCCGGTGTCTGAGTTGATTCCTGTATTTCCCGTACAAGACAGTCGTATGACTTTTGTTTCAAATATGTCCGATCCAAAAGTACATATAATTCTGCCAGGGTGCTTACTGAGCTATGCACCAGTAAATCAAACACATCACCTGTGGTTCTTTGCCTAATACACTTTATTAAGTGTTCCCCGTCCGCTTCCGGAACACTCTGTTGCGCTAGCTCACAACCTTCTTTGAAGCGCCGGATCTCAGTTCTCAGATCATACAACTCGACTCCTGAGAACATGGGCACCAACTTCTCCACCGCATGAGCAACTTGCAGAATGCTCATTTTATAGCTTTGTGTTTTCTCAATTGCTGGTAAAACCTTAGCTTTATTAATCTCTTTGGTAGTTTCCAAATTCTCTTCTCCCAGATCTGATAGGTAATTGGTCAGTGACGGATTCAAACTAATTTTTCTTCGATCGTTTGTTCGTGCAGGCGAAATACTGCCCACAGTAACGGAACTTTGCTGCACGGGTACTGCTTCCGGCTCCTTTGGCGGATATCCCTGATTTTTATTATTTATCGGGCTTCCCGGAGAAAAAGGCTCGACACCGATTTCAGATGCGCCAAACAAAAATTCCGCTTGCCTTTCTTCATTAAGTACTACTTTTGGCTTTACCATGCGGCCTATCCCTTCTGGTGTTAAATATTCCGGCCAACGTACTTCCGGAGGCAATGTCAATACTGTCTGCGTAAATCCAGCTGATGCTGATTTTGATCTCTCCCTATTCAGTGAGGTCCTATTGGTCGCCCGTCCTCTTTTCAATTCCGCACACTCCTTTTCAGCGTTGCTGCTTCCTCTGTTTCCGTCAACCTCTGAGAAAGTTCCTTTACCTTCTTCTCCAGATACTCTTTTTGTGCTCTCCAATCTTCTGCTTTCTTATGAAAACTGAACAACTTTTCTTCTGTTCTTTTTTGGATTGCCGTCAAGGCTTGATCCGCTACCTCTAACGGTGACACAGCGCCTCCGGCGTTCGCCTGCCTCCACAATTCCTGAGCTTCTTCCCTGCTCGTACTCGCTTCGAACTGGTCAACTATTTTCCCAGTAAACAGTTTCACCTCTGACTGTATTGATTTCAATCTGTTCCTTATTTCCTCGTCTGGCGAAACCAAACTCATAATCTCTTGCCCTAGTCCCTCTAATTCAGAACTAAATGTATCTGCCTGAACTCTCTCCCCAGATCTTGCAACTGTGTTATTCGCTTGCGGTAATACACGTTGTCCTTACGTAACCTGCCGTCTTTCTTAAAATTACGGACCAGTTCTTCAATCGCTTCGCCAATTTGCTCCTGCCTCAGCAGTAATCCTTGCGCTTCCTTCGTCATATCCCAAATGCCAGAACTGATGGCGTATCCCAATTACAAATAAAAATCCAATAATTATTAAAACTTATTACAATATTTTATTCTGTCTTACTTAATACAAATTTATTTAAAAAAAAAACATTCCACCGTAAATTCTATCTTAATATTCCTTTAACTTCCATCATAAGTTCTATGTTCGCTGTCTACCGGCGTCCATTAAGTCCTTCCTTCAATGCAAATTGGTCCTTGACTTCCTCACCAATACTCCTTGTTTTCCTCTCACCATCTTTAATAAACCCATAGAAAAGGCCAATGTTTGTAAAAACCGAAATTTGATTTACCGGCAAAATTGTCTTGATTCATTCCCGGAAATTTGAATCCATATATAAAAATAAACCCGTAACGTATGCGCCACATAATAATAGCATTTAAATGTTTTCTTCAACATTGCTACGCAAATCGTAGTTTCCGAACTACAAAAAACTTTGATGCAACAACACGTGTTGTAAACACCTCTTGAAATATTTTTGCCTAATACCCTAAGCTCAAAAGCCAATCATTTAAATCAAACAAGAAAAATTCAGAACTTCAGAATTTAAACAATACAAAAACAATTTAACTTTCTCAACATAGACCACATGGCCTTATAAACAATATAAATGTCCCTCACGACAAACAAATTCAAATCCCCTACAAAAAAAATCCTCACAGCTAGGATGAACATACATAGACCGTCCGATCATACTGACGGTTTATGGTTGCCATTCAAAGCTGCGTGCAACAGCGCAAACGCGCCTATAGGTTGCAACTTCTTTGACCAGCGCTACGGCGCCTTCAGGGTCGCAGAAGTATCTACTTAGATTACGCTATTATACACTCTACTCACCCAAATTTTTTTCGATGTCATCTTTATTCCACAGTGTCCTTCGATGAGGTCCTTCGAATTCGTTGCAGGATGCCTCTCTGCTTCAGGGTTCCTTGCCCTGGGATTACTCCAATAGGTCCATTAGACCGGCTGCGCCAAAATGTTGGGGTATTGTCCTTGTTTGACGGGGGGCGTCCTTCTGCTGCGCGCGTGTATCTGAAAAGCCTAAGCCACTTCGTTAAATAATCACTGCACTCTTTTTACGTTTAAAATAACCAGCCTTTATAACTTAGAATACTAACTCTTATATACTATTTACAATTCATAATTACAATACAAAAACTGACCTTTCTGGTGTTCCAGTTTCGCACCTGTTAATTGGTGTCAGTTGGTCAAGCCAACTGACCTACGCCAATCTGAAATGTTGATGGTGCATTCTAACTTTGAATGCCCTTCGGTGGCTCGACTGCAAAACTGTAGCACCCTAAAAGTTTACATAATAAATATTACATAGGTAATATTAATTCTAAATACTCGCACCCTAAAAATATGTGCTTTCTTAAGTAACTTTAACACATGCTAATCACACAGAATGTGTGGCATCTGTTAGGAGTCGATGCTGTGAGACACTACGCGCAGGCAGCTTGATTCTAGCTCACAACAAGCAGGACGACAATGCAATTGGTCTCCAAAAGGCCATCGCATCCTATAAAAAGACGCCGAAAGATCGGAAGACACTCGACTATATTGAAAGGAAATCCAGAGAAATTGAGGAGCTATGGTTAAATTTCCAACGTATCGATAATCAAATTAGAGGGGATCCAACGGCACTTAATGACCATCCCCTACTTTGTGAAGGATCTATACGCATCATTGGGTAACCGATACCAAGACTTCTTTGCAGACATCAAGGAGAGCAAACAAATACTCACAGCAAAGGGCATAACTTAACCACAATCAGTTAGTGTCCCAAATTGCTCAAGGGAACCTGCAGAGAAGGGCATAACTCAACCACAAGGAGTTAGTGGCCCAACTCGTTCAGCAGAACCCATAGAGAAGATGCTTCAAAAGACTAATTTGCCTAACATGGTGCACAAGCAAAATACAGTTATTGCACTCGTGCAACGCATGTTAGACGATGTATCGGCTGATGACACACCCCATTCATACCAATATATACTACAAAGGCCAACCTTATACAACATCATTGGAATGCAGCCCGGAGATTAAATGACTTTATACTGGATTCTATAGATGATATGAATTCTGACGATTATAATTTTGAAGAATACCTGAGCATAGAGATACATGTCAGTAACAGAATTCTTATGCTTCAAGAGAAGGGAGTGACCGTTCTTGCAATTTCGAATCGAGCGTCACTCGCCGAACATTTGCCAAAGGTAATACTGCCAGAATTAGATGGAGATTACCTGAAGTGGCAACAATTTTATGATCTATTCAATGAAATGATCCACAAAAGTCCACTTCCAACAATACAGAAGATGTGGTATCTTAAAACAAATTTGATCGGAGAAGCAGAACGATTGATTAGATACCTCACTCTAACTGAGAATAACTACCAAACTGCATGGGAATCACTCTAGAATCTATATAGCACTCTGCGATTGCTAACTTCAGCTCTCTTGGAAAAACTATTGCGGCAAAACAAACACTCAACAGACTATCCATCAGCGACAGCACTAAAGGGACTTCATGATACAACCCAGGAAACCTTATTGGCATTAAGAAACCTTGGTTTAGACACGAATTCTTGGGATCCAATTATTCTCCACCTCCTAGTGAAGAAATTAGACAAAGGCACGCGGATTGCATATGAGCAGTCATTGGAGAAGCCAAAGGAATTACAGACCCTAAAGCAATTCTTAAAGTTTATTGAAACGAGATTCCAGTCTCTCGAGGCAATCGGCCAAAGAGAGCATACGGCAAAAACATTGACAACGGTAATAGCCACGAAACAAGGAATCAAGAAATGTTTGTCTTGCAATAGCCAAACACATCCGCTGTTTGCATGCCAAAGCTTTTTGAAACTTTCTATTCAGAAGAGGTTACAGTTCCTAAAAACACACAAGCTGTGCATTAATTGTCTAAAGCCTGGTCACTGGGTAAAGGATTGTATGTCAAGAAAATGTACTAAGTGTAATCACAGTCACAATACATTAGTACAATCTGAAGGATATCGCAGCGAACCAGCCGTAAACCAGGTCAAGTATGAACCACACCCTCAACAGTCCACAGCACTAGTAGCTTCGAAGGAGTCGAAGCAACAGGGATATGTGCTCCTCAGCACTGCAGTGTTGAAAATAGTCAGAAACAACGGGCAGGAAGTTGAATGGAGAGCCATTCTGGACTCCGGATCTCAGATCAATATCGTGAGTGAACGGCTTGTCAAGAGACTTGGAGCTTCAACGAAGTCCACAACAATGAATATCCAAGGAATAGGCAACGGAACTCGGAGAGCACAGCGTCGAGTTAGCCTTGAAGTACAGTCACGAATTAACGGCTTTTCCACTCGACTGGAGGCGTTCGTTTTAGGAGATATAATTTCTCCGCAACCGACAAAACCATTTGACATATCCAAATGGCCAGTTCCGAAAAACATCACTTTAGCGGATCCAGTATTCAACCGTCCTGACAAAATCGATGTTTTATTAGGAGCGGAATTCTATCACCAAGTATTGTCAATTGGACAGATACGATTAGCAATCGAACTTCCAACACTACAAAACACAGTGTTTGGCTGGATACTATCAGGAAAGATAGGAGAACTTCAGATGGCGTCAGCAACTTGCGGTATTTGCAGTGGAGATGATGATGATACAAACCAACTTATTGAGCGGCTATGGAAACTGGATGAAGTTGATCTAGCTGAATCAATTTTATCCCCAACAGAAAGACTTTGCGAAAATCATTTTATACAAAATACAACTAGAACCAATGATGGGCGGCTCATTGTAAAATTACCATTCGTAGAAAATGCAGCTATTTTAGGTAGTTCAAGGGATATAGCAATCAACAGATTCCTGGCGCTTGAACATCGATTATCTAAATACAATACCATTCGTGAACAATATATCGAGTTTATGGGAAATTATGAAGCCTTGGGCCACATGAGGGAGATCAACATCAATGAAATACTCTCACCTAATTACTTCATCCCACACCACTGTGTACTTAAACCTGACAGCAGCACAACAAAACTGCGGGTGGTATTTGACGCATCTTCAAAAACGTCATAGAGAGTCTCACTCAATGACATAATGCACATAGGTCCAACCATACAATCCGAACTATTTTCAATCCTGCTACGTTTCCGTCTACCGAAATTTGTATTCACCACCGACATTGAAGAAATGTATCGGCAGATACTGGTCCACTCTGAAGATCGCCATTATCAATTGATCATATGGAGGAGTGACCCTAAGAAACCACTGAAGTGTTACGAACTTAACACTGTCAGATATGGGACAAGATCGGCACCATACCTCGCCACAAGATGTGTCAAACAAGTTTCAGCAGAAAACGCCATCCGGTATCCACTAGGTGCTCAGATGCTTCAGGATAAGTTTTATGTCGACGATGGTCTTGGTGGATCAGACACTCTGATTACCGCCATGGAAACTCAACGGCAACTCGTCACTATGTTGAATGGGTATGGATTCAATCTACGCAAATGGTGTGCAAATCACCCTAAACTCCTGACGGACATTCCACAAGGTGACAAGGAAGTTAATTATGATTTTACTAACGACAAGAATGATTCAATAAAAACCCTGGGCCTGACATGGCTGCCAAAGACTGAATAATTCTGTGTAAAGGTGAACCCCGTTAAACGAATTACCAAGCGATCTGTCACCTCAGACGTAGCGAGATTATTTGATCCTCTTGGAATTCTAGCTCCAGTTGTAATTACAGCAAAAATCTTTATACAAGCATTATGGCAATTAAAAAGTAGTTGGGATGAAGCTGTACCAGCAGAATTACATAGAAGATGGGAGCGTTTTCGAAGCACATTGCAAGAATTGGACAACTTAAGATCCCAACATCAATTCAACTTCATGTCTTCTCCGATGCATCAGAAAAGGCCTTCGGAGCAGCAATTTATATCAGATCTATCTTCAAAGAAGGAAGACTAGTAGAGTGGTTGTTATGTGCCAAATCACGCGTAGCTCCATTTAAGCTACAAACATTGCCTCGCTTGGAATTATGCGCAGCAGTACTAGGCTCACAGTTGGCAGCTAGGGTAAAAAATTATTTACGGTTAAAGGATTGTCGCACCTTCTTGTGGACAGACTCACAAATAGTTCTGTCTTAAATTAATTCACCCTCCTCATAATTTCAAACATTTGTAGCCAACAGGGTAGCTACTATTCAAGGTTTGACATTAGCAGAACAGTGGCGTCATGTTAGCTCAAAGGGTAACCCAACTGACGTTGTTTCACGAGGATTATCACCAAGAGAATTTGCAAGATGTGACCTGTGGCTTTACGGGCCATTTTTTCTACATGGGAAAGAATCAGCATGGCCTCCCAAGTTTGCTCCACAGCTAGCCATTCCCAATAACATCGAGAGAAAACGAACGAATCCATCATTCTTGGTAGCAATTGACTCTGAAGAACTGGTATATACAATCAACCACCGAAACTCTTTCAGGACTCTTCAACGCATCATAGGATACATTTGTCATTTCATAAGCAACACTAGATGTAGCAAGGACGCACGAAAAACTGACATAGCGCTGAATCCCATCGAATTAGATCATGCATTAAGAATCATTGTTCAAGCTATGCAAATCAAAATCAAATCAAGTCAACAGCATAAATTTAGAAGAAATAAACCTACAACGGATATTTTCATAAGAAAGCAAATTATTGAGAAGAGAAAGCTGAGAAAGAGGTGGCAGCTAACTAGATCGCCTGAGGATAAACACAATTGAAATATTGCCTGCAAAAAACTCAAGAAAATATTAACTAAAAGACAAAATATAGAAGTTGAAAATTACCTAAAAAACTTGTAGCCTACCCAGGATACGAACTACTCATTATGGAAATGCACAAAGAAATTAAAAACTCAGATAAGGTATCAGCCACCACTACGGAAAGATGGCAACTCATGCGCTACTACCAAAGAAGAAAAAGCAACTGCATTGGCAAAATACTATGAAAAAGTCCTATCAAATTACGAAGATAAATATATTGAAACACGCAATGACTTAAATATAGACATTACAACCAAAATAAAGAAAGCAAGCACAACAGAAATAATTAATTGCATTAAAAAATGAATAAACCACAAAAGCGCACCAGGATACGATATGTTGACAGGAAAAGCTCACGCTGAGCTACCTACTATAGGTTATAACTACTTAAGGAATGTTATCAACTCAATGTTCCGAATACAATTTTTTCCCAAAGTATGGAAAGTTGCTGAAATTATTGCACTACCGGAGCAGGGAAAAGATGCTACAACTGCTTCGTCGTATAAACCAATTAGCCTACTTCCCATAATCTCTAAAGTTGCTGAGAAACTATTACATGATAGACTTAGCCAGATCCTTGACAATAAAAACATTATACCAAATCATCAATTCGGCTTCAGAAAACGACATTCAACAATTCAACAGATACACCGTATAACAAACAATATTGAAACAGACATAGAATATAAGCGGTACTGCGTTGCTGTATTCTTAGACGTTGCAAAAGCATTTGACAAAGTATGGCATAAAGGACTGCTGCATAAACTGAAGACGATACTACCACTTGACTACTATTTGATCGTTACATTTACGTCAAATATAATGAAGAGTGTTCATCTATTCATCTGACAAGAGCTGGAGTTCCTCAAGGGAGTGTTTTAAGACCACTGCTATATGTCATATTTACCCCAGATATACCACTTCCAAAAGAACTGAATACCACAATTGCTACCTTTGCTGACGACACAATCCTCTTAGCATCTGACAAAAATCTAAATACTGCAACTGCAAAGCTGCAGATATACACAGAGAATGTTAAGGAATGGTTTGATAAATGGTGCTTGAAAATTAATGAAGGTAAGACTGTACAAAAAACGAAACAAATAAAAGAAAAATTTAGACAATGGGTTAATGGGTAAGCAATCTAAACGTACAAGTAACAACAAGTTGCTGTTATACAAGTGTACTATAAAGCCAATTTGGACGTACGGACTCCAAGTATGGGGAACGGCAAAGTGGTCACACATACAAAAAATTCAAAGACAGCAATCTAGAATATTAAGAGTTATCATAAAGTCTACACAACAAATGAAGATATACACCGCAAACTAAATATGACAAGAATTGACGAAGAAATAAAAAAGATATCCACAAATCACTACGATACACTGCATGGGAATAATAACGAAGAAATAAACGAGTTGCTACATCTAGAGGAAACCACCATGCGCCGTTTAAAGAGAACTACACCAAACGACCTAATGAACTAGGAAATCCGGACTACACATATTAGTAATAGTATTATAAATGTAAATGTAAGTAATTATCATAAACATAATTTTTGATCATAAATTGTTATAATATAATTATAGTGAACTATTATAATTAATGTAAATAATTTTTGTTGTATCACTTCTTGGCACTGGCCAAAATGTGTTTTTAATATTAATTTCCAAACAAATTGTCAAATCATGTACTAGGTGTCAATATATTGGTGACAGATGTATGAAATAAAGGGAAATAAAAAAAAGAAAGCTATGCAAAGATCTGATTTCAATGACGATATCATGTACCTCAAGAAAGACAAGGATCTCAGGGGGACCAGTACTCTGAAGAGCCTATCACCATTTTTGGATGACACAAACATTTTGCGAGTTGGAGGACGATTGGAAGCATCACTGATACGTTATGAAGCAAAACATCAAATGCTCATTCCGTATAATGATCCCTTAGCAAAACTACTATTTGAGATGACTCACATCGAGAATAAACACTGTGGAGCTCAAGCCTTGCTGGCCATAATAAGGCAAATGTACTGGCACATAAAAGGCAAATCATCGGCCAGATCAACAGTACAGCAATGCATACGATGCACCAGGGCAAGGCCTCAGTTGCTGAACCAATTAATGGGAAACCTGCCAGCAACACGAGTTACACCAGCACGCCCATTCATTAACTTACATTACAAAATTAGAGGGAAAAGACCACACAAGGCTTACATATCCGTTTTCTGCTGTTTTGCTACTAAAGCTGTCCATTTAGAAAATCCCGTCAACTTCAAATTTGCTGACCCGGTGGAAACTCGTATCCCACATCAAAAATGAGTTTTGGAAACGGTGATCGCACGAATATTTATGCGAGCTTCAATATAAAACCAAGTGGACACATCAGCACAATAACATCAACGAAGGGGACATGGTAATAATCAAGGAAGACAATGTTCCAGTTCTTCAATGGGCACTAGGAACGATAACAAGGACCTATAAGGGTGATGATGGAGCAGTACGAGTAGCTGATGTTAGAACAGCTACTGGAACTTGGAAACGTGCGATCCATAAATTAGCTCTACTACCCATAAATGATAATAGGATCCATGACCAACCAACAAGTCATGAGAGTCAAGATGAAAAAGTAGAAATACCTACAAAACGAATAAAAACGAGACATACGGGACTCACAACAGCACTGCTGGGATTACTCATCATACCAATTGTCATGGGAGGTCCAATAAGAATTTCTCAGATTGATAACACCAAATTCAACACGGAATTGGGTATTTACTTCGAAGGAATAGGTTCAGCACATTTCGAGAGGTCAGAATGGAAACTTGTAGTGTACTACTGGGCAGAACTTACGACTTTATCCAAGGGCATCAGTAGTTTATGACAGTTATGTCAGAAGCTGCCACCATTTACTTGTCATAATACTCTTGTGAACTTCGAGCATGTGGAAGCTGAATTACAAATGGATAACAAGATATTGTTTCCCCATTAATCTAAAAGAGGTGCTGTGGATATAGTGGGAAATATTGCAAATTCATTGTTTGGTGTTTTCGACTCAGAATATGCAGAATCAATGTTAAAAACCATTCAGCAAGTGAAAGAAAATTAAGGCCATCTATTAGTCCTGCTCAAAAACCAAACATAAGTGATTGATTCTACTATCAACGTGATCAAACAAGGTAAAATAGAAGTCAAACGAAAATTCGATAACCTTAACAATCAAATCAATGACATAATGAAAACCTTAAATTACATTGAAGGAGAAAAGTTTCGAACCAAGCTGACTCATTACTTCATCACTCTGACCCTCCAACTCATCATGATAGAATCTCACTTGCAAAGAATCCAATCATCAATACTGAATGTTATGACAGATACACACCATAACAAAATCAGCCCATTATTGCTATCCCCCATTCAACTACAAGAAGAAATTCTCAAGATAAGAACTGTGAGGACTAAAATCTTCTGTGGGAAATTTTGGCCCACACTACAAATGACAGAGTCGCTACGAAACTATATACACACACACATCACGATAAAATACCCGAACCGAAGCAACTGCATTAGAAATTTAACAAAAAAAAACTACATACGTTGTAACCAATCAGCGCAGCAGTGGCGGGAGAACAGATCACCATCAGCATATTATACCAGTTGGAATAATAACTAGGATCACAACAAAAGCAACCTCACGCACAGCCAACGATCTTGCCAATCAGCGCTATGCTTGCAAAGAGCGAGGAAAAACACAGCGACGAGGAATACAACAAATACATGCCGGACAAGAGAAGGTGAGTGCACGAACTCAGCGGTGGAATTTGCCGAGTGCGCTCGCTCGGAAATCTTACACCAACAACACGAAGAAACGAGAGCGAAGCACAAGAGGGACAACGACAGAACCACCACCACGCCAACGGCCGGCAAGTACAAAACACAAGACGGAAATGCTGATTGTCAGTTAAATTAAATATTTAACAACAACAACACTACAGGATTCCGGACAGCGCTGCTGACAGGCAACAATACTGCAGGCTAACCAGGGACCGTTGGAGTGAGGTGGCTGACCGCCAGAAGTTGAAGGTGGCCCAAGGGCAAAAGACGGCAACACCAACAAGCCTGACTGCAACAACAACAAGCCTGCCACAACAACAACAATCGACTACTGGCCAACGGAAGTAAAATCACACAACGGTGGCCTGCGAACAACAATATGTGTCAGCCGCTGCGACCTGGGACTATATAAACCACGTAGCCCAGGCAGTAAGTCTCTTCGTCGATCACCAGCATCCTGACTAGCAACAGCTCTACAAAGTACAATACGAACATAGAAAGCTTAGCAAGAACCTCTGGTTTTTAATCGTTTTCTTGCTAAGCCATACACAGACAGGGACTACAGGGATTCAGTGAGAGCCTCTGGTTTTTAATCGTTCTCCCACTGAATCACTGAGACACATACGCCACCGAGACTTAGGGACTTAGAGGGAACCTCTGGTTTTTAATCGTTTTCCCACTAAGTCATACGCCGTACAGAGACCATAGGAACTCAGTGAGAGCTTCTGGTTTTTAATCGTTCTCCCACTGAGTCACAGAGACACACACATTGAATAAGTTATTTATACAAACATAGAGTTAAGGAAGTAGTATTGTTTTGAGCAAGGACTAACAAGAGTCCATAATCAATACACTAAATAAATACGTTGAAATTAATTTAACACACAGGATTTTTATATTTTTCTGTATACGACCCCTGGAGCCGCTGAGTTTTACCCCAGCTATAAAAAAGAGCCGTTACAGTGGCGCCCGAGCAGGTACTATAAAAACAAGGAAATTCAACGCATCTGACGCTCACCCATAGTCTTCGCCATTAACCAGTAAAGTCACAGGATGGGGAAAACAAGCTGGGTGTACGTGCTACGGAAAGATGAGTTGGTGATTTTTGCAGAGGAATTCGGTTTGGAAACTACAGGCACAGTAGATGACCTCCGAAAGCGGCTTTCTGAATTTTTCACAGAAACGGTACTGACTCAGGAGCAACAATACCGGTTGATGAATCTACAACGCAGGCATGTTAAAAACACATCACCAAGGCCGGCTGCATCCATAGTTCCCAGCGAAACGCTGGAAGTGGACAGGCCAAGCACATACGCAGGTGCAACTCTACCCGCGTGGAATCCAGAGGTACGGGGAATACCACAGCATCCTTACGTTTCACCTGCACCAATGGATCAACAATACAACGGGTCTACACAGTACGCCGCTGTTATTGATCAAGTACGGAAGTGGTCTCTTAACTTTGACGGTGGGCGTGATCCACTAGCTTTTATCGAGCGAGTGGAAGAACTTGCAGATGTGTACGGAATAAACAAAGATTTCCTTCCGCGTACTATGCCTGAACTCTTGAGAGAACGAGCACTCATGTGGTTCAGAAACAACAATCGAGCGTGGCGGGAATGGAGCACATATAGGAGGGACTTCCTGAAATTCTTTTTGCCGGCCCGTTTCATGGAGAAACTCGACGACCAGATCCGACAGCGTCACCAGAGGCATCGAGAGTCATTCAAGCAGTATGTACTCGAATTGCAAAATCTTATGCGACACGTGGATTATTCGGAGGAGCAGAAACTGGAAAGAATCTTTCAGAACAGTCTGCCACAATATCAGCTAAACGTGCGCCGTAGAGATTTCGTATCGCTACAGGAACTGATAGAGATGGCCGAGGATTTGGAGAGCATACGGGGAGAAGGCGAACAGCTAGCAGCGCCACCCACACAAAGGCGAACAGAGCAAGGTCCACCTCGAGAGGTAAGGAACCGACAGGTGACGGTAGAGAGCAAAGTGGCTCCCATAGATCCTAGAACAGCCTGCCGGCGTTGTGGCCAAAATGGTCACATAGCACGACTATGTCGCAACGTGCAAATACTGTTTTGTTGGGAGTGTGGCCGTAGGGGAGTTAGGACGATCGAGTGCTGCAACCAGAGAGCACCACCCAACAGAAGACTACCGTCAGACACGCAGCATGGAGCAGAGCAGCGACACCAGACTTTACCATGGAAAAACGCATTGCACTGTGTCGGGCGACGAATCTGTGCTAACGTTTCTATTGGCACAGAAACTGTCACCGCGACGCTGGACACAGGTGCAACGCACAGTTTTATGAGCAGACGCCTAGCACACAAGTTACGCGCTTCCACCGGCAAATTGGAAAAATCCAATACCAGAGCGCTTATGGCAGACGGAAGTGCTAGGAGGGTCAAAGAGACATTTGTGACGAAGGTAAGGTTTGGAGGGCAGGCATGCCAGATAGAACTACTTATCATGCCTGACTCCAGTGATGATCTACTCCTGGGAGTGGATTTCATGACAAGCCTGGGAACGACATTGAAGTGCGGCGATCAGGAGATCACGCCGGGACCTCATAACGGTTGTGTGCAACCACGAGACTTTGCAACGTGCACGACAATCCGCGTTGAGAACTTCTCACAAGTAAATGCATCAATGCCTTCCAAGAGGCCAACTAACGTCAGAAAATCTAAAGAACAGAGACACAACAGAGAATACAGCGCAAGCCAACGCAGTAGCAAATATACATCACCAGGAACAAGTATTACACACACGAACGCGTTCACTTGCCACGGATTCTGCCGAGGGAAAACCAAAAACGAATTACCACAGGGGCCTCAGGAGAAGGACACGGGCGCACCAAGTGGTAGTGAGATCACGACATTAAGGCGTCAAACGACCATGACAAGCAGCGCATCTTCCAGTTATTCCGCAAGGTGTTCGCCAGCGCGGGAAACCCGAGAAATGCCACGTAGACAAACCGACAGATCCAGGGACTAACAGCGTGAAATTAGCTGCTCTAACAACAGTAGAAGCATTGACAAGAGAGACGAACGCGACGCCCATAGCCACCGCGGCAACAGTAGTAAACAACGGAACGGTGCTACAGGAAGCCCGTCAACAGAGAAACGGATGCCAAATACAGACGACTCAGCCACACAATGGAACCATGTCACATTCCAAAGTTTAGAAGAGCTACAGGAATCGAAAGGAGCTGGTCTACCACAGGGCTTAGTAACCGAAATTTTGCGTAAAGCCAAAGGGGCTCAGCAAAAACGGACACGAGGGCGAATACGATTTAGGCGAGACGCATACAGAGTGACCCTCTGCCATGACGTGGTTAAAATTTCTCGTCGGTAAAGTGGGGAGGGCGTGTGAGGACTAAAATCTTCTGTGGGAAATTTTGGCCCACACTACAAATGACAGAGTCGCTACGAAACTATATACACACACACATCACGATAAAATACCCGAACCGAAGCAACTGCATTAGAAATTTAACCAAAAAAAACTACATACGTTGTAACCAAACAGCGCAGCAGTGGCGGGAGAACAGATCACCATCAGCATATTATACCAGTTGGAATAATAACTAGGATCACAACAAAAGCAACCTCACGCACAGCCAACGATCTTGCCAATCAGCGCTATGCTTGCAAAGAGCGAGGAAAAACACAGCGACGAGGAATACAACAAATACATGCCGGACAAGAGAAGGTGAGTGCACGAACTCAGCGGTGGAATTTGCCGAGTGCGCTCGCTCGGAAATCTTACACCAACAACACGAAGAAACGAGAGCGAAGCACAAGAGGGACAACGACAGAACCACCACCACGCCAACGGCCGGCAAGTACAAAGCACAAGAGGGAAATGCTGATTGTCAGTTAAATTAAATATTTAACAACAACAACACTACAGGATTCCGGACAGCGCTGCTGGCAGGCAACAATACTGCAGGCTAACCAGGGACCGTTGGAGTGAGGTGGCTGACCGCCAGAAGTTGAAGGTGGCCCAAGGGCAAAAGACGGCAACACCAACAAGCCTGACTGCAACAACAACAAGCCTGCCACAACAACAACAATCGACTACTGGCCAACGGAAGTAAAATCACACAACGGTGGCCTGCGAACAACAATATGTGTCAGCCGCTGCGACCTGGGACTATATAAACCACGTAGCCCAGGCAGTAAGTCTCTTCGTCGATCACCAGCATCCTGACTAGCAACAGCTCTACAAAGTACAATACGAACATAGAAAGCTTAGCAAGAACCTCTGGTTTTTAATCGTTTTCTTGCTAAGCCATACACAGACGAAGACTACAGGGATTCAGTGAGAGCCTCTGGTTTTTAATCGTTCTCCCACTGAATCACTGAGACACATACGCCACCGAGACTTAGGGACTTAGAGGGAACCTCTGGTTTTTAATCGTTTTCCCACTAAGTCATACGCCGTACAGAGACCATAGGAACTCAGTGAGAGCTTCTGGTTTTTAATCGTTCTCCCACTGAGTCACAGAGACACACACATTGAATAAGTTATTTATACAAACATAGAGTTAAGGAAGTAGTATTGTTTTGAGCAAGGACTAACAAGAGTCCATAATCAATACACTAAATAAATACGTTGAAATTAATTTAACACACAGGATTTTTATATTTTTCTGTATACGACCCCTGGAGCCGCTGAGTTTTACCCCAGCTATAAAAAAGAGCCGTTACAGAAGTCATCTTCCGACATCCCTCCAAATACCAGTGAATCAAGAGGACTCACTGCAACTGTACAAATTAATGAAGGTAGAATACGGTTTAACAAACAAGCATGCCATTTTTAGAATCTCATTGCCATTAATTGCAGAGGAAAGATTCGAACTGTATCGGATGGTACCAATTCCTAATATAATAAATAGCACAATGACTACAATATAATCTTGTAACAGATTTCTAGCCATAAACTCGCACAGAGATCAATACGTTGCCATGAGTCTAGTTGATTTGGAGGCTTGTACGCTGATGAACCCATATACATACTTATGCGCCAACACCCAACTGATACACAACAGAGGGTCTGAAGTATGTTCATGTGAAGTTAAACTGTTTGCCAACGATACTCAGCGGGATTGCGTCTACCATGAAGTTCAAGACAATTCAACCTGGATTCAAATGGATCATAAGAACGAGTGGATCTACGCCTTGAAGTTTGCCACTCGCTTGAGTGCAGTATGTGATGATGAAACCCTGCAATTAACATTAGAAGGATCGGGAATGCTGAAGCTACAACCATCTTGTGTTCTGAAACACAGTTTTATCACAATTCACGGCTATACAACTCTCTCAAGCTCAGTACAAACCTTATATATCAGCTTGGACAATGCTACTGACATTCTCAAAATAAATCAAGGCTAGCACCGATCACACTACACTAATAATATGGAACACTACAGCATGCAATTATCCAATCTCACCACCATTCAAGGTCAATTATCAGAAAGAGTTTGGGAGTTACCGTCCAAAGTCCAAACAATAGGTGTTCACCTTTCTGCAGTCGGGTAATTAGCTCTTACCCTATCGGTTGGTGTAATTATGTATTCAATTTGGAAGATCCAATAAAAAAAAGCATAAATGTGATGTCATTCTACCGCAGCCACTACCGCGGAATAGGATGCAAGAACCAGACGACGAAAAACAATTTGATACAACTTTTTAAGGTTGTTGACGCAACATCCTTCAACTGTAACATTATGTTTAATATGCAAAGTATATTTGTATGTATCCGTACGTTTGTACTCACAACAAAAAACAAGGATTATGCAGTCTACGCGTGCAGTCTAATGACACCTGCACAAGCATTAGGTGCATTCCCAAAAATGCAACATAAGCATTTGGGTGGCATTGAAACGTATGTTCATTGAACTTGCACATGCTGCTATGCGCTGCTTTATATTCTGCTGATATTTACTTTTAGTACTTATTAATTATTATTGATGATGTTAGCAGTAATTTATTATTTAAGACGATGAATTTTGTTGAATGAATATAATATTTTATGATAAATGAAGAAAATAAATGCAACCCTGTAAATAAAAATACAGAGAATGACAGTATGTATATAATGTCAAACAATAAAAGTTTCTTCTCCGTTTTGTAAGCCAACTTAGAAACACGCGTTTTCCATCACACAATTTTTATATCCTGTGCATATTTCTTTATAACAAATTTCAATAAAGAAATCACTCTCAAGAAAACTGAGTCTTTTATTTCAGCGACGGATTGTTCAGGTTCCAGTTCTTAAACAATCAAATTAATTTTCCTAGTCTCATATTGGTTCAAGTACCTGTATGAGACGTCAATAAGGAATACATCACTTCAGTCAAACGAGGCTGTATTTACATTTGGTGACCCCGACGTGATAGAAGGATGAGAGATATACAGGACATAAAATTGATTCAGCAAAAGCACAACAGTGTGAGCATTCAATTTTATCACAATTCATCAATCGGTTTTAGTTCGAGCACACAGGGTGCTGCAAAACGCGATACTTAAGAAGCAAGAGCACAATAGTGTGAGCATTAATAATGACGACTATCGACGATCTCGTCCGTCAGCAGGACGACAATGCAATGGGCCTCCAAAAGGCCATCGCATCCTATAAAAAGACGCCGAAAGATCGGAAGATACTCGACTATATTGAAAGGAAATCCAGAGAAATTGAGGAGCTATGGTTAACTTTCCAACGTATCGATAACCAAATTAGAAGGGATCCAACGGCACTTAATGACCATCCATACTTTGTGAAGGATCTATACGCATCATTGGGTAACCGATACCAAGACTTTCTTGCATACATCAAGGAGAGGAAACAAATACTGACAGCAAAGGGCCTAACACAACCACAAGCAGTTAGTGTCCCAAATTGCTCAAGGGAACCTGCAGAGAAGGGCATAACTCAACCACAAGGAGTTAGTGGCCCCACTCGTTCAGCAGAACCTATAGAGAAGATGCTTCAAAAGACTAATTTGCCTAACATGGTGCACAAGCAAAAAACAGTTATTGCACTCGTGCAACGCATGTTAGACGATGTATTGGCTGATGACACACCCCATTCATGCCAATATTATACTACAAAGGCCAACCTTATACAACATCATTGGAATGCAGCCCGGAGATTTAATTATGTTATACTAGATTCTATAGATGATATGAATTCTGACGATTATAATTTTGAAGAATACTTGAGCATAGAGATGCATGTCAGTAACAGAATTCTTATACTTCAAGAGAAGGGAGTGACCGTTCCTGCAATTTCGAATCGAGCGTCACTCGCCGAACATTTGCCAAAGGTAATACTGCCAGAATTCGATGGAGATTACCTGAAGTGGCAACAATTTTATGATCTATTCAATGAAATTATCCACAAAAGTCCACTTCCAACAATACAGAAGATGTGGTATCTTAAAACCAATTTGATCGGAGAAGCAGAACGATTAATTAGACACCTCACTCTAACTGAGAATAACTACCAAACTGCATGGGAATCACTATAGAATCGATATAGCACTGTGCGATTGCTAACTTCAGCACTCTTGGAAAAACTATTGGGGCAAAACAAACACTCAACAGAATATCCATCAGCGACAGCACTAAAGGGACTTCATGATACAACCCAGGAAACCTTATTGACATTAAGAAACCTTGGTTTGACACGAATTCTTGGGATCCAATTATTCTCCACCTCCTAGTGAAGAAATTAGACAAAGGCACGCGGATTGCATATGAGCAGTCATTGGAGAAGCCAAAGGAATTACCCACCCTAAGGCAATCCTTAAAGTTTATTGAAACGAGATTCCAGTCTCTCGAGGCAATCGGCCAAGGAGAGAATACGGCAAAAACATTGACAACGGTAATAGCCACAAAACAAGGAATCAAGAAATGTTTGTCTTGCAATAGCCAAACACATCCGCTGTTTGCATGCCAAAGCTTTTTGAAACTTTCTGTTCAGAAGAGGTTACAGTTCCTAAAAACACACAAGCTGTGCATTAATTGTCTAAAGCCTGGTCACTGGGTAAAGGATTGTATGTCAAGAAAATGTACTAAGTGTAATCACAGTCACAATACATTAGTACATTCTGAAGGATATCGCGGCGAACCAGCCGTAAACCAGGTCAAGTATGAACCACACCCTCAACAGTCCACAACACTAGTAGCTTCGAAGGAGTCGAAGCAACAGGAATATGTGCTAGTCAGCAACAACGTGCAGGAAGTTGAATGCAGAGCCATTCTGGACTCCGGATCTCAGATCAATATCGTGAGTGAACGGCTTGTCAAGAGACTTGGAGTTTCAACGAAGTCCACAACAATGAATATCCAAGGAATAGGCAACGGAATTCGGAGAGCACAGCGTCGAGTTAGCCTTGCACTACAGTCACGAATTAACGGCTTTTCCACTCAACTGGAGGCGTTCGTTTTAGGAGATATAATTTCTCCGCAACCGACAAAACCATTTGACATATCCAAATGGCCAATTCCGAAAAACATCACTTTAGCGGATCCAGTATTCAACCGTCCTGACAAAATCGATGTTTTATTAGGAGCGGAATTCTATAACCAAGTATTGTCAATTGGACAGATACGATTAGCAATCGAACTTCCAACACTACAAAACACAGTGTTTGGCTGGATACTATCAGGAAAGATAGGAGAACTTCAGATGGCTTCAGCAACTTGCGGTATTTGCAGTGGAGATGATGATGATACAAACCAACTTATTGAGCGGCTATGGAAACTGGATGAAGTTGATCTAGCTGAATCAATTTTATCCCCAACAGAAAGACTTTGCCAAAATCATTTTATACAAAATACAACTAGAACCAATGATGGGCGGCATTCGTAGAAAATGCAGCTATTTTAGGTAGTTCAAGGGATATAGCAATCAACAGATTCCTGGCGCTTGAACATCGATTATCTAAATACAAAGCCATTCGTGAACAATATATCGAGTTTATGGAAAATTATGAAGCCTTGGGCCACATGAGGGAGATCAACATCAATGAAATACTCTCACCTAATTACTTCATCCCACACCACTGTGTACTTAAACCTGACAGCAGCACAACAAAACTCCGGGTGGTGTTTGACGCATCTTCAAAAACGTCATCGGGAGTCTCACTCAATGACATAATGCACATAGGTCCAACCATACAATCCGAACTATTTTCAATCCTGCTACGTTTCCGTCTACCGAAATTTGTATTCACCAACGACATTGGTGAAATGTATCGGCAGATACTGGTCCACTCTGAAGATCGCCTTTATCAATTGATCATATGGAGGAGCGACCCTCAGAAACCACTGAAGTGTTACGAACTTAACACTGTCACATATGGGACAAGATCGGCACCATACCTCGCCACAAGATGTGTCAAACAAGTTTCAGCAGAAAACGCAATCCGGTATCCACTAGGTGCTCAGATGCTTCAGGATAACTTTTATGTCGACGATGGTCTTGGCGGATCAGACACTCTAATTACCGCATCAGAAAAGGTCTTCGGAGCAGCAATTTATATCAGATCTATCTTCAAAGAAGGAAGAGTAGTAGAGAGGTTGTTATGTGCCAAATCACGCGTAGCTCCACTTAAGCTACAAACATTGCCTCGCTTGGAACTATGCGCAGCAATACTAGGCTCACAGTTGGCAGCTAGGGTAAAAATGATTTACGGTTAAAGGATTGTCGCACCTTCTTGTGGACAGACTCACAAATAGTTCTGTCTTGGATTAATTCATCCTCCTCATCATTTCAAACATTTGTAGCCAACAGGGTAGCTACTATTCAAGGTTTGACATTAGCAGAACAGTGGCGTCATGTTAGCTCAAAGGATAACCCAACTGACGTTGTTTCACGAGGATTATCACCAAGAGAATTTGCAAGATGTGACCTGTGGCTTTACCGGCCATTTTTTCTACATGGGAAAGACTCAGCATGGCCTCCCAAGTTTGCTCCACAGCTAGCCATTCCCAATACCATCGAGAGAAAACGAACGAATCCATCATCCTTGGTAGCAATTGACTCTGAAGAACTGGTGTATACAATCAACCACCGAAACACTTTCAGGACTCTTCAACGCATCATAGGATACATTTGTCGTTTCATAAGCAACACTAGATGTAGCAAGGACGCACGAAAAACTGACATAGCCCTGAATCCCATCGAATTAGATCATGCATTAAGAATCATTGTTCAAGCTATGAAAATCAAAATCAAATCAAGCCAACAGCATAAATTTAGAAGAAATAAACCTACAACGGATATTTTCATAAGAAAGCAAATTATTGAGAAGAGAAAGCTGAGAAAGAAGTGGCAGCTAACTAGATCGCCTGAGGATA
Organism: Clusia tigrina; assembly: GCA_920105625.2. Lineage (NCBI taxonomy): Eukaryota > Metazoa > Arthropoda > Insecta > Diptera > Clusiidae > Clusia > Clusia tigrina. The sequence goes on from CAKKTE020000077.1 coordinate 490,180, forward strand.
AACACAATTTCAATATAGCCTGCAAAAAACTCAAGAAAATATTAACTAAAAGACAAAATATAGAAGTTGCAAATTACCTAAAAAACTTGACGCCTACCCAGGATACGAACTACTCATTATGGAAATGCACAAAGAAATTAAAAACTCAGATAAGGTATCAGCCACCACTACGGAAAGATGGCAACTCATGCGCTACTACCAATGAAGAAAAAGCAACTGCATTGGCTAAATACTTTGAAAAAGTCCTATCAAATGACGAAGATAAATATATTGAAACACGCAATGACATAACAACCAAAATAAAGAAAACAAACACAACAGAAATAATTAATTGCATTTGAAAACGAATAAACCACAAAAAAGCACCAGGATACGATATGTTGACAGGAAAAGCTCTCGCTGAGCTACCTACTATAGGTTATAATTACTTAAGGAATGTTATCAACTCAATGTTCCGAATACAATTTTTTCCCAAAGTATGGAAAGTTGCTGAAATTATTGCACTACCGAAGTAGGGAAAAGATGCTACAACTGCTTCGACGTATAGACCAATTAGCCTACTTCCCATAATCTCTAAAGTTGCTGAAAAACTATTACATGATAGACTTAGCCAGATCCTTGACAATAAAAACATTATACCAAATCATCAATTCGGCTTCAGAAAACGACATTCAACAATTCAACAGATACACCGTATAACAAACAAAATTGAAACAGACATAGAATAAAAGCGGTACTGCGTTGCTGTATTCTTAGACGTTGCAAAAGCATTTGACAAAGTATGGCATAAAGGACTGCTGCATAAACTGAAGACGATGCTACCACTTGGCTACTATTTGATTGTTGAAAGTTACTTTTACGTCAAATATAATGAAGATTGTTCGTCTATTCATCTGACAACAGCTGGAGTTCCTCAAGGGAGTGTTTTAGGACCACTGCTATATGTCATATTTACCTCAGATATACCACTTCCAAAAGAACTGAATTCCACAATTGCTACCTTTGCTGACGACACAATCCTCTTAGCATCTGACAAAAATCTAAATACTGCGGCTGCAAATCTGCAGATATACACAGAGTTTGTGTTAGAATGTTAAGGAATGGTTTGATAAATGGTGCTTGAAAATTAATGAAGATAAGACTGTACAAATAATTTTTACAACTAAAACAAAATTTAACCCAATACCTATTAAAATAAACAATAAAGATATAAAAATAGGGGCTACTACTAAATACCTTGGTATATACGAGTACATGGACTCAAAGATAAATTGGCACTACCACATCAAACAAAAAACGAAACAAAAAAAAGAAAAATTTAGGCAACTATATTGGTTAATGGGTAAGCAATCTAAACTCACAATTAACAACAAGTTGCTATTATACAAGTGTACTATAAAGCCAATTTGGACGTACGGACTCCAAGTATGGGGAACGGCAAAGCGGTCACACATACAAAAAATTCAACAACAGCAATCTAGAATATTAACAGTTATCATAAAGTCTAGTTGGTACACAACAAATGAAGATATACACCGCAAACTAAATATGTCAAGAATTGACGAAGAGATAAAAAAGATATCCACAAAACACTACGATACACTGCATGGGCATAATAACGAAGAAATAAACGAGTTGCTACATCTAGAGGAAACCACCATGCGCCGTTTAAAGAGAACTCGACCAAATGACCTAATGAACTAGGAAATCCGGACTACACATATTAGTAATAGTATTATAAATGTAAATGTAAATAATTATCATAAACATAATTTTTGATCATAAATTGTTATAATATAATTATAGTGAACTATTATAATTAATGTAAATAATTTTTGTTGTATCACTTCTTGGCACTGGCCAAAATGTGTTTTTAATATTAATTTCCAAACAAATTGTCAAACCATGTACTAGGTGTCAATATAATGGTAACAGATGTATGAAATAAAGGGAAATAAAAAAAAAGACAGCTATGCAAAGATCTGATTTCAATGACGATATCATGTACCTCAAGAAACACAAGGATCTCAGGGGGACCAGTACTCTGAAGAGCCTATCACCATTTTTGGATGACACAAACATTTTGCGAGTTGGAGGACGATTGGAAGCATCACTGATACGTTATGAAGCAAAACATCAAATGCTCATTCCGTATAATGATCCCTTAGCAAAACTACATTTGAGATGACTCACATCGAGAATAAACACTGTGGACCTCAAGCCTTGCTGGCCATAATAAAGCAAAGGTACTGGCCCATAAAAGGCAAATCATCGGCCAGATCAACAGTACAGCAATGCATACGATGCACCAGGGCAAGGCCTCAGTTGCTGAACCAATTAATGGGAAACCTGCCAGCAACACGAGTTACACCAGCACGCCCATTCATTAACTTACATTACAAAATTAGAGGAAAAAGACCACACAAGGCTTACATATCCGTTTTCTGCTGTTTTGCTACTAAAGCTGTCCATTTAGAACATCCCGTCAACTTCAAATTTGCTGACCCGGTGGAAACTCGTATCCCACATCAAAAATGAGTTTTGGAAACGGTGATCGCACGAATATTTATGCGAGCTTCAATATAAAACCAAGTGGACACATCAGCACAATAACATCAACGAAGGGGACATGGTAATAATCAAGGAAGACAATGTTCCAGTTCTTGAATGGTCACTAGGAACGATAACAAGGACCTATAAGGGTGATGAAGGAGCAGTACGAGTAGCTGATGTTAGAACAGCTACTGGAACTTGGAAACGTGCGATCCATAAATTAGCTCTACTACCCATAAATGATAATAGGATCCATGACCAACCAACAAGTCATGAGAGTCAAGATGAAAAAGTAGAAATACCTACAAAACGAATAAAAACGAGACATACGGGACTCACAACAGCACTGCTGGGATTACTCATCATACCAATTGTCATGGGAGGTCCAATAAGAATTTCTCAGATTGATAACACCAAATTCAACACGGAATTGGGTATTTACTTCGATGGAATAGGTTCAGCACATTTCGAGAGGTCAGAATGGAAACTTGTAGTGTACTACTGGGCAGAACTTACGACTTTATCCAAGGGCATCAGTAGTTTATGACAGTTATGTCAGAAGCTGCCACCATTTACTTGTCATAATACTCTTGTGAACTTCGAGCATGTGGAAGCTGAATTACAAATGGATAACAAGATATTGTTTCCCCATCGATCTAAAAGAGGTGCTGTGGATATAGTGGGAAATATTGCAAACTCATTGTTTGGTGTTTTGGACTCAGAATATGAAGAATCAATGTTAAAAACCATTCAGCAAGTGAAAGAAAATGAAGGCCATCTATTAGTCCTGCTCAAAAACCAAACATCAGTGATTGATTCTACTATCAACGTAATCAAACAAGATCAAATAGAAGTCCAACGAAAATTCGATAACCTTGACAATCAAATCAATGACATAATAAAAACCTTAAATCACATTGAAGGAGAAAAGTTTCAAACCAAGATGACTCATTACTTTATCACTCTGACCCTCCAACTCATCATCATAGCATCTCACTTGCAATAAATCCAATAATCAATACTGAATGTTATGACAGATACACACCATAACAAAATCAGCCCATTATTTTTATCCCCCATTCAACTATAAGAAGAAATTCTCAAGATTAAAACTCATCTTCCGACATCCCTCCAAATTCCAGTGAATCAAGAGGACTCACTGCAACTGTACAAATTAATGAAGTTAGAAGACGGTTTAACAAACAAGCATGCCATTTTTAGAATCTCATTGCCATTAATTGCAGAGGAAAGATTCGAACTGTATCGGATGGTACCAATTCCTAATATAATAAATAGCACAATGACTACAATAGAATCTTGTAACAGATTTCTAGCCATAAACGCGCACAGAGATATTGATCTCTCTTGTCATGAGTCTAGTATACACTGATGAAGCCATATACATACACTGATGAAGCCATATACCAACACCCAACTGATAAACAGAGGGTCTGAAGTATGTTCATGTGAAGTTAAACTGTTTGCCAACGATACTCAACGGGATTGCGTCTACCATGAAGTTCAAGACAATTCAACCTGGATTCAAATGGATCATAAGAACGAGTGGATCTACGCCTTGAAGTTTGCCACTCGCTTGAGTGCAGTGAAACCCTGCAATTAACATTAGAAGGATCGGGAATGCTGAAGCTACAATCATCTTGGGTTCTGAAACACAGTTTTATTACAATTCACGGCTATACAACTCTCTCAAGCTCAGTACAAACCTCATATATCAGCTTGGACAATGCTACTGACATTCTCAAAATAAATCAAGGCCAACTTCGATCACACTACACTAATAATATGGAACACTACAACATGCAATTATCCTATCTCACCACCATCCAAGGTCAATTATCAGAAAGAGTTTGGGAGTAACCATCCAAAGTCCAAACAATAGGTGTTCACCTTTCTGCAGTCGGGTATTTAGCTCTTACCCTATCGGTTGGTGTAATTATGTATTCAATTTGGAAGATCCAATAAAAAAAAGCATAAATTTGACCGCAGCCACTACCGCGGAATAGGATGCAAGAACCAGACGACGAAACACAATTTGATACAACTTTTTAAGGTTGTTGACGCAGTCAACGTGCGGGAGAATGTACGAATTCATATAAATATCAACATCCTTCAACTGCAACATAATGTTTAATATGCAAAGTATATTTGTATGTATCCGTACGTTTGTACTCACAACAAAAAACAAGGATTATGCAGTCTGCGCGTGCAGTCAAATGAAACCTGCACAAGCATTAGGTGCATTCCCAAAAATGCAACATAAGCATCTGGGTGGCATTGAAACGTATGTTCATTGAACTTGCACATGCTGCTATGCGCTGCTTTATATTCTGCTGATATTTACTTTTAGTACTTATTAATTATTATTGATGATGTTAGCAGTAATTTATTATATAAGACGATGAATTTTGTTGAATGAATATAATATTTTATGATAAATGAAGAAAATAAATGCAACCCTGTAAATAAAAATACAGAGAATGACAGTATGTATATAATGTCAAACAATAAAAGATTCTTCTCCGTTTTGTAAGCCAACTTAGAAACATGCGTTTTCCATCACACAATTTTTATAACCTGTGTATATTTCTTTATAACAAATTTCAATAAACAAATCACTTTTTCATTCTTGATCAACAAGAAAACTGAGTCTTTTATTTCAGCGACGGATTGTTCAGGTTCAAGTGCTTGAACAATCAAATTATTATTCCTAGTCTCATATTGGTTCAAGTACCTGTATGAGACGTCAATAAGGAATACATCACTACAATCAAACGAGGCAGTTTTTACATTTGGTGACCCCGACGTTATAGAAGGATGAGAGATATACAGGACATAAAATTGATTCAGCAAAAGCACAACAGTGTGAGCATTCATTTTTATCACAATTCATCAATCGGTTTTAGTTCGAGCACACAGGGTGCTGCAAAACGCGATACTTAAGAAGCAAGAGCACACTAGTGTGAGCATTAATAATGACGACTATCGACGATCTCGTCCGTCAGCAGGACGACAATGCAATTGGTCTCCAAAAGGCCATCGCATCCTATAAAAGACGCCGAAATATCGGAAGACACTCGACTATATTGAAAGGAAATCCAGAGAAATTGAGGAGCTATGGTAACTTTCCAACGTATCGATAACCAAATTAGAAGGGATCCAACGGCACTTAATGACCATCCATACTTTGTGAAGGATCTATACGCATCATTGGGCAACCGATACCAAGACTTCCTTGCAGACATCAAGGAGAGCAAACAAATACTCACAGCAAAGGGCATAACTCAACCACAAGCAGTTAGTGTCCCAAGTTGCTCAACGGAACCTTAAGAGAAGGGCATAACTCAACCACAAGGAGTTAGTGGCCCAATTCGTTCAGCACACCCCATAGGGAAGAGGCTTCAAAAGACTAATTTGCCTAACAGGGTGCACATGCAAAAGACAGTTATTGAACTCGTGCAACGCATGTTAGACGATGTATTGGCTGATGACACACCCCATTCATGCCAATATTATACTACAAAGGCCAACCTTATACAACATCATTGGAATGCAGCCCGGAGATTTAATTATGTTATACTGGATTCTATAGATGATATGAATTGTGACGATTATAATTTTGAAGAATACCTGAGCATAGAGATACATGTCAGTAACAGAATTATTATGCTTCAAGAGAAGGGAGTGACCGTTCTTGCAATTTCGAATCGAGCGTCACTCGCCGAATATTTGCCAAATGTAATACTGCCAGAATTCGATGGAAATGCCTTGAAGTGGCAACAATTTTATGATCTATTCAATGAAATTATCCACAAAAGGCCACTTCCAACAATACAGAAGAGGTGGTATCTTAAAACCAATTTGATCGGAGAAGCAGAACGATTAATTAGACACCTCACTCTAACTGAGGATAACTACCAAACTGCATGGGAATCATTATAGAATCGATATAGCACTGTGCGATTGCTAACTTCAGCACACTTGGAAAAACTATTGGGGCAAAACAAACACTCAACAGACTATCCATCAGCGACAGCACTAAAGGGACTTCATGATACAACCCAGGAAACCTTATTGACATTAAGAAACCTTGGTTTAGACACGAATTCTTGGGATCCAATTATTCTCCACCTCCTAGTGAAGAAATTAGACAAAGGCACGCGGATTGCATATGAGCAGTCATTGGAGAAGCCAAAGGAATTACCCACCCTAAGGCAATTCTTAAAGTTTATTGAAACGAGATTCCAGTCTCTCGAGGCAATCGGCCAAAGAGAGCATACGGCAAAAACATTGACAACGGTAATAGCCACAAAACAAGGAATCAAGAAATGTTTGTCTTGCAATAGCCAAACACATCCGCTGTTTGCATGCCAAAGCTTTTTGAAACTTTCTATTCAGAAGAGGTTACAGTTCCTTAAAACACACAAGCTGTGCATTAATTGTCTAAAGCCTGGTCACTGGGCAAAGGTTTGTATGTCAAGAAAATGTACTAAGTGTAATCACAGTCACAATACATTAGTACATTCTGAAGGATATCGCAGCGAACCAGCCGTAAACCAGGTCAAGTATGAACCACACCCTCAACAGTCCACAACACTAGTAGCTTCGAAGGAGTCGAAGCAACAGGAATATGTGCTGATCAGCACTGCAATGAGGAAAATAGTCAGCAACAAAGGGCAGGAAGTTGAATGCAGATCCATTCTGGACTCCGGATCTCAGATCAATATCGTGAGTGAACGGCTTGTCAAGAGACTTGGAGTTTCAACGAAGTCCACAACAATGAATATCCAAGGAATAGGCAACGGAATTCGGAGAGCATAGCGTCGAGTTAGCCTTGCACTACAGTCACGAATTAACGGCTTTTCCACTCGACTGGAGGCGTTCGTTTTAGGAGATATAATTTCCCCGCAACCGACAAAACCATTTGACATATCCAAATGGCCAATTCCGAAAAACATCACTTTAGCTTGAACATCGATTATCTAAATACAATGCCATTCGTGAACAATATATCGAGTTTATGGGAAATTATGAAGCCTTGGGCCACATGAGGGAGATCAACATCAATGAAATACTCTCACCTAATTACTTCATCCCACACCACTGTGTACTTAAACCTGACAGCAGCACAACAAAACTGCGGGTGGTATTTGACGCATCTTCAAAAACGTCATAGGGAGTCTCACTCAATGACATAATGCACATAGGTCCAACCATACAATCCGAACTATTTTCAATCCTGCTACGTTTCCGTCTACCGAAATTTGTATTCACCACCGACATAGAAGAAATGTATCGGCAGATACTGGTCCATTCTGAAGATCGCCATTATCAATTGATCATATGGAGGAGCGACCCTAAGAAACCACTGAAGTGTTACGAACTTAACACTGTCACATATGGGACAAGATCGGCACCATACCTCGCCACAAGATGTGTCAAACAAATTTCATCAGAAAACGCCATCCGGTATCCACTAGGTGCTCAGATGCTTCAGGATAACTTTTATGTCGACGATGGTCTTGGTGGATCAGACACTCTGATTACCGCCATGGAAACTCACCGGCAACTCGTCACTATGTTGAATGGGTATGGATTCAATGTACGCAAATGGTGTGCAAATTACCCTAAACTCCTGCCGGACATTCCACAAGGTGACAAGGAAGTTAATTATGATTTTACTAACGACAAGAATGATTCAATAAAAACCCTGGGCCTGACATGGCTGCCAAAGACTGACCAATTCTGTGTAAAGGTGAATCTCAACCCCGTTAAACGAATTACCAAGCGGTCTGTCACCTCAGCTGTAGCGAGATTATTTTATCCTCTTGGAATTCTAGCTCCAGTTGTAATTACAGCAAAAATCTTTATACAAGCATTATGGCAATTAAAAATTAGTTGGGATGAAGCTGTACCAGCAGAATTACATAGAAGATGGGAGCGTTTTCGAAGCACATTGCAAGAATTGGACAACTTAAGATCCCAACATCAATTCAACTTCATGTCTTCTCCGATGCATCAGAAAAGGCCTTCGGAGCAGCAATTTTTATGAGATCTATCTTCAAGGAAAGAAGAATAGTAGAGAGGTTGTTATGTGCCAAATCACGCGTAGCTCCACTTAAGCTACAAACATTGCCTCGCTTGGAACTATGCGCAGCAGTACTAGGCTCACAGTTGGCAGCTAGGGTAAAAATGATTTACGGTTAAAGGATTGTCGTACCTTCTTGTGGACAGACTCACAAATAGTTCTGTCTTGGATTAATTCACCCTCCTCATCATTTCAAACATTTGTAGCTACTATTCAAGGTTTGACATTAGCAGAACAGTGGCGTCATTTTAGCTCAAAGGATAAGCCAACTGACGTTGTTTCACGAGGATTATCACCAAGAGAATTTGCAAGATGTGACCTGTGGCTTTACCGGCCATTTTTTCTACATGGGAAAGAATCAGCATGGCCTCCCAAGTTTGCTCCACAGCTAGCCATTCCCAATAACATCGAGAGAAAACGAACGAATCCATCATCCTTGGTAGCAATTGACTCTGCTGAACTGGTGTATACAATCAAGCACCGAAACTCTTTCAGGTCTCTTCAACGCATCATAGGATACATTTGTCGTTTCATAAGCAACACTAGATGTAGCAAGGATGCACGAAAATCTGATATAGCGCTGAATCCCATCGAATTAGATCATGCATTAAGAATCATTGTTCAAGCTATGAAAATCAAAATCAAATCAAGCCAACAGCATAAATTTAGAAGAAATAAACCTAGAACGGATATTTTCATAAGAAAGCAAATTATTGAGAAGAGAAAGCTGAGAAAGAAGTGGCAGCTAACTAGATCGCCTGAGGATAAACACAATTTAAATATAGCCTGCAAAAAACTCAGGAAAATATTAACTAAAAGAGAAAATATAGAAGTTGAAAATTACCTAAAAAAAACTTGACGCCTACCCAGGATACGAACTACTCATTATGGAAATGCACAAAGAAATTAAAAACTCAGATAAGGTATCAGCCACCACTACGGAAAGATGGCAACTCATGCGCTACTACCAATGAATAAAAAGCAACTGCATTGGCTAAATACTTTGAAAAGTCCTTACAAATGACGAAGATAAATATATTGAAACACGCAATGACTTAAATATAGACATTACAACCAAAATAAAGAAAACAAACACAACAGAAATAATTGATTGCATTAGAAAACGAATAAACCACAAAAAAGCACCAGGATACGATATGTTGACAGGAAAAGCTCTCGCTGAGCTACCAACTATACGTTATAACTGCTTAAGGAATGTTATCAACTCAATGTTCCGAATACAATTTTTTCCCAAAGTATGGAAAGTTGATGAACTTATTGCACTACCGAAGCAGGGAAAAGATGCTACAACTGCTTCGTCGTATAGACCAATTAGCCTACTTCCCATAATCTCTAAAGTTGCTGAGAAACTATTACATGATAAATTTAGCCAGATCCGTGACAATAAAAACATTATACCAAATCATCAATTCGGCTTCAGAAAACGATATTCAACAATTCAACAGATACACCCTATAACAAACCAAATTGAAACAGACATATAATATAAGCGGTACTGCGTTACTGTATTCTTAGACGTTGCAAAAGCATTTGACAAAGTATGGCATAAAGGACTGCTGCATAAACTGAAGACGATGCTACCACTTGACTACTATTTGATTGTTGAAAGTTATCGTTACTTTTACGTCAAATATAATGAAGAGTGTTCGTCTATTCATCTGACAACAGCTGGAGATCCTCAAGGGAGTGTTTTAGGACCACTGCTACATGTCATATTTACCTCAGATATACCACTTCCAAAAGAACTGAATACCACAATTGCTACCTTTGCTGACGACACAATCCTCTTAGCATCTGACAAAAATCTAAATACTGCGACTGCAAATCTGCAGATGTACACAGAGAATGTTAAGGAATGGTTTGATAAATGGTGCTTGAAAATTAATGAAGATAAGACTGTACAAATAATTTTTATAACTAAAACAAAATTTAACCCAATACCTATTAAAATAAAAAATAAAGATATAAAAATAGGGTCTACTACTAAATACCTTGGTATATACGAGTACATGGACTCAAAGCTAAATTGGCACTACCACATCAAACAAAAAACGAAACAAATAAAAGAAAAATTTTGGCAACTATATTGGTTAATGGGTAAGCAATCTAAACTCACAATTAACAACAAGTTGGTGTTATACAAGTGTACTATAAAGCCAATTTGGACGTACGGACTCCAAGTATGGGGAACGGCAAAGCGGTCACATATACAAAAAATTCAACAACAGTAATCTAGAATATTAAGAGTTATCATAAAGTCTGGCTGGTACACAACAAATGAAGATATACACCGCAAACTAAATATGACAAGAATTGACGAAGAAATAAAAAAGATATCCACAAAACACTACGATACACTGCATGGGCATAATAACGAAGAAATAAACGAGTTGCTACATCTAGAGGAAACCACCATGCGCCGTTTAAAGAGAACTCGACCATACGGCCTAATGAGCTAGGAAATCCGGACTACACATATTAGTAATAGTATTATAAATGTAAATGTAAATAATTATCATAAACATAATTTTTGATCATAAATTGTTATAATATAATTATAGTGAACTATTATAATTAATGTAAATAATTTTTGTTGTATGACTTCTTGGCACTGGCCAAAATGTGTTTTTAATATTAATATCCAAACAAATTGTCAAATCATGTACTAGGTGTCAGTATAATGGTGACAGATGTATGAAATAATAGGAAATAAAAAATAAAAAAAGAAAGCTATGCAAAGATCTGATTTCAATGACGATATCATACAATAAACACAAGGATCTCAGGGGGATCAGTACACTGAAGAGCCTATCACCATTTTTAGATGACACAAACATTTTGCGAGTTGGAGGATGATTGGCAGCATGACTGACACGTTATGAAGCAAAACATCAAATGCTCATTCCGTATAATGATCCCTTAGCAAAAGTTCTACTTGAGATGACTCACATCGAGAATAAACACTGTGGACCTCAATCCTTGCTGGCCATAATAAGGCAAATCATCGGCCAGATCAACAGTACAGCAATGCATACGATGCACCAGGGCAAGGCCTCAGTTGCTGAACCAATTAATGGGAAACCTGCCAGCAACACGAGTTACACCAGCACGCCCATTCATTAACTTACATTACAAAATTAGAGGGAAAAGACCACACAAGGCTTGCATATCCGTTTTCTGCTGTTTTGCTACTAAAGCTGTCCATTTAGAACATCCCGTCAACTTCAAATTTGCTGACCCGGTGGAAACTCGTTACCCACATCAAAAATGAGTTTTGGAAACGGTGATCGCACGAATATTTATGCGAGCTTCAATATAAAACCAAGTGGACACATCAGCACAATAACATCAACGAAGGGGACATGGTAATAATCAAGGAAGACAATGTTCCAGTTCTTCAATGGCCACTAGGAATGATAACAAGGACCTATAAGGGTGATGATGGAGCAGTACGAGTAGCTGATGTTAGAACAGCTACTGGAACTTGGAAACGTGCGATCCATAAATTAGCTCTACTACCCATAAATGATAATAGGATCCATGACCAACCAACAAGTCATGAGAGTCAAGATGAAAAAGTATAAATACCTACAAAACGAATAAAAACGAGACATACGGGACTCACAACAGTACTACTGGGATTCCTCATCATACCAATTGGCATGGGAGGTCCAATAAGAATTTCTCAGATTGATAACACCAAATTCAACACGGAATTGGGTATTTACTTCGAAAGAATAGGTTCAGCACATTTCGAGAGGTCAGAATGGAAACTTGTAGTGTACTACGAACTAGAGTCATACTGGGCAGAACTTACGACTTTATCCAAGGGCATCAGTAGTTTACGACAGTTATGTCAGAAGCTGCCACCATTTACTTGTCATGATACTCTTGTGAACTTCGAGCATGTGGAAGTTGAATTACAAATGGATAACAAGATATTGTTTCCCCATCGATCTAAAGGAGGTGCTGTGGATATAGTGGGAAATATTGCAAACTCATTGTTTGGTGTTTTCGACTCAGGATATGCAGAATCAATGTTAAAAACCATTCAGCAAGTGAAAGAAAATGAAGGCCATCTATTAGTCCTGCTCAAAAGCCAAACATCAGTGTTTGATTCTACTATCAACGTGATCAAACAAGATCAAATAGAAGTCCAACGAAAATTCGATAACCTTGACAATCAAACCAATGACATAATAAAAACCTTAAATCACATTGAAGGAGAAAAGTTTCAAACCAAGCTGACTCATTACTTCATCACTCTGACGCTCCAACTCATCATCATAGCATCTCACTTGCAATAAATCCAATAATCAATACTGAATGTTATGACAGATACACACCATAACAAAATCAGCCCATTATTGCTATCCCCCATTCAACTACAAGCAGAAATTCTCAAGATAAAAACTCATCGTCCGACATCCCTCCAAATACCAGCGAATCAAGAGGACTCACTGCAACTGTACAAATTAATGAAGGTCGAAGACGGTTTAACAACCAAGCATGCCACTACAGCGGAATAGGAGGAACCAGACGACGAAACACAATTTGATACAACTTTTTAAGGTTGTTGACGCAGTCAACGTGTGGGAGAATGTACGAATTCATATAAATATCAACATCCTTCAACTGTAACATTATGTTTAATATGCAAAGTATGTATCCGTACGTTTGTACTCACAACAAAAAACAAGGATTATGCAGTCTGCGCGTGCAGTCAAATGAAACCTGCACAAGCATTAGGTGCATTCCCAAAAATGCAACATAAGCATCTGGGTGGCATTGAAACGTATGTTCATTGAACTTGCACATGCTGCTATGCGCTGCTTTATATTCTGCTGATATTTACTTTTAGTACTTATTAATTATTATTGATGATGTTAGCAGTAATTTATTATTTAAGACGATGAATTTTGTTGAATGAATATAATATTTTATGATAAATGAAGAATATAAATGCAACCCTGTAATTAAAAATACAGAGAATGACAGTATGTATATAATGTCAAACAATAAAAGTTTCTTCTCCGTTTTGTAAGCCAACTTAGAAACATGCGTTTTCCATCACACAATTTTTATAACCTGTGTATATTTCTTTATAACAAATTTCAATAAACAAATCACTCTTTCATTCTTGATCAACAAGAAAACTGAGTCTTTTATTTCAGCGACGGATTGTTCAGGTTCAAGTGCTTGAACAATCAAATTATTATTCCTAGTCTCATATTGGTTCAAGTACCTGTATGAGACGTCAATAAGGAATACATCACTACAGTTAAACGAGGCTGTATTTACAGCAGTCGATGATGCAATTGTAAAATTGGATTTTTGCTGACTCCACTATGGATAGAAAGAAATCCAGATTGGAGTGCCGTTATATTGGGTAATGGGGTGTTAACTCCCGCCCTCCCTCTTAAATATGACGTCCCGACATGCCATATTCACTTATTTTTTGGCTAATTTTCCTGTCTTTTCTTTAAATAATTTGAAATTATATTTCTTGTTTTAAAGTATATTAATATTAACAAGATCAAAGTCGAAAGAATAAAAAAGGTAGAAATTATATAAGTTTCAACTGGAGTTTCTTGAATTTCCAGTAAATCAATATTATCAAATCTTAATGCATCATCTTCAGCTTCATAATATTTCGCATTTTTAAAATCGTTTACATTTATCGATCTTATATATTCATTAATTACTTCTTTTTCATTTTCGTATTTTATATCATCAATTATTACATCTTTTTCAAAAGTAACTAAATAAGTTCCATTTAAAGTTTTATTATTTACATCATGTATTCCGGACATTATAATTGCTCCGTCATTAATTATATTTATATTTTTATTTTTTTCCATAATTTTGGAACATTCTGTAACATTTTTTGTATTTAATAAGTTAGATAAACAAGTATTATTTTTTTGAATCTTACAATAATATATATTGATTTCTAATTTACATTTTTCAATATTAACATATTTATTATTGCATTTTGCAATTTTATCATTTATTATTAATTTTCCATCAGATTGGGCTATTGAAATTGCGTTATATAATTCACAAATTTATTTTACAAGTGGATATTTGATGAATATTATTATACAATCTTTATTTTGAGCTATCATAAACTTTGAGACATCAATTAAGTCTGTAATAGAGATATTTTTTATTTCATGTCCAATAATTTCTCTAATTTCTTCGTAATATAAAATTCCGGCATTTAACAGTCCGATTTTACTCATTATCACAGTTTCCAACAAATCCTGTAGTTCTTTCAGTATTAATTTATTTCTGTATAAAGTAGCAACAACTAATTTTGAATCTGTTTGAAAATGTTGCATTCCTCTCCAAAATCTTGTATCGCTTTAAACATTTTTGAATTTGTAACAAACTGTATGTTATTATTCTGTACTAATTCTTTTAATTTGGTTTCTATTTTTACCATATCGTCATGGTCAGGTGTGCCCGTTATCCACTTTAAAATCGTTCCTAGTTCATTAATTCCTCTTTTTTTCCTATGATCATTTTTCAATTTCTCTAAATAGTTGTCAATTGTTTCAATTTCTAATTCTATCTCTGCTAGCCCTTGTAAATCTACATTTGAATGACTCTTATCAAAGTCTATTCCTTTTTCAATAGAGTAGGATACAAATTAAATTTTTCCTTCAAATAATTTGTTTGTCTCTTTTGACAAATATTCGTAATGTGTCAAATTAGTTATGTGATAAATCTCACCATGTCGCATACAATGCTACTTGTCCATTTTTTATTAAAGCATCATCTTCTCTTGTATAGTCCACAATATCTGTCAGGACCGCTACAATTTTGATGGCAATCAACATCAGAAGAAACATTCTACAAAATTAAGTACTCGTATATGTTAAATTTGTATCTTTATGTGTGTTTTATATTATCTTTATGTACTATTCTATTTCTACTAAAGATTTTTACATTTCTATTAAAGTTTTCTTTAACTTTTTGTTTTTTGTAACGAAGTTTTAATTTATTTCTTTCACCGATATTTTTCACGAAAATAACATCTCCGTGTTTATATACTTTTTCGTCTCTTTAATACATCGTGTAATTTCGATTAATGTTGAATGGACTCTTTCCACTTGTCCATTAGTTGTGCTGTGTTTTGGATCACAGTAAAATATTTTAATGCTATATCTTTCAATTAAGGATTTGAATTGAAATGAACTAAATCCTGGTTGATTATCCATTATAATAAGTTCTACCTCGGGGTATCCCCGAAGAATTTCTAAAACTTTTTCTCCTAGGTTCATTTTGTCATCAATTATTTTGACTGTTAAATAGTTTGAATAAGCGTATATTATTGGTAAAAATTTTAGATTTTGCACATATAAAATGTCCGTGTGTAATTGTTTACCTTCGATTGTTGGAATAGGTGGTTCTACAATTGGAATTTTCCGTATATGTCTTTCATATTTATTCTTATTGCCAATGTCGCAATTTCTTACATGTTCCTTAAATTGTTTAGCCATTTTTGGCCAGTAGTATTTATCACGAATTTGTTCGATATTTTCTCTAAAATTTCTATGAGCTCTCTCATGAGTTTATTCAATTATTATTCTTTGATCTTCTTTATTTGCAATGTCAATTGGAAATAGTTTTGTTATAAGAAACTTTATATTGAATGTCCTTAATAATTCTTCTTTTATCTCGCACAGGTCTTCTGGTGTACAATAAATTCCTGTTGTTATGTTAGGTCTTAAGAATTCTTTTAATATTGTTACTAAATTTGGTACCGTATCATATTCTATTATATGTCTTGTTTTACCAAAAATTTATATTTTTTCATGAATTGTAAACCTATTTTTTCCCAATAATATTTGGTGTTTGAATTGGTTTAAAGGTTTTTTAGTTTCTTTTATTTCTTTATCATCGCATTGAATGCTGAGAATCAGATTCTGATGTTTCACTTGTTTCATCCTCTAAGTTATTTAAAATTTGTCTTGAGAGTGCGTCCGCAACGAGATTTTCCTGGTTTATATACCATTTTAGGACTAAACTCTTCTATGAAAGCTTTCCATCTTTTTATTTTAGTATTTGGGTTTTTATTTGAAACACAGAAAGTTAAAGGTTGATGGTTTGTATGTATTTCTATATCTTTTGCTCCATACAGATAATTTCTTAGTGATTTTAAAGACCATACTATTGCATATAGTTCTTTTTCATTAGTTGCATAACTTCTCTCTGTTGAATTCAACGTTTTGGAAATAAATGTAATAGGTTTGCCTTCTCGCGATAGAACTGCTCCTATTGCGACGTTTGATGCGTCTGTTGTTAAAATGAATTTTCTTTTATAATCAGGTTGTGAGAGTTCGACCTGTTCAGTCAAGAAATCTTTTAATTTTTGAAAAGATTGAATTCCCGCTGTATCTAAGTCAACATTTACTTTGCTTGACCTATTTTTGGAAATTTGTCCATTTTCCCTTGATAGGTACTTGGTAAGTGGTTTTGCAATTTTTGCGTATTCTTTAACAAATTTTCTATAATAACCTGTCATTCCCAAAAAACTTCTTAACTGCCTTAGTGTTTTTAGCATCGGAAAATTGGAAATAGTCTCAATTTTTTTAGGGTTTGTTTGAATTGATTTATGGTATACCACGTATACAAGAAACTCTACTTTTGTTTCAAAGAAATTGGATTTTTCCAATGAAATTTTCATATTTGCCCCCTGTAAAATTCTAATCACTTCGTTTAAATGTTTTAAATGATCGTCCAAATTGTTCGAAAAAACAATGATATCATCCATATACACATGACAAGTCTTTCCTATAAAATCGCTTAGAATGTCATCCATTGCTCTCTGAAAAATACTAGGAGCGTTTTTTAGGCCAAAGGGTAGGCGTAAAAACTCGTATTTACCATTATTAACAGAAAATGCTGTCTTTTCTATATCAACCTACTTTATTAGAATTTGATGAAATCCCGACTCCAAGTCAAGAGTAGAAAAAAATTTTGCTTGTCCTAAATTGGACAAAATGACTTCCATATCTGGTATTGGATATCTATCTGAAATTGTTTGTTCATTTAGTTTTTTAAAACCTATAACAAGTCTTTGTTTTGGGAATCCGTCTGGATTAAAACCTTTTTTTTGTACAATCCATATTGAAGAATTGTATGAATCCCAACGAATTAGATCATGCATTAAGAATCATTGTTCAAGCTATGAAAATCAAAATCAAATCAAGCCAACAGCATAAATTTAGAAGAAATAAACCTACAACGGATATTTTCATAAGAAAGCAAATTATTGAAAAGAGAAAGCTGAGAAAGAAGTGGCAGCTAACTAGATCGCCTGAGGATAAACACAATTTAAATATAGCCTGCAAAAAACTCAAGAAAATATTAACTAAAAGACAAAATATAGAAGTTGAAAATTACCTAAAAAAAACTTGACGCCTACCCAGGATACGAACTACTCATTATGGAAATGCACAAAGAAATTAAGAACTCAGAAAAGGTATCAGCCACCACTACGGAAAGATGGCAACTCATGCGCTACTACCAATGAATAAAAAGCAACTGCATTGGCTAAATACTTTGAAAAAGTCCTTACAAATGACGAAGATAAATATATTGAAACACGCAATGACTTAAATATAGACATTACAACCAAAATAAAGAAAACAAACACAACAGAAATAATTGATTGCATTAGAAAACGAATAAACCACAAAAAAGCACCAGGATACGATATGTTGACAGGAAAAGCTCTCGCTGAGCTTCCTACTATACGTTATAACTACTTAAGGAATGTTATCAACTCAATGTTCCGAATACAATTTTTTCCCAAAGTATGGAAAGTTGCTGGAATTATTGCACTACCGAAGCAGGGAAAATATGCTACAACTGCTTCGTCGTATAGACCAATTAGCCTACTTCCCATAATCTCTAAAGTTGCTGAGAAACTATTACATGATAAACTTAGCCAGATCCTTGACAATAAAAACATTATACCAAATCATCAATTCGGCTTCAGAAAACGATATTCAACAATTCAATAGATACACCCTATAACAAACCAAATTGAAACAGACATATAATATAAGCGGTACTGCGTTACTGTATTCTTAGACGTTGCAAAAGCATTTGACAAAGTATGGCATAAAGGACTGCTGCATAAACTGAAGACTATGCTACCACTTGACTACTATTTGATTGTTGAAAGTTATCGTTACTTTTACGTCAAATATAATGAAGAGTGTTCGTCTATTCATCTGACAACAGCTGGAGATCCTCAAGGGAGTGTTTTAGGACCACTGCTACATGTCATATTTACCTCAGATATACCACTTCCAAAAGAACTGAATACCACAATTGCTACCTTTGCTGACGACACAATCCTCTTAGCATCTGACAAAAATCTAAATACTGCGACTGCAAATCTGCAGATGTACACAGAGAATGTTAAGGAATGGTTTGATAAATGGTGCTTGAAAATTAATGAAGATAAGACTGTACAAATAATTTTTATAACTAAAACAAAATTTAACCCAATACCTATTAAAATAAAAAATAAAGATATAAAAATAGGGTCTACTACTAAATACCTTGGTATATACGAGTACATGGACTCAAAGCTAAATTGGCACTACCACATCAAACAAAAAACGAAACAAATAAAAGAAAAATTTAGGCAACTATATTGGTTAATGGGTAAGCAATCTAAACTCACAATTAACAACAAGTTGGTGTTATACAAGTGTACTATAAAGCCAATTTGGACGTACGGACTCCAAGTATGGGGAACGGCAAAGCGGTCACATATACAAAAAATTCAACAACAGTAATCTAGAATATTAAGAGTTATCATAAATTCTGGCTGGTATACAACAAATGAAGATATACACCGCAAACTAAATATGACAAGAATTGACGAAGAAATAAAAAAGATATCCACAAAACACTACGATACACTGCATGGGCATAATAACGAAGAAATAAACGAGTTGCTACATCTAGAGGAAACCACCATGCGCCGTTTAAAGAGAACTCGACCATACGGCCTAATGAACTAGGAAATCCGGACTACACATATTAGTAATAGTATTATAAATGTAAATGTAAATAATTATCATAAACATAATTTTTGATCATAAATTGTTATAATATAATTATAGTGAACTATTATAATTAATGTAAATAATTTTTGTTGTATGACTTCTTGGCACTGGCCAAAATGTGTTTTTAATATTAATTTCCAAACAAATTGTCAAATCATGTACTAGGTGTCAGTATAATGGTGACAGATGTATGAAATAATAGGGAAATAAAAAATAAAAAAAGAAAGCTATGCAAAGATCTGATTTCAATGACGATATCATGCAAGAAACACAAGGATCTCAGGGGGATCAGTACACTGAAGAGCCTATCACCATTTTTAGATGACACAAACATTTTGCGAGTTGGAGGATGATTGGAAGCATGACTGATACGTTATGAAGCAAAACATCATATGCTCATTCCGTATAATGATCCCTTAGCAAAAGTTCTACTTGAGATGACTCACATCGAGAATAAACACTGTGGACCTCAATCCTTGCTGGCCATAATAAGGCAAAGGTACTGGCCCACAAAAGGCAAATCATCGGCCAGATCAACAGTACAGCAATGCATACGATGCACCAGGGCAAGGCCTCAGTTGCTGAACCAATTAATGGGAAACCTGCCAGCAACACGAGTTACACCAGCACGCCCATTCATTAACTTACATTACAAAATTAGAGGGAAAAGACCACACAAGGCTTGCATATCCGTTTTCTGCTGTTTTGCTACTAAAGCTGTCCATTTAGAACATCCCGTCAACTTCAAATTTGCTGACCCGGTGGAAACTCGTTACCCACATCAAAAATGAGTTTTGGAAACGGTGATCGCACGAATATTTATGCGAGCTTCAATATAAAACCAAGTGGACACATCAGCACAATAACATCAACGAAGGGGACATGGTAATAATCAAGGAAGACAATGTTCCAGTTCTTCAATGGCCACTAGGAATGATAACAAGGACCTATAAGGGTGATGATGGAGCAGTACGAGTAGCTGATGTTAGAACAGCTACTGGAACTTGGAAACGTGCGATCCATAAATTAGCTCTACTACCCATAAATGATAATAGGATCCATGACCAACCAACAAGTCATGAGAGTCAAGATGAAAAAGTATAAATACCTACAAAACGAATAAAAACGAGACATACGGGACTCACAACAGTACTACTGGGATTCCTCATCATACCAATTGTCATGGGAGGTCCAATAAGAGTTTCTCAGATTGATAACACCAAATTCAACACGGAATTGGGTAAATACTTCGAAAGAATAGGTTCAGCACATTTCTAGAGGTCAGAATGGAAACTTGTAGTGTACTACGAACTAGAGTCATACTGGGCAGAACTTACGACTTTATCCAAGGGCATCAGTAGTTTACGACAGTTATGTCAGAAGCTGCCACCATTTACTTGTCATGATACTCTTGTGAACTTCGAGCATGTGGAAGCTGAATTACAAATGGATAACAAGATATTGTTTCCCCATCGATCTAAAGGAAGTGCTGTGGATATAGTGGGAAATATTGCAAACTCATTGTTTGGTGTTTTCAACTCAGAATATGCAGAATCAATGTTAAATACCATTCAGCAAGTGAAAGAAAATGAAGGCCATCTATTAGTCCTGCTCAAAAGCCAAACATCAGTGTTTGATTCTACTATCAACGTGATCAAACAAGATCAAATAGAAGTCCAACGAAAATTCGATAACCTTGACAATCAAATCAATGACATAATAAAAACCTTAAATCACATTGAAGGAGAAAAGTTTCAAACCAAGCTGACTCATTACTTCATCACTTTGACCCTCCAACTCATCATGATAGCATCTTACTTGCAAAGAATCCAATAATCAATACTGAATGTTATGACAGATACACACCATAACAAAATCAGCCCATTATTGCTATCCCCCATTCAACTACAAGCAGAAATTCTCAAGATAAAAACTCATCTTCCGACATCCCTCCAAATACCAGCGAATAAAGAGGACTCACTGCAACTGTACAAATTAATGAAGGTAGAAGACGGTTTAACAAACAAGCATGCCATTTTTAGAATCTCATTGCCATTAATTGCAGAGGAAAGATTCGAACTGTATCGGATGGTACCAATTCCTAATATAATAAATAGCACAATGACTACAATAGAATCTTGTAACAGATTTCTAGCCATAAACGGGCACAGAGATATTGATCTCTGTTGTCATGAGTCTAGTATACACTGATGAAGCCATATACATACTTATGCGCCAACACCCAACTGATACACAACAGAGGGTCTGAAGTATGTTCATGTGAAGTTAAACTGTTTGCCAACGATACTCAACGGGATTGCGTCTACCATGAAGTTCAAGACACTTCAACCTGAATTCAAATGGATCATAAGAACGAGTGGATCTACGCCTTGAAGTTGGCCACTCGCTTGAGTGCAGTATGTGATGGTGAAACCCTGCAATTAATATTAGAAGGATCGGGAATGCTGAAGCTACAACCATCTTGGGTTCTGAAACACAGTTTTATCACAATTCACGGCTATAAAACTCTCTCAAGCTCAGTACAAACCTCATATATCAGCTTGGTCAATGCTACTGACATTCTCAAAATGAATCAAGGCCAGCACCGATCACACTACACTAATAATATGGAACACTACAACATGCAATTATCCAATCTCACCACCATTCAAGGTCTATTATCAGAAAGAGTTTGGGAGTTACCGTCCAAAGTCCAAACAATGGGTGTTCACCTTTCTGCAGTCGGGTATTTAGCTCTTACCCTATCGGTTGGTGTAATTATGTATTCAATTTGGAAGATCCAATAAAAAAAAGCATAAATGTGATGTCATTCTACCGCAGCCACTACAGCGGAATAGGATGCAAGAACCAGACGACGAAACACAATTTGATACAACTTTTTAAGGTTGTTGACGCAATCAACGTGTGGGAGAATGTACGAATTCATATAAATATCAACATCCTTCAACTGTAACATAATGTTTAATATGCAAAGTATGTATCCGTACGTTTGTACTCACAACAAAAAACAAGGATTATGCAGTCTGCGCGTGCAGTCAAATGAAACCTGCACAAGCATTAGGTGCATTCCCAAAAATGCAACATAAGCATCTGGGTGGCATTGAAACGTATGTTCATTGAACTTGCACATGCTGCTATGCGCTGCTTTATATTCTGCTGATATTTACTTTTAGTACTTATTAATTATTATTGATGATGTTAGCAGTAATTTATTATTTAAGACGATGAATTTTGTTGAATGAATATAATATTTTATGATAAATGAAGAATATAAATGCAACCCTGTAATTAAAAATACAGAGAATGACAGTATGTATATAATGTCAAACAATAAAAGTTTCTTCTCCGTTTTGTAAGCCAACTTAGAAACATGCGTTTTCCATCACACAATTTTTATAACCTGTGTATATTTCTTTATAACAAATTTCAATAAACAAATCACTCTTTCATTCTTGATCAACAAGAAAACTGAGTCTTTTATTTCAGCGACGGATTGTTCAGGTTCAAGTGCTTGAACAATCAAATTATTATTCCTAGTCTCATATTGGTTCAAGTACCTGTATGAGACGTCAATAAGGAATACATCACTACAGTTAAACGAGGCTGTATTTACAGCAGTCGATGATGCAATTGTAAAATTGGATTTTTGCTGACTCCACTATGGATAGAAAGAAATCCAGATTGGAGTGCCGTTATATTGGGTAATGGGGTGTTAACTCCCGCCCCTCTTAAATATGACGTCCCGACATGCCATATTCACTTATTTTTTGGCTAATTTTCCTGTCTTTTCTTTAAATAATTTGAAATTATATTCCTTGTTTTAAAGTATATTAATATTAACAAGATCAAAGTCGAAAGAATAAAAAAGGTAGAAATTATATAAGTTTCAACTGGAGTTTCTTGAATTTCCAGTAAATCAATATTATCAAACCTTAATGCATCATCTTCAGCTGCATAATATTTTGTATTTTTAAAATCGTTTACATTTATCGATCTTATATATTCATTAATTACTTCTTTTTCATTTTCGTATTTTATATCATCAATTATTACATCTTTTTCAAAAGTAACTAAATAAGTTCCATTTAAAGTTTTATTATTTACATCATGTATTCCGGACATTATAATTGCTCCGTCATTAATTATATTTATATTTTTATTTTTTTCCATAATTTTGGAACATTCTGTAACATTTTTTGTATTTAATAAGTTAGATAAACAAGTATTATTTTTTTGAATCTTACAATAATACATATTGATTTCTAATTTACATTTTTCAATATTAACATATTTATTATTGCATTTTGCAATTTTATCATTTATTATTAATTTTCCATCAGATTGGGCTATTGAAATTGCGTTATATAATTCACAAATTTATTTTACAAGTGGATATTTGATGAATATTATTATACAATCTTTATTTTGAGCTATCATAAACTTTGAGACATCAATTAAGTCTGTAATAGAGATACTTTTTATTTCATGTCCAATAATTTCTCTAATTTCTTCGTAATTTAAAGTTCCTGCATTTAACAGTCCGATTTTACTCATTGTCACAGTTTCCAACAAATCCTGTAGTTCTTTCAGTATTAATTTATTTCTGTATAAAGTAGATAACTAATAGATACTAATTTTGAATCTGTTTGAAAATGTTGCATTCCTCTCCAAAATCTTGTATCGCTTTAAACATTTTTGAATTTGTAACAAACTGTATGTTATTATTCTGTACTAATTCTTTTAATTTGGTTTCTATTTTTACCATATCGTCATGGTCAGGTGTGCCCGTTATCCACTTTAAAATCGTTCCTAGTTCATTAATTCCTCTTTTTTTCCTATGATCATTTTTCAATTTCTCTAAATAGTTGTCAATTGTTTCAATTTCTAATTCTATCTCTGCTAGCCCTTGTAAATCTACATTTGAATGAATCTTATCAAAGTCTATTCCTTTTTCAATAGAGTAGGATACAAATTAAATTTTTCCTTCAAATAATTTGTTTGTCTGTTTTGACAAATATTCGTAATGTGTCAAATTAGTTATGTGATAAATCTCACCATGTCGCATACAATGCTACTTGTCCATTTTTTATTAAAGCAGCATCTTCTCTTGTATAGTCCACAATATCTGTCAGGACCGCTACAATTTTGATGGCAATCAACATCAGAAGAAACATTCTACAAAATTAAGTACTCGTATATGTTAAATTTGTATCTTTATGTGTGTTTTATATTATCTTTATGTACTATTCTCTTTCTACTAAAGATTTTTACATTTCTATTAAAGTTTTCTTTAACTTTTTGTTTTTTGTAACGAAGTTTTAATTTATTTCTTTCACCGATATTTTTCACGAAAATAACATCTCCGTGTTTATATACTTTTTCGTCTCTTTAATACATCGTGTAATTTCGATTAATGTTGAATGGACTCTTTCCACTTGTCCATTAGTTGTGCTGTGTTTTGGATCACAGTAAAATATTTTAATGCTATATCTTTCAATTAAGGATTTGAATTGAAATGAACTAAATCCTGGTTCATTATTCATTATAATAAGTTCTACCTCGGGGTATCCCCGAAGAATTTCTAAAACTTTTTCTCCTAGGTTCATTTTGTCATCAATTATTTTGACTGTTAAATAGTTTGAATAAGCGTATATTATTGTTAAAAATTTTAGATTTTGCACATATAAAATGTCCGTGTGTAATTGTTTACCTTCGCTTGTTGGAATAGGTGCTTCTACAATTGGAATTTTCCGTATATGTCTTTCATATTTATTCTTATTGCCAATGTCGCAATTTCTTACATGTTCCTTAAATTGTTTAGCCATTTTTGGCCAGTAGTATTTATCACGAATTTGTTCGATATTTTCTCTAAAATTTCTATGAGCTCTCTCATGAGTTTATTCAATTATTATTCTTTGATCTTCTTTATTTGCAATGTCAATTGGAAATAGTTTTGTTATAAGAAACTTTATATTGAATGTCCTTAATAATTCTTCTTTTATCTCGCACAGGTCTTCTGGTGTACAATAAATTCCTGTTGTTATGTTAGGTCTTAAGAATTCTTTTAATATTGTTACTAAATTTGGTACCGTATCATATTCTATTATATGTCTTGTTTTACCAAAAATTTATATTTTTTCATGAATTGTAAACCTATTTTTTCCCAATAATATTTGGTGTTTGAATTGGTTTAAAGGTTTTTTAGTTTCTTTTATTTCTTTATCATCGCATTGAATGCTGAGAATCAGATTCTGATGTTTCACTTGTTTCATCCTCTAAGTTATTTAAAATTTGTCTTGAGAGTGCGTCCGCAACGAGATTTTCCTGGTTTATATACCATTTTAGGACTAAACTCTTCTATGAAAGCTTTCCATCTTTTTATTTTAGTATTTGGGTTTTTATTTGAAACACAGAAAGTTAAAGGTTGATGGTTTGTATGTATTTCTATATCTTTTGCTCCATACAGATAATTTCTTAGTGATTTTAAAAACCATACTATTGCATATAGTTCTTTTTCATTAGTTGCATAACTTCTCTCTGTTCAACGTTTTGGAAATAAATGTAATAGGTTTGCCTTCTCGCGATAGAACTGCTCCTATTGCGACGTTTGATGCGTCTGTTGTTAAAATGAATTTTCTTTTATAATCAGGTTGTGAGAGTTCGACCTGTTCAGTCAATAAATCTTTTAATTTTTGAAAAGATTGAATTCCCGCTGTATCGAAGTCAACATTTACTTTGCTTGACCTATTTTTGGAAATTTGTCCATTTTCCCTTGATAGGTACTTGGTAAGTGGTTTTGCAATTTTTGCGTATTCTTTAACAAATTTTCTATAATAACCTGTCATTCCCAAAAAACTTCTTAACTGCCTTAGTGTTTTTAGCATCGGAAAATTGGAAATAGTCTCAATTTTTTTAGGGTCTGTTTGAATTGATTTATGGGATACCACGTATACAAGAAACTCTACTTTCGTTTCAAAGAAATTGGATTTTTCCAATGAAATTTTCATATTTGCCCCCTGTAAAATTCTAATCACTTCGTTTAAATGTTTTAAATGATCGTCCAAATTGTTCGAAAAAACAATGATATCATCCATATACACATGACAAGTCTTTCCTATAAAATCTCTTAGAATGTCATCCATTGCTCTCTGAAAAATACTAGGAGCGTTTTTTAGGCCAAAGGGTAGGCGTAAAAACTCGTATTTACCATTATTAACAGAAAAT
Organism: Clusia tigrina; assembly: GCA_920105625.2. Taxonomy (NCBI): domain Eukaryota; kingdom Metazoa; phylum Arthropoda; class Insecta; order Diptera; family Clusiidae; genus Clusia; species Clusia tigrina. Next base: position 517,201 of record CAKKTE020000077.1, read on the forward strand.
GCTGTCTTTTCTATATCAACCTACTTTATTAGAATTTGATGAAATCCCGACTCCAAGTCAAGAGTAGAAAAAAATTTTGCTTGTCCTAAATTGGACAAAATGACTTCCATATCTGGTATTGGATATCTATCTGAAATTGTTTGTTCATTTAGTTTTTTAAAACCTATAACAAGTCTTTGTTTTGGGAATCCGTCTGGATTAAAACCTTTTTTTTGTACAATCCATATTGAAGAATTGTATGAATCCCATCGAATTAGATCATGCATTAAGAATCATTGTTCAAGCTATGAAAATGAAAATAAAATCAAGCCAACAGCATAAATTTAGAAGAAATAAACCTACAACGGATATTTTCATAAGAAAGCAAATTATTGGGAAGAGAAAGCTGAGAAAGAAGTGGCAGCTAACTAGATCGCCTGAGGATAAACACAATTTAAATATAGCCTGCAAAAAACTCAAGAAAATATTAACTAAAAGACAAAATATAGAAGTTGAAAATTACCTAAAAAAAACTTGACGCCTACCCAGGATACGAACTACTCATTATGGAAATGCACAAAGAAATTAAGAACTCAGAAAAGGTATCAGCCACCACTACGGAAAGATGGCAACTCATGCGCTACTACCAATGAATAAAAAGCAACTGCATTGGCTAAATACTTTGAAAAAGTCCTTACAAATGACGAAGATAAATATATTGAAACACGCAATGACTTAAATATAGACATTACAACCAAAATAAAGAAAACAAACACAACAGAAATAATTGATTGCATTAGAAAACGAATAAACCACAAAAAAGCACCAGGATACGATATGTTGACAGGAAAAGCTCTCGCTGAGCTTCCTACTATACGTTATAACTACTTAAGGAATGTTATCAACTCAATGTTCCGAATACAATTTTTTCCCAAAGTATGGAAAGTTGCTGAAATTATTGCACTACCGAAGCAGGGAAAATATGCTACAACTGCTTCGTCGTATAGACCAATTAGCCTACTTCCCATAATCTCTAAAGTTGCTGAGAAACTATTACATGATAAACTTAGCCAGATCCTTGACAATAAAAACATTATACCAAATCATCAATTCGGCTTCAGAAAACGATATTCAACAATTCAACAGATACACCCTATAACAAACCAAATTGAAACAGACATATAATATAAGCGGTACTGCGTTACTGTATTCTTAGACGTTGCAAAAGCATTTGACAAAGTATGGCATAAAGGACTGCTGCATAAACTGAAGACTATGCTACTACTTGACTACTATTTGATTGTTGAAAGTTATCGTTACTTTTACGTCAAATATAATGAAGAGTGTTCGTCTATTCATCTGACAACAGCTGGAGATCCTCAAGGGAGTGTTTTAGGACCACTGCTACATGTCATATTTTCCTCAGATATACCACTTCCAAAAGAACTGAATACCACAATTGCTACCTTTGCTGACGACACAATCCTCTTAGCATCTGACAAAAATCTAAATACTGCGACTGCAAATCTGCAGATGTACACAGAGAATGTTAAGGAATGGTTTGATAAATGGTGCTTGAAAATTAATGAAGATAAGACTGTACAAATAATTTTTATAACTAAAACAAAATTTAACCCAATACCTATTAAAATAAAAAATAAAGATATAAAAATAGGGTCTACTACTAAATACCTTGGTATATACGAGTACATGGACTCAAAGCTAAATTGGCACTACCACATCAAACAAAAAACGAAACAAATAAAAGAAAAATTTAGGCAACTATATTGGTTAATGGGTAAGCAATCTAAACTCACAATTAACAACAAGTTGGTGTTATACAAGTGTACTATAAAGCCAATTTGGACGTACGGACTCCAAGTATGGGGAACGGCAAAGCGGTCACATATACAAAAAATTCAACAACAGTAATCTAGAATATTAAGAGTTATCATAAAGTCTGGCTGGTACACAACAAATGAAGATATACACCGCAAACTAAATATGACAAGAATTGACGAAGAAATAAAAAAGATATCCACAAAACACTACGATACACTGCATGGGCATAATAACGAAGAAATAAACGAGTTGCTACATCTAGAGGAAACCACCATGCGCCGTTTAAAGAGAACTCGACCATACGGCCTAATGAACTAGGAAATCCGGACTACACATATTAGTAATAGTATTATAAATGTAAATGTAAATAATTATCATAAACATAATTTTTGATCATAAATTGTTATAATATAATTATAGTGAACTATTATAATTAATGTAAATAATTTTTGTTGTATGACTTCTTGGCACTGGCCAAAATGTGTTTTTAATATTAATTTCCAAACAAATTGTCAAATCATGTACTAGGTGTCAGTATAATGGTGACAGATGTATGAAATAATAGGGAAATAAAAAATAAAAAAAGAAAGCTATGCAAAGATCTGATTTCAATGACGATATCATGCAAGAAACACAAGGTTCTCAGGGGGATCAGTACACTGAAGAGCCTATCACCATTTTTAGATGACACAAACATTTTGCGAGTTGGAGGATGATTGGAAGCATGACTGATACGTTATGAAGCAAAACATCAAATGCTCATTCCGTATAATGATCCCTTAGCAAAAGTTCTACTTGAGATGACTCACATCGAGAATAAACACTGTGGACCTCAATCCTTGCTGGCCATAATAAGGCAAAGGTACTGGCCCACAAAAGGCAAATCATCGGCCAGATCAACAGTACAGCAATGCATACGATGCACCAGGGCAAGGCCTCAGTTGCTGAACCAATTAATGGGAAACCTGCCAGCAACACGAGTTACACCAGCACGCCCATTCATTAACTTACATTACAAAATTAGAGGGAAAAGACCACACAAGGCTTACATATCCGTTTTCTGCTGTTTTGCTACTAAAGCTGTCCATTTAGAACATCCCGTCAACTTCAAATTTGCTGACCCGGTGGAAACTCGTATCCCACATCAAAAATGAGTTTTGGAAACGGTGATCGCACGAATATTTATGCGAGCTTCAATATAAAACCAAGTGGACACATCAGCACAATAACATCAACGAAGGGGACATGGTAATAATCAAGGAAGACAATGTTCCAGTTCTTCAATGGCCACTAGGAATGATAACAAGGACCTATAAGGGTGATGATGGAGCAGTACGAGTAGCTGATGTTAGAACAGCTACTGGAACTTGGAAACGTGCGATCCATAAATTAGCTCTACTACCCATAAATGATAATAGGATCCATGACCAACCAACAAGTCATGAGAGTCAAGATGAAAAAGTATAAATACCTACAAAACGAATAAAAACGAGACATACGGGACTCACAACAGTACTACTGGGATTCCTCATCATACCAATTGTCATGGGAGGTCCAATAAGAATTTCTCAGATTGATAACACCAAATTCAACACGGAATTGGGTATTTACTTCGAAAGAATAGGTAATTGTTTACCTTCGCTTGTTGGAATAGGTGCTTCTACAATTGGAATTTTCCGTATATGTCTTTCATATTTATTCTTATTGCCAATGTCGCAATTTCTTACATGTTCCTTAAATTGTTTAGCCATTTTTGGCCAGTAGTATTTATCACGAATTTGTTCGATATTTTCTCTAAAATTTCTATGAGCTCTCTCATGAGTTTATTCAATTATTATTCTTTGATCTTCTTTATTTGCAATGTCAATTGGAAATAGTTTTGTTATAAGAAACTTTATATTGAATGTCCTTAATAATTCTTCTTTTATCTCGCACAGGTCTTCTGGTGTACAATAAATTCCTGTTGTTATGTTAGGTCTTAAGAATTCTTTTAATATTGTTACTAAATTTGGTACCGTATCATATTCTATTATATGTCTTGTTTTACCAAAAATTTATATTTTTTCATGAATTGTAAACCTATTTTTTCCCAATAATATTTGGTGTTTGAATTGGTTTAAAGGTTTTTTAGTTTCTTTTATTTCTTTATCATCGCATTGAATGCTGAGAATCAGATTCTGATGTTTCACTTGTTTCATCCTCTAAGTTATTTAAAATTTGTCTTGAAAGTGCGTCCGCAACGAGATTTTCCTGGTTTATATACCATTTTAGGACTAAACTCTTCTATGAAAGCTTTCCATCTTTTTATTTTAGTATTTCGGTTTTTATTTGAAACACAGAAAGTTAAAGGTTGATGGTTTGTATGTATTTCTATATCTTTTGCTCCATACAGATAATTTCTTAGTGATTTTAAAAACCATACTATTGCATATAGTTCTTTTTCATTAGTTGCATAACTTCTCTCTGTTCAACGTTTTGGAAATAAATGTAATAGGTTTGCCTTCTCGCGATAGAACTGCTCCTATTGCGACGTTTGATGCGTCTGTTGTTAAAATGAATTTTCTTTTATAATCAGGTTGTGAGAGTTCGACCTGTTCAGTCAATAAATCTTTTAATTTTTGAAAAGATTGAATTCCCGCTGTATCTAAGTCAACATTTACTTTGCTTGACCTATTTTTGGAAATTTGTCCATTTTCCCTTGATAGGTACTTGGTAAGTGGTTTTGCAATTTTTGCGTATTCTTTAACAAATTTTCTATAATAACCTGTCATTCCCAAAAAACTTCTTAACTGCCTTAGTGTTTTTAGCATCGGAAAATTGGAAATAGTCTCAATTTTTTTAGGGTCTGTTTGAATTGATTTATGGGATACCACGTATACAAGAAACTCTACTTTCGTTTCAAAGAAATTGGATTTTTCCAATGAAATTTTCATAATTGCCCCCTGTAAAATTCTAATCACTTCGTTTAAATGTTTTAAATGATCGTCCAAATTGTTCGAAAAAACAATGATATCATCCATATACACATGACAAGTCTTTCCTATAAAATCTCTTAGAATGTCATCCATTGCTCTCTGAATAATACTAGGAGCGTTTTTTAGGCCAAAGGGTAGGCGTAAAAACTCGTATTTACCATTATTAACAGAAAATGCTGTCTTTTCTATATCAACCTACTTTATTAGAATTTGATGAAATCCCGACTCCAAGTCAAGAGTAGAAAAAAATTTTGCTTGTCCTAAATTGGACAAAATGACTTCCATATCTGGTATTGGATATCTATCTGAAATTGTTTGTTCATTTAGTTTTTTAAAACCTATAACAAGTCTTTGTTTTGGGAATCCGTCTGGATTAAAACCTTTTTTTTGTACAATCCATATTGAAGAATTGTATGAATCCCATCGAATTAGATCATGCATTAAGAATCATTGTTCAAGCTATGAAAATCAAAATAAAATCAAGCCAACAGCATAAATTTAGAAGAAATAAACCTACAACGGATATTTTCATAAGAAAGCAAATTATTGGGAAGAGAAAGCTGAGAAAGAAGTGGCAGCTAACTAGATCGCCTGAGGATAAACACAATTTAAATATAGCCTGCAAAAAACTCAAGAAAATATTAACTAAAAGACAAAATATAGAAGTTGAAAATTACCTAAAAAAACTTGACGCCTACCCAGGATACGAACTACTCATTATGGAAATGCACAAAGAAATTAAGAACTCAGAAAAGGTATCAGCCACCACTACGGAAAGATGGCAACTCATGCGCTACTACCAATGAATAAAAAGCAACTGCATTGGCTAAATACTTTGAAAAAGTCCTTACAAATGACGAAGATAAATATATTGAAACACGCAATGACTTAAATATAGACATTACAACCAAAATAAAGAAAACAAACACAACAGAAATAATTGATTGCATTAGAAAACGAATAAACCACAAAAAAGCACCAGGATACGATATGTTGACAGGAAAAGCTCTCGCTGAGCTTCCTACTATACGTTATAACTACTTAAGGAATGTTATCAACTCAATGTTCCGAATACAATTTTTTCCCAAAGTATGGAAAGTTGCTGAAATTATTGCACTACCGAAGCAGGGAAAATATGCTACAACTGCTTCGTCGTATAGACCAATTAGCCTACTTCCCATAATCTCTAAAGTTGCTGAGAAACTATTACATGATAAACTTAGCCAGATCCTTGACAATAAAAACATTATACCAAATCATCAATTCGGCTTCAGAAAACGATATTCAACAATTCAACAGATACACCCTATAACAAACCAAATTGAAACAGACATATAATATAAGCGGTACTGCGTTACTGTATTCTTAGACGTTGCAAAAGCATTTGACAAAGTATGGCATAAAGGACTGCTGCATAAACTGAAGACTATGCTACCACTTGACTACTATTTGATTGTTGAAAGTTATCGTTACTTCTACGTCAAATATAATGAAGAGTGTTCGTCTATTCATCTGACAACAGCTGGAGATCCTCAAGGGAGTGTTTTAGGACCACTGCTACATGTCATATTTACCTCAGATATACCACTTCCAAAAGAACTGAATACCACAATTGCTACCTTTGCTGACGACACAATCCTCTTAGCATCTGACAAAAATCTAAATACTGCGACTGCAAATCTGCAGATGTACACAGAGAATGTTAAGGAATGGTTTGATAAATGGTGCTTGAAAATTAATGAAGATAAGACTGTACAAATAATTTTTATAACTAAAACAAAATTTAACCCAATACCTATTAAAATAAAAAATAAAGATATAAAAATAGGGTCTACTACTAAATACCTTGGTATATACGAGTACATGGACTCAAAGCTAAATTGGCACTACCACATCAAACAAAAAACGAAACAAATAAAAGAAAAATTTAGGCAACTATATTGGTTAATGGGTAAGCAATCTAAACTCACAATTAACAACAAGTTGGTGTTATACAAGTGTACTATAAAGCCAATTTGGACGTACGGACTCCAAGTATGGGGAACGGCAAAGCGGTCACATATACAAAAAATTCAACAACAGTAATCTAGAATATTAAGAGTTATCATAAAGTCTGGCTGGTACACAACAAATGAAGATATACACCGCAAACTAAATATGACAAGAATTGACGAAGAAATAAAAAAGATATCCACAAAACACTACGATACACTGCATGGGCATAATAACGAAGAAATAAACGAGTTGCTACATCTAGAGGAAACCACCATGCGCCGTTTAAAGAGAACTCGACCATACGGCCTAATGAACTAGGAAATCCGGACTACACATATTAGTAATAGTATTATAAATGTAAATGTAAATAATTATCATAAACATAATTTTTGATCATAAATTGTTATAATATAATTATAGTGAACTATTATAATTAATGTAAATAATTTTTGTTGTATGACTTCTTGGCACTGGCCAAAATGTGTTTTTAATATTAATTTCCAAACAAATTGTCAAATCATGTACTAGGTGTCAGTAAAATGGTGACAGATGTATGAAATAATAGGGAAATAAAAAATAAAAAAAGAAAGCTATGCAAAGATCTGATTTCAATGACGATATCATGCAAGAAACACAAGGATCTCAGGGGGATCAGTACACTGAAGAGCCTATCACCATTTTTAGATGACACAAACATTTTGCGAGTTGGAGGATGATTGGAAGCATGACTGATACGTTATGAAGCAAAACATCAAATGCTCATTCCGTATAATGATCCCTTAGCAAAAGTTCTACTTGAGATGACTCACATCGAGAATAAACACTGTGGACCTCAATCCTTGCTGGCCATAATAAGGCAAAGGTACTGTCCCATAAAAGGCAAATCATCGGCCAGATCAACAGTACAGCAATGCATACGATGCACCAGGGCAAGGCCTCAGTTGCTGAACCAATTAATGGGAAACCTGCCAGCAACACGAGTTACACCAGCACGCCCATTCATTAACTTACATTACAAAATTAGAGGGAAAAGACCACACAAGGCTTACATATCCGTTTTCTGCTGTTTTGCTACTAAAGCTGTCCATTTAGAACATCCCGTCAACTTCAAATTTGCTGACCCGGTGGAAACTCGTATCCCACATCAAAAATGAGTTTTGGAAACGGTGATCGCACGAATATTTATGCGAGCTTCAATATAAAACCAAGTGGACACATCAGCACAATAACATCAACGAAGGGGACATGGTAATAATCAAGGAAGACAATGTTCCAGTTCTTCAATGGCCACTAGGAATGATAACAAGGACCTATAAGGGTGATGATGGAGCAGTACGAGTAGCTGATGTTAGAACAGCTACTGGAACTTGGAAACGTGCGATCCATAAATTAGCTCTACTACCCATAAATGATAATAGGATCCATGACCAACCAACAAGTCATGAGAGTCAAGATGAAAAAGTATAAATACCTACAAAACGAATAAAAACGAGACATACGGGACTCACAACAGTACTACTGGGATTCCTCATCATACCAATTGTCATGGGAGGTCCAATAAGAATTTCTCAGATTGATAACACCAAATTCAACACGGAATTGGGTATTTACTGCGAAAGAATAGGTTCAGCACATTTTGAGAGGTCAGAATGGAAACTTGTAGTGTACTACGAACTAGAGTCATACTGGGCAGAACTTACGACTTTATCCAAGGGCATCAGTAGTTTACGACAGTTATGTCAGAAGCTGCCACTATTTACTTGTCATGATACTCTTGTGAACTTCGAGCATGTGGAAGCTGAATTACAAATGGATAACAAGATATTGTTTCCCCATCGATCTAAAGGAGGTGCTGTGGATATAGTGGGAAATATAGCAAACTCATTGTTTGGTGTTTTCGACTCAGAATATGCAGAATCAATGTTAAAAGCCATTCAGCAAGTGAAAGAAAATGAAGGCCATCTATTAGTCCTGCTCAAAAGCCAAACATCAGTGTTTGATTCTACTATCAACGTGATCAAACAAGATCAAATAGAAGTCCAACGAAAATTCGATAACCTTGACAATCAAATCAATGACATAATAAAAACCTTAAATCACATTGAAGGAGAAAAGTTTCAAACCAAGCTGACTCATTACTTCATCACTTTGACCCTCCAACTCATCATGATAGCATCTCACTTGCAAAGAATCCAATAATCAATACTGAATGTTATGACAGATACACACCATAACAAAATCAGCCCATTATTGCTATCCCCCATTCAACTACAAGCAGAAATTCTCAAGATAAAAACTCATCTTCCGACATCCCTCCAAATACCAGCGAATAAAGAGGACTCACTGCAACTGTACAAATTAATGAAGGTAGAAGACGGTTTAACAAACAAGCATGCCATTTTTAGAATCTCATTGCCATTAATTGCAGAGGAAAGATTCGAACTGTATCGGATGGTACCAATTCCTAATATAATAAATAGCACAATGACTACAATAGAATCTTGTAACAGATTTCTAGCCATAAACGCGCACAGAGATATTGATCTCTGTTGTCATGAGTCTAGTATACACTGATGAAGCCATATACATACTTATGCGCCAACACCCAACTGATACACAACAGAGGGTCTGAAGTATGTTCATGTGAAGTTAAACTGTTTGCCAACGATACTCAACGGGATTGCGTCTACCATGAAGTTCAAGACAATTCAACCTGAATTCAAATGGATCATAAGAACGAGTGGATCTACGCCTTGAAGTTGGCCACTCGCTTGAGTGCAGTATGTGATGGTGAAACCCTGCAATTAATATTAGAAGGATCGGGAATGCTGAAGCTACAACCATCTTGGGTTCTGAAACACAGTTTTATCACAATTCACGGCTATAAAACTCTCTCAAGCTCAGTACAAACCTCATATATCAGCTTGGTCAATGCTACTGACATTCTCAAAATGAATCAAGGCCAGCACCGATCACACTACACTAATAATATGGAACACTACAACATGCAATTATCCAATCTCACCACCATTCAAGGTCTATTATCAGAAAGAGTTTGGGAGTTACCGTCCAAAGTCCAAACAATGGGTGTTCACCTTTCTGCAGTCGGGTATTTAGCTCTTACCCTATCGGTTGGTGTAATTATGTATTCAATTTGGAAGATCCAATAAAAAAAAGCATAAATGTGATGTCATTCTACCGCAGCCACTACAGCGGAATAGGATGCAAGAACCAGACGACGAAACACAATTTGATACAACTTTTTAAGGTTGTTGACGCAATCAACGTGTGGGAGAATGTACGAATTCATATAAATATCAACATCCTTCAACTGTAACATAATGTTTAATATGCAAAGTATGTATCCGTACGTTTGTACTCACAACAAAAAACAAGGATTATGCAGTCTGCGCGTGCAGTCAAATGAAACCTGCACAAGCATTAGGTGCATTCCCAAAAATGCAACATAAGCATCTGGGTGGCATTGAAACGTATGTTCATTGAACTTGCACATGCTGCTATGCGCTGCTTTATATTCTGCTGATATTTACTTTTAGTACTTATTAATTATTATTGATGATGTTAGCAGTAATTTATTATTTAAGACGATGAATTTTGTTGAATGAATATAATATTTTATGATAAATGAAGAATATAAATGCAACCCTGTAATTAAAAATACAGAGAATGACAGTATGTATATAATGTCAAACAATAAAAGTTTCTTCTCCGTTTTGTAAGCCAACTTAGAAACATGCGTTTTCCATCACACAATTTTTATAACCTGTGTATATTTCTTTATAACAAATTTCAATAAACAAATCACTCTTTCATTCTTGATCAACAAGAAAACTGAGTCTTTTATTTCAGCGACGGATTGTTCAGGTTCAAGTGCTTGAACAATCAAATTATTATTCCTAGTCTCATATTGGTTCAAGTACCTGTATGAGACGTCAATAAGGAATACATCACTACAGTTAAACGAGGCTGTATTTACAGCAGTCGATGATGCAATTGTAAAATTGGATTTTTGCTGACTCCACTATGGATAGAAAGAAATCCAGATTGGAGTGCCGTTATATTGGGTAATGGGATGTTAACTCCCGCCTCCCCCCCTCTTAGATATGACGTCCCGACATGCCATATTCACTTATTTTTTGGCTAATTTTCCTGTCTTTTCTTTAAATAATTTGAAATTATATTTCTTGTTTTAAAGTATATTAATATTAACAAGATCAAAGTCGAAAGAATAAAAAAGGTAGAAATTATATACATAAGTTTCAACTGGAGTTTCTTGAATTTCCAGTAAATCAATATTATCAAACCTTAATGCATCATCTTCAGCTGCATAATATTTTGTATTTTTAAAATCGTTTACATTTATCGATCTTATATATTCATTAATTACTTCTTTTACATTTTCGTATTTTATATCATCAATTAGTACATCTTTTTCAAAAGTAACTAAATAAGTTCCATTTAAAGTTTTATTATTTACATCATGTATTCCGGACATTATAATTGCTCCGTCATTAATTATATTTATATTTTTATTTTTTTCCATAATTTTGGAACATTCTGTAACATTTTTTGTATTTAATAAGTTAGATAAACAAGTATTATTTTTTTGAATCTTACAATAATACATATTGATTTCTAATTTACATTTTTCAATATTAACATATTTATTATTGCATTTTGCAATTTTATCATTTATTATTAATTTTCCATCAGATTGGGCTATTGAAATTGCGTTATATAATTCACAAATTTATTTTACAAGTGGATATTTGATGAATATTATTATACAATCTTTATTTTGAGCTATCATAAACTTTGAGACATCAATTAAGTCTGTAATAGAGATACTTTTTATTTCATGTCCAATAATTTCTCTAATTTCTTCGTAATTTAAAGTTCCTGCATTTAACAGTCCGATTTTACTCATTGTCACAGTTTCCAACAAATCCTGTAGTTCTTTCAGTATTAATTTATTTCTGTATAAAGTAGATAACTAATAGATACTAATTTTGAATCTGTTTGAAAATGTTGCATTCCTCTCCAAAATCTTGTATCGCTTTAAACATTTTTGAATTTGTAACAAACTGTATGTTATTATTCTGTACTAATTCTTTTAATTTGGTTTCTATTTTTACCATATCGTCATGGTCAGGTGTGCCCGTTATCCACTTTAAAATCGTTCCTAGTTCATTAATTCCTATTTTTTTCCTATGATCATTTTTCAATTTCTCTAAATAGTTGTCAATTGTTTCAATTTCTAATTCTATCTCTGCTAGCCCTTGTAAATCTACATTTGAATGAATCTTATCAAAGTCTATTCCTTTTTCAATAGAGTAGGATACAAATTAAATTTTTCCTTCAAATAATTTGTTTGTCTGTTTTGACAAATATTCGTAATGTGTCAAATTAGTTATGTGATAAATCTCACCATGTCGCATACAATGCTACTTGTCCATTTTTTATTAAAGCAGCATCTTCTCTTGTATAGTCCACAATATCTGTCAGGACCGCTACAATTTTGATGGCAATCAACATCAGAAGAAACATTCTACAAAATTAAGTACTCGTATATGTTAAATTTGTATCTTTATGTGTGTTTTATATTATCTTTATGTACTATTCTATTTCTACTAAAGATTTTTACATTTCTATTAAAGTTTTCTTTAACTTTTTGTTTTTTGTAACGAAGTTTTAATTTATTTCTTTCACCGATATTTTTCACGAAAATAACATCTCCGTGTTTATATACTTTTTCGTCTCTTTAATACATCGTGTAATTTCGATTAATGTTGAATGGACTCTTTCCACTTGTCCATTAGTTGTGCTGTGTTTTGGATCACAGTAAAATATTTTAATGCTATATCTTTCAATTAAGGATTTGAATTGAAATGAACTAAATCCTGGTTCATTATTCATTATAATAAGTTCTACCTCGGGGTATCCCCGAAGAATTTCTAAAACTTTTTCTCCTAGGTTCATTTTGTCATCAATTATTTTGACTGTTAAATAGTTTGAATAAGCGTATATTATTGTTAAAAATTTTAGATTTTGCACATATAAAATGTCCGTGTGTAATTGTTTACCTTCGCTTGTTGGAATAGGTGCTTCTACAATTGGAATTTTCCGTATATGTCTTTCATATTTATTCTTATTGCCAATGTCGCAATTTCTTACATGTTCCTTAAATTGTTTAGCCATTTTTGGCCAGTAGTATTTATCACGAATTTGTTCGATATTTTCTCTAAAATTTCTATGAGCTCTCTCATGAGTTTATTCAATTATTATTCTTTGATCTTCTTTATTTGCAATGTCAATTGGAAATAGTTTTGTTATAAGAAACTTTATATTGAATGTCCTTAATAATTCTTCTTTTATCTCGCACAGGTCTTCTGGTGTACAATAAATTCCTGTTGTTATGTTAGGTCTTAAGAATTCTTTTAATATTGTTACTAAATTTGGTACCGTATCATATTCTATTATATGTCGTGTTTTACCAAAAATTTATATTTTTTCATGAATTGTAAACCTATTTTTTCCCAATAATATTTGGTGTTTGAATTGGTTTAAAGGTTTTTTAGTTTCTTTTATTTCTTTATCATCGCATTGAATGCTGAGAATCAGATTCTGATGTTTCACTTGTTTCATCCTCTAAGTTATTTAAAATTTGTCTTGAGAGTGCGTCCGCAACGAGATTTTCCTGGTTTATATACCATTTTAGGACTAAACTCTTCTATGAAAGCTTTCCATCTTTTTATTTTAGTATTTGGGTTTTTATTTGAAACACAGAAAGTTAAAGGTTGATGGTTTGTATGTATTTCTATATCTTTTGCTCCATACAGATAATTTCTTAGTGATTTTAAAGACCATACTATTGCATATAGTTCTTTTTCATTAGTTGCATAACTTCTCTCTGTTGAATTCAACGTTTTGGAAATAAATGTAATAGGTTTGCCTTCTCGCGATAGAACTGCTCCTATTGCGACGTTTGATGCGTCTGTTGTTAAAATGAATTTTCTTTTATAATCAGGTTGTGAGAGTTCGACCTGTTCAGTCAATAAATCTTTTAATTTTTGAAAAGATTGAATTCCCGCTGTATCTAAGTCAACATTTACTTTGCTTGACCTATTTTTGGAAATTTGTCCATTTTCCCTTGATAGCTACTTGGTAAGTGGTTTTGCAATTTTTGCGTATTCTTTAACAAATTTTCTATAATAACCTGTCATCCCAAAAAACTTCTTAACTGCCTTAGTGTTTTTAGCATCGGAAAATTAGAAATAGTCTCAATTTTTTTAGGGTCTGTTTGAATTGATTTATGGGATACCACGTATACAAGAAATTCTACTTTTGTTTTAAAGAAATTGGATTTTTCCAATGAAATTTTCATATTTGCCCCCTGTAAAATTCTAATCACTTCGTTTAAATGTTTTAAATGATCGTCCAAATTGTTCGAAAAAACAATGATATCATCCATATACACATGACAAGTCTTTCCTATAAAATCGCTTAGAATGTCATCCATTGCTCTCTGAAAAATACTAGGAGCGTTTTTTAGGCCAAAGGGTAGGCGTAAAAACTCGTATTTACCATTATTAACAGAAAATGCTGTCTTTTCTATATCAACCTACTTTATTAGAATTTGATGAAATCCCGACTCCAAGTCAAGAGTAGAAAAAAATTTTGCTTGTCCTAAATTGGACAAAATGACTTCCATATCTGGTATTGGATATCTATCTGAAATTGTTTGTTCATTTAGTTTTTTAAAACCTATAACAAGTCTTTGTTTTGGGAATCCGTCTGGATTAAAACCTTTTTTTTTGTACAATCCATATTGAAGAATTGTATGGGCTCTTGCTTTTTCTAATGATCCCTTTTTGTAACAAGCTATTAATTTGCTTGTTTACAAAATCATTTACTGCTAATGGGTAAGGGTATTGTTTGCTCCATATAGGAGTTCCAGAAAATGTACGAATTTCTGCACGAACATCAGTTCTAAATGGAATATCAAGATTGATTTTCCCATGATCCCTTTAAATTTTTGTTATTATTTGTTTTCTAAGTTTATTAATGTTCTGGCATCTCGTACCCGAATCAATTAAAAAATTATTTTTTTTTGTTCAGCGGAATTTCTATTTTCCGTAATATTTATTCTTGGCACTGTAGGATTTTTTCCCACAAAATTTACTATATTTTTTTCATTTCGCTTTATATTTGGCATTGTAGGATTTTTTCCCACAAAATTATCTTTTTCATTTTTCTCATTATAGGCATTGATTTCTTCTTCAATGCCTCCTTGAATTAATATTTCTCTTCCGCGATCCAGTGAAACCTTTGCTCTTTTTAACAAATTATATCCCACTAATAAATCACTTTCTAAACCATTTATTTCATAAAATCTCTGTTTTATGCTAAAAATTGTTAACTCTGAAAAATGTGTTATATTGTGAAACCATTCAGTGTTTTCACTCATTTCTTTATTACGAGTTCCTGTCTATCAGCAAGAACATTTGGGCTACAATAGCAATTTGTTGAGCCCGTGCCCGTGATGTTGCTGCTCCTCCAAATGTACGGGAGCATGGGCGATTTTCTAAAAAAGCTTCCTCATTTAAATTGTTCATTCTATTTTTTCTTAATTGATTTTGTGCACTATGGTATAAAGTTTGTATTGGTCCATTGAGATTTGTTCTCATAAAATTGCTCGTAAGTTATTTGATTCCAACTCTTGTGCTTTGGCCAAAGCACTCGTTACCATATGTCATAATGGTTTTATTGACTAACAATTTTAATTTTTTATTTACTGCATTATAAAATTCGATCAATGAAGATCTACCTTGTCTCAGAACACTCAATTCTTGTTCTATAATATTTACTGGTCGTTTGTCTGAATAGGCAAAGTCCAATCTGCTAATTATAACATCGAAATTTAATTTTGTTCCATGAGCTGTTAATATGTGGTTTGCTTCCTTAATGATTTTATTTCTCTATATAGTCGAGCCGCAAAATATCTCTGGCTACCTTTAATGTATAATGACATAAAGTTCTGCGCTGCTTCGCGCCAACTGACATAAGAAGTAATTCCTCCCGTAAACTCAGGTAAAGACTTAATTATATCTAATGTTTCATCACACCGAATAGTACAATCTACCGTTTGAGCCTGATAGTCTATTATATCTGTTCTGTCTGTCAAATTACCTAGCTGTATTTTAAAGTTTCAATTTCTGTCCGTAATGTGACAGTATGGGCTACTATTAGCCTAGCAATTAGGTCTGAGTTTAATGAATGCTCTTCGAGAGACATCTTTTTAAAATTTTTTATCAAACAATCCACTTTAAAAAAAATTTTCACAAAATTGTTAAAAAATTCGTCAGATAACTCTTAAAATTATTTTTTTAAAAATTATTTCAAAAAATTATTCATAATATATTCATATATATAACTCATAAAATATTTCTTAAGAATTTCTAACTTTGTATAGATGATTTTAGCAGCTGGTAAAAAGTCCTTTTTCTTCTTGCTTTCTTCTTTATTGTGTTCACTTCAGTCGTTTTTTTTTTAAAGTGGTAGCGTGAGAGTTCGGATTTGTTTTTCGGTTGCTCCTCAATTATATTGTGATTTAAAGTGGAATAATTTAATGTTTCGAGTTTTAAGCGTAGCGAAATAGACGCATAATAAAAGTCAGTGAGTGAAATTGGCAAAAGGAGTTTGTGCGAAATATCAAATATCAGTTTTTAAACTTAAAATTTGAATTTGTGTTAGCTTCTAATAAAGAAGAGGAACTATAGCGGTCAGTGGATGAGCGTATTGCGCTCTCCCACTCACCCAGTGCGCTCTCCTGTTCAGCGCATGCGCTCTCATAGTGTGCCTGCACTTGCACCAACACCTGATCTTCCTCAGTCGCTTTCCCAGCAGCGTCCGGTAATCGCGGAACTGAGTGAGTACAGTATGTTACCTTCTCTCCCCAATGCAAGGTCGGATGTTCTCGGCATGACTGTCGATAGCGGTTTGACGACGAATGTGGTTCGCTCAACACATTTGCCTGCACAACAGAGACAAGCGAGCGGAGGTAGCATGTCCCACAACGGCGAGCGGCCGGGCAGCGGCCCTCATGCGACTGCAACTCCACAGCGTTCAATTGCGACTGCACTTAACAATGCAAGTACACACAGTTCGCACTCAAACCAGAACCAATGTGCAAAAGTGTCTCTGGCACTCTCTGCGCATGCGCCCTCTTGGAGCGCTCAATGTTCAACACCCAGCCCAACGGCGTCCATAACTAAAGAGTGCAAACAGATTCCAACCACGTCTCTCTCTCACTCGTCCGATCGTGCTACAACAAATTCGCCAATAGTGGCTGAGCGCACTGAAAATTTACTCACACCAACCATCAATGCAAACCACTCAACCAAAAATTTGTCAAGCAACCCAGCAGGGAAAAGTGGAACAACACAAACTGGTTTAGATAGGTATATCCTTATAAACAAGCGCAAGCGAAGCCCAAAATCAAGTGCAATCAGAACTAACATCGCAAAAATCAGCAAAACTAGCGAGAGCCTAATCTCTAGTAATAATCGCTTCGCACTACTTCAAAGTGCTGAGGAGGCAGACGCACCTAATATTATACTCAAACCACCTCCCATTTACCTACGAGAACGTAACTCCAGTAAATTAGTTGCAAAGCTTACCGAGCTCATTGGTCCTAAAAACTTCCATGTCACCCCTCTTGTTAAAGGAAATATCCACGAAACAAAAATCCAAATACATAGTGAGAGCAACTACAGAGTGGTTATAAAAAACTTCGACAATGATAAAAAAGCTACTACACCTATCAGCTTAAAAGTAGCAAAGGCCTTACCATTGTTATAAAGGGACTTGAATCAGATATTCCCCCTGCTGAAGTCAAAGAAGCACTACATGAAGCAGGGTTCGCTGCCCGCTCAATTATAAATATAATAAATCGACACAGAATCCCTCAGCCATTGTTTCGCGTAGAATTGGAGCCTGAAACCCAAAAGCTTAAAAAAGGAGAAGTGCATGGAATTTATAATCTCCGTTATCTTATGCATCGCAGAATTACTGTGGAGGAGCCTCTCAAAGAAAACGGCCCAGTTCAATGTTCTAATTGCCAAGAATTTGGGCACACAAGGTCCTATTGCACTCTTCGTAGTGTATGTGTTGCCTGTGGTGATTTACACCCCACATCAGAATGTACGAAGACTAAAACTGATAGAGCTGCTAGAAAGTGCAGTAATTGTGGTGGTAACCATACTGCCAACTACAGAGGTTGTCCTGTATACCCGGAAATTAAGAACAATGACCCTCAATTAAAGAATAAGCGCACTCAACCTAGTCCAAATATACCGCCCATTGCACAACCACAGAAGTCAATTCCATACCCCGACACAGGGACGACGTATGCAGGGGTACTTAAGTTAGGGATGGATCAGCAGTCCGGGACTGGTTCAAATCTGCATAATTTTGAAGGAATGATAGCAACGCTCACACAATGTATGACGCAGTTCATGACCTCCATACCAACAATGATTCAAGAAATGATGAGAAACCAAAACCAGCTCATGCAGCTTCTGCTATCTCCGAAATGAACGTACTTAAGATTTGTCAATGGAATGCAAACGGTGTAAGCCAGCACAAGTTAGAAATCAACAAATTTTTACTCACTAATGAAATCGACATACTTCTTATATCCGAAACCCATCTAACCGATAAACATAATTTTTACATACCGGGATATAAATTCGATGATACAAAGCATCTCGCTGGTAAAGCCCATGGTGGCACTGGAATCCTAATCAAACAAAGAATAAAACACTTCGTTATGGAAGAATACAACAAGGAGTACCTACAAGCAACATCAGTTTGTCTGGACGGATGGGAGGATAACTTAACAATATCCGCTGTGTACTGCCCACCTAGATTTAAAATAACAAGTAACCAGTTCTCAGACTTTTTCTCCACACTTGGAACAATTTTTCTAGCTGCTGGCGACTACAATGCCAAACACATTTATTGGGGCTCACGGCTAACAACACCAAAAGGAAAACAATTATATAACTTCATGCTTTCTGACACCAAGATTGATATTATCTCTTCAGGACAACCATCGTACTGGTCGACAGACCCACGTAAGATACCTGACCTTATTGATTTTGGAGTTGCTAGAAACCTAAAACGAGAGCAACTCAAAGTAGAACACCTTAACGAACTCTCTTCAGATCACTCTCCTATTATAATACATCTGAACAAAAAGTTACGCCCTACCTACGAATTCACACTCACTAAAGCTAACTGGCTGAAATACAGAAAATACATCAGTAGTCATCTCAGCTTAAACCCACGTCTCAAAAGTAATGAGGACATTGAAACATTTCTGGAACAATTTACCTTGACCCTAAGATTAGCTGTGCGCCACTCTGCGGAAAAGCGTGACAACAACTGCAACAGCATCCGGCGCCCACAAACCTCAACCCAAATCGATATTCTCCTTACTGAAAAAAGGAAGACGCGTCGTGAATGGCAAAAATCCAGGTCCCCTTTCCTAAAACGGAAGTTATCTATTGCCAGTGAAAATTTGAGACAAGCCTTGCGTCTAGAATCAGATCGTTGCCTGGACCAATATATCCAAAACCTTTCTCCGACTGACGTCACCAATTACTCTCTGTGGAAAGCTGTCAGAGAAATGAAAGCACCTACACGCGGAATTCCACCGATTCGTACAAAAAACGGAAACTGGGCAAGGAGCGATGATGAAAAGTCTGCTGTTTTCGCCGAACACTTAAGAGATGTTTTTACCCCCAACCCACCTCGCAATACCAATAAACTAATATTAACCCCCTCGCCAGATACAACATGCTCGCCTATTAAATTAAAAACAAAAGAAGTAAGTAATGCGATTAGTAACCTTCCTCTTAACAAAGCTCCAGGACACGACCTCATTACTGGAAAAATGATAAAGGAGTTACCCCAAATGGCCATCATCTTACTTACTTCACTATTTAATGGCTTGTTGCGCTTAGGATACTTTCCTAATGCCTGGAAAGTCTCAGTAATCACAATGATCCCGAAAACAGGAAAAGACCCCTCCCAATCGTCATCATATAGACCGATTATCCTCCAGCCTATCTTATCAAAACTCCTAGAAAGGCTTTTTCTTGCAAAACTAATGCCGCATATAAACGAAAAACGCTCTATTCACACTCACCAATTTGGCTTCCGCGAGCACCATAGTACAATAGAGCAGGTTCATCGAATAGTGAACGAGATAAAAAACGCATTCGACAAAAAGCAATATTGTTCAGCCATCTTTTTAGACGTGGCGCAGGCATTTGACAAGGTCTGGCACGAGGGGCTTATTTACAAAATAAAAAAGCTGTTGCCCACAAAAGTACACAAAATATTGGAATCGTATCTGCGGGGCAGAAAGTTCAAGGTAAGGTACAATAATGCTTACTCTAAATGCTTTGACATCAAAGCTGGAGTACCACAAGGAAGCGTGCTAGGTCCGGTGTTGTATCTACTATTTACCGCAGATCTGATTACCAATAAATACTTAACAACAGCAACTTTCGCAGACGATACAGCTATCCTTAGCATTCATCCGAATCCCAAAATCGCATCCCGTGACTTAGAAGATCATCTGGTCCTAGTAAAAAATTGGTTGGCTGACTGGCGAATAAACGTTAATGAATCGAAAAGTACGCATATTACCTTTACTATTAAAAAAGGTACATGTCCAGCGATAAAACTCAACAACGTTCCTATTCCTCAAGCAAAGGAGGTGAAGTACCTTGGAATTCATCTTGACTCACGTTTGACATGGAAGCGCCACATCGAAGCCAAAAAAAAACAAATGACTTTGAAAGCAAAAAGCCTACACTGGCTCATGCACAAAAATTCCAGGTTGAGCCTAGAATATAAAGCACTGCTGTACAAAGCAATCATAAAACCAATTTGGACTTACGGTAGCCAGTTGTGGGGCGGCGCAAGCAACTCTAACATAGAACTTATTCAAAGAGCGCAGTCCAAAATTCTAAGAACTGGGGCTCCTTGGTTTATAAAGAATACAAACATTCACAAAGATCTGAACATTCCGCTCGTAAAAAAGGAAATCTTTGACGCCAGCTTAAAATATGCGCAAAAAATCAAAGAGCACCCAAATCATCTAGCTAGGATACTAGCATGTAATAGGGTTCCAAGTCGCCTAAAACGTACGAAATCACCAGCACAACTAACATCGACACCTTAATCATGTACAAAAACTAATATAACATTTATTACAGTAACTAACATATAACATTGTGATTACTAAAAATCACTAAGCATTGGCAACATGTATTAATATTAATTATTTAGTTTGTAAGATATGCTTACTTATTGTTAGTCTAAGATTAGAAGATACAATAAATAAATATATGAAATTTAAAAAAAAAAAAAAAACTTCAGTCGTCTTTCGCTATTTGCTGGTTGTTTAATTTTTCGTTGGTTAATTTTTCCTCTCCTTGTTAAAAGATTTTTGCTGCTTTTGAGTTGTTTGGACAATTTTTTAAATTTGTTCAATATTTTGTTTATATATATACCATAGTAAATTGATTGACAATTTAACACGAATGAAATGTTTTTTTGGTTTTTGAGGATTTATTTTCGCTTTAATCACTTTAATCACGAATGAACTTCGTACTCGCCTTTTTTTTAAAGAATTTTTTTTCCAGTTTTCACTTATTTTTCACTTTTTAAAAAAATTTTATTAAAACTTTCGATTTTTTATTTTTCTAGTCTTGTGACTTTACTTTTTTGCAAATTTGTATTTTAAAAAAATTTCGTATTTACTTTCAAGTCTTCTGACTTTACTCGTTTAATTTTTTTCAAGTCTATGTGACTTCACTTTTTAATTTTATTTTCAAGTCTATGCGACTTTACCTTTTAATATTCTTTTCAAGTCTATGCGACATTACTTTTTTTATAGTGAGTCCCAAGCACACAGAGTAACCTTGCTCTGCTACCAATTATTTTTCGATCGGCCGAAGTCGAATTTTAAAAAATCTTTATTCGTTCTCCGCTTAAGACTAAACTTAAATTAGCTTTACACTCGTACTTATAGCTAATCTGGAGCAATGAAAATGCAACAGTCAGCTTTCAGCCCAGGATAATGTTTATTTATCAAACCAGAACAAAGGCCCGTTTCAGTTATTAATTCATTATTGGACTATTGGAAGATAATTGTTTATCCACAAGATATTTGTTGTTATAACAAATGCAATGCTTATTGCATCCGGCTTAAGGCGCAAAAGGTTGATGCAGTCGATGACGCAATTGTGAAATTGGATTTTTGCTGACTCCACTATGGATAGAAGTAAATCCAGATTGGAGTGCCGTTATATGGGGTAATAGGGTGTTAACTTGCATTTAGATCACACGTTCATCAAATATACACAAAACAATCACATACAATTATTTTAATTTCTTATGTTGATATAAATACTTATCCTTGCGGTCATTATAAAATTAATGATGATTTTAAGGATATAACAATTAAAAAATGTATGAATCATTAAACAGTAAAATGAAAAACATTAGTTTTATGTATATAGATGTATAGATATTAATGATTAGTTGCTGCGATCGTATTTTTTTCCACTGTCTATATTTTTTGTTTGTGTTTTGCTGCTCCCCGCCTGTTTCTTGTTTTTATCTGTCAGTTGTTCTGCTGAATGCGATCAGTCAAGGCATAGTTACAGTTCCGAAGAAGAGATGGCGCTGCCTCAGACTAGTCTAAATTTGAAAATAGGTTGATTGACCGGCTTGACCGCTGAAACGGTCAATTGTGGAATAGCGGATGAGACCGGAAAAAATTTGGAAAAACGGTTATTTGAAAAAGTGGAGAAAAGGATTTAAGGCGGGAGTGAAAGAAAAACGGAGGTTGACTCTTTGAATTTTGGAATGTGTCGGTTGGTTGTCGTGGCGTACGTAAAATTTATTCGTGAAAGTGCAGTAAAAATTTTTATTCAAGTTAATATAAGAAGTCTTCATCAAACGTTTGTTTTGCTTTTGCAAAATAGTTCAAATCAGATAAATGTGTTGTCGTGGCGTACGTTATTTTATTTGTGAAAGAATTCAAATCAGAGAAACTATGGCAATTACAAATAAAAGATTCCCATAATTTATGAGTGTTAATGATAATTGGGAATGTAATAGGATTGGAAACAGTCCATCCGGTTGAAAATTGCTTGTCGTGGCCTATTTTTACTCGGCTGTGTTTATTATTATTAATAAATCTGTCACCTCCTGACTTGAACGCAAAACAAACCTTTCAGATTCCCGAATCGAGTGAAAGACAACTCGAGCAAAGGAGAAGGTGCTGCCCGACCCATCTCGAGGAAACGATTTAAGGATAAAAAAAAAATAAGTTTAGATGTAAGAGTAGTTTATTTAGTAGGATATGTAACATGTATATAAAATTATAGGTAGTAAATGTAACATATATATAAAATTATAGGTAGTATTATAGGTAAAATATTTGTAAAGTTACTTGTATGTTATTTATTTAATTGAGTAAAAATGTGTGGTTTATACATATATAAAATGTTAGGCTAAGGCGGAAATTATGTGGCGGGCTCGCTTGACGCAGAGGAGGAGGATGCCCGGCTGAGAAAAAAATGGTGAAATTTGTTTCATTCTTGCTTCTTTTAGTGTTGCCCCACCAGATGCACTGTGGCAACAGAACAAATTGAGGAAGTGGAAATAATAAATGGTCACTCTCCTAAATATGTATGGAGGAATAAAAACGGTATAGAAGAACCAGACAGCTGTATATGTATAACATATGAACGAAAATGTAAAAAAGCTACAAAAATGATGGAACAATATCAACATATAATATAAACTGCGGAAAACACAACATAAAAATAGAAAAGAAATATTAAACACTAATTTGAAATAAGATATAGATTATGTTTTTGTATGATTTATTTAATTTTTCATTTTATTCAAATTGTTGTTCATAAAAAAAGGGTGTTGACTGATTTTCATCTTCATCATTTAAATCTGTTCGTACTTCCAACTAGTAATTGTTCTGATTTTCTCCACAGATTTTGTATAGGTACTAGCTTCCATTTAAAAATTCTTCTATATATTCATCGGTAATGTCGTTATAGCATTCCGGTAAAACAGTATGGAGTCTGTTAGATTAACCATAATTTTCATTCCGAACTTGGTGAGTTTCCTTTCCATCTTGATTATGGGTTTACGACGTATTATTGATCATGGCTTTAACGGATAAAATGCGTTTAGTATTTTTATTATTAAAGTCGTTCAGGGCTTTTGAGCTGTATTCACTGTTTGACTTGATCATTTTTTTTTTGTTGTTTAATAGGTGAAATTGTTAAAAAGTTAACTTTAACTGAATAATATTCGTCTGAGAGACAGCCTTTTTATACCTCTTCGGAA
The DNA here is from genome assembly GCA_920105625.2 of Clusia tigrina. Lineage (NCBI taxonomy): Eukaryota > Metazoa > Arthropoda > Insecta > Diptera > Clusiidae > Clusia > Clusia tigrina. The sequence continues at coordinate 541,467 of CAKKTE020000077.1, forward strand.
TTTAAAAAAGTATATATACTATTTTTAATATTATATATTTAAAGTTAATCTTGTGCGTTTTGTTTTGCGTCTTTCACACACACAAAATGTATATACTTATAGTAAAGCATGTTGCGTTTTCTTTTTAGGGTATTCTCACAAAATATATTGTTTTTGCAAATAATCATGAGAAAAAATATTGTTTAAATTTATGAAATATCCATTTCAAGTCCATGCTTATAATCGGTAATATTAATATTGTCAACGCTCGAATTTATCCTCCAGTCGAACTAATTCTATTTCACCATTACTTAAAATCCGTTTGGCTTCATATCTGCGATATTTATAACAACTTATATTGAGTGTCGGTTTTGAATAGTTGCTGTCGTACGTACAACTTTATTTCGTCTAGTTGTTGTATTCTAGTATAAAGTGCCTGCAAAACGCATGATTACTCTCAATTAATCCAGATATACCTTGTAAGGAATCTCTAGCTAGGGTATGCTCAGCCTTCCCAGAGTCCTGTACAATATTTGTTTTATTGACCTTAACACAACACGTTTGATGTAGTTTGTTCTACTTTCTTTTATTATTTAGTAAACTATAACTTCATCTTAAAATATTTATAACTAAATAATGTATACTTTCCGCTTCGTCTAATTGCGGTGAAGTGGGGTAGACGTGGCAGACGTAGAAGCAATAGCTGCTTTGAAGTTCAACGCCGGTTAAGACCTCGCGTTTACTTCGCTGGAACACTCTCTTACGTGGTAGTGATATCGGTTGAAACCTCACGCCACGTAAGAAGTCTCAAATAACTAAATTGAAGCAATAGCTGCTGTGAAGTTCAACGTCGGTTAAAACCTCGCGTTTACTTCGCTTAGGGTGGAGCACTCTCTTACGTGGTAGTGATGTTGGTTAAAACCTCACGCCACCAATCACGTAAGAAGTCTCAAAAGTCAGAAACTGTCTGCCGTGGTCGCCACTGTCCGCGAATACTATACGCACTTACTCGCCTGCTCGTTCGCTGTTGTTACCGCTGCTGTTGAAATCACAAGAGAGAGCCTGCTCGTTCGCTGTTGTCGCCGCTGCTGTTGAAATCACAAGAGAGAGCCTGCTCGTTCACTGTTGTCGCCGCTGCTGTTGAAATCACAAGAGAGAGCCTGCTCGTTCGCTGTTGTCGCCGCTGCTGTTGATATCACAAGAAAGAGCCTGCTCGTTCGCTGTTGTCGCCGCTGCTGTTGAAATCACAAGAGAGAGCCTGCTCGTTCGCTGTTGTCGCCGCTGCTGTTGAAATCACAAGAGACCGGTTCCTCTGTGCACCGGCCTTTTATACCTTTTTTCATGCGAGCATCGACAAGTACCGTATTTCGGCACTGTGTCGTGTTCGAGCATAACAACGTGTGGCGTGGTTTGGCTACATGTGCTCGCATGGTGTTGGTATACGGTGAGGGCGGTATTTTATGTGACCTTAAATTGTTACAAAATTTAGGTCTTCACAATCTTTTTCTTTTTTAATTAAATTTTGCCTAAATGGTTCTATAGCTTCAGCTACAGTAAAGTAAAGTGATGATGGAGGTCTTGTTTTTGATAAGGTTGTGGTTTCTGGTGTTATAGGATGTTCTAGGGGTGTCTTCTCTTCACTTAAATACTTACTAGACTTTAGTAATTGAAATGATAAATAAATTAATATAGTATCATTTTTAGGTGGCCCAAGTGAGAGTTCCACGTTTCCTCTGCTTTCACCCAAAGGAACTAAATTAATTGGTATTGGTGTACCATCGACAAATCTGTGAGTTGTAAATACTAACAACAATCCAAGTTTGATATATTTCATTTTTTTTTTATCTTGCTATATTTTTCCTTAGAGCTTTAACTGAAAAAGAACTTAATGTAAACTAAATAAAGACCATACCGAAAATATTTTATTATTCAATCTTTATTCTCAATAGTTCTAAAATTAGTTTCATCTCTAGATTTCACAACATGCAGTTAAACTATTAGAATTCACTTCTATATTATTCTTGTTGTGAAATTAGAGGCGGCGCAGGACCTAAATTTGATGTGGATAAGAAAAATTTTGCGAGCCCCTCTGGTGGCGCAGGACCACGAATTTTGTACATGAAAGAATTTTTTCAAAGTGTAATATTTTTTTTTTATAATCACGTAAGCATCTTTACTATATCTTACATTATGAAGTAAAGAGTTGGTGAAAGATAAATTTCCTACCTTTAATCTTACTGAACTCCTTAATAACTGCATCGTAATCCAGCTTAGATTCTGTATCTTGTTTAATTGATAAAACTAATTGTGCTTCTTAAATAATTTTTTATTAGTTTTAATATTGAAAAACTCCTTTCTGCCGAGGCTGTACTTACTGGCACTGTTAACAAAACTCGAATTACAATATAGATATTTGGGTAAACTTCTTTTAAGTTATTTTATGTTATGTGTCGTAACAGGTGTTTTACATATTCAAGATAAGTTTGGGATCATTGTTTGTAATTCTTCGTATAATTCGCGGGGTTGGAAGTCACTGCTTTCACCCACTCGCAGGACTGTGTGAAAATCCTCACAGTGTTCTAATATATGTTATTTTGGAATATTTTGTATATTTCCTTAAATCCATAGAGAAAACCAAATTTTGGTTTAAAGATATACATCTTGAATCCATATTACTCACTATTAGGGTTAAAAAATGCCTATTTTGTATCGATTTCTGGGAGACTGCACAGGTTCATCATTGGCTTCATAATTAAACATCTTTGTCTTTTTGAGAACCCTTTTATCTTTAACGTCTTTTGGCAGATTATAACTGCTCTTTTCAATAAATTGAACTAACAAATGTCTGTTTAAGTATATCACTGGCATCGCTTCTAACTTTCGGTGAATTTATTTGTTCTTCATAGATTGAGCTTAACACAGAAGGTATAGTTTCAGATTCTGATCGGTTACAGCTTGACCCAATCTCTATTTCCGGCAGTGGTTCGGTCTTTAGTGCAAGTGGAGTACTTCCCTAATTCAACGAGGCCTGGGACGTGGCTATATCTTCTTTGGAAGTCAAAGTAATCGATTCAGATGATTCTATATCACCAGTGTAGTGTACCACACAAGTGTACACTGACGACCACACATCGTCATAAGCACAGCAGCAAGTCGCATATGCAAACAAACTGACATTAGCGCAACGTGTGTAATTGCACTCAATATCAAATACGCTAGACAAACATTTTGGTGGTGCAATAACACACGCTGCCTATATTGCAGCGTATGCATATTGGACAGTGCAGTAACTTTAGCCCTGAACTTGCACTCAAAATTATTAATATCAACAAAGACGATGATTCGTCAATTTATAATATCGGTAATCCGATACTTGTGACAAATTTCGGGAATATAATTTGTAACTAGTAGAAATAAGATAGATATATTTTATGTTAGTTAGAATAAGAAAACAATAAGAATTCAATGATATAAAAGAGCCATCGAGCCACCAAATAAACCAGAATTAATCTGAACTTCTAAAACTGCAATCCTGCATTAGATTTCTCATTTCTTCTCTGGGTGCTCTTAACTAGGCTTAGTTACAGAACAGCACCAAACAATAGCGTAACCAACGGCAAACTCTGCCGGTTACAATCTCTACTGAGGGCGACATTCCGCTTCGCACTAGGTTTCTGTATATCATTGCATTCATACGTTGTGTGAAACCTGCAATCGATGCGTAAGCCGATCTTGCAAGGCCAACGCAATTGATATTGATTCAACCCTCATCAACACACGTATATTACCCTACATGGCGATCCTGCCAGCCTAACTTTATGTTACCCTACACCAGACGCAGGTTTTTTTTTTTGGAAATATCATCATATCTGAACATATCGATGCAGCTCTTTCAGAATTTCTTTTTCTTTTTCTTGAACCAGATTCCCAATATCTCTATCTCTCCTGCAGCCTGATATGAAGATTGTATATTAAATATGTAGCCCGAAAACAATGTTGAAGGATTAAAAAAAGCTTGTGCCTAGGCTAATAGCAATATTGGAAATCTAAGGCAAACTGTAAAACGTTATTCTGAGTGTTTGCTGGAATGTTACAACTAAACAGTGGGAAGTAAAACCGTGAACAAGTTTGTTGCAAACTGTAATATGTGTTCTAATTGTTGTTTAATGAGGGTCTATACACCAGAGAAAATGAGAAATTAATCTTACTTATACATTCAGAGAATACAATTGTATTGCTGGCAATTTTTTCCCCATATATATATATATATATATATATATATATATATATATATATATATATATATATATATATATATATATATATATATATATATATATATATATATATATATATATATATATATATATATATATATATATATATATATATATATATATATATATATATATATATATATATATAAGTTAATGTTTTGTACTTATCTTGTACGATGTCACGAAAATTAAGTACTCATTTATGGGTAAACCATTCAAGTTTATTGCTCAAAACAGACTAAAAACTAAAATACAAAATATTCTTATTATGAAGCTAGCCTTGACTTATAATCGCTGGGGCAGCACTTATGTTAAAGCGGATTGGGTTCCGGGTGTCGGCGCATGGAATGTTGGCGGCAGCATAATTGTGCCAAAGTTGCAAAAGTAGTTGAGCATGCACCGCTGACTGTGAATTGCATGATCACCGGGTCAGTGAACTATGCCTGGCCGGATGTGTTAACTCCTCCTTCGCTAGATTGAAGGCCGTCCTCGGTTTTCCTTAAAGTGTCCAGTACAATTTTCAGGGACGATATCTGTTTCCTTTTGTTTGAATTTTGATACCTCTTGCGAATTGAAAACCCGATAACCAGAGCGATGATGGTGAGTACGCTGAACGCCGTAGGCCATACCATTAGCTTCCTTTCGACGTTGTTAATGTAGTGTAGGTTATCGAAGTTCAACCTCTGAAGATAGGGCAAACTCAAAATCTCCTGATGTCCGGTTATATTTAACATAGTCGATGCTGCAGAACCTGGGTGTCGTCGTATGATGTTTTTTGTGTTTCTGAATTGAGACCCATTTATGTGAACTTCATCGGCAAATGTCAGCAGGAAGGTGCCATGAATAAGCTTGTCTGTTTCATTGCCTATCTTTACTGTAGCTGTTTCCTCATTTATTATGATGATACCATCGTCTACCACCTCTAATGGCACTAGGTGACTGGGACGGGTATTGCATTGTGCAATGCCTCCAGAATGTAGTTGTTGCGCACAAGTTGTGAAAGGTAGCTCTTTGCAAAACGTAGCGGTAAGTGTAGCAGTACAATTTCCAATTGGCACGATTTTATTTTCACAGTCCGCCACATTACCATATCCAGCAAAATGCAGTATGGTACCATTTCGCTGAACAGGAAACAGGGTTATCTTTTTACAAACAATGCTAGGATCAGGATACTTAATAATAAAGTGTATAAATTTATAATCTAACATTATACTGGTAAAGTGCTCCTTTAAAATTTGATTTAAATCTTCTGAATCAAGCATTGCCGGGTTTATAATTTGGATTTTTGCGAGTGTTATTGATAACATTAACATTTCAAGTTCTGAGATTACCATTCTATTTCTGGCTGGTAAATTTTCATAAAGGTGTCCTGTTTCTATTTGTTTTTCCTTTGCAAATTTCATGATAATATTTATAGATTCTGTTATATTATTAATCTTTTCCTGAACTCTTGTGTTAATAACTGCCTGTCGGTTAATTGATTCATTAATCTCTTGTTGCCGAAATTTTTGTGCTTCAAAGTCAGCAAAATCAGAGTCCCGGCAACAACTTTAAGAGCTGTTCCCAAAAAATTAAGACTCCGTGTCTGCCTATGGTGAATGGTTACAGTTTCTAGCAATAATATGACCTATATCGGATTCCAGAATTTTTTTCATATGGGACAGAGGGAATTGATTCATGAGTGATTTTGTCTCCTCGACAATTTCCGAGTACATGGCTAAGTCTGATGAATGTCTTAGGAACTTAAATTCCTTCCAAATAACTGCATTTCCATCCATTAAGGGAATGTAGTCCGAATTCGAGTAGTCCACAATCTTTCCAGTTGTTGCTGTTACAAAAAGTAAAACAAGTAAGATCCGAGCCCTAGAGAAAGATACAGAATAGGGTGAGTATTGAACGCTATTTTTTTATCTTAAATTGTCCTTATGGACCTCCCTCCCCCTAATTAGGACCGTTGATCCCAGGTCGGCTTCTACTGTGACTTCTTCAAACAAAGGCGTTAATTTATTACCAATTCTTTTATTTAATTTCAAAAATACTTTGTCGCCTACTTGAAAAGTTCTGTCTCTTCTGTCGGTGTTATGTCCTTTTAACGAAAGTAATTGAGCTTTAGCAATTTTGTCCCTTATCTCTGCTTCAAATTCCGGTGAAGATGAATGTATTATCTCAATTGGTCTCCTGTCCACAACGGAGTGGACTGATTTGTTGTATTCTATTGTTGCCTGTAGTATTATCTCTGAGCATACTATTTACTTCACTATTTACAAAGTCTGAAACTCCTAATGGGTAGGGATATAATTTTGAATAAATGGGGTCCTCGTCTTCTGTTCGACTTGTGGCAATAATATTCGTGTTATACGGGAGTGCCTCATTTGGGTCAGCAAATACAGATATTCTTTCCTTCAACATTTTTTTTTTAATTTTTATCTATTTCTAGGGGGACTTCTATGTTTTCGATTTCCGTAAAATTTACACTTGCGCATTTTTTGAATTTAATTATTTCGGATCCAGATCGGGTATTTAAAGTTTTATTCTTAAAGTCTAAGGTGGCATTTACTCTATTTAATAGATCAAGCCCAATTATTCCATCAAAACTTGATAAATTTGGAAGCAAAAAGAATTCTGTTGTGACATCGAAAAGATGCAGATGGCATTTTTCCTGAACGGGGTTAAAGCCATGAATTGACTTAACCAAAAACTTTTCTTTTATCGAGGTTACGTTTTTTAATTCTGGGATAGATTTTATGTAATTTTTTGAAGCGCCTGTGTCTATGAGCAATTTAATTGTTCTACCTGCTATCGTTCGCTCTACAAACGGCAGCAGGGAGCTTTGTCTAAAAAAATTCACCTCTTGAAGCTGATTTTCATCGTCTACATCTGTTACCTCTGACTCAACAATATCCTGGTATTCTTCTTCCTCTTGATTTTCGAAATTGTTTGACTGTGAGATATGATTTACTCTTTGTTGTTTCAGACCGGTATATCTAGCTGTACCACTATTCGCCCTTTTTGAAGCCTGATTGGGATATGAAGGATAGGTATCATTACCATTTTGGGTCGGTTGTCTGAACCGGGATGAATTGTCAATGTCCATTGGTTGGGGTGGTTCTTGTGTTACGTTTTGATTATTATCCCGTGTCTTTTGCTTAAAATATGGGTTTTTCCCCAGTTGGGAAGTATTATTTTCGGAGGGCAAATGTTTTTGCTGTCTATGCTCGTTGCGGTGAGTTTTTTCCTCGATACTTTTTGCAAAATTATTCGCGAATTGAAAACGCTCATGATTTGACTCAACTTCTTGGGCTAAGGCCAAAGCTGATGGCAGATCTTTTGGTCGTGCCGAGAAAAGAACGTCGCTAAGAGTTTTTTTTGTTCCCGAGATGAATACTGGCAGTGCATCTGCTCTGTATTTTTCATTAAGAGAGGAAGCTATGGCAGAGTCATATGTCATTATTGTTTTATTTATTAAGAGCGTTAATTTCCTTTCTATTTCTTCATAGTCTTGAATTATTGTCAAGCTTCCTTGACGAAGAATAGACAGCTCCTGCTCTATTAAGTAAATTGGCCGCTTATCAGCGTAAGTAAAATCAAGTCTATTAATAATTGCTTTGAAATTTAATGGTGTGTCATATGAAGACAGTACCATATCGGCGGGGCCTTTGATTTTATTCCTAATTATACCCAAGGCTTGATAATGTTTGGAACTTCCCACATAATTTTCAAATATTTTATATGCGGTATGCGCAGCTTTCCGCCATGCAACATATGTTTCGATTTTGCCCTCAAAATCAGGCAAAGATTTAACGATGTCTAGTGTTTCGTCACACTTTCCGCCGGGAGTTATTACAGCGTCAGTAAAAACTTCCACCTCTGGCGCGGATACTAATGTTCTACGGAATTTATTTTCCATTTCTAGAAGCTTTTGCTCGAATACTCTCGCTTGATTTTCAAGTGCAGAATTAACTGCGAACTCTAATAGAGTTTTCATATCGGACTGATTAAATGACATTTTCGGATGAATTTCACTCGGTCTAAGTATAGTTTTCAAATCCGCCACTAATTTATCAACTTCAATATCACTATCACTCATGAAATGGATTTACGTTTAACTAGCCGTAATAAAAACTCGCAAAAATCAATTACAACTCGCACTGAATTTATAATTTTATTTTCCTTTTTTTTTTTAAATAAGCACTCTACTTACATTTTTCAAGGTTTTTCTTAGAAAGATTATTTGTTGCTGCTGCTGCTGTTTTTTCGTGTTGTTTTTCCACGTAGCACGTAGCCGCTGTTGCTGCTGCTGTGTTTTTTGTAGTTGCGTGTGACTGCAACGATGTTGATTTGTTTTGGGTGAGTGAGTTTTGTTCCACCGTTGGGCGCCAGTTAATGTTTTGTACTTATCTTGTGCGATGTCACGAAAATTAAGTACTCATTTATGGGTAAACCATTCAAAACTAAAATACAAAATATTCTTATTATGAAGCCAGCCTTGACTTATAATCGCTGGGGCAGCACTTATGTTAAAGCGGATTGGGTTTCGGGTGTCGGCGCATGGAATGTTGGCGGCAGCATAATTGTGCCAAAGTTGCAAAAGTAGCTGAACATGCACCGCTGACTGTGAATTGCATGATCACCGGGTCAGTGAACTATGCCTGGCCGGACGTGTTAACTTATATATATATATATATATATATATATATATATATATATATATATATATATATATATATATATATATATATATATATATATATATATCTATATATATATATATATATATATATATATATATATATATATATATATATATATATATATATATATTTATATATATATATATATATATATATATATATTCTCATTTGGGCCACCCTGTATGTATATATATATATATATATATATATATATATATATATATATATATATATATATATATATATATATATATATATATATATATATATATATATATATATATATATATATATATATATATATATATACATACAGGGTGGCCCAAATGAGACCTATGTTAAACACGTGTAACTCTTGTAATAACGGGTTTTTTTTAAATGATTTCTTTTTAATATGTTAAATACATTTTATGGAAATTTAACGTGACTATGTGTGAAATATGACATCAGACAAATGACCACCATTTTGCTCGATACAGGCATTGGCTCTTTTTAGCGCATTTTGCATTACACGGCGTAATGTTTCTGGTTGCAGGCGCCGTATTTCGTCTCGAATATTCTGCTTGAGCTGTCCAAGTGTCTGTGGTTTGTTAACATACACTTTGTCTTTTAAATATCCCCATAAAAAAAAATCGGGCGCAGTTAAATCTGGTGAACGAGGAGGCTCTGAATTTCTTGAAAATATGCGTTCACCAAAAATTTCACGCAGTATGTCAATAGTTTGCCTAGCAGTATGCGCAGTGGCTTGTTGAAACCACAAATTAGGATCTTGCTCCACCATTGGCCGCAAAAAGTTGTCGATCATTGTTCTGTAAGAAGCCCCGGAGACCGTTTCTGGCGTTTCATCCTCATTCTCAAAGAAATATGGGCCGATGATTTTTGTGGCCATAACACCGCACCAAACAGTGCATCTGATTGGGTGTGACTGATGCTGATGTATTGCCCTTGGATTTTCGGAGCCCCACAACCGACAGTTTTGTTTATTCACATAACCACTTAAATGGAAATGCGCTTCATCAAAAAACGGCGATAATTTCGCTGCGTCAGAACAATTGATCGTTGAGAAGAATAATAAAATTCGATCATTTTAATGCGTTATTGTGGACTGTACGTATTCATTTTAAATTTCCAAGAGTTCAGTTATAATCTGCAAAAAGAAAAAATAAATTATGTTAAGAAATAAAAAAGTTATTTGTGTTTCACATCAGCTGGTCTTATTTGGGCCACCCTGTATATATATATATATATATATATATATATATATATATATATATATATATATATATATATATATATATATATATATATATATATATATATATATATATATATATATATATATATATATATATATATATATATATATATATATATATATATATACACACACTACAGGTGCCAGAGTCGCTATCCAGCTATATACACACAAACATCATGAATAACAGACCCGAATAATTGCATCGAGGAAACGCCCACAATGCCAACCGAAGCAACTGCAGTGAAAACTTAACGAAAAAACTACAAACGTTGTAACCAATTAGCGCGGCCGTGGCAGGAACACAGATCAGCAGCAGCATATTAGTCCAGTTGGAATAATAGAAATTACAACAAAAGCGACCACCACAGCCAACGATTTTGCCAACCAGCGCTACGCTTGCGAAAAGAGCAAAAACACAGCGACGAAGAATACAACAAATACATGCAGGACAAGAGAAGGTGAGTGTACGAACTCAAGCGGTGGAATTTGCCGAGTGCGCTTGCTCGGTAATTTTACACTAACAACACGAAGAAACGAGAGCAAAGCACAAGAGGGACAACGACAGAGCGACCACCACGCCAACGGCCAGCAAGTACAATGCAGAAGGAGGAATGCAAATGAAATGCTGGTTGCCAGTTAAATTGAACATAAAATATTTAACAACAACAACACTACAGGATTCCGGACAGCGCTGCTTGCAGCCAACAGTACTGCAGGCCAACCAGGGGCCGTTGGAGTGAGGTGGCTGACCGTCAGAAGTTGAAGGAGGCCCAAGGGCAGAATACTGCAAGAACAACATGCCGGACGACAACAACAAGAAGCATGGCCACAACAATAACAAGCGAGGCAACTAGCAGAAAGCGAGGCCGGCCAACGGAAGTAAAGTTACACAACGGTGGCCCGCCAATAACAACATGCACCAGCCGCTGTGACCAGTTGGGCTATATAAACCATGTGGCCCAAGCAGTAGGTCTCTTGGTCGATCACCAACATCCTGACTAGCAACAGCTCTACGCCATACAAAGTACAATACTAACACAGAAAGCTTAGTGAGAACATCTGTTTTTTTAATCGTTTTCTCGCTAAGCCATACACAGACAGAGACTATAGGAATTCAGTGAGAGCCTCTGGTTTTTAATCGTTCTCGCACTGAATGACTAAGACACATACGCCACCGAGACTTGGGGACTTAGAGGGAACCTCTGGTTTTTAATCGTTTTCCCACTAAATCATACGCCGTACAGAGACCATAATAACTCAGTGAGAGCATCTGGTTTTTAATCGTTCTCCTACTGAGTTACAGAGACACACACACTTACCGGGATGTCTGTGGGATTGGAGGAAACAAATCCGTCACGGTGAAGAAGTCCGTAAATTTAAATCTCTACTCCACATATGATCAACAATTTGAATTGCCGATAACTGCACTTGTTGTACCATCAGTTTCATCATATATTCCCCCCAAATTAAATTTGATCACAATTCCAGATTTACCAGAAAATCATCTTGCCGATAAAGATTTCTTGTTAGCAGAAAAAATTGATCTCCTTCTCGGAAATGACGTCTATGGTGATCTATTACTAGCTCAGACGAAAAAATTAGAAAATGGTCTATTTTTACAAGAAACTCATTTTGGATACATGGTTTCTGGGTCTCCAAGATCAAATTTGTCCGCAGCAACAATTTCTGCTAATTTGTGTTCGCTATAAAATCAGCTACGCCTGTTTTGGGAACAGGAAGAATTTGTAGATGAGAAACAATTCACACCCGAAGAGATGTTATGTGAAAAATTGTTTAATGAAACGCATACTAGAGATGATACCGGACGCTATACTGTCCATTTACCCTTCAAGAGTATACTTCAAGGTCAACCCCCTCCAACTTTTTCCCACACGGACTACAATGCGCTTAAACGGTTAAAACAGCTGGAATCTACTTTCAAAAATAAACCTAAATTTGCTGAGGAATATAAGAAATTCATGACGCTGTATGAAACGCTTAACCATATGGTAAAACTTGGTGAGTACCCTCATGCAATACCTAAAAATGCTTATTTCTTTCCCCATCATGGTGTACTCAGAGAGAGTAGTACAACAACAAAATTACGTGTTGTTTTTGATGGTCGAAATCACAGACCCCCTCAGACTTCTATAAATGAGGAACTATCAGTCGGGCCTGCACTGCAAAATGATTTGTCTACTATTATATCTCGATGGAGGAGATATCGAATAGCTTTCACAGCTGATATAGAAAAAATGTTCAGACAAATTAATGTCTGTAAAGAACATCAGCCTTCACAATGTATACTTTGGAGAGATGAAACTACAAATAAAATTAACATTTACAGTTTACTTACAGTGACGTATGGTACTACGTCAGCTCCATATTTGGCAATCAGAGTACTACAACAGCTCGCCGAAGATGAAGAGAAACAATTCCCACAAGCGAGCCAAATACTTCGCTCAGACACATATGTCGATGACGTCATATCTGGCGCTGATAGTTTTGATGACGCTCTAAAATTACAGCAACAACTTTGCTCTTTAGTGAAATCTGGTGGATTTCACCTTCGAAAATGGAACTCTAATTCTTCACGATTAATTAATCACATTCCAGAGGAAGATCGTGAAAAGAAAGAGCTATTTACACTCAATGAACCAAACATGGCGAAAGCTCTTGGTCTTTATTGGGACATTACAACCGATTCTTTTTGTTTTACAATAAATTTTACATTTGCTCAAACTGTTACTAAACGCACCTTGCTTTCAGATGCAGCTAAGTTATTTGATCCCCTATGCTGGTTATCTCCCACCACTATAAAAGCGAAAATTATGTTCCAGCTACTATGGAAACTAAAACGCGATTGGGATGATACACTACCAGAACAGATTCAAAACGAATGGATAAATTTTCGATCAACGCTGAAGTCTTTTGAGAAAATACGAATTCCTCGATGGCTTGGATATACATCTAAACAATCTACAATTGACCTTCACGGCTTTAGTGATGCATCACTAACTGCCTACGCTGCTGTTGTCTACGCTCGAATTGTAGCTGAATCTGGTGAGATAATTATTAATTTATTACAGGCAAAAACAAAGGTAGCCCCTTTAAAAAATGAAACAATTCCGAGACTGGAATTAAGTGCAGCTACGCTTTTAGCAAAATTGATCGCTAAAATTAAATCAAACAACGATTTCAACATTGGGCGCATCGTATACTGGACGGATAGTACCATCGTTCTTGCGTGGCTAAAAAATTACAACAGACGGTTGGAAGTCTACGTGGCAAACAGAGTTGCACAAATTCATAAGCTTTGCGACGTCACCGATTGGAGATATGTTCCATCAGCTGATAACCCTGCAGATTGCGCTTCTCGCGGATTATTTCCTGAAGAACTTATCAAGCATTCATTATGGTGGACTGGTCCATCATGGCTGAAAACTGATTCAAATGATTGGCCTTCCTCCCCGGCAAATTCATATATTGATAAATCTACTGTAAACGCTGCTACAGAAGAAAAAATTTGCAACAACAATGTTATTGTCTGTCATTCAACCAATACAGAAACAACAACAGCATTCCCTAAATTCCTGTCGAAATATTCCAGTTTCACTACGTTAATACGTGTGATGGCATACGTTTTTCGTTATTTCGAAAATTTAAAATGCAAAATAAAGAAGATCGAAATAGATACAAGCTTTTTAAAAACATGGGAACTTACAAGAGCAAGGAATCATCTAATTCGAATAACACAAGAAGTAACATTTCGGGAAGAAATACAATGCCTAAAATCAAGTAAACCTCTTCCTAATAATAGCCGAATTCTGAAGTTATCACCATTTTTACACGAATTGGATATTGTCAGAGTTGGTGGTCGCATATCTCAGGCCGAGATTCCATTCCACACGAAGCATCCTATACTTCTGACCAAACAAAATCCTATTTCCCTTCTTATCTTTTCAGAAGCACATAAAAAGACTTGCCACGGTAGTCTTCTGCTAATGCAGTCCTATGTTTCACGGCATTATTGGGTAGTCTCTGCTCGTGACTTAGCAAAAAAGGTGCAACGCAATTGCATCGTGTGCTTCAAATACAAAACTAAGACTTGTCAACAATTAATGGGTAACCTGCCAGCTGTCCGCCTTCAGCCAGCCCGCCCCTTCAAGCATAGTGGGCTCGACTACGCCGGTCCCATCAATATAAAAACATCATCCTTAAGAACGGCATCTACTTCTAATGGATACATTTGCCATTTCATATGTATGTGCACCAAGGCACTATATTTGGAAGCCGTCACCAGCCTTAATGTAGATGCATTCTTAGCAGCTTATCGCCGTTTTATTGCTCGTCGAGGAATTTGTACGGACCTATACTCCGATTGTGGTACAAATTTCGTTGGTGCGAATAAAGAGCTGCAAGTCATTTATCAGCGCAATAAATTATCCCTTCCCGAGCATCTCGCTGAAACACTGGCCAATCAAGGTACGAAATGGCACTTCATTCCTTCTGCTTCGCCTCATTTTGGTGGACTCTGGGAAGCAGGAGTAAAATCCACAAAACATCATTTACGTCGAATAGTCAATGATCGTCTCCTCAATTACGAAGAACTAAGTACGCTTCTCGCACAGATTGAAAGCATTCTAAACTCCAGACCTCTATGTCCCCTGTCAACTGATCCCCAAGATCACAACGTGCTTACACCTGCGCACTTTTTAATCGGTGAACCTACAGTTTGCATTCCGGATGAAGATTTATTGGATGCAAACGTTGATCGACTCTGTCGTTGGAAACAGATTGTACTTCTTAAGCAACACTTCTGGGAAAGATGGAAAAGAGAGTACCTGTGTCGACTACAATCACGCCCCAAATGAAATAAAATAATCGATAACATTAGAGTTGGCGACATCGTACTCTTACTCAATGAAAAAAGTGTTCCTGGTCAGTGGCCTCTCGCAAAGGTTGAAGAATTACATCCTGGTAATGATGGCTTGGTTCGAGTTGTTACTCTCTACTGCAATAAGAAATATATTAAACGTCCAATTGCCAAACTGTGTCGATTACCAACAAATGACATCACGTCAACAGAAGATACGGAATCATCAAGCAACAGTCCTAATTAAGAACAGAGGTTCTTGGCGGGGAGAATGTTTGGGAGTTTTTATACCCAAACAACATTAATGACCATGATCATCCCCACGGTACCATACAAATCCACATCTGGTATCCCTGGATACCAATATCAACATTACATATGCATAAGTCAGCTCATATTTACATACATATTAACTAAAGCAAATCAGTCAAAGTTTTACGGTTATCGTTTTGTCATAATTTGTGCATGCATTCCCTTTACACCGCTAACAATACCCCTCAAGTTGGACCTACACATTAAGCAACAGTTAAAGTTTCTGTCTCTGTTGTTTTGCGCTTGTGTTTTGGAAGTAAATGCAATTTCTGCTGTAGAGTTTTTTTAACATTAACTTCGAGAAGAAGTTCAAGAAGATTAAAAAGTAGTATGAAAAATATTGTTGACTAATGAAGAGCTCCTCAAGAACAATAAAAAAATTAAATAATTAATAGTGGATATTAAATTCCTTGTAAAGTTACTAAGAAAATAATAAATGAATTTTTATTAAAAGAAAAGAACCCCTCGTTTAAGCTTCTTAAACAGAAGCTCTCATACATAAAAGTGGTGCCGAAACCCGGGAACTGTCCATGTGCTGACACAAATCCCACATATTTTATATAAAAAAGTTACTGCCGTCGTGCTACGGATAACATAACCTCATTTTGTTGCCACGAATTTCGCGCTAAATTCAATACAAAATGGAGACAGTTATTGAAGATCAACATAGTATAATCAACTATATCGCTCGTATGGAGCAATCTTTTAATGATAAACTAAAGGAGCGTAAGTCCAAAGGTTATGCTCAAGCTATGCTCGAAGACTTGGAGCAGAATTTCAAATTATTTCAAGATGGCCACGAGTTGGTTATGAGCATAGTTCGAGAACAGTCCCTCGCGGAGCAGGATGTACCCTACCTAAGTACCAATATGTATTACACTTGTTGTGATACATATATCTCATTTAAAACTAATATTCTTGATTTAATGTTTGAATTTGATTCTCCACAGACTCCAACCGTCCACGCAAGTACATTCGCCGCAAGCAGCCGCAACGAAAGATTTGTCGCCGGAGTACGACTGCCAAAAATACAACTTCCAACATTTTCTGGAGATTATCTCAATTGGGTCTCTTATCGCGATACGTTTTTGTCACTAGTTCATGAACCAGCGTCACTCACTGATATCCAGAAATTTTTATATTTGAAAAGTTCGTGCACAGGTACTCCCCTTTCTATGATCAACGAATATCCAGTTGCCGGTTCTAGCTATGCACTTGCATGGGAAGCTCTCGAGAGGAGATTTCACAATGAAAGAAAGCTTGTCGATCAAATCTTAAAGCGATTATTTTCCATACCGCCTACCAAGGGAAATGTTTATTCTATTAAAGAACTTCTCGATACCACCAGAAATTGTTTAGCTCAACTAAAAGCATTAAAAATCAATACTACCACCTGGGATTCGATTTTGATTTATTTGACGGCTCAGAAGCTAGACGTTCAAACCCGCAAAGAATGGGAGCAGTCGCTCAAGGCCAGTACAACGGTACCTCCTATGACTGGAATTCTTGTTTTTTGGAAACTACTTTTAGAGCTTTGGAATGCGTTGAAGATGCAAATATTCCAAGCAGTTCAAACAAAAGTTATGGGGACAGCAAATTTGAAAATCGTCGTAAGCCAACGAAAATTGTTCGAGCCCACACAGCTACTTCTACTATGTTGGATGAAAACTGTCCGTGCTGCTACAAACGTCATCCGTTATACAAATGTTTTAAATTTGCAACGATATCTTCAGCAGAGAAGAAAAACATCGTCAATCAACATCGGCTGTGTCGAAACTGTCTTCGTACCGGACATTTACAAGCCGCATGTAAGTTGAAGTCAGTTTGTCAAAACTGTAGTGAGCCACATCACACTGTTGTCCACAACGAGTACTATTCTGGAAACACCTCGTTGACAACTGCTACGACACCAAATGCTACAGCAAACCAGACTTTTGCTCAACCTCCTACTACTTCTACTCCTACAACTGCAACATCTGTAAGTACGCTTCACTCCAATATGAATACATACCATATAAATCCTGCCTTACTTGCCACAGTAAAGGTAATTATAAAAACTAATAAGTCTGCTTATAGTGTAAAAGACCTTGTAGACCAAGGATCTCAGGTCTCATTTATATCTGAGGAATTAGCCCAGCTATTGCGCATACCGAAATTAAAAACGCATGTCGATGTCTGTGGGATTGGAGGAAACAAATCCGTCACGGTGAAGAAGTCCGTAAATTTAAATCTCTACTCCACATATGATCAACAATTTGAATTGCCGATAACTGCACTTGTTGTACCATCAGTTTCATCATATATTCCCCCCAAATTAAATTTGATCACAATTCCAGATTTACCAGAAAATCATCTTGCCGATAAAGATTTCTTGTTAGCAGAAAAAATTGATCTCCTTCTCGGAAATGACGTCTATGGTGATCTATTACTAGCTCAGACGAAAAAATTAGAAAATGGTCTATTTTTACAAGAAACTCATTTTGGATACATGGTTTCTGGGTCTCCAAGATCAAATTTGTCCGCAGCAACAATTTCTGCTAATTTGTGTTCGCTATAAAATCAGCTACGCCTGTTTTGGGAACAGGAAGAATTTGTAGATGAGAAACAATTCACACCCGAAGAGATGTTATGTGAAAAATTGTTTAATGAAACGCATACTAGAGATGATACCGGACGCTATACTGTCCATTTACCCTTCAAGAGTATACTTCAAGGTCAACCCCCTCCAACTTTTTCCCACACGGACTACAATGCGCTTAAACGGTTAAAACAGCTGGAATCTACTTTCAAAAATAAACCTAAATTTGCTGAGGAATATAAGAAATTCATGACGCTGTATGAAACGCTTAACCATATGGTAAAACTTGGTGAGTACCCTCATGCAATACCTAAAAATGCTTATTTCTTTCCCCATCATGGTGTACTCAGAGAGAGTAGTACAACAACAAAATTACGTGTTGTTTTTGATGGTCGAAATCACAGACCCCCTCAGACTTCTATAAATGAGGAACTATCAGTCTTGCCTGCACTGCAAAATGATTTGTCTACTATTATATCTCGATGGAGGAGATATCGAATAGCTTTCACAGCTGATATAGAAAAAATGTTCAGACAAATTAATGTCTGTAAAGAACATCAGCCTTCACAATGTATACTTTGGAGAGATGAAACTACAAATAAAATTAACATTTACAGTTTACTTACAGTGACGTATGGTACTACGTCAGCTCCATATTTGGCAATCAGAGTACTACAACAGCTCGCCGAAGATGAAGAGAAACAATTCCCACAAGCGAGCCAAATACTTCGCTCAGACACATATGTCGATGACGTCATATCTGGCGCTGATAGTTTTGATGACGCTCTAAAATTACAGCAACAACTTTGCTCTTTAGTGAAATCTGGTGGATTTCACCTTCGAAAATGGAACTATAATTCTTCACGATTAATTAATCACATTCCAGAGGAAGATCGTGAAAAGAAAGAGCTATTTACACTCAATGAACCAAACATGGCGAAAGCTCTTGGTCTTTATTGGGATATTACAACCGATTCTTTTTGTTTTACAATAAAGTTTACATTTGCTCAAACTGTTACTAAACGCACCTTGCTTTCAGATGCAGCTAAGTTATTTGATCCCCTAGGCTGGTTATCTCCCACAACTATAAAAGCGAAAATTATGTTCCAGCTACTATGGAAACTAAAACGCGATTGGGATGATACACTACCAGAACAGATTCAAAACGAATGGATAAATTTTCGATCAACGCTGAAGTCTTTTGAGAAAATACGAATTCCTCGATGGCTTGGATATACATCTAAACAATCTACAATTGACCTTCACGGCTTTAGTGATGCATCACTAACTGCCTACGCTGCTGTTGTCTACGCTCAAATTGTAGCTGAATCTGGTGAGATAATTATTAATTTATTACAGGCAAAAACAAAGGTAGCCCCTTTAAAAAATGAAACGATTCCGAGACTGGAATTAAGTGCAGCTACGCTTTTAGCAAAATTGATCGCTAAAATTAAATCAAACAACGATTTCAACATTGGGCGCATCGTATACTGGACGGATAGTACCATCGTTCTTGCGTGGCTAAAAAATTACAACAGACGGTTGGAAGTCTACGTGGCAAACAGAGTTGCACAAATTCATAAGCTTTGCGACGTCACCGATTGGAGATATGTTCCATCAGCTGATAACCCTGCAGATTGCGCTTCTCGCGGATTATTTCCTGAAGAACTTATCAAGCATTCATTATGGTGGACTGGTCCATCATGGCTGAAAACTGATTCAAATGATTGGCCTTCCTCCCCGGCAAATTCATATATTGATAAATCTACTGTAAACGCTGCTACAGAAGAAAAAATTTGCAACAACAATGTTATTGTCTGTCATTCAACCAATACAGAAACAACAACAGCATTCCCTAAATTCCTGTCGAAATATTCCAGTTTCACTACGTTAATACGTGTGATGGCATACGTTTTTCGTTATTTCGAAAATTTAAAATGCAAAATAAAAAGATCGAAATAGATACAAGCTTTTTAAAAACATGGAAACTTACAAGAGCAAGGAATCATCTAATTCGAATAACACAAGCCGTAACATTTCGGGAAGAAATACAATGCCTAAAATCAAGTAAACCTCTTCCTAATAATAGCCGAATTCTGAAGTTATCACCATTTTTACATGAATTGGATATTGTCAGAGTTGGTGGTCGCATATCTCAGGCCGAGATTCCATTCCACACGAAGCATCCTATACTTCTGACCAAACAAAATCCTATTTCCCTTCTTATCTTTTCAGAAGCACATAAAAAGACTTGTCACGCTAGTCTTCTGCTAATGCAGTCCTATGTTTCACGGCATTATTGGGTAGTCTCTGCTCGTGACTTAGCAAAAAAGGTGCAACGCAATTGCATCGTGTGCTTCAAATACAAAACTAAGACTTGTCAACAATTAATGGGTAACCTGCCAGCTGTCCGCCTTCAGCCAGCCCGCCCCTTCAAGCATAGTGGGCTCGACTACGCCGGTCCCATCAATATAAAAACATCATCCTTAAGAACGGCATCTACTTCTAATGGATACATTTGCCATTTCATATGTATGTTCACCAAGGCACTATATTTGGAAGCCGTCACCAGCCTTAATGTAGATGCATTCTTAGCAGCTTATCGCCGTTTTATTGCTCGTCGAGGAATTTGTACGGACCTATACTCCGATTGTGGTACAAATTTCGTTGGTGCGAATAAAGAGCTGCAAGTCATTTATCAGCGCAATAAATTATCCCTTCCCGAGCATCTCGCTGAAACACTGGCCAATCAAGGTACGAAATGGCACTTCATTCCTCCTGCTTCGCCTCATTTTGGTGGACTCTGGGAAGCAGGAGTAAAATCCACAAAACATCATTTACGTCGAATAGTCAATGATCGTCTCCTCAATTACGAAGAACTAAGTACGCTTCTCGCACAGATTGAAAGCATTCTAAACTCCAGACCTCTATGTCCCCTGTCAACTGATCCCCAAGATCACAACGTGCTTACACCTGCGCACTTTTTAATCGGTGAACCTACAGTTTGCATTCCGGATGAAGATTTATTGGATGCAAACGTTGATCGACTCTGTCGTTGGAAACAGATTGTACTTCTTAAGCAACACTTCTGGGAAAGATGGAAAAGAGAGTACCTGTGTCGACTACAATCACGCCCCAAATGAAATAAAATAATCGATAACATTAGAGTTGGCGACATCGTACTCTTACTCAATGAAAAAAGTGTTCCTGGTCAGTGGCCTCTCGCAAAGGTTGAAGAATTACATCCTGGTAATGATGGCTTGGTTCGAGTTGTTACTCTCTACTGCAATAAGAAATATATTAAACGTCCAATTGCCAAACTGTGTCGATTACCAACAAATGACATCACGTCAACAGAAGATACGGAATCATCAAGCAACAGTCCTAATTAAGAACAGAGGTTCTTGGCGGGGAGAATGTTTGGGAGTTTTTATACCCAAACAACATTAATCACCATGATCATCCCCACGGTACCATACAAATCCACATCTGGTATCCCTGGATACCAATATCAACATTACATATGCATAAGTCAGCTCATACTGATGACTGATTTGCCTTAGTTAATATGTATATATTAACTAAGGCAAATCAGTCAAAGTTTTACGGTTATCGTTTTGTCATAATTTGTGCATGCATTCCCTTTACACCGCTAACAATACCCCTCAAGTTGGACCTACATATTAAGCAACAGTTAAAGTTTTTGTCTCTGTTGTTTTGCGCTTGTGTTTTGGAAGTAAATGCAATTTCTGCTGTAGAGTTTTTTTAACATTAACTTCGAGAAGAAGTTCAAGAAGATTAAAAAGTAGTATGAAAAATATTGTTGACTAATGAAGAACTCCTCAAGAACAATAAAAAAATTAAATAATTAATAGTGGATATTAAATTCCTTGTAAAGTTACTAAGAAAATAATAAATGAATTTTTATTAAAAGAAAAGAACCCCTCGTTTAAGCTTCTTAAACAGAAGCTCTCATACTCCCAGGTTTACTCAATGAAGTAATAGAAAGTAACACAAAAATTTACAACTTTGAAAATTACGCCAACGAGCTAAAAGCGAGATTACGCTATGCCCACGAAAAGGCAAAACAAATGCTAATGAAAGCAAAACAAAAACGTACACTAACTGACTCAAAAACTAATACGAATACACTTATTGTAGAAATAGGAGATTTAGTTCTATTAAAAGTAGAAAATAGGAAAAAGAATATGAATCCAATAAAGGACCATATAAAATACTAGATAAGTTAGGAGTAAATTCATTAATAGAATATAATGGTACACCTAAGAAAGTACATAATAATCAATTAAAGTCATACAATAAGATTTATAATTAAAATTATCACAATATGTAATCAAAACAATGTAATTAGTAATCAAAAGTATATGTAATTATATCAAAACTACATAATTTGTAATTTTAACTATATAATTAAAAACGCTACAATGTAACTATAATAATAAGAAACAATTTATAAACAAACAATACCAATTATAAGAAAATATGAAAATCATCTAACAAATCCATAACATAAGACAATTGTAATACAACACAAACCATATTTCCAGAAAAAATATTCGCTAACACCCCTAATTTTTCTCTTAAGGGTGAGGGTGTAGTGTACCACACAAGTGTACACTGACGACCACACATCGTCATAAGCACAGCAGCAAGTCGCATATGCAAACAAACTGACAATAGCGCAATGTGTGCAATTGCACTCAATACCAAATACGCTAGACAAGCATTTTGGTGGTGCAATAACACACCCTGCCTATATTGCAGCGTATGCATATTGGACAGTCCGGTGACTTTAGCCCTGAAGTTGCACTCAAAATTATTAATATAAACAAAGACGATGATTCGTCAATGAATAATATCGGTAATCCGATACTTGAGACAAATTTCGGGAATATGATTTGTAACTAGTAGAAATAAGATAGATATATTTTATGTTAGTTAGAATAAGAAAACAATAAGAATTCAATGATATAAAAGAGCCATCGAGCCACCAAATAAACCAGAATTAATCTGAACTTCTAAAACTGCAATCCTGCATTAGATTTCTCATTTCTTCTCTCGGTGCTCTTAACTAGGCTTAGTTACAGAACAGCACCAAACAATAGCGTAACCAACAGCAAACTCTGCCGGTTACAATCTCTACTGAGGGCGACATTCCGCTTCGCACTAGGTTTCTGTATATCATTGCATTCATACGTTGTGTGAAACCTGCAATCGATGCGTAAGCCGATCTTGCACGGCCAACGCAATTGATATTGATTCAACCCTCATCAACACACGTATATTACCCTACATGGCGATCCTGCCAGCCTAACTTTGTATTACCCTACATGGCGATCCTGCAACTGACCTGGGACCTGAAAGGCAGCCAATAATCCTGCAACCGATCCTGCAACTAAGCTGAAGCCAACGATCCAATATACACCCCAAAACCAGCAATAAACGTCGGACCCCTGCCACTCATGATTGAGGAATATAAGAAACGGCAAGAAAAACGAAAGGACCTAGAAAAAAGAACAATCCCTCAAAGTGAAAGCAATAAAAAGAAGAGAGGAGCGTTGTTAACACAACAGAAACGCCAACTGGCCCATTTACTAGCAATATTAAAAAACGACAACCCACCACCGTGGAATGAAGCCACAATCATCTGGAAGCGAATCGACGAGATTAAAAATCAAATCAGAAATAGAAGAAAAAAATAAAATCGCATGCATGCGAATAACTTGGCGTATGATCAGAAAAACTGGCACTCCAACTATCGAGGACTATAACGACAAAACAACAATCGAAGAGGAGACAATACGGATGATCGAGGCGCTCTAAAAATGGGAAAAAGCCAGAGCAAGCCGCAGCACCACGATGCAACAGTAAATAACAACCAGCTATCGACAGAGATTACCTACCCATCGATTCCAGAATCCTACGTAGTTATATTTTTAGTTATAATTATCATTATAATAGCGTACAAACTAGATAAATATTTTAAAAACTATGTTCATGAGTGTAAGAATGACGCTAATGGCAACGCTATTACAGCAGTCTAATAAACAAAAATTCATATATTAAACATTTAAATAAAAATGTCAAATTTTATATAGTATAAAAATAAATAAAATTTCTTTTAAAAAATTTCTTATTGTAATCCTAAATGGATTTGAAATTCAATGCCTTAAAAGATATACTAGCTACACTTAGGAAAAATCCCGGCAGAATACATACAAACAAAACAGTGACAGCAAAACTTAGACTAATTGACACATTAAGAGAGGAATTCAATAGCATAATAGAGACCGACACTGACAATAAAGATCTAACTGGAATAAAAATTAGCTTCGCCAATACTTATTCCACAATAAAAACTATTCTATTGAAACAATTAACCGAAGAGACTGAACCAATAGACAACATGGCATCTTTTAGCATAGAAACGGCATCAAAATCTCTACCCACATTTACGGGCAACTTCAGAGAATTAGATAGTTTCATAATCACCGCTGAGCTGATAAACAAATCACTCAACGAGTCAGGACAGACAGATTTACTAGAGTATATCTACCATGCCAAATTAGCTAAGAACAGCAATAGGAGGTTACACAAAACCAGAAGACTTAAATACATTTACCACTATACTACAACAGAGGTACAAAGACGCGACAACAATAGCACAGCTACAAGCTAGACTAACTAATCTACAACAAAGGAATTCAGGAATCAACTCGTACAAAGAAAAAATTCTGATAATAATAGAAAGTTTCAACAGAATTAACATACATAATTTAGGAGAGACAGCTACACAAGCAGAAAAGAACGTAATAATAAAAACAAACAACAAGTTAGCATTGGATACTTTCAAGAAAGGACTGAATGAGAATTACAAAGCGACAATTTTTGCTGCAAGACCGAAAGATCTAGCAGAAGCAACAGAATTGGCACTTGAACTTGAGAACGAATCTAGAATAACGCCCAACACATCACAGCTGATGCAAGTAAGACATAATTCATTCAACTCACAAGGTACAAGGTCCAATTTCAACGCACCGCGCAAATACAATTCATTCAACCCTTCTCCACAATATACAAACAACACACGACAAAATTTCAGCACACGCTATGACAAAAATAACTACAACAACAGTAACTATGCAAACAACAGAAACAATAACCGTAGCAATACAAATTACAGTCAAAGAAACAATAACTACAACAACACATATCCCAATAATCAGAATAATAACAACTTCACACACAACAACAGCTACAACTCACAAGGCAGACAGCAGAACAACAACAACAATTACAACTCAAACAGAAACCGACGCATAAACATGATACACGATGCGGGAAACGAACAAGGCCCAGAATGCATAACCAATCTGGACAGCCAAAATTAAATGTATATAAAATCTCGGATAACCACACAAATTTCGTCACGCTGACACACAAAAAGCAAAAAATGACTTTTTTGATAGACACAGGTGCCGACATCTCATTATGCAAAATAAATAGCAAATTAGAAAACCACGAATACTTTCCTGATGACAAATGCAAATTAACAGGCATAACAAACGAAGAGGTATATTCTGAAGGTCAAATAAAATTACAATTAGATATTGGAGAAGAATCTTGCAACCACCCTTTCCAATTAGTAAACAAAACATTTCCAATAGAAACAGATGGCATTCTAGGTAGGGATTTTTTTGAAAAATATATATGTAATCGATTATGAAACGTTTACAATTTCCGCGTACGTAAACAAACAAACATTCATTATACCCATGCACACTAAATCTCACGATACTCAAAAAATAAAAATACCAGCAAGAACAGAAATAATACAAGCCTTAAAATTAAACATAAATGAAGATAAACTCTAAATAAAGAATTAAAAGAAGGCATATTTCTAAGCAATTCCATAGCACCCAAAAGTGGTATAACCCACATAAAAATTCTAAATACAACAAACAAAGAAGTAATTTTAGACGGCATACAATTTGAAACTAACTCACTAAAAAATTATGATATACTAAAGTACAGTACGCAAGATAATTACAATGAAAATAGACTACAGAAAATCATTGAAACTTTAAATTTTAACTGCACAGACGAAATTACAAAAGCCCAACTCATAAACATCCTAAGACAATACCAAGAAGTTTTTCATCTTGAAGACGAACCACTTTCGACAAACAATTTTTACACACAAAACATAACGACACATGACAACACCCCCGTTTACATTAAAAACTACTGCCACACACACACACACAGAAATTGTGAATGAACAGGTAAAGAAAATGCTACAAGAGGATATCATTGAACCTTCAGTCAGTCCATACAATGCTCCACTCCTTTTGGTTCCTAAAAAGAATACTATTGACAAAAAGAAATGGAGACTTGTAGTGGATTTTAGAAAACTGAATGACAGAATAGTAAATGATAAATTCCCGCTAACTCGCCTAGAAGACATTCTAGACAAGTTAGGCAGAGCAAAATGGTTTTCAACCTTAGACATGACCAGTTCATTTCATCAAATAAAATTAGAAAAACACCATTAACAGCTTTTTCCATATCCAATGGACATTATCAATTTAAAAGACTACCTTTCGGACTAAAAATTTCATCCAACAGCTTTCAGAGAATATTAACAATAGCACTCTCAGGACTTGACTCAGAAGCATTCCTTTATGTAGATGACATAATCATCTATGGATGCAGTCTAAACCACCATAACCAAAATTTAATCAAAGTACTAGACAGACTAAAACAACATAACTTAAAATTAAACGCAGTAAAATGCAACTTTCTGAGACCAGAAGTCGTATATTTAGGACATTTGATTACACAAGACGGAGTTAAAACTGACCCAGCAAAATACGAGACTGTAAAAAATTACCCTCAACCGAAAAACGCTATAGAAAATTCATACCAGAATTTGCAGATATTGCAAAATGTTTAAACTCCTTACTAAAGAAATCAGCCAAATTTGTATGGACAGATGAATGCCAAAAATCTTTTGAAACTCTTAAACTAAAATTAATAGATCCACCACTATTGCAATACCCAAATTTTGATAAACCCTTCATATTAACTACAGATGCATCGAATTATGCATTAGGCGCCGTAACGGACAAGATTTACCAATATCATATGCTAGCAAATCATTACAAAAACACGATTTGAATAAGCCAGTAATAGAAAAAGAGCTAGTAGCAATACATTGGAGTATTAACTTCTTCAAACCCTATCTATATGGTCAAAAGTTCACGGTAGTAACTGACCATCGACCACTGATATCACTATTCTCTCATAAAAACCCTTCATCTAAAATGACCAAAATTAGATTAGACCTTAGTGACTATGATTTCAACATAGTATATAAAACAGGAAAGATGAATACAAATGCAGATGCATTGTCAAGAATACAAATTGACTCGGACATTCTAAAAGAAATGATACCGAAAGAAATTAATGAAAAAGCCAAAAGAACCCTAATACTAACGAGAGGGATGGCAAATAAAAATAAAACAAATGAAGAGGCAAATAGAAATGAAATAAATGAAGAGGCAAATAAAAATGAAAATAAGAAATTGAGAAATTGCATATCTCAGGAGACTGATCACCTTCAAATATGGGAATGTACATCAAAAAATGACGTCAAGAATATTAAAAAATTAAAATTTAATGTCGACAAGAAAAATCAAAGCTTTGAAAAAATGAATATATATATAAAAAATGATATTGTGCACATAGCGAAAGCGATAATTCACCGAATCAAGATTCGACTCTGAAGAAGCTCCGACCTAAAAATAAAAATATAAATGAAAATATAAAGCATGCAGGAATCAATGATAAATCAGCGAGACTAGACTCGATTCTGAGGAAATTGATATCCAAAACGAAGAAAGAAAAAATTAAAGAATTAGCAATTGCAAATAATAATGAAATATTCAAAATATATACAAAAGAAGAATTTAAAGAAGCGTACGCAAAAATAAAAATGAATAGCAAAAGTCCTCAGCTAAAAATATTAATTTATATACCTCCAAAGGGAATAACGGAGGACATTTTAAAATACAAACTAATAGATGAATGTCACAAAACAGGACATCCCGGAGTAAGAAAAACTCTACTCAAATTAAAACAAAGATACATTTGGAAAAATATGAACCAAATGGTAAAGAAATTCGTATCCAACTGTGACACGTGCGTGAAGTGTAAACAAACAAGACACATCAAAGACCCACAAACCATAACAGACACCCCTAACACAAGTTTCGAAGTCATATCAATTGACACCGTAGGACCACTAAAAATTTCAAACGAATACCGCTACATACTGACCATGCAGAGCGAGCTGACAAAGTTCGTAATCGCACATCCAATGATAACAAAAGACGCACACACAACAGCCAAAACATTAGTTGAGCAATTTATACACAAATACGTACACTTCAAAATTCTTAAATCTGACAACGGGACAGAATTTACAAACGAGCTAATGGCAAACATATGTGCACAGCTCAAAATACAACAAAAATTTTCGACACCGTACCACCACTGTGCATTAAAGTTTGTGTAGTTCCGAAACTACAATTTACGCGGCAATAATGAACCAATATTTCGCACGGAAAAGCGAAACAGCTCAACAGAGCATTGTTCAGAATTGAATATGCGTATAATTCTGCGGTAAAATGTTTCTTTGAGTGCAAAAACTTTCTGGCAGTACTTTTGTGAAATAAAGCAAATGAAATTATGAATAAACTATAGTTTGGTATACCGCTATGCTTATATTTGGGGACTAATTGGATTTGGGGTAGTCATATTGGATTATTTCAGGGAATTTGCAAGTGATTTTTTGAAAATTAGGATACTGTAACACTTGGTTTTTGGAGTTTGGGTTAAAAGTAAAAGATTAATGCGGTCTATTGAAGCACCAGAGGAGGCGAGAATATTGCTGGAAGAGCAAAAGAGGCAGAGTGAGGCCATCGAAAGGAGAATCAGGAATTGCAGGAAGGATAGCAAGGCAAGGAAAAACAGCGCGTACTGCCGCAAGCGCATAGCGGAGTTAGATGACTTGTTGAATATATTCAATAATAACAACGAGGAGTTGTTAAAGTTTAAGGACTGTTGTGGTGACAAGGAGTACTTTACCAAGGATTACCCGTTACACGTCAACGGTTTGACACGGGACTGGTTGACCAAATTCAGACTGGATCTAGAAGAGCTGGAAGCACAGGAAGATAGTCCCAGTTCGCAGGAGGACAAGGCTCAAGACAAGCTTAGGTTTTTACAGACTGAGGTAAAATTGTTCGCAGAAAAATTGTTTGAACAATTGAAAGCGGCAACCACCAAGAGTGAAGCCCAGGTACTCTGGAGATTAGCGAGAGACGGTGGAAACCTGTCAACTTTGGAAGCAGCAGACCAAGCATTAGCGACTATTCAGAGTCGAACAGAGGAGAAATTTTTCCAAGTCTTCAAGGATACTGAAGAATTCAAGATAAATACGGAATTTCTCGAAAATAAAACTAGAGTACTTTCTAGGCAACTCCGGGAAACTGAGGAAGCCGCATCGCATCTGGAGAAGGAAAATTTGGAGCTCAAGAGAATCGGTGCAACTACTAAACCAGCAAGAGTGAGGTTGGCTTCAACCTCTCAAATACAAACGCAGACAGTACTAGCTTTGCCACCAGAAGTTTGCTGGCCGGAGTATCTAACTGTATTAACTGGAGAGAGTGAAGCGGAGTTTTTGTTTGGCGCATCTGATATTGGTGTCGAGCCTTTTTCTCCAGGAAGTCCGATTAATAATAAAAATCGGGGGTATCCGCCAAAGGAGCCAGAAGCAGTAACGGTACAGGAAAGTCCCATTACGGTAGACAATATTTCGCCTATAGGAGCAAACGGTCGAAGACTAATAAGTTTGAGTCCGTCACTGGTTAAGTACCTCTCAGATTCGGGAGAAGAAAATCTGGAAACCCCCACAGAGGTTAACGCTAATTTGTTATCAAAACTTAAGCAAGCACATAGGAGTAAAATGTGCATTCTGGAAGTAGCTCATGCGGTGGAGAAGCTGGTGCCCATGTTCTCAGAAGTCGGGTTGTATAATCTGAGAACTGAGATACGGCGCTTCAAAGAAGGTTGTGAG
Source organism: Clusia tigrina (assembly GCA_920105625.2). NCBI lineage: Eukaryota > Metazoa > Arthropoda > Insecta > Diptera > Clusiidae > Clusia > Clusia tigrina. Next base: position 571,601 of record CAKKTE020000077.1, read on the forward strand.
TTAGCGCAACAGAGTCTTCCGGAAGCAGAAGGGGAACACTTGATAAAGTGTATTAGACAAAGGACCACAGGTGATGCGTTTGCTTTACTAGCGCATAGCTCAGTAGGCACCCTGCCGGAGTTATACGCACTTTTAGATCGGACATATTTGAAACAAAAATCGTACGACTGTCTTGTACGGGAAATACAGGAATCAACTCAGAAAACAGGGGAGGAATTGAGAGCCTGGGGACGAAGGCTCCAGTCTCTGGGGAACGCTGCTGAGACAGAAGCCAACAGGCAGTTTCCAGGAAATGTTGCAGCATACAAGGCTCAAGTAGCACGAGCTATCATTTCTGTGTTTAAGGCAGGTCTGATAAATAGGGACTTGGCAAATTATACGCTTAATCTCACGCAGAGGAGTATGGCAGAATTAGTCGAAGCGGTCTCTTCCGCCGAGGAAGCAATCCAACAGCGAGCGACAACAGGTGGAATCTGTTGGAATAATACTCCTGCAGAGGTAGGACCGATACAGCAGCGGATCCCAAGGGGAGTCGGCAGATTGCTGAATCAAGTTCCGCAACAAAGAGACCAAGGATTCCTAGTCGAGAGATTCCAGCTGAGGAAACCCATTTATTCATTCTGCCATAAGCCAGGTCATACAAGGGATGAATGCATTACACGCAAAAATACGCCCTATTGTATGGAGTGCCAAACATATGGTCATGAGGCAGGTAGACAGTGCCAAATAGACAATAAATGGGATCAAAGTAGAAGGCAGCCAGGTACGAGGCGCCCGGATCCACCATTAAGGGACGGCAGGAGTAGTCCTCGAGTCAATTCAACGGAAGGGACACTGGGAATGGTCAGCAGCGACCAAATTGGAATACTAGAGGTGAACAAAGGATAGGCAACACCCAAAAGGGGTTGAAATGCTTCTCATGTGGACGGATGGGACACCGGGCTGCGGAATGCAGGGATAGGCAGTTCCAACAAAGGAACCAGGGAAACTTCCAGCGGCCCAGTCGAGGCCAGTAGACTCGAAAGCCAAAAGAAAGGAAGTAACAGTTAGGCCGGAGGTACGTGTGACTGGTAAGGTAGGAATTACAGTCCAGGAGAAGGTAGAGCAAGAGGCTCTCCAATACCACGTACCAAGTAACGTAAGAACAATGGTTCAAGTTACGGAGGGGCAAGGGTCTCTCCGGGAGAAAATTTTTGATTGCGCATTGATTTGGGTAACTGTGATGATTCTAGTACTTAGATTAAGTTTCAATAAGGTTAGAGAGTATTGGCCAATCGCCGTGTACGTGGTACGAGAATGTGTAGTTAGGATATTAACGGTAATTTTGAGGGGAAAATTTGAAGAGTTAGGAAGTAGATACGCGTCCATTTTGGGATCAAAAGGGCGTTGTTTCGTTGTGAGCAGGGTAGGACATGCTTTCATCGAAATACCCTGCAAGGAGGCAGCTAGTGGAAAGTTAGTGCTTTTGGTAGATTCAGGGGCGGATACTAGCCTCGTAAAATCTAGTGTTTTACGGAAAGGACTAGTTGTTAACCCAAAAGATGTAAGAACGCTTAATGGAGCGTTCGGAGGTTGCATCAGAACACTGGGGTCACTTTAGATAGGGCACAGTAAAGTTAAGGGCATGAGTTTTAGAGTGCACGCAGTCGAATTGGATAGGGAAGGTATCCCGGCCGATGGGATAATTGGCCGCGATAATCTCTGGGGCCGCACCATACTGGATGCGCCAGACAAGCAGTTATCATTTTACGATGATAATAGGAATAGGATCCTTACTCTTCCATTAAAGTCATGGCAGGAAGGAACCATGAATAGGGTTAAAAATTGTATGGAGGTAGTGAACGCAAGGTCAACTAGAGTAGTTACTATGCGTGTAAACACGAAACTGAGGACTCTTGTTTTGCACATGCAACAGTTAGCGGACGGCGTATATATGGGGGAGACCATAATGCACGTTGACAAGGGTAAGGTGTACGCTTGCGTACTCAACGCCTCGGAAAAGGACTACCGGATGGAGGAAGATTTCGGGCCTAAGTTCACTAGTTATGATAATTTTAAAGACCCGAATCATAGATCGGTTAATCAGATTAAGCAGGTAGATATAAGGAAGAGAATGGAGAGAGTGCTAGAATCACTGAGGTTAGACCCAAGCGTAAATTTAGAAGAAAAGGCATCAATAGAGGCCATTTGTATGTCATTCCATGACATATTTTTGCTGGAAGGAGACCAGTTGACAAATACACCAGAGGTAGAGCATGAAATACCTACTAGAGTGGATCAACCACCGATTAACCAGAAACAATACAGATTGCCACAAGCTCACAAAGATGAGGTAAATAGGCAAGTGGAAGGAATGTTAAAGGATAACATAATTTCACCGAGTATCTTGCCTTGGAATTCACCAATAATTTTGGTACCAAAGAAGGGAGGTACTCACGGTCAGAAGAAGTGGAGAATGGTCGTCGATTTTAGGAAATTGAACGACGCCACTATCAAGCAAGTGTTTCCGATACCAAGGATAGAATAAATTCTGGATCAATTGGGGCATAGTAGATATTTTTCTACGCTTGATTTAGCGAGTGGCTACCACCAAGTTCTGGTGGATACCCAAGACAAGCAGAAAACCGCGTAAAGCACCGGTTTAGGCCATTATGAGTTTAATAGAATGCCGTTTGGATTAACAAGCATCGGCTACCTTCCAACGGCTAATGAACCATGTGCTAACAGGCTTACAAGGGTTAGATTGTTTTGTGTATCTGGATGATATTGTAATTTATGGGAAGAACTTGCAGCAGCATTCGCAATGCTTGTGCAAGGTGCTCCAGAAATTACGAGAACACAATTTGAAATTGAACACGGAGAAGTGTCAATTTTTGCGAAGAGAGGTGGTTTATTTAGGCCATCGTTGCTCAGAGGCAGGAGCACTGCCTGACCCACAGAAGGTGGAATGCGTTAAAAATTTAGCGGTTCCAAGAAATAGAAAGGGAGTGCAAGCATTCCTAGGACTAGTGAACTATTACAGAAAGTTCGTGGAAGGACTAGCCAGAATTGCGTTGCCAATTAATAAGTTGCTACGTAAAGAAGCAAAGTTCGAATGGACAGAGAGATGTCAGCAAGCATTCGAGAGGCTAAAGGAAATAATTAGCTCGCCACCAATTTTGGCGTACCCCGACTTTGAGCAAACTTTTTTGTTGACCACTGATGCTAGCAATGAAGCATTAGGGGCAGTATTGTCACAAGGGGAAGTCGGTAATGACCGACCAATAGCATTCGCAATCAGGGCGCTTAGCGAGACAGAGAAAAGATGCTCCACAATAGAGAAGGAATTCCTAGCCATAGTATGGGCTACGAAGAATTTTAGGGCATATCTGTTAGGTCGCCCATTTAAGATATACACTGATCACCAACCGTTGAGAGGCATAGCCAATTTGAAAGACCAAACGTCTAGGCTAGCCAGGCTCAGACACAAATTGTCTGAGTATGATTTTGAAATCATATACAAACCTGGGAAAAAGAATCTGAATGCGGATGCACTCAGCAGAGTACCGCAGTCACAGAAGGTATCAGTAGTGCAAACGAGGGCCAAAGCACGGTCAGATAAGGAGAAGGCCGAGAGAATGCAAGGAGATAAAATTGATGCTACAAGAGGTGTTAGCAATGCGGGTTTCGATGCCAATGAACAAACAGCCAGTAATGTGGAATGGCTGGAGGATAAAAAAGATATCCAGGCTGTGTTAAAGGGCTTTCATGATTCACCGCTTGGAGGACACCAGGGATTCTGGAAAACTCATGACAGAATTAGACGAGTATACGGATGGAAAGGCATGCTCAAAGATGTTAGAAAATATGTAAAGAGTTGCCCAAAGTGCCAGGCCAATAAGAGTTCAATTTTAACGAAGATGCCAATGGTGTTAGCTGACACACCAAAACAGCCATTTGATAAAGTTCATATGGATATTGTAGGTATTTTACCTGATACTGTTTCGGGCAATAAATACATCTTGACGTTCCAAGACGATTTCTCAAAGTATCTGGCGTGCGTGGCTATACCCGATGTTGAATCAAGTACGGTGGCCAAAGCATTATTTGATGAAATTATAGCATGATACAACATACCTAAGGTTTTGATAACCGACAATGGTTCAAATTTCGTATCAAAACTATTCTCAGAAACGTGTAAAATGCTGGGAATCAAGAAGTTGCACATAACACCATATCATCCACAGGCGAATGGCTCATTGGAACGTAGTCATCGACCTCTGGCCGAGTACTTGCGTAGTTTTGCCAAGGAAGACGGCTCGAATTGGGATCAATGGTTGACCACTGCAATGCATGTACACAACAATACTGTGCATGTATCAACGAAGCAAACTCCGTTTAGAACACTCTACGGGTTTGATTTCAACATGCCAGCGAATTTTAAGCGCAAATGTACGCCTGTATACAATGCTGATGACCCGAATAAAGTGCAAAAGTATCAGTTACAGCGAGCGCACGAATTGGTCAGAGAAAACCAGGATTGTGCTAAACGAGTGGCCAGGGAAGCCTATAACAAGGTACTAAACCCAGTAGTTTTTCATGTGGGTGACCAGGTACTAATGAAGAATCAGGCTAGGAGAAAAAAACTCTCACCTGTGTGTATAGGTGTGTATGTAGTAGCAGAGATCAGAAGCACAGTTACAACAGTCGTAACGATGAAGGGAAAAAATAAAAAGCTACATAATAATTTGTTGAAATTATTCCACGTTAGACCACACGCCTAGATTCATGTGTTAACAGTGTTTTACAAGTGTAAACACAAGAATAATAACATAAACAAGTACGTGTGTGTATCAAATAACACACACAGCGCCGATTTTCAGAGTCATTGTCAGTAAAAGTGTGCCGTTTAAACTCGGGCAAGTAAAATTGACGTAACGAAAATCTGCTTATTAAGCACTATTGCCGAATGAAGACAGTAGAGAAAAATATTTTTTTTTTGTTTTACATATGAAACAATAATAAACGGGTTCATTGCACGTAATTAAAAAATAAAATAAAATAATAAGACAGTCGTGGGTAAGTAATATAAAACTTCGAATATGTACGTACATACATAAGGCGGTGTATGCTCTGAGTTTGACGCTTGAGCGTTAACGGCAATCAACGGAACTGCTGGTGGAGTAGGTATATATGTGTATATACATATGTGTATGGGATAAAGTATGAAAGTACGAATGTGTATTTAGGAAAAAAAAAGTAAGTACGATAATTATGAGAAATGAGTATGAGGAATGGGTATGTATGTATATTAAATACATACACACATACGGCAGTTTGAGGCATAAGCATTATGACCACGCGATTGAACCGCTAGTGGATGGGGAGCATAAGGGCATCAGGAGAGAGAGGGCATACTTACGATATCTGTGAATGGTAATTACAAAATAAGTAGTCAAGTATTAAGTTTTTTCTTTTTAATATAATTTTTATTTTTTATTTATTCAGTTTATTTTATTAAGGGAAAAATTGGGTGATTACGATTGGATTCCCGGGTGGGAATCCGGGCACGGTCATCTCGTGCGCCCGGTGCAGCACAACTAGGAGTTGCCCGAGCACTCTCTTGACTCCAGGTTCGTCTGGATTGAGTCTTGATGTAAGCAGGAGTTTCCAGCAGGCGTGCACTGCCTCCGGGTAATCCCATTGGCTGTCAATCTCCTTTAAATAGTTGCTGAGGATGGCGTAGGTCGGCGTGTAGGAGCCGGGGGGTAGATCCATTAGGCGGCGGTGCTCTTCAATGCTAAGTGCAGCGCAAGCGGGGTGTACCAGGAGCGCCGACTCTTCTAGCAGGGTTTTGGTCACCTGCTTGAAATCCAACATCCGTTGTCCAAATGTGAAATTCATGGTAGTTGGTCAAGTTTAACTGTGCTGAAATTCAGTGCAAAAGCACGGTTTTATAGTAAACCAACAAGCGGTCTGTTTTCGGAAATGTGCTAACAAGGCACATTTCAACAAAATAAAACAAAATACCAAATTAGCTGACAGAATAAATATCGATATTTCAACAGAATAACATAAAAAGTTAACCAAAAAGAGCTGAGCTAAGTTGCTGAGTCGGCCAGCGATAATCGGATTATAATGTAGTGGACAGGTTCGACCAAGAGAAGGATGACCACCCTACGACCAAATTTCAGGTATGGGGTACTAGGTATTGAGTAGGTGTTCGGATATATGTTTAAACAAGCAGGTATTTTTATGATGTGGTCAAGTATATGAAGACGGGTAACTAGAATTTAGGAGGTTGCAGACTTGGCAGCGGGTTAGATAAATATACAAAGTTTTGTTTTTTTTTTTTGTTTATTAGTTAGGAATTTAGTGAAGAAAAGCATAATTTAGGAAAGTATAGGTTAGTGAATAAGATAGTGCCTTGAATATGTGTATGTAGCCTTATACGATGTAGGAAGAAACGATCGTTAATGGGTATACATATCAGGTTGTGGATAAATTTGGATCCAATGATTGACTTCGATGAAAGATATAGTCATGCAATGGACGAAGTTTGAAACAAACGGGAATATTTTATATAATCTGGTTTTTGTCGGAGGACCAATGAATTGGTTCATAACTGGAATGAGTGATAACTCACGTGTTGAAAAAGAGCACGAAAAATTTGTCAAAGCGAAACTAATGCACTATGTGGCAATAATAAAACATAGTCCAGTCCTCTTTTCCTCTAGGATGCAGCAGAGAATCCAAGAATGTAAGGGGAGAAGACGAGTGGACGGAAAATTGAGTGATATAGCATTCAATTATAGAATAAGCAGTTTATGAAGATATTATTGTATATTTATTCTGAAGTATGGTATGTTTAGTGTAAAATTTTATCATTTTATAGAGCATGTTAGTGATGTTGATTGTGGGTACCAACGGGATACGTGCAGGAGTGCGGTTGGACAAACTACCGGAAACGGATGTATTGATGGAGAAAACAGGAGATGTATGGTTCGCCAAAGATTATTGGGTGGTTGTAACTGAGTTTCCACGAACGGAATTGAGGATTATTGTGGAACAATTCAAAGGAATGCAGGAGACAACCAGGAAGTTATGAGAGATGCATGCAGCGGCCAGCGGGACCGAGCTAAGACGTAGATGCGATTCTTCGACTTCGGAAATAGAGACTATAATGAAAAGATTTTTGGAAAAAGAGAAGACATTGTCTCTGAAAGGAAGGATTCGCCGGTCGCTAATAGATACTGGCGGTGAAATTCTCAAATGGGCAATTGGTACAATGGACCACCAAGATTCAGATCGAATTTATGGTCATTTACAGGACCTTGAGAAGAAGCAATCAAAGACGTTGTCATTGCTGGGAAAAGAAGTGACTGTGATGAGAGCAGGCTATCAGGGTCTTCACGAAGCAGTGAATAAGACTTTCCAAGAGCTGGAAGAGATGCATTTGGCGTTGGAAGGCATTGGAAAGAGACATGAGGAATCAGAGGTGAACTTAGCAGAATCTTTCATGTTGGGGACAGTTGTTTATGAGGAGATACTGAGGTTCCAGGACCAACAACAAACGGAGATAGTGGTGCTTGATGACCTGATACATGGCAAGCTACACCCGTTGTTCCTGACGTCTGATGAGTTACTCAAAGCGGCACCAGTGTCGATGAAAGGAATTTCATGGTATAGCGAGGCACCGGAGCGGTTCTATGAACTAGCCGAGGTTCGCACAGAAGAGGCGGAGAACGGTTTGAAAGTAGTCGTCAAGATTCCAGTGCCATTATTGGAGTTATTTACGATGCACAAAGTGTACCCTATACCCAAGAGACTAAACCCAGATTGGTGAGTGCTGCCGAAGACGAGATATGATTACATAGCAGCAAGCCAGGCACAAGAGCATTACATCGGCCTATCAATAGAGGACGAGGGGAAATGTCGAGAGGTGGGCACAACAAAACGTTTATGCTATCATCCTGGTAAAGTAATTACGCAAGCAAGAGATTACTGCGAGATAGAAGTCTTGAAGCATGAGCGAGATCAATGCGATCACATAGCCATCCTAGCCACGGGAGGAATTCTGGTAGCTACCAGAACGATAAACAGATGGCTCTACCATTTTGACGACCAGGTGATTTTCACGGCGGTGTGCTCAGTCGAAACCACACGGTTGGAATTAGTAAACATCGGGTTTATGACCATCGAAGCTCGTTGCAGAGTGATTGGCAAAGGGGTAATGCTGGTCCATAAAAGCCAAGAGGAGTTACGGTACAAATTCTAGACGTCCGTCATGGGAACAAACCGTTTAAAGACAAAGCTGCAGGAGCTGCTGGAAAGTCACAAACGAAGAGATTCTGACCATGATCTCACAACACCGAACGCAGTCTCACTCATGCATTTCAAGGACCTACGGAAAACCCTTACAACGAACAGCAGAGCGATCAGCGATTTGGTAAAGGAGGCAGAAGATGTTGAAAGGGTATCACATCTCACCAATTCCTGTGAGATAGTGCACACCCGGATGAAGGGAGGGATAGCCAGTATAGCTGGCCTCATCCTGGTGGTAATGATGGTGATGACTCTCATTTCGAGGAAATGGTGCAAGATAGTAGCGGCCCTTCAAAGACTCGAATCAACAACACCAACGGCGCAGCACAACAACCATACCGACAACGGAAGCCGACAACCGGAGCATCAGTTAACAGAGGCTGTAGCACAAGACCTTAGATGTAAATATCATAGCGAAATATAAGATTTTAAGTATAGGAGTAGATTGTGTTGTGCGCCAGTGGGAAAAGAGTCGATGAACGACCAAGCATAAAAAAGGGGAATAGACTAAAAAAAAAATTAAAAAAAAAAATTAAAAATTTAATTAATAAAAGAACAAAAGAAAACAAAAGAGAAATAAAAAGAATCCAAAATATAAAATAAGGCGAATTTGAAAAAAAAAAAAAGAGAAAATGATAAAAAAAATATATATGTATTGTAGGTTTAAGAAAATGCACAGATTGTTTAAAGTGCAGAAATGATTGTAAACTCTCATTAGAAGTTAGTTGCACTAACTTCTTTTAGAAAGAGGGGAGGGATGTTGTGAGTTAGAACCAAGCTACCTACGTGTAGTCGACTCACAGCATCGACTCCTAATAGATGCCACACTCTGTGGGATAAGCATGTGCTAAAATTGTTTAACAATAAGACATACTTTTAGGGTTTAAGTATTTTAAGCTAAAATGGTTTGTGAAATATTACTATGTGAACTTTTAGGGTACTACAGTTCCGCAATCGAGTCGACAAGGGCAGCGTAATGCACCGTCGCCACTTTTGAAGTAGGTCGGTTGGCTTGAGCAACTGACACCAAATAACAATTGCGTAACTGGAACACCAGAAATGTAATGTTCATTTGTAATGTTCATTTGTAAATAGTACATAAGAACTAGTATTTTGAGAATAAACTTCTTGTTATTTTAAACCTAAAAAAGTGCACTGCTTATTTAACAAAGTGGTTTAGTGTTTTCAGCGACGCGCCCAGCGAACCGAGACAGGACGTCTCCCGAGGACAACAAGCAAGGACACCACCCCAACACATCGACAAACGACGACGAATGGGATAAGTGGATTCCCTACTTCACTTTCACTTACAACACAATGCCACATGTTGACACGGGCTACACGCCATATGAATTAATATATGGGAAACTCCCAGTGTTTGGGAGTTTTTATACCCAAACAACATTAATCACCATGATCATCCCCACGGTACCATACAAATCCTCATCTGGTATCCCTGGATACCAATATCAACATTACATATGCATAAGTCAGTTCATATTTACATACATATTAACTAAGGCAAATCAGTCAAAGTTTTACGGTTATCGTTTTGTCATAATTTGTGCATGCATTCCCTTTACACCGCTAACAATACCCCTCAAGTTGGACCTACACATTAAGCAACAGTTAAAGTTTCTGTCTCTGTTGTTTTGCGCTTGTGTTTTGGAAGTAAATGCAATTTCTGCTGTAGAGTTTTTTTAACATTAACTTCGAGAAGAAGTTCAAGAAGATTAAAAAGTAGTATGAAAAATATTGTTGACTAATGAAGAGCTCCTCAAGAACAATAAAAAAATTAAATAATTAATAGTGGATATTAAATTCCTTGTAAAGTTACTAAGAAAATAATAAATGAATTTTTATTAAAAGAAAAGAACCCCTCGTTTAAGCTTCTTAAACAGAAGCTCTCATACATAAAAGTGGTGCCGAAACCCGGGAACTGTCCATGTGCTGACACAAATCCCTCATATTTTACATAAAAAAGTTACTGCCGTCGTGCTACGGATAACATAACCTCATTTTGTTGCCACGAATTTCGCGCTAAATTCAATACAAAATGGAGACAGTTATTGAAGATCAACATAGTATAATCAACTATATCGCTCGTATGGAGCAATCTTTTAATGCTAAACTAAAGGAGCGTAAGTCCAAAGGCTATGCTCAAGCTATGCTCGAAGACTTGGAGCAGAATTTCAAATTATTTAAAGATGGCCACGAGTTGGTTATGGGCATAGTTCGAGAACAGTCCCTCGCGGAGCAGGATGTACCCTACCTAAGTACCAATATGTATTACACTTGTTGTGATACATATATCTCATTTAAAACTAATATTCTTGATTTAATGTTTGAATTTGATTCTCCACAGACTCCAACCGTCCACGCAAGTACATTCGCCGCAAGCAGCCGCAACGAAAGATTTGTCGCCGGAGTACGACTGCCAAAAATACAACTTCCAACATTTTCTGGAGATTATCTCGATTGGGTCTCTTATCGCGATACGTTTTTGTCACTAGTTCATGAACCAGCGTCACTCACTGATATCCAGAAATTTTTATATTTGAAAAGTTCGTGCACAGGTACTCCCCTTTCTATGATCAACGAATATCCAGTTGCCGGTTCTAGCTATGCACTTGCATGGGAAGCTCTCGAGAGGAGATTTCACAATGAAAGAAAGCTTGTCGATCAAATCTTAAAGCGAATGGCTCATTGGAACGTAGTCATCGACCTCTGGCCGAGTACTTGCGCAGTTTTGCCAAGGAAGACGGCTCGAATTGGGATCAATGGTTGACCACTGCAATGCATGTACACAACAATACTGTGCATGTATCAACGAAGCAAACTCCGTTTAGAACACTCTACGGGTTTGATTTCAACATGCCAGCGAATTTTAAGCGCAAATGTACGCCTGTATACAATGCTGATGACCCGAATAAAGTGCAAAAGTATCAGTTACAGCGAGCGCACGAATTGGTCAGAGAAAACCAGGATTGTGCTAAACGAGTGGCCAGGGAAGCCTATAACAAGGTACTAAACCCAGTAGTGTTTCATGTGGGTGACCAGGTACTAATGAAGAATCAGGCTAGGAGAAAAAAACTCTCACCTGTGTGTATAGGTGTGTATGTAGTAGCAGAGATCAGAAGCACAGTTACAACAGTCGTAACGATGAAGGGAAAAAATAAAAAGCTACATAATAATTTGTTGAAATTATTCCACGTTAGACCACACGCCTAGATTCATGTGTTAACAGTGTTTTACAAGTATAAACACAAGAATAATAACATAAACAAGTACGTGTGTGTATCAAATAACACACACAGCGCCGATTTTCAGAGTCATTGTCAGTAAAAGTGTGCCGTTTAAACTCGGGCAAGTAAAATTGACGTAACGAAAATCTGCTTATTAAGCACTATTGCCGAATGAAGACAGTAGAGAAAAATATTTTTTTTTTGTTTTACATATGAAACAATAATAAACGGGTTCATTGCACGTAATTAAAAAATAAAATAAAATAATAAGACAGTCGTGGGTAAGTAATATAAAACTTCGAATATGTACGTACATACATAAGGCGGTGTATGCTCTGAGTTTGACGCTTGAGCGTTAACGGCAATCAACGGAACTGCTGGTGGAGTAGGTATATATGTGTATATACATATGTGTATGGGATAAAGTATGAAAGTACGAATGTGTATTTAGGAAAAAAAAAGTAAGTACGATAATTATGAGAAATGAGTATGAGGAATGGGTATGTATGTATATTAAATACATACACACATACGGCAGTTTGAGGCATAAGCATTATGACCACGCGATTGAACCGCTAATGGATGGGGAGCATAAGGGCATCAGGAGAGAGAGGGCATACTTACGATATCTGTGAATGGTAATTACAAAATAAGTAGTCAAGTATTAAGTTTTTTCTTTTTAATATAATTTTTATTTTTTATTTATTCAGTTTATTTTATTAAGGGAAAAATTGGGTGATTACGATTGGATTCCCGGGTGGGAATCCGGGCACGGTCATCTCGTGCGCCCGGTGCAGCACAACTAGGAGTTGCCCGAGCACTCTCTTGACTCCAGGTTCGTCTGGATTGAGTCTTGACGTAAGCAGGAGTTTCCAGCAGGCGTGCACTGCCTCCGGGTAATCCCATTGGCTGTCAATCTCCTTTAAATAGTTGCTGAGGATGGCGTAGGTCGGCGTGTAGGAGCCGGGGGGTAGATCCATTAGGCGGCGGTGCTCTTCAATGCTAAGTGCAGCGCAAGCGGGGTGTACCAGGAGCGCCGACTCTTCTAGCAGGGTTTTGGTCACCTGCTTGAAATCCAACATCCGTTGTCCAAGTGTGAAATTCATGGTAGTTGGTCAAGTTTAACTGTGCTGAAATTCAGTGCAAAAGCACGATTTTATAGTAAACCAACAAGCGGTCTGTTTTCGGAAATGTGCTAACAAGGTACATTTCAACAAAATAAAACAAAATACCAAATTAGCTGACAGAATAAATATCGATATTTCAACAGAATAACATAAAAAGTTAACCAAAAAGAGCTGAGCTAAGTTGCTGAGTCGGCCAGCGATAATCGGATTATAATGTAGTGGACAGGTTCGACCAAGAGAAGGATGACCACCCTACGACCAAATTTCAGGTATGGGGTACTAGGTATTGAGTAGGTGTTCGGATATATGTTTAAACAAGCAGGTATTTTTATGATGTGGTCAAGTATATGAAGACGGGTAACTAGAATTTAGGAGGTTGCAGACTTGGCAGCGGGTTAGATAAATATACAAAGTTTTGTTTTTTTTTTTTGTTTATTAGTTAGGAATTTAGTGAAGAAAAACATAATTTAGGAAAGTATAGGTTAGTGAATAAGATAGTGCCTTGAATATGTGTATGTAGCCTTATACGATGTAGGAAGAGACGATCGTTAATGGGTATACATATCAGGTTGTGGATAAATTTGGATCCAATGATTGACTTCGATGAAAGATATAGTCATGCAATGGACGAAGTTTGAAACAAACGGGAATATTTTATATAATCTGGTTTTTGTCGGAGGACCAATGAATTGGTTCATAACTGGAATGAGTGATAACTCACGTGTTGAAAAAGAGCACGAAAAATTTGTCAAAGCGAAACTAATGCACTATGTGGCAATAATAAAACATAGTCCAGTCCTCTTTTCCTCTAGGATGCAGCAGAGAATCCAAGAATGTAAGGGGAGAAGACGAGTGGACGGAAAATTGAGTGATATAGCATTCAATTATAGAATAAGCAGTTTATGAAGATATTATTGTATATTTATTCTGAAGTATGGTATGTTTAGTGTAAAATTTTATCATTTTATAGAGCATGTTAGTGATGTTGATTGTGGGTACCAACGGGATACGTGCAGGAGTGCGGTTGGACAAACTACCGGAAACGGATGTATTGATGGAGAAAACAGGAGATGTATGGTTCGCCAAAGATTATTGGGTGGTTGTAACTGAGTTTCCACGAACGGAATTGAGGATTATTGTGGAACAATTCAAAGGAATGCAGGAGACAACCAGGAAGTTATGAGAGATGCATGCAGCGGCCAGCGGGACCGAGCTAAGACGTAGATGCGATTCTTCGACTTCGGAAATAGAGACTATAATGAAAAGATTTTTGGAAAAAGAGAAGACATTGTCTCTGAAAGGAAGGATTCGCCGGTCGCTAATAGATACTGGCGGTGAAATTCTCAAATGGGCAATTGGTACAATGGACCACCAAGATTCAGATCGAATTTATGGTCATTTACAGGACCTTGAGAAGAAGCAATCAAAGACGTTGTCATTGCTGGGAAAAGAAGTGACTGTGATGAGAGCAGGCTATCAGGGTCTTCACGAAGCAGTGAATAAGACTTTCCAAGAGCTGGAAGAGATGCATTTGGCGTTGGAAGGCATTGGAAAGAGACATGAGGAATCAGAGGTGAACTTAGCAGAATCTTTCATGTTGGGGACAGTTGTTTATGAGGAGATACTGAGGTTCCAGGACCAACAACAAACGGAGATAGTGGTGCTTGATGACCTGATACATGGCAAGCTACACCCGTTGTTCCTGACGTCTGATGAGTTACTCAAAGCGGCACCAGTGTCGATGAAAGGAATTTCATGGTATAGCGAGGCACCGGAGCGGTTCTATGAACTAGCCGAGGTTCGCACAGAAGAGGCGGAGAACGGTTTGAAAGTAGTCGTCAAGATTCCAGTGCCATTATTGGAGTTATTTACGATGCACAAAGTGTACCCTATACCCAAGAGACTAAACCCAGATTGGTGAGTGCTGCCGAAGACGAGATATGATTACATAGCAGCAAGCCAGGCACAAGAGCATTACATCGGCCTATCAATAGAGGACGAGGGGAAATGTCGAGAGGTGGGCACAACAAAACGTTTATGCTATCATCCTGGTAAAGTAATTACGCAAGCAAGCGATTACTGCGAGATAGAAGTCTTGAAGCATGAGCGAGATCAATGCGATCACATAGCCATCCTAGCCACGGGAGGAATTCTGGTAGCTACCAGAACGATAAACAGATGGCTCTACCATTTTGACGACCAGGTGATTTTCACGGCGGTGTGCTCAGTCGAAACCACACGGTTGGAATTAGTAAACATCGGGTTTATGACCATCGAAGCTCGTTGCAGAGTGATTGGCAAAGGGGTAATGCTGGTCCATAAAAGCCAAGAGGAGTTACGGTACAAATTCTAGACGTCCGTCATGGGAACAAACCGTTTAAAGACAAAGCTGCAGGAGCTGCTGGAAAGTCACAAACGAAGAGATTCTGACCATGATCTCACAACACCGAACGCAGTCTCACTCATGCATTTCAAGGACCTACGGAAAACCCTTACAACGAACAGCAGAGCGATCAGCGATTTGGTAAAGGAGGCAGAAGATGTTGAAAGGGTATCACATCTCACCAATTCCTGTGAGATAGTGCACACCCGGATGAAGGGAGGGATAGCCAGTATAGCTGGCCTCATCCTGGTGGTAATGATGGTGATGACTCTCATTTCGAGGAAATGGTGCAAGATAGTAGCGGCCCTTCAAAGACTCGAATCAACAACACCAACGGCGCAGCACAACAACCATACCGACAACGGAAGCCGACAACCGGAGCATCAGTTAACAGAGGCTGTAGCACAAGACCTTAGATGTAAATATCATAGCGAAATATAAGATTTTAAGTATAGGAGTAGATTGTGTTGTGCGCCAGTGGGAAAAGAGTCGATGAACGACCAAGCATAAAAAAGGGGAATAGACTAAAAAAAAAAATAAAAAAAAAATTAAAAATTTAATTAATAAAAGAACAAAAAAAACAAAAGAGAAATAAAAAGAATCCAAAATATAAAAAAAGGCGAATTTGAAAAAAAAAAAAGAGAAAATGATAAAAAAAAATATATATGTATTGTAGGTTTAAGAAAATGCACAGATTGTTTAAAGTGCAGAAATGATTGTAAACTCTCATTAGAAGTTAGTTGCACTAACTTCTTTTAGAAAGAGGGGAGGGATGTTGTGAGTTAGAACCAAGCTACCTACGTGTAGTCGACTCACAGCATCGACTCCTAATAGATGCCACACTCTGTGGGATTAGCATGTGCTAAAATTGTTTAACAATAAGACATACTTTTAGGGTTTAAGTATTTTAAGCTAAAATGGTTTGTGAAATATTACTATGTGAACTTTTAGGGTACTACAGTTCCGCAATCGAGTCGACAAGGGCAGCGTAATGCACCGTCGCCACTTTTGAAGTAGGTCGGTTGGCTTGAGCAACTGACACCAAATAACAATTGCGTAACTGGAACACCAGAAAAGTCAAGACGTAGACTGTAATGTTCATTTGTAAATAGTACATAAGAACTAGTATTTTGAGAATAAACTTCTTGTTATTTTAAACCTAAAAAAGTGCACTGCTTATTTAACAAAGTGGTTTAGTGTTTTCAGCGACGCGCCCAGCGAACCGAGACAGGACGTCTCCCGAGGACAACAAGCAAGGACACCACCCCAACACATCGACAAACGACGACGAATGGGATAAGTGGATTCCCTACTTCACTTTCACTTACAACACAATGCCACATGTTGACACGGGCTACACGCCATATGAATTAATATATGGGAAACTCCCAGTGTTTGGGAGTTTTTATACCCAAACAACATTAATCACCATGATCATCCCCACGGTACCATACAAATCCTCATCTGGTATCCCTGGATACCAATATCAACATTACATATGCATAAGTCAGTTCATATTTACATACATATTAACTAAGGCAAATCAGTCAAAGTTTTACGGTTATCGTTTTGTCATAATTTGTGCATGCATTCCCTTTACACCGCTAACAATACCCCTCAAGTTGGACCTACACATTAAGTAACAGTTAAAGTTTCTGTCTCTGTTGTTTTGCGCTTGTGTTTTGGAAGTAAATGCAATTTCTGCTGTAGAGTTTTTTTAACATTAACTTCGAGAAGAAGTTCAAGAAGATTAAAAAGTAGTATGAAAAATATTGTTGACTAATGAAGAGCTCCTCAAGAACAATAAAAAAATTAAATAATTAATAGTGGATATTAAATTCCTTGTAAAGTTACTAAGAAAATAATAAATGAATTTTTATTAAAAGAAAAGAACCCCTCGTTTAAGCTTCTTAAACAGAAGCTCTCATACATAAAAGTGGTGCCGAAACCCGGGAACTGTCCATGTGCTGACACAAATCCCTCATATTTTACATAAAAAAGTTACTGCCGTCGTGCTACGGATAACATAACCTCATTTTGTTGCCACGAATTTCGCGCTAAATTCAATACAAAATGGAGACAGTTATTGAAGATCAACATAGTATAATCAACTATATCGCTCGTATGGAGCAATCTTTTAATGCTAAACTAAAGGAGCGTAAGTCCAAAGGCTATGCTCAAGCTATGCTCCAAGACTTGGAGCAGAATTTCAAATTATTTAAAGATGGCCACGAGTTGGTTATGGGCATAGTTCGAGAACAGTCCCTCGCGGAGCAGGATGTACCCTACCTAAGTACCAATATGTATTACACTTGGTGTGATACATATATATCATTTAAAACTAATATTCTTGATTTAATGTTTGAATTTGATTCTCCACAGACTCCAACCGTCCACGCAAGTACATTCGCCGCAAGCAGCCGCAACGAAAGATTTGTCGCCGGAGTACGACTGCCAAAAATACAACTTCCAACATTTTCTGGAGATTATCTCGATTGGGTCTCTTATCGCGATACGTTTTTGTCACTAGTTCATGAACCAGCGTCACTCACTGATATCCAGAAATTTTTATATTTGAAAAGTTCGTGCACAGGTACTCCCCTTTCTATGATCAACGAATATCCAGTTGCCGGTTCTAGCTATGCACTTGCATGGGAAGCTCTCGAGAGGAGATTTCACAATGAAAGAAAGCTTGTCGATTAAATCTTAAAGCGATTATTTTCCATACCGCCTACCAAGGGAAATGTTTATTCTATTAAAGAACTTCTCGATACCACCAGAAATTGTTTAGCTCAACTAAAAGCATTAAAAATCAATACTACCACCTGGGATTCGATTTTGATTTATTTGACGGCTCAGAAGCTAGACGTTCAAACCCGCAAAGAATGGGAGCAATCGCTCAAGGCCAGTACAACGGTACCTCCTATGACTGGAATTCTTGTTTTTTGGAAACTACTTTTAGAGCTTTGGAATGCGTTGAAGATGCAAATATTCCAAGCAGTTCAAACAAAAGTTATGGGGACAGCAAATTTGAAAATCGTCGTAAGCCAACGAAAATTGTTCGAGCCCACACAGCTACTTCTACTATGTTGGATGAAAACTGCCCGTGCTGCAACAAACGTCATCCGTTATACAAATGTTTTAAATTTGCAACGATATCTTCAGCAGAGAAGAAAAACATCGTCAATCAACATCGGCTGTGTCGAAACTGTCTTCGTACCGGACATTTACAAGCCGCATGTAAGTTGAAGTCAGTTTGTCAAAACTGTAGTGAGCCACATCACACTGTTGTCCACAACGAGTACTATTCTGGAAACACCTCGTTGACAACTGCTACGACACCAAATGCTACAGCAAACCAGACTTTTGCTCAACCTCCTACTACTTCTACTCCTACAACTGCAACATCTGTAAGTACGCTCCACTCCAATATGAATACATGCCATATAAATCCTGCCTTACTTGCCACAGTAAAGGTAATTATAAAAACTAATAAATCTGCTTATAGTGTAAAAGCCCTTGTAGACCAAGGATCTCAGGTCTCATTTATATCTGAGGAATTAGCCCAGCTATTGCCCATACCGAAATTAAAAACGCATGTCGATGTCTGTGGGATTGGAGGAAACAAATCCGTCACGGTGAAGAAGTCCGTAAATATGATCAACAATTTGAATTGCCGATAACTGCACTTGTTGTACCATCAGTTTCATCATATATTCCCCCCAAATTAAATTTGATCACAATTCCAGATTTACCAGAAAATCATCTTGCCGATAAAGATTTCTTGTTAGCAGAAAAAATTTATCTCCTTCTCGGAAATGACGTCTATGGTGATCTATTACTAGCTCAGACGAAAAAATTAGAAAATGGTCTATTTTTACAAGAAACTCATTTTGGATACATGGTTTCTGGGTCTCCAAGATCAAATTTGTCCGCAGCAACAATTTCTGCTAATTTGTGTTCGCTATAAAATCAGCTACGCCTGTTTTGGGAACAGGAAGAATTTGTAGATGAGAAACAATTCACACCCGAAGAGATGTTATGTGAAAAATTGTTTAATGAAACGCATACTAGAGATGATACCGGACGCTATACTGTCCATTTACCCTTCAAGAGTATACTTCAAGGTCAACCCCCTCCAACTTTTTCCCACACGGACTACAATGCGCTTAAACGGTTAAAACAGCTGGAATCTACTTTCAAAAATAAACCTAAATTTGCTGAGGAATATAAGAAATTCATGACGCTGTATGAAACGCTTAACCATATGGTAAAACTTGGTGAGTACCCTCATGCAATACCGAAAAATGCTTATTTCTTTCCCCATCATGGTGTACTCAGAGAGAGTAGTACAACAACAAAATTACGTGTTGTTTTTGATGGTCGAAATCACAGACCCCCTCAGACTTCTATAAATGAGGAACTATCAGTCGGGCCTGCACTGCAAAATGATTTGTCTACTATTATATCTCGATGGAGGAGATATCGAATAGCTTTCACAGCTGATATAGAAAAAATGTTCAGACAAATTAATGTCTGTAAAGAACATCAGCCTTCACAATGTATACTTTGGAGAGATGAAACTACAAATAAAATTAACATTTACAGTTTACTTACAGTGACGTATGGTACTACGTCAGCTCCATATTTGGCAATCAGAGTACTACAACAGCTCGCCGAAGATGAAGAGAAACAATTCCCACAAGCGAGCCAAATACTTCGCTCAGACACATATGTCGATGACGTCATATCTGGCGCTGATAGTTTTGATGACGCTCTAAAATTACAGCAACAACTTTGCTCTTTAGTGAAATTTGGTGGATTTCACCTTCGAAAATGGAACTATAATTCTTCACGATTAATTAATCACATTCCAGAGGAAGATCGTGAAAAGAAAGAGCTATTTACACTCAATGAACCAAACATGGCGAAAGCTCTTGGTCTTTATTGGTATATTACAACCGATTCTTTTTGTTTTACAATAAATTTTACATTTGCTCAAACTGTTACTAAACGCACCTTGCTTTCAGATGCAGCTAAGTTATTTGATCCCCTAGGCTGGTTATCTCCCACAACTATAAAAGCGAAAATTATGTTCCAGCTACTATGGAAACTAAAACGCGATTGGGATGATACACTACCAGAACAGATTCAAAACGAATGGATAAATTTTCGATCAACGCTGAAGTCTTTTGAGAAAATACGAATTCCTCGATGGCTTGGATATACATCTAAACAATCTACAATTGACCTTCACGGCTTTAGTGATGCATCACTAACTGCCTACGCTGCTGTTGTCTACGCTCGAATTGTAGCTGAATCTGGTGAGATAATTATTAATTTATTACAGGCAAAAACAAAGGTAGCCCCTTTAAAAAATGAAACAATTCCGAGACTGGAATTAAGTGCAGCTACGCTTTTAGCAAAATTGATCGCTAAAATTAAATCAAACAACGATTTCAACATTGGGCGCATCGTATACTGGACGGATAGTACCATCGTTCTTGCGTGGCTAAAAAATTACAACAGACGGTTGGAAGTCTACGTGGCAAACAGAGTTGCACAAATTCATAAGCTTTGCGACGTCACCGATTGGAGATATGTTCCATCAGCTGATAACCCTGCAGATTGCGCTTCTCGCGGATTATTTCCTGAAGAACTTATCAAGCATTCATTATGGTGGACTGGTCCATCATGGCTGAAAACTGATTCAAATGATTGGCCTTCCTCCCCGGCAAATTCATATATTGATAAATCTACTGTAAACGCTGCTACAGAAGAAAAAATTTGCAACAACAATGTTATTGTCTGTCATTCAACCAATACAGAAACAACAACAGCATTCCCTAAATTCCTGTCGAAATATTCCAGTTTCACTACGTTAATACGTGTGATGGCATACGTTTTTCGTTATTTCGAAAATTTAAAATGCAAAATAAAGAAGATCGAAATAGATACAAGCTTTTTAAAAACATGGGAACTTACAAGAGCAAGGAATCATCTAATTCGAATAACACAAGCCGTAACATTTCGGGAAGAAATACAATGCCTAAAATCAAGTAAACCTCTTCCTAATAATAGCCGAATTCTGAAGTTATCACCATTTTTACATGAATTGGATATTGTCAGAGTTGGTGGTCGCATATCTCAGGCCGAGATTCCATTCCACACGAAGCATCCTATACTTCTGACCAAACAAAATCCTATTTCCCTTCTTATCTTTTCAGAAGCACATAAAAAGACTTGCCACGGTAGTCTTCTGCTAATGCAGTCCTATGTTTCACGGCATTATTGGGTAGTCTCTGCTCGTGACTTAGCAAAAAAGGTGCAACGCAATTGCATCGTGTGCTTCAAATACAAAACTAAGACTTGTCAACAATTAATGGGTAACCTGCCAGCTGTCCGCCTTCAGCCAGCCCGCCCCTTCAAGCATAGTGGGCTCGACTACGCCGGTCCCATCAATATAAAAACATCATCCTTAAGAACGGCATCTACTTCTAATGGATACATTTGCCATTTCATATGTATGTGCACCAAGGCACTATATTTGGAAGCCGTCACCAGCCTTAATGTAGATGCATTCTTAGCAGCTTATCGCCGTTTTATTGCTCGTCGAGGAATTTGTACGGACCTATACTCCGATTGTGGTACAAATTTCGTTGGTGCGAATAAAGAGCTGCAAGTCTTTTATCAGCGCAATAAATTATCCCTTCCCGAGCATCTCGCTGAAACACTGGCCAATCAAGGTACGAAATGGCACTTCATTCCTCCTGCTTCGCCTCATTTTGGTGGACTCTGGGAAGCAGGAGTAAAATCCACAAAACATCATTTACGTCGAATAGTCAATGATCGTCTCCTCAATTACGAAGAACTAAGTACGCTTCTCGCACAGATTGAAAGCATTCTAAACTCCAGACCTCTATGTCCCCTGTCAACTGATCCCCAAGATCACAACGTGCTTACACCTGCGCACTTTTTAATCGGTGAACCTACAGTTTGCATTCCGGATGAAGATTTATTGGATGCAAACGTTGATCGACTCTGTCGTTGGAAACAGATTGTACTTCTTAAGCAACACTTCTGGGAAAGATGGAAAAGAGAGTACCTGTGTCGACTACAATCACGCCCCAAATGAAATAAAATAATCGATAACATTAGAGTTGGCGACATCGTACTCTTACTCAATGAAAAAAGTGTTCCTGGTCAGTGGCCTCTCGCAAAGGTTGAAGAATTACATCCTGGTAATGATGGCTTGGTTCGAGTTGTTACTCTCTATTGCAATAAGAAATATATTAAACGTCCAATTGCCAAACTGTGTCGATTACCAACAAATGACATCACGTCAACAGAAGATACGGAATCATCAAGCAACAGCACCAAACAATAGCGTAACCAACGGCAAACTCTGCCGGTTACAATCTCTACTGAGGGCGACATTCCGCTTCGCACTAGGTTTCTGTATATCATTGCATTCATACGTTGTGTGAAACCTGCAATCGATGCGTAAGCCGATCTTGCAAGGCCAACGCAATTGATATTGATTCAACCCTCATCAACACACATATATTACCCTACATGGCGATCCTGCCAGCCTAACTTTATGTTACCCTACACCAGACGCAGGTTTTTTTTTTTGGAAATATCATCATATCTGAACATATCGATGCAGCTCTTTCAGAATTTCTTTTTCTTTTTCTTGAACCAGATTCCCAATATCTCTATCTCTCCTGCAGCCTGATATGAAGATTGTATATTAAATATGTAGCCCGAAAACAATGTTGAAGGATTAAAAAAAGCTTGTGCCTAGGCTAATAGCAATATTGGAAATCTAAGGCAAACTGTAAAACGTTATTCTGAGTGTTTGGTGGAATGTTACAACATAACAGTGGGAAGTAAAACCGTGAACAAGTTTGTTGCAAACTGTAATATGTGTTCTAATTGTTATTTAATGAGGGTCTATACACCAGAGAAAATGAGAAATTAATCTTACTTATACATTCAGAGAATACAATTGTATTGCTGGCAATTTTTTCCCCATATATATATATATATATATATATATATATATATATATATATATATAAGTTAATGTTTTGTACTTATCTTGTGCGATGTCACGAAAATTAAGTACTCATTTATGGGTAAACCATTCAAGTTTATTGCTCAAAACAGACTAAAAACTAAAATACAAAATATTCTTATTATGAAGCTAGCCTTGACTTATAATCGCTGGGGCAGCACTTATGTTAAAGCGGATTGGGTTTCGGGTGTCGGCGCATGGAATGTTGGCGGCAGCATAATTGTGCCAAAGTTGCAAAAGTAGCTGAGCATGCACCGCTGACTGTGAATTGCATGATCACCGGGTCAGTGAACTATGCCTGGCCGGATGTGTTAACTCCTCCTTCGCTAGATTGAAGGCCGTCCTCGGTTTTCCTTAAAGTGTCCAGTACAATTTTCAGGGACGATATCTGTTTCCTTTTGTTTGAATTTTGATACCTCTTGCGAATTGAAAATCCGATAACCAGAGCGATGATGGTGAGTACGCTGAACGCCGTAGGCCATACCATTAGCTTCCTTTCGACGTTGTTAATGTAGTGTAGGTTATCGAAGTTCAACCTCTGAAGATAGGGCAAACTCAAAATCTCCTGATGTCCGGTTATATTTAACATAGTCGATGCTGCAGAACCTGGGTGTCGTCGTATGATGTTTTTTGTGTTTCTGAATTGAGACCCATTTATGTGAACTTCATCGGCAAATGTCAGCAGGAAGGTGCCATGAATAAGCTTGTCTGTTTCATTGCCTATCTTTACTGTAGCTGTTTCCTCATTTATTATGATGATACCATCGTCTACCACCTCTAATGGCACTAGGTGACTGGGACGGGTATTGCATTGTGCAATGCCTCCAGAATGTAGTTGTTGCGCACAAGTTGTGAAAGGTAGCTCTTTGCAAAACGTAGCGGTAAGTGTAGCAGTACAATTTCCAATTGGCACGATTTTATTTTCACAGTCCGCCACATTACCATATCCAGCAAAATGCAGTATGGTACCATTTCGCTGAACAGGAAACAGGGTTATCTTTTTACAAACAATGCTAGGATCAGGATACTTAATAATAAAGTGTATAAATTTATAATCTAACAGAACAGTGACAAATGAAACTTCCATTAAGTCTGCTATTGTTATACTGGTAAAGTGCTCCTTTAAAATTTGATTTAAATCTTCTGAATCAAGCATTGCCCGGTTTATAATTTGGATTTTTGCGAGTGTTATTGATAACATTAATATTTCAAGCTCTGAGATTACCATTCTATTTCTGGCTGGTAAATTTTCATAAAGGTGTCCTGTTTCTATTTGTTTTTCCTTTGCAAATTTCATGATAATATTTATAGATTCTGTTATATTATTAATCTTTTCCTAAACTCTTGTGTTAATAACTGCCTGTCGGTTAATTGATTCATTAATCTCTTGTTGCCGAAATTTTTGTGCTTCAAAGTCAGCAAAATCAGAGTCCCGGCAACAACTTTAAGAGCTGTTCCCAAAAAATTAAGACTCCGTGTCTGCCTATGGTGAATGGTTACAGTTTCTAGCAATAATATGACCTATATCGGATTCCAGAATTTTTTTCATATGGGACAGAGGGAATTGATTCATGAGTGATTTTGTCTCCTCGACAATTTCCGAGTACATGGCTAAGTCTGATGAATGTCTTAGGAACTTAAATTCCTTCCAAATAACTGCATTTCCATCCATTAAGGGAATGTAGTCCGAATTCGAGTAGTCCACAATCTTTCCAGTTGTTGCTGTTACAAAAAGTAAAACAAGTAAGATCCGAGCCCTAGAGAAAGATACAGAATAGGGTGAGTATTGAACGCTATTTTTTTATCTTAAATTGTCCTTATGGACCTCCCTCCCCCTAATTAGGACCGTTGATCCCAGGTCGGCTTCTACTGTGACTTCTTCAAACAAAGGCGTTAATTTATTACCAATTCTTTTATTTAATTTCAAAAATACTTTGTCGCCTACTTGAAAAGTTCTGTCTCTTCTGTCGGTGTTATGTCCTTTTAACGAAAGTAATTGAGCTTTAGCAATTTTGTCCCTTATCTCTGCTTCAAATTCCGGTGAAGATGAATGTATTATCTCAATTGGTCTCCTGTCCACAACGGAGTGGACTGATTTGTTGTATTCTATTGTTGCCTGTAGTATTATCTCTGAGCATACTATTTACTTCACTATTTACAAAGTCTGAAACTCCTAATGGGTAGGGATATAATTTTGAATAAATGGGGTCCTCGTCTTCTGTTCGACTTGTGGCAATAATATTCGTGTTATACGGGAGTGCCTCATTTGGGTCAGCAAATACAGATATTCTTTCCTTCAACATTTTTTTTTTAATTTTTATCTATTTCTAGGGGGACTTCTATGTTTTCGATTTCCGTAAAATTTACACTTGCGCATTTTTTGAATTTAATTATTTCGGATCCAGATCGGGTATTTAAAGTTTTATTCTTAAAGTCTAAGGTGGCATTTACTCTATTTAATAGATCAAGCCCAATTATTCCATCAAAACTTGATAAATTTGGAGGCAAAAAGAATTCTGTTGTGACATCGAAAAGATGCAGATGGCATTTTTCCTGAACGGGGTTAAAGCCATGAATTGACTTAACCAAAAACTTTTCTTTTATCGAGGTTACGTTTTTTAATTCTGGGATAGATTTTATGTAATTTTTTGAAGCGCCTGTGTCTATGAGCAATTTAATTGTTCTACCTGCTATCGTTCGCTCTACAAACGGCAGCAGGGAGCTTTGTCTAAAAAAATTCACCTCTTGAAGCTGATTTTCATCGTCTACATCTGTTACCTCTGACTCAACAATATCCTGGTATTCTTCTTCCTCTTGATTTTCGAAATTGTTTGACTGTGAGATATGATTTACTCTTTGTTGTTTCAGACCGGTATATCTAGCTGTACCACTATTCGCCCTTTTTGAAGCCTGATTGGGATATGAAGGATAGGTATCATTACCATTTTGGGTCGGTTGTCTGAACCGGGATGAATTGTCAATGTCCATTGGTTGGGGTGGTTCTTGTGTTACGTTTTGATTATTATCCCGTGTCTTTTGCTTAAAATATGGGTTTTTCCCCGGTTGGGAAGTATTATTTTCTGAGGGCAAATGTTTTTGCTGTCTATGCTCGTTGCGGTGAGTTTTTTCCTCGATACTTTTTGCAAAATTATTCGCGAATTGAAAACGCTCATGATTTGACTCAACTTCTTGGGCTAAGGCCAAAGCTGATGGCAGATCTTTTGGTCGTGCCGAGAAAAGAACGTCGCTAAGAGTTTTTTTTGTTCCCGAGATGAATACTGGCAGTGCATCTGCTCTGTATTTTTCATTAAGAGAGGAAGCTATGGCAGAGTCATATGTCATTATTGTTTTATTTATTAAGAGCGTTAATTTCCTTTCTATTTCTTCATAGTCTTGAATTATTGTCAAGCTTCCTTGACGAAGAATAGACAGCTCCTGCTCTATTAAGTAAATTGGCCGCTTATCAGCGTAAGTAAAATCAAGTCTATTAATAATTGCTTTGAAATTTAATGGTGTGTCATATGAAGACAGTACCATATCGGCGGGGCCTTTGATTTTATTCCTAATTATACCCAAGGCTTGATAATCTTTGGAACTTCCCACATAATTTTCAAATATTTTATATGCGGTATGCGCAGCTTTCCGCCATGAAACATATGTTTCGATTTTGCCCTCAAAATCAGGCAAAGATTTAACGATGTCTAGTGTTTCGTCACACTTTCCGCCGGGAGTTATTACAGCGTCAGTAAAAACTTCCACCTCTGGCGCGGATACTAATGTTCTACGGAATTTATTTTCCATTTCTAGAAGCTTTTGCTCGAATACTCTCGCTTGATTTTCAAGTGCAGAATTAACTGCGAACTCTAATAGAGTTTTCATATCGGACTGATTAAATGACATTTTCGGATGAATTTCACTCGGTCTAAGTATAGTTTTCAAATCCGCCACTAATTTATCAACTTCAATATCACTATCACTCATGAAATGGATTTACGTTTAACTAGCCGTAATAAAAACTCGCAAAAATCAATTACAACTCGCACTGAATTTATAATTTTATTTTCCTTTTTTTTTTTTAAATAAGCACTCTACTTACATTTTTCAAGGTTTTTCTTAGAAAGATTATTTGTTGCTGCTGCTGCTGTTTTTTCGTGTTGTTTTTCCACGTAGCACGTAGCCGCTGTTGCTGCTGCTGTGTTTTTTGTAGTTGCGTGTGACTGCAACGATGTTGATTTGTTTTGGGTGAGTGAGTTTTGTTCCACCGTTGGGCGCCAGTTAATGTTTTGTACTTATCTTGTGCGATGTCACGAAAATTAAGTACTCATTTATGGGTAAACCATTCAAAACTAAAATACAAAATATTCTTATTATGAAGCTAGCCTTGACTTATAATCGCTGGGGCAGCACTTATGTTAAAGCGGATTGGGTTTCGGGTGTCGGCGCATGGAATGTTGGCGGCAGCATAATTGTGCCAAAGTTGCAAAAGTAGCTGAACATGCACCGCTGACTGTGAATTGCATGATCACCGGGTCAGTGAACTATGCCTGGCCGGACGTGTTAACTTATATATATATATATATATATATATATATATATATATATATATATATATATATATATATATATATATACAGGGTGGCCCAAATGAGACCTATGTTAAACACGTGTAACTCTTGTAATAACGGGTTTTTTTAAATGATTTCTTTTTAATATGTTAAATACATTTTATGGAAATTTAACGTGACTATGTGTGAAATATGACATCAGACAAATGACCACCATTTTGCTCGATACAGGCATTGGCTCTTTTTAGCGCATTTTGCATTACACGGCGTAATGTTTCTGGTTGCAGGCGCCGTATTTCGTCTCGAATATTCTGCTTGAGCTGTCCAAGTGTCTGTGGTTTGTTAACATACACTTTGTCTTTTAAATATCTCCATAAAAAAAATCGGGCGCAGTTAAATCTGGTGAACGAGGAGGCTCTGAATTTCTTGAAATTATGCGTTCACCAAAAATTTCACGCAGTATGTCAATAGTTTGCCTAGCAGTATGCGCAGTGGCTTGTTGAAACCACAAATTAGGATCTTGCTCCACCATTGGCCGCAAAAAGTTGTCGATCATTGTTCTGTAAGAAGCCCCGGAGACCGTTTCTGGCGTTTCATCCTCATTCTCAAAGAAATATGGGCCGATGATTTTTGTGGCCATAACACCGCACCAAACAGTGCATCTGATTGGGTGTGACTGATGCTGATGTATTGCCC